>CM076575.1:1624954969-1625554969 GCA_034641835.2 Pinus albicaulis
CAATAACAGGATAATCTGTATTAATCTGAACACAATTATAGAGCCAAAACAATGTTGTTCTCCACTAACCTCTCGACCTCTAGGGCCAAGAGCTATATAGTGGTTACATCAGAAAATATAGGGATAGATCAGTCATGAAAATATTACGATTCTCATACTGATCGAAATAGAACACATACAGTTATAACCACTTCCTAATAAAGTTCTAACTAGAAAATAAAAGATTATAATCGAAACTGCCCTTAGGCTGTTATCCCAAAAATACAACACTAACAACTCCTACAGCTATCATAATGGAATCACAGTTGTAGTGCAATGGCCAGAGGAAAGATCAACAACAATATTGACGAGATCAGTGAACAGTACAATTGTATCAGCAGTTCGCCCACGAGTCTGTAATAGCAGAGTGTAACAGCAGTTTGTCGGTGGGTTTGTAACAGCAAGGTGTAATAGCATCGCTTTGCAGTAACAACACTATCTGAACTACTCCTGTGAATTTCGTGTTCGGGATCTTTGGTGCTGCAAATGACATTTGAAAAGACAACACAAAGACCATCGATATTCTCCAAACATTCACCATCAATTAGTCATAAAAAGGTATAATAGATCATAATAATTGGCGAATTGACAAAGTAACGAAAGCAAGGTGAAACAACGCAAGTTAGGGTAAAAAGGTAGGAAAAAGGGGTAAAGATACTCCCATAAGTTATGGTTATGAGGAAAAATAAGGAAGATAAGTGTAGGAAAAATGTACAAAACTAGCACCCAATAGTCATCGTGTCATAAATGTATAATTTAGAGTCATGCATATGAAGTATTGTTACGCTTGCAAAGGATCATTATTGATATAAAAGGTATGCCTCAAGACCTTGTCAAAATGCTCTAGAAGATGCTGGAAGGACTCTTGAACAAGTCAGCCTTAATATGTTGAAGATGCTCCTTGTTAAGTCGGCCCAACAACTAGAGATCATGTCGGCTCAGGCAGAGGGGGACAGTCCATATATATATATAGGTATGCGACCTCATTTGGAGAACACACTTTGGAAGAGCCTGTAATCACAGAAAGGGTAAGTCTGTGGTTTGGTACAGCGAGGAAAGAAGACTATTCAGCGAAGATAAGGAGTATAACGCAATGATAAAGGGTCTTTGTTTTGAGCCTGTACCTACCTCACATCTCTGATGTAGGCTGAAGATACTCCAAGAAAGGAACAATCACATAAAGGGTCTGCTATCGAGGGTTGAAGAGTAATGCGAAGAGAAGGGACCATTTAACAAGGAATAAGGAATTTCAAAGTGTACAAAAGAGAGACTACACTAATCTTTGTCTTGATCTTAGACGCTTCAGAAAGAGATCGATATATACACAACATGGAGGAGGGTTTCCACAGTAAAAAAGAGACATTGAATGTGTGCAATAGTGTGTACAAAGAAGGATCGAGAAAGTATCTCTAGGAGGCCGAGGACAGTTCAAGGAAGAGCAGAAAGGGAGATCACTAGGAACCGAGCTTTCGTAGTCCTGGTGCAAAGCAGTGCAAAAAAGAAGATCAACATAAGAAGCCTATGTTGAGAATTTGGAGGGCCGATGATTAATACAAAATTCTCTTCTTGATAATTACTTATGCGCTTACTTATGTCTTCTCTTGTTTAGATTTGTTAATCTTTCATCAAGTCAATTATCAAAGTAAATGAGACACACAAATTAGGCTCCTAGAGCCAGGGCAAAACCTCTCCCTCTTAGAGAGGAAAACCTGCAAATAGTTCTTCTTATAGTTCTTCAAATGACAAGTACCATGACCAAGACTCAGACCCCTGACCTAGATAAGCTTCCAAGACCTTGTCACAACTTCTTCAAACTTAATTCTTCTCGTCTACACCAATCTCCATTGTTCTGCACTGGGACTAGAGAACTCGGTCTCCAAATTACACTTCTTGATGCTCAGTTAAATGTAGGAATAGAATTATCTTTACTTGTAACTGAATTACTTGAACTGTAGTTAGGAAAGTAAATCTTAGATTTACCTTCGTCACTTTCTCCCACCTTTAGGTCTACCTTTGTTCTTATAATCATCGTCTTGACTTCAGAAATTTCTTCCTTCAAGCAGATTGCCCTTAACTTTATCCTTTTCGTAATTCAGGAATCACACATCAATCAGCAATGGAATATACACATCTTATTTCCTTGCTTTAGGGTCTGAGATAAGTATTGAGACAAAATTGTTAAGTCGGCTCCTTTTATATCCTGTACATAGCTCTTGAAATCCGCATTTCATACACAGTAAAAATCGCACTGTTCTTGCCTTATATATCCGCACTTATTCACCTTAAAAATCTCACACTTCTCTTCCTCTTAAACCTGCACTATTTTCTGTCTTTCGTTAGCACTCGTTTTCAAAGAGAGATACACACTTGCTTTAGTGATGTTCGCATACTTGTTTTAGTAATGTCTGCATTTCTGATGTCCGCATTCCTTTTCGGTGATGTCCGCATTCCTTACTCGGTGATGTTTGCTATAGGTTAAGTGAAATCCACACTTTTTTTGACTTGGACAGATCTACATTCCTCTTCAGAGATGTCCACATACATTTTAGACTTATCCGCAAGCACATCTGAAATGTATATATATATATATATATATATAGAGCACAAATGATATATATATAGAGCACATTCCTTTAATTAAGCCAACCATACAACTGTGAATTTAGGCCGACTAGATCATGGAGAATGAGGCCGACTAGACCATGATGAATTCCAGCGTTGGAGAGGTACTTCTTTGCTGTGTTTAAAACTTGTCTTTCATCGTTGCATTTAGGGCTGTAGAGAATTTCTTCCACAAGGTCTTGGAGCATAAATACCTAGACTAGATCCTTCATGTGTGAGACACTTAATTCAACCTAATAGACATCAAGAAGAAGTTTATCTACATAATAAAATCTTGCTCATGAAATCCATGAAGCAAGTACACCAAAAATACATTTTATTATCTTTGACTTCTTCTTTACATAATTCCATAGTCAACATGAAGACTAACCTAGTTACACTTTTCAACACTCCCTCTTAACTAGGGAGGTATTCATACAGATACATGGTCACTTCCAAAATGAAGAATCTCACAAGAAGAATCGGATTGGTAATCGCATCTGTATAGCATCATATCAACCAGCATTGTCCTAGTGCAAGGCCTTGACTAACAACCCCATCTCTCAATGAGACAATGGGCTACAATGCTGACGAGACATGTGACTAATAGACACCATAGTCATTGTCTCTCCAAGGTACATACCCCACCTAGGTGTTCCCCGAGTATGACCTTCTTGAACTATTCTTCTCTTGGGTAGCCAACCCTCAAAGAATATCGGTCCACGACTACTCTTATCTTGAATGCCCTATCTCATTCTCAAAGAGTATCGAATGCCAGATGATTACCCAATCCTCCATTCTGTCTTCCAGGTGAAGACCAGAATGATGTGTCTATCCATTCTCTTTACATGGTCTTCACTAAGACGTATGGCTGTTAGTCCTAGTCGAGTGCATGACACATGTAATAGAGAATCACATATGTCACTCCCTCTTAACACAGGATGTCACTCCCTCTTAACACAGGAAGGACATACTTCAAGTTTCTTCCAAGCACGAAACTTACCACCAGGCTCCTCATCAACCAGGGTCCTGCAGCAGCAATCCAGCTACTCATGAAGAGTTCCTCCCCTCGATGTTATGGTTTTCGATATTGAGGAATCTTCAACTTTTGGCTTCATAGGGCACAGATCATCCATCACTTTTAGTCACGAGTCATGTCCACTATCAGAAAGTGATTCATCAGTCTTCTTCATCTGGTCCACCGTTATGCCATGCTGCTTTCCTTCGAATCACCTCCAAGGATCATACATCCTTTCTTATGATTAGCAGCCCTGCACAAATTCATCCAGATAAACATACACATGTAAATTTTTAGAACAAAAGTCACCTTAGTGATGATCTTTCACCATGACATCTTCCTGTAGGCATCGACATCCTTCATACAGATTGACACATCTCCTAATGATATGTTTTTGCTAAGGGTCTTCTTCTTTACCAAACTTCCGTTAGAGTCTACATATCTTCCCAGGAGATCTCCTAGTCACATCTACTTGGCCTCCAGATGATAACTGCCTCTTGACATGGTTTCGCTTCATGATCTCTTCCTTTCTGCACATTCTTCATTCCCAGGAACTTACAACCTCTAGTTTCTCGTTCATATACAACTACCTCATATTCCATGAGGACATATTATGTTGATTTCATATGTCCATGCATTGAGAGATGCTTCTCCATAGATCATATTTCTAAATACAGAAGTTCATTACCTGCAACCATATGACATGACTTCACAGCATCTAATGTTAGCATATAAATATATACATACCTCATACCCTTTTCCCTTGAGTCATCCTGTAGTAATTTTCTCAAGAATGAAGAGCTTCATTCTCTTGGCTTGCTCCATCAATATGTCATCACATCCTAGAAATCTGTTTCCATGATGACCCTTGCTCTTGATGATTGCTTTCCGTTAGTAATGTTATCAGAGAGGTTTTCCTAGTGTTGATTCACCAAGAGCTCCTACCATGCTTTCATCAGGATGCTACACTACTTCCTATCATATAACCAACAGAAATCACTTAAAGAAGAAGATGATCTCAATCATAGTGGAGATCCCTTGCTTCTTCTTTCTTGTCAGACTTTTTCCTCATATGGGCTTCTTCCCTATTTCTCTTGTCCTTCTTTAGATTAAGGACAATTTCTATTTTAATGCCCAAGTTCATCATATTCAAGACATCATGCTTCGTCCACATTTCTTCTTTTACTCTAAGGACCAAAACTTACCGAATCTTTCTTCTTGGACATGGCTGCAAAGGCTTGATTCCTTTACTTGATCCTGTAACAGCTTTGGCTTTCAATCTTGTTTCCTCTATTTATATAGAGACCCTAAATCGTGGAATGATGTGACTTCTATCTTCCCATATGATTGTGAAGTGAAACTTTCCCATTCTTCTCATAGAGCTTTTAGCATCATTGTAGTCTTCTCCTAGTTCCTGCAGTTGATCAGAGAGATTGCTTCTCCTGCAATACTCACAAAGAATAACTCTACTAATTTCTTATATACTCCTTTTTGATGATTTTAGATTTGGTACATAGGAGATGATAGAGTCTTTTGTGGATTCTATAAGAATCCTTTGGGCTCTTATATCTCCCTTCATGAATTTTGGAATGACTTAATTGCCCTTGTCTTCTATGGAAAGTTTGAAACCCCAAACAGTTTATTTCTTTCTTTTCAAAGGAGACATTTTAATAGATTCATATAAAGTCATAGATATACTTGAGTGGATGCTTTTCTTCTTCTATCAGCTTGATTACTTTGAAGATGGTTGAAGCTTCCTTTGAATGGTGATTGATGAGGATATTCTGCTGCTTCCTTGAAAGATCATAGATGATAGGTAACTTGCATTGAATCTTTTGATGGCAATACTTTGAGATAGCAATGATCTATTGGCACATTTAAAATGGTTCCATAATACTGCCTTATTTCTTTCACTGTGGAAGACTGACCTTTCTTCTAATGAAATCCTTGCTTTGATATCCTCCATGAAATCTGATCCTCGAGTGTCTCTATGCCCTTTCTAGCACCTTAGCTCCGATACAATGTTGAGAATTTGGAGGGCCGGTGATTAATACAAAATTCTCTTCTTGATAATTACTTGTGAGCTTACTTATGTGTTCTCTTCTTTAGCTTAGTTAATCTTTCATCAAGTCAATTATCAAAGTACATGAGACACACAAATTAGGCTCCTAGAGCCAGGGCAAAACCTCTCTCTCTTGGAGAGGAAAACCCGCAAATAGTTCTTCTTATAGATCTATAAATGACAAGTACCATGATCAAGACTCAGACCCCTGACCTAGATAAGCTTCCAAGACCTTGTCACAACTTCTCCAAACTTGATTCTTCTCATCTACACCAATCTCCACTGTTCTGCACTGGGACTAGAGAACTCGGTCTCCAAATTACACTTCTTGATGCTCAGTTAAATGTAGGAACAGAATTATATTTTCTTGTAACTGAATTACTTGAACTGTAGTTAGGAAGGTAAATCTCAGATTTACATTCCTCACTTTCTCCCACCTTTAGGTCTGCCTTTCTTCATATAATCATCGTCTTGACTTCAGAAATTTCTTCCTTCAAGCAGATTTCCCTTAACTTTATCCTTTTCGTAATTCAGGAATCACACATCAATCAGCAATGGAATATACACATCTTATTTCCTTGCTTTAGGGTCCGAGATAAGTATTGAGACAACGTTGTTAAATCCGCTCCTTTTATATCCTGTACATAGCTCCTGAAATCTGCATTTCATACACAATAAAAATCACACTGTTCTTGCCTTATATATCTGCACTTAATCACCTTAAAAATCTCGCACTTCTCTTCCTCTTAAACCCTCACTATTTTCTGTCTTTCGTTAGCACTCATTTTCAGAGAGAGATATGCACTTGCTTCAGTGATGTTCGCATACTTGTTTTAGTAATGTCCGCATTCCTTTTCGGTGATGTTCGCATTCCTTACTCGGTGATGTCTGCTGTAGGTTCAGTGAAATCCGCACTCTTTTTGACTCAGACAGATCTGCATTGCTCTTCAGAGATGTCCGAATTCATTTCAGACTTATCCGCAAGCTTGTCTCTATGGTGACCGCAGATCACACAAATATATATATATATATATATATATATATATATATGTATATATATATATAGAGAGAGAGAGAGAGAGAGAAAGAGCACATTCCTTTAATTAAGTCAACCATACAGCTGTGAATTTAGGCCGACTAGATCATGGTGAATTCCAGCGTTGGAGAGGTACTTCTTTGCTGCGTTTAAAACTTGTCTTTCATCATTGCATTTAGGGCTGTAGAGAGCTTTCTTCCACAAGGTCTTGGAGCATAAATACCTAGACTAGATCCTTCATGTGTGAGACACTTAATTCAACTAATAGACATCAAGAAGAAGTCTATCTACATAATAAAATCTTGCTCATGAAACCCATGAAGCAAGTACACCAAAAATACATTTTATTATCTTTGACTTCTTCTTTACAAAATTACATATTCAACATGAAGACCGACCTAGTTACACTTTTCAACAGCCTAGTGGAGTAATGACAAAGTCTTGGAGGCATACTAAGGTGAAGGGTCTAGGTCATGGTAAAGGTACTTGTTAATTGAAGATCTATAAGAAGAAGTACTTTCGTGTTTTCCTCTCCAAGAGGGAGAGGTTTTGGCCTTGGCTTGAAGAGCCTAAACTTTGTGTCTCTTGTGTTATGATAATTGTTAATTTCTGAACATGTTTCATGCCATTTCAGATTAGGGCACACGATACTGAAGTAGATAGAACATATTAAAAGATCAATGGAAGACAAGCCAAAACAGAGATAATGAATGGTGGCGTTACGGCGATCAGTAGGATACTTCTACCAGCAAAGTCTCCAATAGGTCATTCAGCCAAGCGTGTCATACATAACCCCAGAACAACCCAAACAAAGAACACTCCATAAGTACGCAGCATCAAGAATGCAACTCCATCACCATCAAGAGAGAAGAAAGTTCTCCACACAATGTGTGTCAAATGAACTCCAAGTCTCTCCAATATATAGGCATCTTTGGGGGTGTGTGACACGTCCTTCAAGACATTTAAGTCTATTTTATTCTAGGCTGACCTAGCACATAAGTGGAATAAATTCAAAGTACATGTTCTGCTCATCTGATCGAGATGATCTTTAGATCAATCTTACACCTCTCCGAAAGAGGAATCAAATAAAAATATTGGGATCATCATCTGAGCAGCACAACTCGGATTTTGGACCTAGTTATCCAATTTTAACAATAATTGACTTGATCAAAGACATAATAAGTTATCTAAGATAAGGTCTAAGTAAAGAAGCATAACAAGTATAGCACAAGCAGTTATCAAGTAAGAGAATTGAATTAAACTTTGCCCTACCAAATTCTCAATAGTGATAAATCCCTTGCATCAGTGTTTATCTCTCTCACTGTTAGCACATTTATTAGAAGCTTGTTATTTCATTTCATCATTGGAAGATCTTGTGGATATTTCTCTCTCGCATTTTGGAGATTTCTTTCTTGCATTATTGTTTCGCAGATTTCGTATTAGTGGCAAGATCTCTATCTTGTATTATCATTGGTGGCAGATCTCCCTTGTATCATTTTTTGCAGATGTCGTATTACAAGTCTCATCCTCTCAAACCTGTAGGATATTTACTTACTATTTGTGGCCAGATCATCTTATTGTGAAGGTGTATTGTCTTGGATTTCTAACACGCATCTAGAGACTCATCTATCTCATTCGTGAAACCTAATCTTGTTCTCGCACTTGCAATTCTGAAGCTGATTTTCAATTCATTAACACTCGTCTTGAAGCACGATCTTTGGAAGATATTTTTCTCATATCTGTGGCTAGATCACTTCGCACTAAAGACGTGTTTTTTTACTCACATTGAGGCTTATTTGCCATCTGCTGGCAGACCTATTGTAGATCTCCTATTCGCAATTGTAATTTTTGTTGAAGGATTGAAGGATCTGTTATTCTAATTTTGTGATCATATCTCACACTTCAGAAGATCTGCCCTAGTTTGAAAAGGGGTAATGTTGTTATCATTGAGAAAAGGGTTTTGGACTCTGCTTATGCATCTCTTCTGAACATTTGATGAAGATCTAATAGAAGAATATTCTTAAAATATTTTTCCCCACAATGAGGTTTTTCCCTGGTCTTGGACCAAATATATTGTCTTACTATTCATTGACTGTCTTCTATATGGCTATTGGTTACTGTTTGCACTTAAAGGTTGAAGATCTAAGATAATTAATTTCAAAATTGCAAAATTTAACAAGAGTGTGATGACCAAACTTCTCTTTGCTTGTAACTGCTGAAAATTGAGCTTTAAATATCTCTCATTTTCATGCTTTTGCTCTTCCATTGTTGTTTCTATTCAAAGTTCAAGGTTGGGTAACAACCTTTGATCTTTGCATAGGGACCCCACTTGAAATGTTAATCTCTGGCTAGTCATTTTCTTATACACTTGAATCTTGAAATGGTAGTGTATTGACATGGAGTATGACATGGAAGTTTGCTGTCAAGTTAAAAAAGGCTTGATACACAAGTCTTATAGGCTTTTGTTTTTTCCCAAATCCCACTATTCATGTTTTAGCTCAAATCATGGGTATTCAAATTATCTAAGAATAGGGTCCAAATTATGTTATAGCTAGGAGATATTGAACATTTAATTAGGAGAGGAATTCATATAATTCCTCCATATCGTGAAACTAAATCTTACTTTCGCTTCACAGATAGAGTGTTATTTTAATTTTATTTGATGGCTAGGAGACATGGAACATTTAATTACGAGAGGAAATCATATAATTCCTCTCTATGAAACTAAAAATCTAACATTCGCTTTCACATATCTAGTGTTGTAACATTTAATTAGGAGATGAACTCATATAATTCCTACATATTATTTTTTATTTGAAAAGTACCAGTTATTTTTATTTGATAAATACCAACTCCTTAGATGTTGGAACATGCTCTTCAACAGCTTGAACACTAGAATATGAAATGATATCGGTTGATTGGGGAATTTTTGGGAGGTGTGACCTTGGCAAGGTGTTTAGGTTTGATTTTTTTCGAGATAAATTGTGTGCAAGAATATATAACGTCGAGAGTTTCGAGTGGACATAACCATCGTCAGGGACAAAAGAGTTTTAAAATGACATTAGAAGAGAGTGCTGGTGTTTAAATTTATTAAATTTATAGAGTGAAGTTTGATAGCGATGGTGAGAAAAGTATAAAATTTATAAATAACAATTAGTTATTGTTGTCCTGACAGCTTATTATGACAACAATGTTGTAAAATGTTATGTATTGTAATGTTGAGAAAAGTATAAAATTTATAAATAGTAATTAGTTATTGTTGTACTGAGAGGTGCTCTTGAGTTTACTATGGCAACAATGTTGACTCATTGTAAAATGTTATGTAATGTAATGTTGACTCAGTCAAATTAAAATTAAAAAAAATAAAAATAAAAAAAATTATAATTGTATATGAGTTTGAGTTAGTCATTTGATGGGTTTACTAATGGTGGCTTACAAGTCTATGGTATTTTTCTGTAGTTTTTGTTATGGTGAAGCCTATTTAAAGGATTGAGGAAATCCATTTTGGTATGCAAGAGTATCAATTTAGATCCATTTTTAATTTCTCACTTGATTCCTCTCGACACTTGGTAGATCTTAATTAAGATGAATCTACGTTAATGTAAAATGAAAAAATTATAAATGACCATTGTGTGAAAATTAAAAGAAATTGAATGTAAATTAATAGAATAAAGTACAGTAAAATAATAAAGAGAGGATTAAATAATATTAATTAAAATAGGGAAATAAGGGGAATAAAAAGTAGAAAACTAAGGAGAAAGAAATCTTTATATACCAAGCAAAACAATAATTTAAAGAATAAAAGAATAGACCTAGAAAAATAAAAAGAGTTAAGAGATATATAAGAACAAAAAAAACAAGCTAGACAACAAACAAGGAAAGAGGGAAGAGAGGGATTTTAATGGTTGAGATTGTGAATAATGAGCTTCTAGGATTAGCTAAGTTTATAGTCATTTTTCTCATTGAAATTATTAAGATTCTTTTAATTTATGATAGGTTGGAGGTTTCCGTGGTGTAGATTTTCCGCTGCAAAACTCGGAATATCCACAATCTTCATTTTTAGTCTACGTTTCGAGTCTAAATCAAGACTCATCTTCAGGTCAAAATTAAAATGCTTTTAATTTTCTAGTACTTCTTGAATGATATGAAAGGCATTATATGGTAGATCCAAGAATTTTGGATTGGTCAAGTAGATAAGATATTTAGAATTATGAGAATCTTGTAAAATAACTGATTTAGAAGTATGGTTGTGGCAAGTGTACTTGTTATGTGTCTTTCGAGTTTGGCTTTAAAAAATATACTAGTTCGTCTGATGTATAATTTTCCACAAGAACATAAAAGGTGTTTTATGACATAAAATATTATATTTTTGGATGTTAAGTCACATATAGAAAGCATGATCTTATACATTATAATTCAAATGATATAAACTTGTTGAAACTTTCCAATCCCATAAATAGTTGCCCCTTTTAAATTCATGTTTAGAAATGTCATTATTCTTAGGATTTGTAAAGAATAATCTCTTTATTTCTTTCAAATGATATAAACTTGTTGAAACTTTCCAATCCCATAAATAGTTGCCCCTTTTAAATTCATGTTTAGAAATGTCATTATTCTTAGGATTTGTAAAGAATAATCTCTTTATTTCTTTGAGGATCTTTGGTTCTATATGATTTAAAATAATTTCCCGGATTATTTCTATCATCTTATTATCCTCAAGCGTAGGCATATCTTATCATCCTGAAGAGTAGGTATATTTCGTTCTATACATCATGTCTAGTAGTGTCCTTAGAAGTTAATTTGAAACTTGAAAATTACACTTAATTTCTCTTTGCTTGGGAGATTATCCACGTGACCGTGACTTTTATTTGTAACTTATTCCAATTTTCTAAATTTTGAGAGCTTTGTTATTTCAAGCGTTGTGAGAGTTGAATGTGCGATAGAAACTATTAAATATGCGTGGTAGTTCATCAAAATGCTTAAGAGTTTTAAACATACATTGATATGTGTGTTTATTTGCAGGGCGATACACAAATTTCAGGGGCAGCACATTTAGGTGGAGCTGTTGTTGCAGCTCTTGCATGGGCAAAGATTAAGAGGCCTTGGATTTAATTAGTTTTAATACTGAGGTTTGCACCTTGAATGTGATGCCTAGAAATATCTTTAATGTGTTTCTATATTAATATGTTTTTATATGAATCAATTTTTAGGGCATTTTTATCAATATTGAGCCATGTTGATATTGTTGTGCAATTTTTTCAATATGACTATTTGAGCAACCTTTGCTTCTATATTTAAAATTTAATACTTTTGTACACTTTTATCAGATAGTGGCACCCATCAAGGAGACTGGTATGGATGAATTTTATTAATATTCTGACATATTAGAGTTTAGCGAACTGAGATAAAAATAAATAAATGGAAAGTGAACTAGTATTTTCTCATATACATGGTATTTTTATCACATTTTTGAAGAACAAGTGCCATAATCATACATGTAACTCTGTAATTATCTCTAATGTGGATATTCCTTGGACCTTGAGATTTGATGTGGATTACTTGTGATTTGGAGACAATGTATACAACAGGTCATTTCTCCAACACTCTTACTATCTTATATCAACAACATATTTTTTTTACATTTCGTTGACTTGTATGTAATGAAGATTTTTTTAGAAAGAAGAATGAGGTTTAATGATGTATTTTTTTAAATTATTTTCTTTACATTAAGAAACCAAATGTTTAAATATCTTTATTCAGTGAAAATTAACAGATTTTTCATATCACATATTTTAATAAACAAAGTTATTAACTTAACGAGAATTGTATCGAGTTATCGTTTTTTATAAGTCATAAAAAATCACACTGAAAAGTGTTTATGCAGCATGAATCATTTTTTTTGGAGCATATTTTTGATGTTTTGAATTTTCTTATGTATCAAGTATGGATTTTTTATTTTTTATTTTTTTATTTTATTTTTTATTTTTATTTATTTATTTATTTATTTATTTTTTTAAGTTGGTGATTTTCATGCTAATTTTGTTTGTTTTTTTTAAATGTTGGTGGTTTCATGACAATTTTGAAAAGTGTTGGCATCATTTTTTTGGTTTATTTTTGACACTTTAAATTTTCTTATGTATTAAGTATGGATAATATTTTTAAAATGATGGTGATTTTTATTCAACCATTTTTATTGGGGCATATTTTTGATATGTACATTTTTTTTTTTAAATGTTGGTTATTTAATCGTTTTTCAAGTTTTTTTTTTTTTTATACAAGGATTTTTATGTTTGTATTTTTTTTTTTCTTTGCAATGATATTTTGTAATGAAAATTTTAATTTTTTCAACAAAAAAAAAAAAAAATTATGAAGTTATAATTTTTTATATATTCATGTATTGTTAATTAATATTTCAATACACATAAAATAATTGTCACTAAAAAATAATATTTTTAAACATTAATAAGGAAAGGCATGGATGTTTCCACAGTCAGATACATAATGATGGGAACTTTTGGAAGCTTGTGTATTATGATTGAAGAGCCCTTTAATATTTCGGGTGAACACTTCATTTAAGCGTCTTCCCTCCATTCCCAAATCAAACACATCCTAGTCTGGCATTCTCCCCTCCCTCCTTTCTTCTCTCCCCCCTCACCCCTTCTCTTTTTAAACTCCTCTTTATTCCTTCTAACCCATCCTCTTTATTTTAATTTAACTCCTTATACTAAAAGTTACTAATTTGATTAATTCATCCTATCAAATCATTAATTTATCTCTCCATATCCTCTTCCATTTCTTCAAGTTTAGTCCCCTTTTCTATCTATTCTTTATTGCATTATATATTTATCCATTCAATCATGTTATATTTCTTTCTTTCATTTTGTAAATCCCCCTATCATATTTCATTTTAAATAAATTATTTTTCTTAATTCATTTATTTCCTTTTTTTTTTAAATTTAAATTTCCAAGGCTCCCTTCAATTTCCCTAACGGCTAGATCATTTATTTAATCCTTTTAAAATAAATCAATTTTTAATTTCATTTATCTCTTAGGCCTAGTTGAATTATTCTTTAATATATTTTATTTTTAATTTTGAATTTAACTAATTTCATATTTCTTGTGGCTAGATTTTTCCTTTGATATATATATTCTTGTACTCTTCCTATCTTACACTTAGCTTTTTTTTCCTACACATGCTTCCAGATTATCATAAACCAGTTAAATTCAAATTTTATTTTAAAACAATTATATATATATATGAGTTGTCTTTAATGCGATTTTTTGGAGTTTAATTTATGGATTGTGCAAATTTGACCCATCAAACTTGTGATTTCAATGAATTTCTATAGGATTTTAGACGAATTAGATAACTCCACTTGAAAAGTTTCCAAAAAATCTCATTAAAATCAACTCATATATATATTCAAAAATTTAAAAATAAAAATAAAAATAAAATGTTATTAAAAATAAGTAAATAAATAAATAAATCTAAATAAAGAAATTAGAAATAATAATAATAATAATATATTGACTTTTAAAAATAAACATAAAGAAAATGTTAAAAACAATTAAAATTTTGAAAAAGAAATTAATAAGATTATTATTATTTGTGTTAAGGAAATTTTAATTTTTAAAATTATAAAGTTGTGATTATCCTTTTAAGTTTAAATAATGCCATGGATTAGGAGAAAAAAAATTTCAAGTTTGCCATTCTAAATTACTAACACCTAATTAAACACAAAATTTTAAACTATTATATCTTCCAAGTTTTGGTGGCACAAAACCTTAAACAATTATTATTTCCTCCAAAATGCAACAACAAACGATTATCTCTATCAATGACTTAATGAGGACATCACGAAAGGGGTGAAGGGGAGAAGCAAAGGTATTGGGATTTTGTAGAAAGGTGGTATTTACATTGAAGGTGTTTCCCTTTTGAAAATGGCGAGGCTAGGAATTGTCTATCTTTTTCATGTCCATTTGACATTTGTCGGACTGTTGTTTTGACATGAGTCAACTTTAACTTAAGAGAAAAAAAGAATTACACATCTTATTATAAAATGGACCATTTTGCTAAATAAAATTGTCTTACATATAAATGAATGCTATAAATAATAATGAGGAACTTATCATGGAGGGACTTATTAGAATTGGAATAATCTCAAATCCCTAGAAAATTGATAGGTGGAGAGCCACATGACACGAATTTAATTTTAATTTTAAGATTATGGTTAGATTAGATATTATAATGATAATTTAATTTTAAGACTATGATTAAATTATATTTTAAATTGATATATGAGATTTTTTGATTTAAAGTTTATAATGATATATATATTTTAATCCTCTTTTAATTTGAACCTATAACATTTAACCAAAGAAACACATACTCTTAACGTTGTTATATATATTCTCCTTTATATTTATACTTTGAAATTGAGATTTATAATTTCTCCATTCCACATACAAAACAAATATATGTAAAATAAACAATTCAATAATGTAAAAAATTTCTAAATTATAAATGCATATCATATACTTAGTAGGTACTCCAAATCAAACTTCTGAAGATAACTCCCACACAAAATTGCTTTAACCAATTATGATAAAGTCCCACCTTAACTCGTGTTCAACCTAAGACATTATTGGCCATTTTTTTGTTTAGGAATGATCATCCTTGACATAAGGACTTTTTAACTATCATTAACTTACATGATCACTCATTATTGTGGGACTCGCACAAGCTCTACAAAGGAAACCATAATTACTTATGAAAAGATGGGAAATAAATAAAGAAAATAACTTTTCATTTTTAAAATTATATTTTTGAAAGCATAAATGGATACTTGAAAGTTTACTTGAACACTTGGATTGTGTAAACTACACCACATAAATTTGCAATTCCAACAAATTTTTGCTAGACAAAATTTAAATTTAAATTTCAAATTGGAATTAATGACTCTAAATTAATTTTAAATTTTAAATGGAAATAGCTAAAATTATAAAACAAACCCCCTTGTTTATGTTGATTGCAAAATATCCTGGAATCTAAAGGTCACTCGAGTGAAAGATGCTCTTTATTTAATCTCATTATCAACACAGACTAACTTTAGTCATTTCCTCTATGCAATTACATTTTTTGTGCATCAATGTCCACGAGGACCTATGGTAATGTTTCTCCTCATTACCTTGTATGTTATAACTTGGATATATATAATATTTTGACATAGTGGTATGATTGGAAAAAAATTATTTAGCTTATGATAGAGAAACATCAACACAAGTGTGAGACTAGTACAAGCCTGAACACATTTCTTCCTCTCCATCATCCACCCTTTAAATTGTTATCTTTCCTTTGCTGCAACAGTTTTGCAATAACCTCATAAGCACGTTCAATTCTTTCCGTGTATCTTTGCACCTTTAAAAACAATTGTTAATATTACTAATTTTATTAATTAAAAAAATGTTTTACTTTGACAAATTAATAACCCGATTTTATTTTATTAACACAACCATAGATGTAAATAGTATGATTGGACATATATTGAAGGAGTTTCAATATAATCAAATGTGCTTGGGTCGTTGATTCCCCATAAACGTAAATGGTATGATTGAACACATGTCGAAGGATTTTGAATATAATTGAGCGTGTGAACATATATCGAAGGATTTTCAATATAATCGAGTGTGTGGCCCTACATGATTATATTGAAAATATTTCAATATATATTCAATCATACCATTTAGGCCTATGGCGGTCAACAAGATTGTCTTTTTAATTGTGTTTAGTATATATATATAATTTGTATCATTAATTTTTCAAAAATTATATATATATATATTAATTTATTTGTTATTTTAATTTTATCTATTTTTTTTAATTTATAAATTTTTTATATATTTATATTTATATTTATTTTTTATGTAGATTTATTTCTCTCTTGTGCTTTATAAAGGTTTTAATTTTTTTTTAAAGAGAAGTTATACTGAAGCAATCTCACTATGTGTTAATTTGTTATTTGATTTTTAAGTTAATTGATAAACATTTACATGTTGGCTTAATATGTTGTCCAATTTATAATATTTAAATTGGTAAACATTTACATGTGGGTTAAAATTAATATTTGTTATTTGATTTTTAAGTTAATTGGTAAACATTTACATGTTGGCTTAATATGTTGTCCAATTTATAATATGTAAATTGGTAAACATTTACATGTGGGTTAAAAGTAATATAGAACCCACGAAATATGTTGTAGTGTCCGTAAAAAGTTAAAAAAGTAATAAAAATTAATACTTACGCTATAACAAGATTTTTAACCATGAATATTCATCACCACTCCTAATCAATACCACATGCCAAAAAATCATCTCTCATTTCACAATCAAAATAATACTTACAATTAACAAGAATTAACCGTGGATACTCACCCCACTTTACCATGGATATTCTTAATAATACCATATCATGGGCCAATACCATGACTTATCAATACCACATGCTCAAAATTCATCTCATTTCACAATCAAAATATTTTATAAATCTTATTTTTTAATTTAATTTTATTACCTTTTTTGGTCAAGAGTCATCCCAGTATAGAAGAGTTGTAATGTCCACTTATAT
The DNA here is from genome assembly GCA_034641835.2 of Pinus albicaulis. Classification (NCBI taxonomy): domain Eukaryota; kingdom Viridiplantae; phylum Streptophyta; class Pinopsida; order Pinales; family Pinaceae; genus Pinus; species Pinus albicaulis. The sequence continues at coordinate 1,624,972,350 of CM076575.1, forward strand.
TATGTTAACAAAATATTTTGACCTAGTCAAATCACATAAAAATAAAAAAATAAATTTATTAAATAAAAGAGTTGTAATGTCCACTTATATTATGTTAACAAAATATTTTGACCTAGTCAAATCACATAAAAATAAAAAAAATAAATTTATTAAATAAAACATTTTGACTCGAAATTATATAAAAGAAAAAAATAATAATAATTAAACCAACCTAGATCCATCTAAAGTTCAGATATATCAAGCTCTGAGAGAGATCAAATTTCTCGAGGTGCAAACCTTTCTTCAAGTTTTGCACTCAGAAAAGAGGTTTGCACCTTGAGAGATTTGATCCTCTCGACACTTGATAGATCCGAAGTTAAGATGGATCTAAGCTGGTTGTTACAATAGATCAAGTCCGTACTCAGTGTGTGCCAATTTTGTTGTTAATTTTTAAGTTTTCATTGCAATGGGTCAAGTCCACCCCCACTCCATGTCAATTTGATAATTGATTTTAATATTTTCTTTGCAATGTGTCAAGTTGTCATAGGCTAAAGTTTTTAAAGAGATATACTTGTATTCATTTTATAGGTTTTTTTAAGTCATGATATTTGGTTTCATTCCATGACTGCAAAATTTCAAAAATATAACATTTTCTGGAGTTGTGGTATTTCATCTTTAATGTCATGGTTGAAAAATGTCTAAATTTTAAGATTTTTCGGAGCCTTGGTATTTTTCTTTAATACTATCGCTAAAAATTGTTAGAATTTTTAGGGTTTTTGGAGTTGTGATATTTTATCTTAAACTCTATTATTGAAAACCACTGGAATTTTTAGGTTTTTTTGGAGGCATGATATTTTAGTTTTAATGCCATTACTAAAAAATATTGAAATTTTAACTAAAAAATGTTGATGCAACATTAACACTTTTCGATTTTGGGGTACTTTTTTCACATTTATTGCAAAAAAAAAAGTTTTTAATGCCATTGTTAAAAGAAAATGAAATTTTGACCCAAAAAACAAGTGTTGATGCAACATCAAGTTTTTTCATTTTTTCATTTTCAGGTTGTTTTTTATGTTTATTGCACAAAGAATTTGGTTTTTAATGCTTTTGCTAACAAAAATTTGGAATTTTAACCAAAATAAAAATAAAAATTATTGATGCAACATCAACACTTACCATTTTTGGGGTGTTTTTCATTTTTTTTGCACAAAAATATAGGGTTTTTAGGCTAGATTTCTTGTTTTGAGGTTATAATTCTCATTAAGTCGGTGACTTTGTTAATAGCATGTTATTAAAAACTATTAACTAATTACAATAATAGTTTTGGTTAAACTACTTTACTACAATCTAAGATAATAAAAAACCAAGTGACATTACTACAATGAACAACAATATTAATATCTTTTGTACACAATGCATATGATAATTTTGATAAAAACATACTAATATATGTTAATAATCTCCATTCATCTCAACAATAGAAACATTAACCTCCAATGTTTTCATGAAGAGAGAGAAGTGTTATTGCATATGGTGTTGAGAAATCTGATAAAGTTGAAGCAGTGAATTTTTTATGAGTCTAGTGAGTCTTCACGTCGAAAACTAGGTCTAAAAGATGACTACTCAAAATTGTTGTTCCATGGTAGATGTCGAAAACATTCTAGATTCTCAACTAATTAAGAATTTCGCAACAAAAAGCATATGACCTTGAAGGCAAGTTTTCAGCGATAAAAACATTGAATTGGTTTGTGAACTAGTTTAAGAGGCCACCAAATTTCTATTTCCAAACAATGGGAGAAATTTATAACAAGGGAAAAACTTTAAAGTTTTTAAATTTATTTCTTGAGGTGGTGTCGTGAGGAAATTGAGACCAATGAAGAGATGCATGAGAAAACAAAGCTATTATTGAAGGATGCAACATGAAAGGTCCAAAACTGTGGAATGGACTTTAGGTTATAAATATAGGATTGAATGATGCTGTTTATAGCACTACCAGATGAAGGTTAATGAATATTTTTTTAACTTAAGGAATACATTGATGTGGAATTTTAAGTGTACTACAGATAAGATGGTGTTATATTTATGCAATAATTAGGTGTTGTTTAATGCATCATACTAAGCCTCTTGATCATATTGATAGGTTAAACAAAAGAGCATAACAATCCATATTGGTTGCATCCCAAGATCCACAAATTTAGAACCAAAAGCCAAATGAGACATTGCATGTGTACATGATCAATGAAGATAAACAATTGTCCTTCCATCTAAATGCTTAAGTATGGGGATGAAGATCCACTTGAAAATGGTAATTGTGAATGATGGATTATGAACCATTGTCAAGGATCAAATTGCTGGAGAAATTATGGGAGATATGTGCTTTTGTGATAAATGTTATGATAATTGTAGTCCCTTATGAACCATTGTCATGGATACAAGTTATGGAAAAATCATGGGAGATATGTGCATTTTGTTGGATGCGTTATATTTGTTTTTGGCGGTTTTTTAGCACACAAATTTTACTAAAAGTGGTTTTGTGGCATATGGTGGTTTTTACCATGGTTTTGTAGTTTCAATTAAGGATCTACAATTGTATTCTAATTCAAGGTAAATTAATTGGAGGTTTACAATTTCCAGGTGTGCAGAAATTCTATGTAGATTCAAAACTGCTCATGTAATTTAATAAAACATAAAACTTGAATCTACTCTACTCATCTGCGGAAATCAATTCACGATCGAGAAATGAAATCATAAACATGTGACATGATTCAACACACATACACAAAGAATTGTCTAGGGGAAAACAACTGCTCAAAACTCTTTCCTATCTGTATTGCATTAATAAAAAAACAGAGATGAAATACAATGCTTGCTCAGAATTAAGCAATCTATGCAAGTGTATAAGCTATCTCTTTGCCTGACTAAATGACTCTGGCCAACAGTTAGAAAATTTTCTAGCCTTCCAAGCCCCTAATTCCTTGCATTGTTCAATGAAGAATTAAGCCCCTATTCCATAGGAATTTTCCTCCATTGGATTGCACATTTCCTTTAGGCTCTTCCTCTGACTGCTTTCACCACTTGTACACCTCGAAATAGTCTACAACTAGTAGTACACTGCCCTTGAACTCCAATCTCAACTGGGTAACTCGTATTATCTGCATGCATGAGCTAATTTACAATGATTGATCAGTTAAATGACTTATCACAGAGTTGTGACTGATTACACACCCCACTACTAAATCCTCAACTAGTTCCTCCAATAATTGGAACTAGTTTAACTAACCATAACTCAATTTCATTGATTTAAATTGTTACAATTGAAATTAACTCAACCTAGGCTTCTAAAATTTAGGAATCATTGCACACAACTGAAGTGCATGCCCCTAAATCGAATTAACTAAGCTAATTGAGCGATAACAACCATTTCTCCTCAGTTAACTCATCCAAGCTATCTGTTGATGTGGAATTTCAAATTTTCTCTTTAGTTTGGCAAAGGCAAATAAAACTGATATTTTATTATTGCATTTTCCAAGACTCCCTCTCAACAAGAAATGGATTCACATCTACCCTGATCCAACACCTTTGGAATGTACTGCATGCATCACTTATCTATGTTGTTGCTACTACTACAACATCTTCAACTAAGAAGCATACATAAAAAAATAATCATTGAATCAATCTGTAACTTCCTACTGGGAAAATTGTGCTGCTGCTTACTTTGCTACTTAGCCTCCTGCTCTGTTTTCAACATTGTTTTGCACTCCTCAGTATTTGACTTACACTGATCCTCCTACTACTGAATAATGTGGGACCCTGTAGCAAGGGTAATGATACATGAGGAAAACACCTCAATGGACCCTGACCAATTTTTTGCAACTCTTGGGATTAGGGCTTCACATCGCCCCATCTCACACCTGGAGGTATGGATGCATGTGCTCCTTTTGCCCATTTAGTTATAAATCTCCCCCTACTGAAGGTATCTACTTGAGTGGATGTTTCCACTCCATCTCCTCTCTACTTCTCCATTTGTGGATGCTCCATAACTTCTTGAGGTTGCTTCCGAGGCTCCATTTTGATAGGTAAATCATGCTCCCTCTCAACCACAAAGTCTCTAACCATTTCCTTGCTCCTCAATTATTTGTATGCATATTCTGCCTCAAGTACATATTGGTTCTTGACTCGAGCATCGATCTGCTTCAGTTGTCTCGTGGCTATATCCTATGTCTCAGGAGTACTTTCCTTTTGCTGAAGATCACATCGTAACCATGATCTTCTAAAATTGCAATGGAGATTAGGTTCTTTTGACCAAAAACAGACATCACATCCTTGAGCCTAAGAAGGGAGCATGACTCCCTCTGAAAGGTTACTATATTGATCCTAATAGCACTGTACCTTCCGTCGTCTCCAAAATCAATGTTTCTATGGAGATCTTTCTCCTCCAAGTCACTGAAAAACTCCTTGTTCCTTGTCATATGGAACGAGGCACCATTGTCCAAGTACCACCCACTCCCCATCATTGTGCTCACCATGCATGCGAATAAGGTGAATTTAAGCTCGAATTTTGAAGCCAAAGCTTCACATTGCTACTACTGGAGGCTCCTTCTTGCTCTCCTTCTTGTGTGGAAACTTCGTGGCATAGTGCCTGAATTCATGATAGTGAAAGCACTTGATTTTGGACAAATATTTCTTCTTGCCCTCTTGGCTGGAATCAACCTCACCTTGGGACTTCTTTCCCTCGGCCTTCATTCCTTTGCTAACTAATGCAAAGTCCTTTTCCTCTTCTTTGGATGAGGTCCCATCTCTGGTATTTTGTCTTATCTCCTCCTGCACCAAATCGAACCAAAGGCGTTCCCAATTTGGTAGCTTCTCCCTCACATTCACCGAATCTTGGTAGCTTTGCCAGCTCTTGGGAAGGTCTAGAAGGGCTAGGTTCACGAGATCATCCTCCACAACAGTAACCCCAACTCCTCCAAGCTCATCATGACATTGTGTGAACCTTTTCAAGTACTATTGAATAGATTCATTCTTCTACATCTTGATATTTTAAAGCTTATCTTTGAGCGCCAGTTTCCTTTGGTCACTGTTGTTCTGAAACAAATCTGTCAGTGCAAGGCACATTGCATACGGGGTTTCTTTCCCATGGAGATTGGAAACTATGTGATCCTTCACACCTTCCAATATGATTCTCCTCGCCTTGGCTACAAAATTTCTCCATTCTGCTAGATCCTTGACGTCAGATGATCTTAGTTTGGTAATGTCAAATCTCGACAAATTCCTTCAACCCATGGTCCTCCAGTACCGCCTCCACGCAGTCCTTCCAAGCAACAAAGTTCGAGCTACCCTCAAGTGCATACTCAATCTTTAGACCATAGAACACCATCTTGCTAGCTTTGAAGAATTGATCCTGCAAATTCGATCTTCCTACAATAACAACTTCAAATTCTCTTCTCTACTGTGAATCCCGCTCTGATAAAATACAGAAATTCTATGTAGATTCAAAACTGCTCATTTAATGTACTAAAACATAAAACTTGAATCTACTCTACTCATCTGCGGAAATCAATTCACGATTGAGAAAGAAAATCATAAGCATGCAACATGATTCAACACACATAGAGAATTGTCTAGGGAAAAGCAACTACTCAAAACCCCTTCCTACCTGTATTGCATTAATCAAAGAATATAGATGAAATATAATGTTTGCTCAAGCTCGAGCAATCTCTGCAAGTGTATAAGCTATCTCTCTTCCTGATTGACTGACTATGGCTAACACATAGCTAATTTCAATTTTCTAGCCTTCCAAGCCCCTAATTCCTTGCTATGTTCAATGAGGAATCAAACTCCTATTTCATAGGGATTTTCCTCCATTGGATTGCTTAATTCTTGTAGGCTCTTCCTTTGACTGCATGCACCGCCTGTACACCTCAGAATAATCTACAACTGATAGTACATTTCCCTTGAACTCCAATCTCAACTGGGTAACTTGAATTAACTAAGCTAACTGAGTGATAACAATCATGTCACCTCAGTTAACTCATCTAAGTTATCTGTTGATGTGATATTTCAAATTTTCTCTCTAGTTTGACCAAGGAAAGTCAAATTGATATTTTCTTGTTGCATTTTCCAACAATTATCACGTACAAGATTTCCTTGAAATCAATTCTCCTAAGTTTTACATTTCAATCTGGGTCCTAAAACAACACCATTATGTAAGTTTAGTTAGCGCTACCTTTTAATTTGGCAGCACTCATCGTAACAAACATAAAGCACTGCCAAATTAAGTGTATTTTAACTAGTCAATCAGGATTTCAATTCTTGGGCGCAAGGATCAATCTACTTTGGAGACCAAGTGGCCTTTTTTTTATTAGGAAGTACTGAGGTTTATTTGTAGATTTTTTTTTTTTTTTTAAATAAGATAATAAAAAATTACTTTTGAGACCAAGTGGCCTTTTTCTTTTATTAGGAAAAATAAAATGTTAAAAATTACTTTTGATACCAAGTGGCCATTTTTTTTATTAGGCAAAATAAAATGTTAGTTTGGTGTTCGGGTGCTGAAGTTTACTTATCGTAAAATAAAAACCTTTTGTTTTATAAAAAAACTAATATACTTCTCCTTCAAGAATGTGGGATAAATACCCGCAATGCAATATAAAAAGAAGAGATTCCAAGTGACCAGCAGTTGCCAAACGTCTTTTTATTTTTTATTAGGAAAAATTAAATGTTAAAAAATACTTTTGGAACCAAGTTTGGTGTTCCACGCAGTGCATGGTGCACATCACTTTTTTTTTTTTTTCCTCAAGAATGTGGGATAATACCCGCAATACAATATAAAAAGAAGAGATTCCAAGTGTCCAGTATTGCCAAAAGTCAAATTACAAGTTGACAAGGATAGAATCGGGGTTTTGATTTTAGAGCTCGATCTTCAATTCATAAACACAAATAATTAAACTGAAGTTGGAACTCCAAAGTGCCAAGTGTTCAAGCTCGGATCACGCCCAGGCTATTGCAGCTTTGAATACTCGCCCAAAGAGAATGCAGTCTTGGCGGAGCAATTGACGCAGCCAGAGGAGGAAGTATACACTGGTTGGAAAAGCGCCAAAGGAAATTTGAATTAATAAACCCTAGTGCCAAGCTTCCAACTGTCAGCAATAAGTGTCGAGCCGTGGTAATCACCGAGGTTAACGCCATCACTAGAATACACAATGTGCCAAGTCATACACCAGCTTCCTCACTGTGATCTCCCACGGTTCAACGCAAGCAACTTTTTGCAGAGGATTCAGAACGGTCCTGTGGTGTTTGTGGGGGATACCAGTTGAGGGAATGAGTGGGAGTCTTTGATTTGCACACTTGCCAAAGCAATTCCAGACAAGGCTCGTATTTATGAAGTCAATGGAAGTCCCATCACGAAGCACAAGGAAATTTTGTCCTTCAGATTTGAAGATTGTAATTGTACAGTAGAGTATTGCAGGTCACCATTTCTGGTTTATCATGGCCGCCCACCGAGAGGAGCTCCTCCTGAGGATGGAACCACTCTTAAAGATGATGCCATGGATTATCTTCACAGGTTTGGTCTAACGGATATGTGCTCATCTTCAACACAGGGCATTGGAAGAACAATGAGAAAAGAATAAGAGGGGGTTGTTATTTCCAGGAGGGCGAAACTATGGACATGGAGATGGACATTGAAACTGCATTTGCGAGACTATGGACATGGAGATGGACATTGAAACTGCATTTAGGAGAGCAATGAAGACATGGGCTCAATGGGTACTTCAGTATATTAAATCTGAGAAAACACATGTGTTCTTGCGCAGCTATGCTCCTGTTCACTTCAGAGGAGGGTCCTGAAACACTGAAGGGCTGTGTTATAAGGAAAATTGGCCGGAGATGGATTCTACTTTGTTTCAAAGGGAGCCAATAAGTAACCAAATCATGTCTGAAGCAATCAGACAATTCAATGGCAAGCAACAATTGTCCCTTTGACATAGAAAAACGCAGTAGCATTGTGTTGATGAACGAGTACAATGGGAGAGTTTTTCTGCTTCCTTTTAGAAAAACTCTGCATTGTGAAGCATATGTCACAATTTGTATTTGGCTGAATTGGCTATTAACCTTAAGGTCAAAGTGAATTCTTGTCGAGGGCAGCTAGAAAGAAGTCACAAAATGCACAAAATGCAGGACAATCAAAAGACAATAAGGTGTAGTGATTCTCTGGGCATGAAATTAGTTGAAGATATCCTTTCCCGATGTAAAGGCAATTAATAAGAGGACAATTGAAAACCTAGCAGCAGAGGTTCAAGATTTCAAGGAGAAAGATCAGACTAAAGATCAACAATTTCAAACAGGGGCTGCTCCTATTGAAGCAATTGCTATGGTGCGAGTCATAAGGTATTTGAAAAAAACTAAGCAAATGGAAGAGGGTAGATGGCCTAAGGTTGTGTTTAGTGATAGATTGTGCAAAAGAAAGAAGATTTGGATGCGGCAAAATAACAAATGGTTTAGTAAATGGAGCATTTGCTTGAGCATGTGTCCTACAAACAGTAAAGAGGTAAAAACTTTTGTTATGGATAAGTTCCACAAACGTACTTGGGAGAAAGAGTTAGGGAGAAATAAGAAGAACTACATTGAAGAGTTTAACTCCACTCATAACTATCAGCAAAAGGTGTACATAGAGGCCAATATTTCTTGGAGATCTAAAATTCTTATTACTCAATTAAGGACAAATTCTCATCAACTCCGTTGTGAAACAGGGTGCTGGAAAAGGCCAAAAGAAATGCGGGAGGAAAGAGTGTATTTTTTTCTCTTCCAGAAAAGTGGAAACAGAAAAAAAAATTCATTTTAGAATGTGAGGCCTTCAAAGACAATAGGGAAAATTATGCAGGTATTTTGGCAGCTAGTTCTTGGGATAATCTATTCAGTGAAGAGTTTGTCGAGAAGTTGGGAGTGGTTATTGTAAAACTTCACAGGAAAAGGGCCGAATACAAAATCCAGATGGAAAAGCAATCTTTCCCATAGGCTATTTTTAGCCTCGTGGACGTTAAAAATACTTTCTTTCTTTCTTTCTTGCAACTTTTCCTAAATGTAGTTTTATCTTTACTTTATTGATTTAGTTTTATGTCCCTAGAATTTTGTTAGCAGTTTAGTGAGTTGTATTATCTTATTTTTATTTTTCAAAAAGAAAAACATTTCATCTAAAATAGGCCTTGTAATTTGCCTATTTATGGATGTTTTTGTAAGAGTCCGCCCACTGGAGGGGGACTATAAGAACTCCTCATCCATTTTGTATCTGTTTTCCTAGATGTTAATGAAAGCTTTCAAGCAAAAGTACATGAAATTTTGCCTCAAAGATTCTCGTGTTGGCAATTTTCAATTTGACTCTTAGTGAATGTTTCCTTTCTTTATTGATCATGATGTTTATTCCTCTATTTTGAATGAATATTTATAGATAGAGAATTCATCTTTGATGCTCTTTGTCTTACATTAAACTATCTTCATTAGTCTATTGATATTATAACAAAACTCATCCACTGCTAGATGCTCTGTTATGATTGATATGTGATTCTCTTGTCACCCTCATACTACAACAACTTTTATGTGTAATAAATTTTCGGCTACCTAGCTTTTGAGAGTACTTGTTCACATTAACGAGCCTTGAAAACCTTCTAACTGACATCTTTTATCATGAATCCATACCCAATGGATTTTTTCTCAGCCTACCACCACATTTGAAACCCTTACATAAGATCTAGCCATTGTACTGATTAAATAACCAGCTATTAGGGAGACATTGGGTGACTGAGTTATAAGAGAGAGCCCTCTCTGGGTTGGAAGGGCTAGCTTCCGATCTCCAAGGCTAGTTCAATGTTACCTCAGGATTTTCCTTTACATAGCCAAGTAAAATTCTAAGTGATAATACTAGGGGATATATATTATATTGTAATACTATACAAAAATATACATATGTATTGAAAAATCTTGCTAGTTTTCCTAGATTTTGGGTTTCTAGAATAAAATTTGTGTTAATGTGTGTGTTTGCTAGTGCATATTTTTTTGTTTAATTAAGAATATGTTTGCAACAATCAATTGTATATGGTTAAAACCTATACATTTATGATAAAAACATTTCTTTGGGGTTTTGGAGGAGTATGGTGTTGTAGTAAGTTGACTTTATTAAGACCCCTTAACTCTTCATAGGCCATGTATTCACCAAAAACCCCCAATGGGAGCATTAACATCTTCCTTACTACGAGACTATAAAATCAAAATTTTATTCTTGAATTCAAAATATAAACAACTTATCATGACCTTGTTTCTTATACAATTGATAAACACTATCAAAACAATAGGAGAAAAATATGAAGATTGCAAAAAAGATAATGAACCTATAGGAGCAAGAGGATTGGGATTTGAAGTTGTAGATTTGGAAACACTGGCGAATGGAAAATTCTATTGAATTGCATGCTCCTCTGAAATCTTCTCTTTGACCAACCATGATTGATTTTATGTGGCATCTAGGGTCATGATTTCCATGTACTACAACTCTTGATACAGATGTCACTGCTATCCACTTTTAAACTTGAGGACAAGTTTGCTAACTAGATTAGTGATTTTTAAAAGAATCTGTAATTGACTACATTGGTGAATGTAGTCTTTAAATTCATATTGAATCATTCATATAGGTGAATTCACTTAATTTTCATAAATTATTTGTATTTATAAGGATAGGATGTGAGACTAAGGGCTTCCATAGTCCTAGTCCAAGTGGTGATTGGATTTTGATTTGTTGCATGTTCTCCAACCAATAGTTTGACGAGAGTGGTAAACTTCAACTTGGTGGATGTAACCTTTTCATCTTCATGATTTGATTATAATCAAACCACATATCTAGGTCCAGAATCTAGTTGTCGAACACTTTCAAATTGCATGATCCAATATATATGGGTACCTTACATGTGGAACATTGAGGAGATGACTTGTTGACCAAAATATCATTAATCTTATTGTCTAATGACAAAGTGATGTTGGAAAGTTTTTCTACTCTTTCATCAAGTGTAAGTGTTTCCATGGCTTATGCAGTTGTCATCTTTAAGGGAGAGAAAAGTAGCCACTAACACAATCCTTAGAACATGGTTTGTTAAAAAGAAGTTTCGATTTATGAAAAGCAACTTTTGTCGAAAGGTTACAATCCCTCCATAAATAATTTATGTATGCCAAAGTTTAATCTATTTTTATCTCAGACACAAATCTTCTAAAAAAATGGACAAGTTCAAGAGGATTATAAAACTCACAAAATAATATCATATTTTAGAACATTAAGAAATGTGAGAGGATTTGGTTTCCACCTTTTATTGCTTGTTTTTCTCTAGCTTTCACAAACAAAGAAACCTTCTCATAGTTGTTATATTACACTCTCAACGTGGTTGAGTTGAGGTAAACAACCACTATATCAAAGGCTAGTGTATAAGGGAGAGAATCCCTATCGTTTAATGAAAAGTTTTCTACCTATCTTCAAAAGTGAAAAATTGTAGCTACAAAAATATAGAAGTGAAAAATTGTAATTGCAATATTTTTGCAATCACTTTCACTTTCATTAGATGATGTGTATCTTTGTTTGATTTTTCCATGAAATATCAATGGATTTTTTGTAATAAATATAACTTTGATTAATTTATTGCAACACCCAAAGATTGTGTAGTTTTCTCTAACATCTACACATTGTTATGTCAACCATACTAGTCCCTTCATTATAATGTCTAATTGATGCATAATTTACCAAAGTGTTTTGACAATGAAACAAAATTGTATTATCACATCATGATATTGCTTCATTACCTACTAAAAAACAACAACATATGGTGGATTTTCGATTGTTAATATTTATTGTATAATCAACATTACAAAACCTTGAAAATTGATAGATTTGTCTACACAAGTCGCTTTCCCAAAGTTAATGCAAAAATCACTATTGATTTTAAATATTGCAAAACCCGTTTCATTACTTCCCACCACCAAGGATCTAAATTTTCTTTATAATGGTTGATTTTACTTACTACTAATGTGAGTGTCCTTCCTAGTGCATACCATGGCATACATGACATTATTTATGACACTATTGTAGGGACTTACTTCATGTTTTCCCTCTCATCACCTATTTGAGGGCACATCTATTTAAATGTTTAAGATTTGTCTTCATTAGAGCCATTGTTGCTAGAAGTTTAGAGTGAACTGATTAATCCCTAGATAAAGCCTTGGACATAGGTTATTACATTTTATTGTTATATTAGTGTGGATGGGTAGTTTTTTTAATTGTATTTGTACCTTTTGTCTCTTATATATACAAAATTGGAAAACTAGTTTTAGAAATCATTTCATCTTTGTACATTTGTTATATTGTAAAATGTGATTTCCCACTTGAAGAGGGTTATTGTTCATTTCTTTATCTATTTTAAGGGTGTGGAGTTACTTCTCTTTCTATTTTTACGCTATTTGAATGTTTGTTGGATAACATTTTGTTTCACAACATAGTCATAGGGTTTTTCTCCTTCAACAATTAATCTTAATATATTTTCTATAATTTTTTTTATGGGGGATTTTAGGTAGAATTTTTTTTGGAAGTGTGAGGAGACAAAAAAGTAGATGTGGTAACAAATTTAGGCTTTGATTCTCTATAATTTTTTGTAGTTATAGCCCATGCAAATTAGTATTTTTGACTATTTTTGAAACTACTCGCACATAGTGTTCTTAGTAAAGTAGTTTTTTTTAGGTACATATTAGACATCAAGGTATTACAAGTCGAAATTTTAGACCTAGAAAATCCAAAATTAAAAAAGACACATCAAGAAAAAGATTGGCCAATAAGATAGTCTCTAAATCAATATTTTAAAAGACAATACAAAAACTTCTACCCCAATTAAACCTCTAGAGAGTTAAACCATGGCTCAGGAAGAAGTCAAGAGATGGAATCAACTATCTAAATCAATTTAGTGGTTTCAATGATAAAATAGTAAAAAAGGTTGATTCCATTGAAACATGTGAAAGAAAATGGAACAAAGATGAAAAATATCGAACAAAATAAAAATATAAAGAAGAAAAAGTTTCAAAATTCCATGTCATCCATGGTGTTTCTTACCCAATATAAGAAATTCCCTAAAGGTGATATTGATATGCAAGGAAATTGATAATGGTGATAACAAAATTGTTGAACTCTAATCACATTTAAGGAATATTTTAACAAATGTGAAGAACACACAATTTGATTCACAAAATCATGATTATTCACTAGTCCAACATTCTTATAATTGAGGGTTCAAGTTGGCATGAAGGAAATACTTAATTTCCTAATTTTACATATTGAAGGCATACCATAGATATTCTAGATGGAGCAATTTTTGGATCTATACAAATCACCCACTTTATGAAATGAAATACTTGCATCCTTGTATTTAGAACTTGATCAATTCGTTTGGAACCATTAGATTTATGAACAAAAAAATGATTCTATTGTATCTTGATCCATTTTTATGGATGAATTGATGGTACATTAGGGGATATTAAGAGCAACACATTCATTACTGAATTAATACATTTCTAGCAAAGAGTTTCAATTAAAGAGCACAAAAAAACTATTTTAGGAATTAAATATCAGGGTAAAGAAATTCGAAGGGATAATTTGTTAGATATCTTTATGGACACTTTAAAAGAAAGCATTCAACATGAGGGGTCTCTATTTGATTCTAAATCCTTAATTATTCTTCAATGTGGCTAGAAAAGTTGAACATAAAATATGTCATATTAGAAGAGTGACCACTAACAATTATAAACATCATCATGTATCCTCTCCTAACCTTATTCATCCTACAAATTTGACACCTCAATAAATGGATGAAAGAAGAGAAAATTGACTATGTTTCAATTGTGAAAATAGGTGTAGTCAGGGACATAAATGCAGTGCGAGGAAATTATTCTACATATATTGCAAAGAGGAAGAAAACAAAGAATTGGAACCATCACAAGATCTAGAGCTAGAAGAGATTTCTTCAACCACATCTAGTGATGCATTGGATGACACTATTATTTCACAAACATTCAATATAAAAGGATATATAAAAAATAAAAAGGTAATGATGTTGATTGAATTCGATAGTACCCATAACTTCAAAAAAATGCAAATACACATAATTTCTCAATTTCTCTATATATGCAGTTTAGAGTCTCATGTAATGATTATAGATGGAGGTGCCATAAATTGTTTAAGGAAGCATCATAGTATTGCGTTCACTATGGTGGAATATTTATTAGATATTTCCATGATTGCAATCCAAATGGGTGGTCACTTGATGTTGTATCAGGAGCCCAATTTTTAAAATCATTAGAAATAGTGGTTCTTAATTTTTAGAAACTTTTCATGATATTTTCCTTAAAATTAAAGGAAATTGAATTTAGAGGTATCTAAGGAAAATCCTATAAAGTGATAAGCTATAATGATATGACAAGATTACTCAAAAGGGGACAACATGGTGTGATTGCGTAATTGTGTTCACTAGATGTTGAAACATCTTGAGTATGTTCTATAGGATCTCCAAAAAATTATTAATAATTATTCAAAGGATTTGAAGAGATGTTTAAATGTCTTCCACTTGCTCGAGATCATGGCCATGTTCTTCAATTGGGACTAGGAAGTGTACTAATTAACATTTATACTGTAGCTAGCGAGGATAATGTGTGGTACCTAGAGAGGTACCAAGGAGATAATGAATGTAATGTGGTCATAATAATGGAAAATGACCACTTGATAGTTGATGGGTGAAAAATAGGCCCACTATGTAATTAAAATGACATAATATAATAAAAAGTAGTTGGCATACACTCTTAGGATACACATAAGTATAATTGTATTGGATGTGTGTTATATTGTATTGTTTTGTGTCAAGGACAATGTGTGTAGTGATTCCTCCCATAGGAGTTTCATTGATGTTGTTACCATATCTTAAGGGTTTTTCTCTCTATATCTTATGTTCTATATGGTAAATATTCTTGATATCTTTGAAGTTTAAGGGTTTAATTTTGAAATTTAATGATTAAATTTCTCTTATATATATCAAGGTTTACTTCAAGTGGGATTAGAGCTCTTTTTGGGCACCAAATTAGGAAGTTTTTTATTTTATTTTATTTTTGTATATATATTTATGAAAAAGGAGAGGATGAAAATATTTTGGTTGTTTTCTAAAAATTCTGTGTAAAATTTAAGGATTCAACCATAGATATAAATTCCTCTTGGAAAAATACCCAAGTTAAAAATAATATAAAACAAATTCCAAACTGTGGACTTATTATTGATTTAAAATCAATGTTTTTATAGGGGGTTTTCTAGTGATGACCACAAGGTTTGTAGATTGAATATTTTCTTATAGAAAGGTGGATTTTAGTGAAACCAATGCTAAAAAATCTAGAGAGGCCATGGTATTTTATAATTGGGGCCATTATATCTAATGAAGTATAACTAAGTTATGATCATTTTACATTAGTCACATCAAACACAAAAATTAAAAAAAAATGACATGAATAAGTAAGTGATTTTCCGAAGGAATATGTATTTTATAGGGAACATTAATGGCCTAGAATTGGAGAAAATTTAAAATGGATGAAGTTAAAATACCCAGTGACTTGGAAAGAGAATAAGTATAGTCATCTAAGAGATGCAGGACTTATATGGTGTAATTTGTTTGAATTGTTCAAAATATTTAAAATTCCAGATGAAGAATATGAAAGACAATTTGTCGAAGAGTGTATTTGTGTTGGAAGGAAGGATCTAAGAGTTTGTTTTCATACAAAATTTTCCTATAACACGTTAATGAATGCATCCAACATGAAAATTCTACTATTTTTATAAACTATAGTAGTAAGAAAAACTTTGTCAATGTTAACTTAGCTAAAAGATTGCAATTACTTGGAAAACATACTCAAAGAACATGTGGAGGTGAAATTTTTTAAATTTTAATAGCTTTGAAGATTACATGTAAAAATATGTGTTGCATTCAAATTGTTATTCTATAGATATGGGTGATGTGGATGTTATTTTGGGATATCCTTAGATGGAATCAATTGGTACATTTAACATTGATGTGAAAAGTTTTTTCAAGCTTTGCTAAAAGAAAATGAAAATGGCATTGCATGATTACTCTTATTGAACATGAACAAACCAAAGAGGCACACGAAAAAATTATTATAGGGAAACAAATTGTTGTAACTAATAACACATTAGATGAAGAGTTTAAGGTTGAATAAGAAGAAGCATCTATATAATAACTTGAAGAAATCAAAAGAAAGGGTGTAAAAAGGAAGATAAAGCTAAGGAATCACATGTTGGAGAGTCAAAGAAAGAGAAATTGATAGTTCAACTTGTTATTTATTTCCACCCACAGGAATGATACAAAGAAACAACAATAATAAAAAAATAACATGGAACTATAAAGACAAACATGGAGCTATAAAGATAACCATCATGGAGGCAGATGGAAGCCTAAAATAAATGCATGGAGATGTTAGAGTAGAATGTCAAAGACATGGATCCCAAGGAGAAACAAAAAACAATATAGAGGAAGAAAGGTCAAAATTGGGCCCTGTGTCTACATTTCACTAGAATGGATGAATCTTTGCGCATATTACTAGTTGATTGCATTGCTTAGTAGGTTGTATTATATGGCTTATTTTCATGTTTTAAGAATGAAACATGCTAGAGGGATGTAATGTAATATACTTATGGAGGTACCAAAGGGGATAACAAATGTAATGTGCCCTTAATAATTGAGGAGGATAACTTAACAGTCGATGGTGCTAATTTCACAACTCAATGAAAATTTCCAACCATTAAATTAAATTCCTGTTTCCGAGAGGATCAAAATTGACTTTTGAAGCACTCAATTTTGACAAGGGAAAATATATTTTTGATGGAAATCCCACATTGACACATTTGTTCAGGCTGACCTAGAAGAAAAATGAGTATCCCTCCAACACATATAAAAACAAGTCAAGATCTCATTTGGCATCACAATTACATGACACAATTTCTCGCTCCTTCATTGATTGGTTCATACAACTCATAACTGCAGGGGTCTCTCACACATGCAAAGGGATAGGTGTATTTTTCTATTGGCTGAATTTCAGACCTATTGCAGGGCATTGACCAATGTTGACTAAGGGAATTTTGACTAATTTTGACTGCAATTTCTCTTAGGATATTTCTGTTTGACAAGGCCGCATTGGAGGGCACAATGCAACAACCCTTGGTTGATTTTATATGTAAATAAAATATAAGACCAAGGTCATGGGATGTGTATTCCAAGTTGAATGTTGGGAAAAACGTAGTGATGGGTATCAGTGATGATTAATTAATGGCCATGGAAGTTGGAAAGGACATTAGCAAAGGAAAATAGACATTAATTGACATTTATTTATGAAAATAAAGGAAAATAGAAGAAAAGGGAGATGAAGGATCACAAATTTGCATGAGGAGGAAACTAAAGGAAAAATGAAGGAAAATGAAGAAAATAGAGGTCTCAATGATAAAAAGGATTATGAGGATCAATTGCTAGCTTTTTGGTAGTTTTTAGGTAGGGCTCTCTTTTATTATCTCATACTCTTTCACACTATTGTAGTGTGTTTGGTGCACGCATATACGAAATCACAACAAATTAAGGGGTGTGGTCTACCCACTTAAGTTATTGGTAACAGGCAGAAAAATAAGTGGAGTCAAGCAAGTCAGTGGAACAAGCTAGAATCAATAAGCATACTAGATAGAGAAATAACATGCATATATAAACTAAAAACTAAATAAATAAACACGAGCTCTGAAAAGAGTCAAATAAAAAAAATAATATGAACGGTGACTCTAGGCCCCTTTCTATTGAGCACTGGTAGTAATAAGAGTGATACTTTACCCTCTTGCCAAAGGGCCCCTAGAAAATGGTTCTAGAACCCGATGCAAGGATGTTTTTATCCCAAGCTTTCCTTGGTGCAGTATCCATCTCTCTCTACTCTATTAGACTGAACTTGTTGGGTGGCCAACAATTGAGTCCCCTCTATCTTTAGCTTCGGCTCACACACTGCTGGTATTGCTTGGGAAATTCCAGCCAACATAACAATGTGTTCACCAATTCGTCATCTCATGGTGGTCTTATATAGGGGATTTCAAATCTTCCCTTCCCTCTCTTGGTACATGAAGGATGGTTACCCAAGAGAGGGGTATGATTCCTTTGTCTGCTCAAATATTCCATTGTGTGCTCACATAGTGTCTAAGGAGGTGTTGGATGCTGTCCTTAAGAGGCTACAAATAAGGCATCACTTGCCCTTTGGTTTGTGTGGTCCCAGATAGTGACATTTCGCCACTTCCCAGGATTGCACGCATATCGGGCAAAAAGGCGCGCGGAAGGTGCTCTTCACAAAGGATTATGCTTGAAAATAACATTTAGGACTAGTTAAAATTTTATTTTCCTCAGACCTTAGAGATTTTTAAATAATTTCCAGATTTTATAATGTCTTCCAGCCCTGTAAATACTTTTTCCTGACATTAATTAATTTCATCTTCTGCTATACAATTTTCCAGTGCTAACAGTTTCCCCCTAATGTGTGAGGTCTAGGAAGAACTGTATAGCTGAAACACATTATAGTTTATTTTCTGTATCGTGCATAGAGAGAGAGAGAGGCCTGAATGAAGCTTGGAATTGAAAACACCCTGCACCGTTTCCAAGAATGATCATGGTCTAAGGGATCCCTGTAGGCAAATACAATTTACAATACATATACAAATTTTCAACGAGGCGGGCATGTCCCATGCTCGTGATGCTATGGCTAGTTAAGAAAATCTATTTTACAAATACATGTTCTGTCTGTATCACTGATATGGTAGTGATGTTGGTGGTTGTTGACGACCACTGCTGATGCCCTTAGGGGAATTTTTTCTTTGAAAATAGGTGGAATATGGTACCCATATGCATAAACTTAGTATGGCATATATCTTCACATTGTACGCATAGGTGCTGGCTGTGACCTTTCTGTGTAAGAATTGTTGACAAAGACGCTTATGAAGGCACGGGTCTTCGACGGATTTGATCAAAGTGCAATGGCTGTAAGGTACGATACCATCCTGACATGAAAGATTTTGTTGAAGTCAAATGTCAGGAGGATTGATGACATCTGTGGACAATGATGTCTCCCACAGTGCCACCCGAGGATGCCCCTTGTATGGGGAGGGGTGATCCAAGGTACCGCTTCCTTTTTGGAATATAGGTGTTGAAGTTGAAAAAAAGGAAGCCTCAACCGAACTAGAGGTCGCTGACATAAAAGGGTCAAGGATCTGGATGTGATGGGTTTAACAAAATCACGTAGGTGAGGGGTGATTGAAAAATGATGATGGGGATTCAGTGGCCCGAGGTCAGAGTATACTTAAATAGCTTGGTGGCAGTCATAGTTATTTCTGAAGGGGAAATCCCTGGAGTCGGTAGGACTTCCAGGGTGGGTGTAAACAGGCTATGAATGTCATGATGGCGTGTGCATGGGGGGTATAATACTCCGACCAAGGGTGTTCAGGGACTGCTGTCGTGGGAGAAAAAATGAAATGAGAGGGTGAAGTACGTAGTGTACCGTTCGGGGTCTTTGTACACTTACCAAAAGAATAAAATAATGGGGTTTGGTTTTTACAAAACACAGAGACGGGTACCCCAAAACATGAAAGCGTTTGCTCAATGATGGTGTGAGGAAGGTGTTTTGATGAGGGTGGGGGTCCCATTGGTTGGTCTCATGTGCGGGGTTGATGAAGCAGATGATAAAGTATCGCAGATGGGATTATGCTGATGGAGGTATGGTGAGCCAAATATGAGGCACGGTGGTGTGCTCTTGACTTGATTGTACAACCTGGTCGTCTGGGAAGGGGGTATCTTGTATGGTAAAATTGACCTTATGCATGGTGAATGGATGGGCATGCGATGCTTCCCAGACTGAAGTGGTATGGTCATGGCGTCACTTACATTTGTGATATATGGTCTACTGTGGGTGACTGATGCCATGGAGGGGAGGCTCTACCGACCAACGTAGATGTTTATCATGTGTAGGGTGAGGTGACGATAAACATGGTCGGATATGAGGACCCTATGGTTTATTTTTGATGGAGAAATGATGTCAGGATATGCAAATTTTTCTAGGACTCTATCATGCTCGGGGTAGAATGATACCTGCTCTGGAAATTTCAGGAGATAACGTTGTGGGTGGTTTGTGAGATTTTCCAGCAAAAACAACTATCTCAAGTGAAAGCATCTTCTTTATCAAATATTATTGAAAGTCATGAGCTTTAAAAAAGAAGATGAGAGAGGGCATACCTGTCAGCGCTGGAAAATTATTTTTCGGGAGAGTGAATCTGTGGCATCGCCTCTATTCATCATGGAGTGTTGATTGTGGCACAACTTACGGTTTAGAGAACGGATCTTCTGATCTCTCGTTATGGTCTTCCAAAGTTTTTGAAAAGGGCGATATATAGGTGGATATGGCCCTAATTTAGTTCATTTGTACTTGTTGAGTTTTTGAGAGTTCAGAGGACTCTGTGTAGCATTTCTTGTCGTTGTGGTCATCCTGAGCACTAGGGATTCCTGAGATCATGCCCAGGTAATCTTCATGATGTCCTGTACTTGAAATTTTTTAGTTTGATGGTGTCAGGGTCCGTACAGACTGGGTTTGCATGGATTCTAGGTGTTTTTTGACCTAGATTGTGCGGGCGATCAGGGAAAAGGCGCGCCCCCTATGCGATTTTTCAGAGGATGAGCGCGCTAATGTGCTCATTTCCCCATATTCAGTGTGCCTTAAAGCTCACCTGTGAAAAATATAGGCATGCGCTAAGCGCAACTATCTGAGGGAAAAGTGCGCAAAGCCGAAGAAAAAAATACTATTGGATTTTTTGCCTATTTTTGGGTTTTTCTGTACTAATTAGGTACTTGTTTTAATGACACGTTATTGTGGAGGGAGCGGGATTGGTCTGAGGTCCATGTTGAGATGGTTTCTGATGCTGGGGTGTGCTGTCAGCTGGCGCTATGGGGACTCCTGAAGTTTGCGGAGAACAAGCTTCTTCGGTCGCAGGAATGACTGCTACGTTACGTGATCCGTCATTGGCACAGGAGGCACAACATGTTCATATTGTGTGGGACACATTTGGTTATCCATCCTGAGATGAATTTTTACTTTGTGATGGGTTACTACCTCAGGGTGAGGCATTGAGGTATCCACTGTCTGCCAGGAGAGTATATTTGGAGAGATTTAGGAGGCGCCACTATGGTGGGGTGCCTCTTACAGAGGGATGCATCAACATTGCATCAGTTAAAGATCTAGCAGAGTGATGTGCTCTGGCAGTGCTTGTGAGATTAGCAGGGTAGGTTGCTCCACATCAAGCATCAGGCCCAAAGGTTGGAGTAATACGCTGGTTGAGGTCTGGGCATTTTTCAAATTTGCCCGCTTCTGTTTTGATGGGATGGTGTCGCAACTCAACCAGGTCCAACATGGATCTAAGTCAGTTGCATAAGCCAACATCTTGTGCAACATTATGTACAAGAGAGTAGTGCTGCTGAGGCCAGTAGTGGTGGTGCCTCCTGGGGGGCCATAAGAGCCTCGGATGAAAAGATGGGCTCCAGTGATGCCATGAGGTGGTGGTGGCATGGTGGGGCGTTACTAGAACGCCACAACAGAGGTCTGGTTTGAGGCTAACCCGCAGATGTTCTTACCATATCCATATGCAGGGATGGTCTTCCGGGGGGATCCAGACATGAGTCTCCCTTTTGGTTATGCTTGGGGTCCCGTACGTTTGTTGTGTTATGTTTTTTGCATTTATTTTAGGATACATGTTCTGATGTGTTTTTCTAGTGACACTGACATTATTTTGGTTATTCTTGCAGATGTTGCTGAGGTTGGTTGTCTTGTGGCTCGGTTGGGCAGCCACGATCCTCCTCGACAACCTAGGGGTGATCAAGGAGGAGGTGTTGCTGGGGGACCTAGCGGGGGTGCTAGCCCTTCGAGAGAGGGTAGAAGCTCGGATACTGGAGAGATTGTGGCTGAGCGAGCTCGTGCTGATGCATCAGTGGCTCGCGCAGATACATCAAATGCTCGTATTGCAGAATTGATAGCTCAGGTGTCGGTTCTTGTGGATTTCGAGGGTCAAGTGGACTGCTTGACCTAGGGGTTGCCTGCTTGGGGTTTCATGGATGACTTCGAGGAGGTCTTGTTGGAGATTGTGATGGCCGCGAGAGGGACTATCGGCCCATTCTTTGTTGAGTGGAAATTGCGGTTGCTGCGACAGCTCCACTGGTAGCACCGGGGATGGTGGTGGGTCTAGGTGCCCCTCTTGAGGGAGAAACACCCTAGAGTATTTTTGTACACAGGGAAAGCACCCATTATGAGGATGATTCTCTTATTTTTGACGATTTTTGTATCTTTAGGTTGGCAGTTGGGAAAGCGACACTATTTTTGTACTCAAAAATATACATTGTGATATATATATATATATATGAGATATTTTTTGCGGCTCTACATGATGTGTCACCCGTTTCGGTTTATGTATGATATGCTGATGGATATCTATATTTTTGGTTTTTTATGTATGATGGTTTATTCGAGATGCATTCGAGTTTAGGATATTATTAGCTATGCGATCAGTTGTTTGGTTTTGACTCCTTGGTATATGTGTAAATGTGATATAGTCAAATTGTCTGCTTAATCTTTTGGCATGCAAATATTTTCTAAACAGATGTGTATCTCTAGTCTCAAATGTTTGGTTTAACTGCGACACTACTAACTGGGAATCGAGGTAGATATGCATATGGCATATACCCTGATGGAGGGCATCACACACAAGTCCGATAACAGTGTCATACTCTACCTGATTCTTTGTTGTTGAACCGATGCACACACCGTTTGAGCAGAGCGGCGATCGGTCAGGGTGGTAAATGACCCAGATAGCTACGACTAAACTTTGAGACCATCTTGATGCTCCATCAGCAAATCTGAAATAGGGATCAGGTTGGTGATCCATGGTGGAAATTTGAGCACTTTTTAAATAAGACCTTTGGTCAAAAATATTAAGCGATTAGGGTTGTGTGTACAAACACTCTAGGGATGGGTCGTTGTGGCCCTTACGAGTAGAATTTCTTGAGGTAAAGGTTATTGATGGGGTTATTGTGGCAGGTATTGTCTAGTTTCGTCAAGATGTATGCCCCATGTCAGAGGCAGTGTTTAATGATGTAGGGTCCTTTCCACAACGTTTCGAAATTTCCTAGCCCTAGGGCTTCTTTTGCGACATCATAACGGAGGACTAATTCTCCCTCAGTGAATGAGTGAGGGGTGATGTGGTGGTCGAATGATGCTTTTACCCTTTTCTTGTGGGTCTCATTTTGTTGTAGCGCCTGTCGTCAATTTTCATCGACAAGCTCTAGCTGTACTAGGCGCCTGTCGCAGAGGTGCTTGAACGTTTCCATTAGTGAGCATACCTCTGGTGTGTGATTTTGGTCCGTGCAGATAGTGCATGGTATCACAGTGCCAACAGGGTAAATTGTGTGGGATTCTGTACTACTCGTTGTTCCTGATGTGGACGTTTGGAAAGGGTTTGTGGTAGAAGAGGTTGTCTTTTGTTTCCATTTCCGTATTGTTGGCTTGGGTGTGTCTACTTCTTTGGGGGACTGTAGACTCAATGCCACTCTTGCTGCTCTTAGCTTGGGGAGGTGTACACATTTAATCTTATGGTGAAATTGTGAACGAATCCAGAAATAGGTACGCATGATTTTCTCTTGGTTAGAGATAATTTTCTGAGGGAGAGAAGAGACTATACGAAATTGTTTGCAAGGTGCTTCAGTTCTCTACATTGGTTTACCTGGTGGTCGTTTAGGTCGCATAGACCGCATGTTATCCTAGGTTTGGTCGGGGTCATGCTTGGTTGGTGTGTTGTCTTAGCTTGCCTGGTACACCATTGTGGGGGTGGGGGCATTGACCCAGCGATGTAATTTTTATGCCATTCTCGGAGGTCATCCTGTCTCTTCCCTATGGTATTAATCATGTCGATGGTGGGACGAAGTTGTAAGGCATAAGTACAGTGCCGCTCATAATGATTTCCCTGACATATAAGGAAAAATATCCTTGTTATGAAGGTTTCGTCGAGCTTGGTTTGAGGTCTGGCGGGGAACCAGCGCCGTAATGCTTCTAAATCAAGACAATGGACAACTGCATGATCAAGCATTTTGCATAACGTGCATGCTAGTCTTCTTTGTGGAGGGCAGTTAGGGGTAATTAGGGGTTCCCTAATCAATTTCTCTTCGACAGATAAGAACATGATGGATATTCTTGTTACCTCTTCTTGGGTTGTGGAGTTGTTGTGGACTCCACGTCCATGTCAGATTCTTGGGAGAGGCAGACTATAGCGGAGCATAGGCTAGCGAGGGCTAGTCAGAATTGGGGAATATAGTGACAATTCTCCAAAAGGTGATTGTTGGTGCATAATGGACATGTGAATTGTGTTGCTCACAATCTGATGTAGTAAAACCTTTCTATAGGATACCATATGTGGATGAGTTCCAGGGCTACGAACTCTTCGAGGAAGTGGCCATGTTCATCGCATAGTGTGCAACGTATAATGGGCATGACTGGGGGTCTTTATTGGGCCCTTCGTTGTTCCTCCTATAGGTACAGAATGGTACGAGGTTCATTTTTGGATGCCTGGGTGGAGGGGTCCTCTTGATAGGATTGCTCGATGGTGTGTAAGGAGTCCCTATATCGAAGGATCTCCGGGAAATGATGGGTATAGTGCCCGTATTTACTGCAAAGAGCACATGTGTGATTGGTACGCAGTGCTTTTCCTTTACCTTTGGTGGTAGGTTCCCTTTTACAGGAACGCGACGTCATGATGTCTGTCTCAGATCCAAGGAGTGGCTTTAATTCATCCATCTCTAGAAAGATATGGGTAGGGTGACTTATAAAGTCGCTAATGGTGCAGAATAGTGATTCCCGTTGAATGGAGGGGGTCACCGTCTTCTTTCCTCTCTTCTCAAATTTCTTAGTCGTAATCACCGATTTTGCAATGGGAATTTCCTTTGTGAGGGTGGTTTCGAATGTTTCTTGGATGAGTTGGGCCTCCTTGGGAATGAGGGGCTTCAAACCAGTGGCAGTAATGTGGGCGGATCCTATTCCTGCAGGGGTAACGAGGTACCAAACTGGAATTGCCAACGATATGTTGGGTAATACCAGTGTTGCCAAAAATTGCTGGAGATGAAACTAGCTAGGGGGTAGAGGAAAGGGGTTTGGGAGGCAACATAGGCTAGCGAGGTTGTCGTGGCCGATGAATTAGTTCCATTACTGCTTGTGTCTGTGTCCTGACTAGCTTCGGTGCTTGATGTGGACATCATGCACACTGGAGCTTGTGTGACATCGAGCGATGACTCATGGATTATGGGGGGATCTCCTAGGAATGACCCTAGAATGGACGATGATTTGAATTGGTCGGGGCCATATTCTTGGTACTGTGAGAGAGCATTCGAGGATGTATCTACATAGGGTAGAATTAAATTGGTGTTGGTTAGGGTTCACTTCTCGCTATGCGCCAATTGGTCTATAGTAATGATGCAGTCCTCGTGGGGTAACATCATGATGCAGAAGACGAAGGAGGCTATGGCAGACATGGCATACATATAACTCCACCCAAGGAGTATATTGTAGTCTAGGTGAGTGTCTAATACTTCAATGTCTATGTGGATTGTCTTTCTGGCTAAGCAGACCGGGAAATTTTGGTAGAGGCCAACGGGGGTCGAAGGACGATCGTCTTATGCTCGAAGCGTGATGACTGAGGGTTTCAGTTCAGGAGAACCTAACTTCTGCCAAACATTTTTGGACATGATGCATGTGGATGCACCCTCGTCTATGGCACATTAGTGGATAGTGATATTCTGCACCGACACTGGTATCTGGAAGGAGACCATGGAAGGAAGCTAAGGGGTGGCTTTGTCTAGGTCAAAATCCATTAGGCGCGTATCACCAGGGTCGATAGCACCCAATGCGAAAAGAAGGGCTTTCCGTTGTTTTGGGCATGAATGCAATACTTCCAAAGCTGACATAGCAATGGGAGATTGTGCTAAATCGTCCACGATGCTATAATTATGGGCCACTTTAGAGTAGTTTCATGCTCGCCTATTAGGTCCCTTTTCCATTTTGGGCAACGATTCTATAGAAATCTTTGAAATGGTCAAAGGTGTAGTCGGTGCACTGGTACTTGCCCTTGACATATTGGTGTCTGATGGGGTGTCATAATTGCGATTCCGTGTTTGGAAAAACATCTCTTCACCAGTCATGTAGATTTCATGGCTGCTTTTCTCGGAATCGTCTGTGTTTGCTGGTGAGTGCTTACCATCCCTTGATTGGGGAAAGGTTATTACATCACAGCTAGTTGATGTGAAGATCCTCCTTGTCCTAGGTTACTATGTAGCTTCTTTAGCTCAGGGAGATCAGGACAGTGGTGATTATAGTGACCATACTCACCACACATCGAATAGGAATTATTTGTTTGAAGAGGTGGCCTTTTTCTCTTCCATTGGGCATTGCTCAATTCTTGGTTCTGATTCCGGTTGGAGTTGCCTCCAGCCTAGGATCACAATGGGAATTGTTGGTTGCTTCCCCCCTATTCGGTGTTCCCTTTAGGCTTGTTTTTGGATTTTTTCTTCACCATGTTAGGAGGGTAGTTCTCCTGATTATATTGGCATGGTTGGTTTTGGGATGGTTGCACAAATTTCACCTATGCATTGTTTTGCATAAGTGGGTCATGTGTTGGGGACCGAGCATAATGCGGTCCCTGGTTTTCACTTAATTGTTGGAGGGGAGTTCTTCCGTCAGTGTTTCTTTTTTCATATTGATTCCCCTGAGCCAGAGGATGAGGTCCTCCCTAGTGATACGCTGACGCCCTATTGGTCAAATTTTGCTGAGGCATATGATGAATTTGAAAAGTGGGTTGAGGCACGTTCTGGGTAGAACTGTATGTGTAACCGAGGTTTTTACTACTACTGCCTAGGTAACCTTGGGCCAATGACCCAATTAGTCCGTCTACTGATTTTGACGCGCCTAGAAATTCTTGATAAGTTTGTAGGCATGGGGCGTTAGGCAGGATGTTATAAATGTATCCTAACTGCATATAAATCAACTCAAGCTTTTGTGCTTTGCTGATTGCATCCTCTTTGAATGTGGGATTCTGCTGCGCTGCATCTTTTGAAATCTCTGTCGTAAGAGTTTTCAAGAACAAATCTAAGAGAACCCGATCGTCGAGTTTAGCTTTACATAAAATGCGACGCTGCCTCCATTCATGGAGATGGTCTGAGATATGGACGGTGGGGGTTTTTCTAAAATGCGTCAATAATTCCATTCCAGAATCATGGTTAATGGGTAAATGAAAATAAGTTAGGAACGCTGTAGAGAGGGAATTAAAGGTTGCATGTGAAGCTGAGGGTTTCTCCACGTACCACTTTGCAACTAGTCCTGTAAGAGTGCAATGAAATAATCTCAATCGAATAGTGTCGTCAATGATACTGTTCGATGAGCACCACAGGTGAAATTTCATGACATGATTACCTGGGTTGTCCGCTTGCTTTCCTTTGAATTTTGGTATATCCAAAGGGAGCTTCGTGGGAATGCGAAGCCATGTAGGATCATGTGCGATGGGGTCATTTTTCAGCTTGGTTAAATAAGGCAAATTCAATGAATCTAAGAAAGGTGATTGAGAGGTTGATTCCATTGCAATGTGCGAAGACACAAAGTTCTGATTAGAACGAGGGTTAGTTTGCGACGTACCCTATTGTGTATACAATTGGCTTCCCGAATGGGACGCACTCCTATGCCCCCCAGGGGTTGTGGGAGGAGTAGTGTGTGGTGTGGTTTTGGGAGACCAAATAGGGTTCCCAACTATGGTTTCCCCAATAAAGGAAGAACCAAAAATGGTGGCAGTGTTCCGTCTTTGACGCATGAATGGCGAAAGACCTGGAACCCCTCCCGATAATGGGGGGAGGTCTAAAAGACACCTGGATCAACGAGGTTCCGTTGGGACTGTTCAAGTGTCGACCAGGTTTAGTTTTGGAGTACTTTGAGAGGATAGAGTCTATGATCAAAGAAAAATTCTTGTCACATACATAAAACAAAGAGAAAAATAAAATAAATTTTCCCTTTAAATTAATCTATGTGATCAAGCAATCAAAAAAGTGGTTTTTGTTTTTTTTGCGTATGATACTCAAAATCCTAGAAGGCCTATGCATCCTCACACGCTCAAAAGTAACTGGGCCTTGAGAATATTTCTTGCAAGTGTTGGCACAACATCTCGTAAGAGCTGGCGATGCCCCCAGTTAGCCGAAGAGAATCCACCAAGATAAGGGTAGAGGGTCTGGCGCTTGCCTGCACCGTCATCTATAGGGAAAAAGTTTCCCTAGTTTTTGGCCAGTAATGAACCACTATCCCATGTGAGAATTCAAGTCTTGGGATTCTTGGTAGTCAGCTAACAGTACTGAGTCTCAGCCAAGTCAGGTAGCCTTGACTGATACTTCCCTGCACTGCGCCTAAGCTTAACCCCTTCTGAAACGGGTCTCTACCGCACTCGAATATTCTTTTCCATGGGCTAATAGGTGGATTTGAAGCTCCATAAATACACAAATTCTATGTTTCAATGTGAAGTATGATTAAGGTGGTTTATTAGATGCATACCCCCTTGATCCTAACTTAAGCTATAAATTCTTTTGTGGCCCCTGTAGGGAGAATTTAGTGAGTTTGGTTAAGTTAGTTTTAGGTGTATTTGCTTTGCTTAGTGGGTGAGTGTGTGTAAGAACAAAGTAGACAAGCACATAGTTTGAACATATGGATATTGATGATCCTTTACAAAATCCCTATTTAAACTATGTTGTATTATTCCTAGCTCAAATGAAAAACATGCATGGATAATGGGCCGCTTTCTATTTTTCTTAGTTAATCTATGTGACTAACTATAGGGAGATGGTGAATTTTGAATAGGGAGTGTTCATATGCTTACCTAGGATCACCGAAGGGTGCAAAGGTAGCAGAGATTACTTTCTCTTCTATAAAAAATTCAATCCTAGTCCCAAAATTCCTAGTGCAAAAATTGAAGTAAACTAAAAAATTTTACACTAGAAAAAGAAATCTAGCTATGCATGCATGGTCTTGGGCCACTTATTTGGGCTAATTATCTAGGTATGTAAGTACCAAAATTTTCAAAACATATATTTTTTTCGGAATGCAAGTTATCCCCCCCCCCCCTAATTAAATTGTGTGAACTTTGCAAAAATCAATATGAAGTAAAAATGACACTAAGCCTACAAAAAGAAGCTAAAAGTGAGCTTTAAAAAGCTGCATGGTAACACAACCAGTGCTAGTACGTGTATTAGGGGCTGCCAAGCACCTTAAAAGCAGGAAAAAATAGAAACTTGGGAGAAATTTTCATTCTGTATTTTGTGCGCAAAAGGCTGAAATAGGCGTGCTCTCTGCACGTAGGTCAGCTTTGAATGTGCGCCGTGCGCTTCTGTAAGGAGAAAGCATGTGAAAATTCCTGCAAGAAATGTTTTTGGAGCTGTTCTGCTTCAGTTAGTCACTTGGGATGAACTAGGGACTACAAGAGAAATCAGGGGAAATTCAGCTCCAGTCCACATCACAGATAGATGTCTCTGCAAAAAAAAGCCACAACCACATAAACTTGGTAATAAAACATTAGTGGAGTCGCCAATCCTATTGTAGTGTGTTTGGTGCACGTATGTATGAAATCACACCAACTTAAGGGGTGTGGTCTACCCACTTAAGTTATTGGTAACAGGCAGAAAAAGAAGTGGATTCAAGCAAGTTAGTGGAACAAGCTAGAATCAATAAGCATACTAGATAGAGAAATAACATGCATATATAAAATAAAAGCTAAAAGAATAAACACGAGCTTTGAAAAGATTCAAATGACAACAATAATATGAATGGTGGCTCTAGGCCCCTTTCTATTGAGCGTTGGTAGTAATAAGAGTGATACTTTAACCTCTTGCCAAAGGGCCCCTAAACAACGGTTCTAGGTCTTGATGCAAGGATGTTTTTATCCCAACCTTGCCTCATTGCAGTCTCCCTCTCTCTCTACTGTGTTGGACTGAAATTGTTGGGTGGCCAACAATTGAGTCCCCTCTATCTTTATCTCCAAATCACACACTGCTGGTATTGCTTGGGAAATTCCAGCCAATTCTTCATCTCATGGTGGTCTTATATAGGGGATTTCAAATCTTCCCTTCCCTCTCTTGGTACATGAAGGATGGTGAGGGGTATGATTCCTTTGTGTGCTCAAATATTCCATTGTGTGCTCACATAGTGTCTAAGGAGGTGTTGGCTACTGTCCTTAGGTGGCTACAAGTAAGGCATCACTTGTACTTTGCTTTGTGCAATCCCAGATAGTGACATTTCGCCACTTCCCAGGATTGCGCACATATCAGGCAAAAAGGCACGTGAAAGGTGCTCTTCATGAAGGATTATGCGCGCAAATTTAGGTCTAGTTCAAATTTTATTTTCCTTAGACCTTAGAGATTTTTAAATACTTTCTATATTTTGTAATGTCTTCTAGCCCTGTAAATCCTTTTGCCTAACATTAATTAATGTCATCTTTTGTTGTATGATTTTCTAGTGTTAACACACAGAGAAATCTTGGAGTATACTTGGAGAATTCTTGGAGAACTTTGACATAAATTGGATTTGGATAAAGAAGGAAAAGGAAAGTAGAAAATAATAAGGGAATATTTGGACCAATGACTACAACTAGATTGCTTTGTAGGTAACACGTTGCATGTGTGATTTCCTTGCTGATTTATGGACACATGGAATAAGCATGTGATTTTATGGTTATGTGTTGTCATTGGCATGGAGGATTTCCTAGATTGACAAGGGTTTTAGCCTTACCTTTCCATTTCATGGATATCCATGGTGTTGTGGGTTTTTTCCACTTGATTTTTTTTTGATCGATGCTCATAATTCCTTATGGATGTGAGTTGGAAAAAACACTATAGAAGCCCTGGAAAAACTTAGGTTGAGTTACTAGTCCTATAGTCTAGGTTGGGACAAACCCTTTGGAGCCCTTAGTGGGTTGAATTACTAGTCCCTAGAACCAGGTTGGACAAACACTCTAGAGAACTTGGTGGGTTGAGTTACTTGTGCCTAGAACTGGGTTGGACAAACAATCTAGAGCCATGGAAGGCTATGGGTTGAGTTACTAGTTCCCAGAACCCTAGACAAATTGGGTAGATATCAATCTAGTTGGTTTTAGTGATGTCCAATCATGGAGGTGGAATCACTATGGTTGAGGGTTGAGGTGTTTTGGCCTCTCGAATCCTTGGTTTAGATTTGTCTTGGTTTATTCCATGAGATCCCACATTCATGCTTGGAATATGGCGTGGGGGTGATTGGTCGGAAATAAATATTTGGTTCAACCCAATTTATGGTCGGGTGGTACATGGAAGTCCCTAACTTGGTTGGTATTTCCAATTTTAATATGAGATATTTCCTTATGGTGATCCATGATCATTTTCAATATTATATTGGTGATATTATGGTTGATTTTCCATGGTTTCTATGCTGGTTATTTTATGGTTATATGATAGTTACATGAGGTGCACAATTTATGGCTCTGTTTTCATTGCAAAAAACACCCTCCAAAATTTTGCATACACTAAAATTTTGGAGCTTTCTATGGATCTTATCATTCCATAGTTAGTTCTTCGTCAGATGATGTTTTTTGAGCTCCCTTCGTGGATCGAGAGTGTTGAAGTTAGTACTCACACATGCTCAATCCGTAACAAGTGCATGAGCACATTATTTTATGCAAGCTTGGAAAAGCATAACACTTTCCTATCAATACTATGTTTGTGCAATTTCCAATCCATGTAGATAGTCAGTGCGTACGAAGAATGGCAGTTTCTCAGTTTCTAGTTGTGTCTGTACTTCTGCTCTTATGTGTTTTGCAAACTGTCGCTTCTGCACACCTTTACTTTCGCAAGTGTCATTTTCATGTTTTTAGTTCTCACTTTCAATTTCCTTCACTCTAATTAGTGGTGCTTTCATATTATATTTTCTCTAGCATGTGTTACTTTCATTGTCATCCACATATTGCAAGAGTCATTCACACTTTAAGAATTTACGTCTTTTCGCATGTTAGCTATCAAAAAATGTATGCATGCTTGTTCTAGTGGTTTCAAGGGGTTATCTTTGTGTGAATCAGTTGGTATAACCATGTAAACATCAATCACACTCATTCCCAAAGTTTTAAGCATCGTCGCACAAGTGTCGTCACCGTTGTCGCAAAGTACACCTTTAGTTTCGCACTTGTCATAAAGTCATCGCAAGGTTGTCACATTGAGGGAAATATGTTGTCAAAGTGTCTGGAGGATCTACATTTTTATCTTTTCAAAGTGTTTCAAGTGTGTGATCACAATCAAGTCATATAATTGTTCACATCAGTCCCTTCGATCCCACACTTAGCTAATTTTTAGAAATTCCCTAGCAACCTAGCCTCATACAATCTTCCTCATATGCGCACTACACAGTTACAACCCTCAAGCTGCATCCTTGTCCCTTGGAAATATGAAATGTGTAGTTCCTTCTTCTCAGGACTGCTACACTACACGATTCTAGTGCTCAAGCTCGACCTTGACTCCCAAAATTGTGCAATTCATCTTCCCATCCTCGCCTCAAATGCACACTATGAAATCTCCAACCTCAAGCTCATCCATTGAGCTCCTAAGCTGCACAATTGTGCAATGGTACAACCTCCTCTTCCTCCCATAATTGCATAGTTTTCCCAAGCAGTGAAAAAAACTACAGCTAAGCTCACTGAGTCTAGAAACTATGCAATTTGTCTCCCCAGTCCTATCTAAAATGTGCACTGTGTCATCTCAAGGCTCAAGCTTTAGCCTTGAGCTCTTGAGCTATGTAATTGTGCAATAAACTGGGCTCATCTTCCCTACAGAACTATGGAATTGGCTTAAGTAGTGAAAAATCCCTCATCCAGTCACCATGAGCTCTTACACTACGAAATTTTCTTCCTCAGCCCAACCTAAACTATGCATTGTGTAGTCTCAAGGCTCCAAGCTTGTCACCTAATCTCTTGAGCTGTGCAATTGAGAAATTACTGAGCCTCTTTCCTAGTTTTTCACCCAGTTATGACTTATTCAGTGGATTAATATACACCATATTAGACTAGGTATTTATAAAAATGATGTCCTATTGTCATGAATGGATTGCACATGGGGCACCCTATCATGCTATGGAAAGATGATGAATAAGGAGATGGGGAAGGAGGACATGTTAGAAGACACATATGGAGATGAAGATATAAGACGATCATCAAGAAAGAATACAAAGGAACATGGAGCTATAATAGAAGATGAAGATCGATATCACATGGAAGTCATCTTCAAGTCTTAAGGAGGAGGAAGAAGAAGAACATGTACCATTTGTAAAGGAAGAAACAAAGACAAAGGTAACAGGAAGGAAAACTTGGCGCTGTCACATCATCATGCAATCCATGTAACATTAGGGGAATTTTGAGGTCTAAAATGGGCCTCCTAAGGAAGAACCACTTTTTCAACTCATGTTTTCAAATTATCTCTCTACGGGTTTACTCAAATTTCAAGTGGGAACACTCGTTGGATGTAGAATTTGATTCCTCATCAAAGGAGTACCCATGTTGCATACTTTTGATGGAACCAACTACACGAAAAATGAAAAATACATGAAAAATGTGATTACAATCACGTTTTTTCATGTATTTCTCATTGAAAGTATGCAACATGGGTACTCCTTGGATGAGGAATTAATTTTTGCATCCAACGAGTACTCCCACTTGAAATTTTAGAAAAAACTTTGGGAAATAAGTTGAAAATACAAGTTGAAAAAGTAGTTTTATTATTTTATTATTTTTTATTATTTTTACTTTTTAGCCCCAAAAATGGTGAGTCATCCCGCATGGTTGACATCATCATCTTGAATCCTATTGGTTCTTATAAATTTTATTTTGGTTGTAAATTTTTCTTAGGAGGCCCATTTTATACCTCAAAAGTTTTCTAATGTCAGCGTCATGTCATGTCCTATCACAAGTCATCATATGCCACATAATTACTATGGATCATGTAAATTGTATTGTAAAGTGGAAGTCGAAAGGAAACACATGGAATATGAAGAGTCATGTAAGTTGAAAAGTCACAAGAAATCAAATAGTTATGAGGGTAGCCAAAGAGTCACAAGAAGGGTGAAGCATAACCCCTTGGTTATATATAAACCCTCATTGTATGAGCAAATTAATTTTCACCTTGCACCCCCCCACAAGGCATTAGAGAGATAAGATAGTTATTTTTAGCGGTTAGGAGTGGCTCCCATGCTCCACTACTCGAGCTAGTGGTGTTCATTGTATACATGTGCCTTGGAAATTTTACTTAATATCAGAAGCCTTACAGGCCAACATGTTCTTCATGCATGGATTATGGATATTTGTAATACTATTCTGTGAATGTTTGTAATTCATGTTTTCTTTCATTTGTTATAAAGTAGTTGAATAGTTCGATTATTTTGGTAATTGTCATGTTGAGAATGTGTTGTAATTTTTATTATCGTTGTCCCACCTCGTGGAATATTCTATTATATATTAGAAATTTATTCTTTGTCATATTGGTTTCAATGACCGTCACATCTATATGGATTATTCCACTTGATGTCGTATGAAACTTTGTTTTTCATGTGTGTCTCTACTAGGGTGGTACTACTACCTCTCTTAGAGGCTTACTTTTCCTCCCCTCCGCAGTGAAAGAACCTTGACACATATGTGATCGAACACTCACCAAGAACACCCCCCTCACTTTTTGAAGGTGCATGTGAACTCCTCTCTCTTGCTGACAGTTAGCTCCAACACATATATTTAAGATAACTGAAAATCGAGAAAATATTCCAAATGGGGATACCACTCCAAATGGCGTGAGGGATTACTGGGACTTCACATCGGGGAAACCCCTTGGTTGATATATTTCTAGCACTGTCAACAATGGCGCTAGAAGGAGGGCCAAATGACAAGTTGAGCCTGTTTAATCTGATTTGAATCTCCTATCATAAATGGCTCTTTCCAAAATCATAATCCCGAAGTGTTTTTCTAACCTACCTCCTGGAAAACTTTCAATATCTATGGAACTTGTTCATGCCTTGTCTCAGTTCAAGTTTAGTGATAAGGGTGGTATACTTTTATCTAGACACATAAATTATTTTCTTAGGTATTATAAAAATCTCCAAATCAATGATGAAGGTGTTATGTGTATTCTTTTCACCCTCACTCTCGAAGGTCGTGTCAAGAATTGGTGTCATACCTTACCATCTGCTTCCATTGATTCTATTCATCATTTTACTAAGGAGATTCATCAAACTTTCAATTGGTATGATAGCCAAGATGTCAAAAAAGAATAAATAAACTAAGAATGGATCCTGATGAATCAGTTGAGGGTTTTGCTAATGTAATCCTTCATTTATGTTATGAGTTTCCTGAATAAGATATGGATCAAGATTTCTATGAGAACATTTTTGAACATCTGGTTCATATTTCTTTGAATCAATTTGAATTTAAACCTCTTGATGTTTTCACTTCCCCAATTGTTGTGAATTATGATATACCTCTAATTTCAGAGGAGGAACCTATTATTCATTTTTTTCCTTGTCCTCCTCCTTTTCTAGTCTTGATGTGGGTGCCTCGCAGTGATTGTAAATTTGGGAATTCTGCAAATAAAATTCATAATCCATCTTCTCATTCTTCATCCACTTTTCATGATTCAAGCTCATTAGAGGAAATTCTAGATTGGCTCATAAATCCTACGGTAAATAATAACTCCTCCATTCCGCAAGATGATGTCACTGTTCATAATTTAGTCTCGAATATGATTTTTATTTTTGTTATCTCCTATCATCTACAAGCCATGAATCTTTGTACCTAGATCTGCTTGATCAATCTATTCCACCAGATAGTTTTTCACACTCTCTTGATTTTCAACTTTCTAGTTCAAATTGCGATCAGATACAAGGAAATCAAATTACATAGGTAGGGGAGTGGGAAGGAGAATATTCTTTCAATCTTTATTCTATTTTAAAAAATCCTCCAAGTGAAGATGATGTGCTTCCATTCTTGGATGATTTTTAATCTACTAATCTCGGTAGTGAATAAAATGTAATCAATTCTTTCAATCGATCCATAGCTTTGGGAAACAATCATTTTAATGATGATGACTCTATTGATGTATGAAAAAACGAATGTCTAGATGTATTAAATGACCTTTTAGTTTCTCATGAATATTTTACTTTAGATCCAAAATATGATTTGGTTATAGAACATGTGCTTATCGAAACTTCCTCTTCATCTCACTATCGCTTGTGCTCTACTATTTGTGATGCATCTACTCATGATGGGGATACTCCATGTTCTTCAAGTCCTTCATCCGATGAGTCAACCTCTCAATTAGAACAAGGTGGTGATATCATCCATGATTCAAATTTAAACAGTGAAATCATCGAGTACTCTTCCCATCCCTCATCATCTATTATCTTGCATGAAGACAAATCTTCAAATCAACTTGCTCACAAAATTTCCTCGATTCATTCATCTTTGAATTTGCGATCGAAATAATCTTTTGAATTGAGTAATTTAGTTGTTGAAGTTGGAAAATATGGTAAAGTTAGTGACAGAGATGGCTTCCATCTAGTGAGAAGTTTCCTTATTGAAAAAAATGGTAGCACCTATCCTCAAACCATGCATGATCTGGTACAATCTTCAAAATGCTATTTTACAATTCTAGAAAGTTCTGGGACCTGCCAGGGAATTGAGACACTTCAACTTCCATTGATGGTTATGTCAGGATCTTGTGACTCTGGTAAGCGCCTAGAACTAATCCATATCTGGTTTCTCCCAGACAATCCTTCTCTTTGCATGGTTTCACTCGACACAAATTTCTTTTTGAATTTTTTTGGTATTTCGGGTATGATCTTTCAAATTTTCAAGATTTTACTTATGAACAGATTGAAGAATGTGTTTCATATCATTCATCTTCATGAAAATATCTCACATCAAACTTGGGTTTGTAATGTGTATCTCTCGTAGGGTCATGGAGTTGCGAAGTTGGTCATTCCAAGGAATATCTTTGGCCAAAGGAATCATTCTTCAAATTCATTCCTTAATATTCAACTCCTCGTTCTTCTTGCAAATGTTATATTGTAAAACTTTCCCTTCATCGCACTTGAAATCCTCTTGAGTTATAACGAATGCACAAGTTATCATACGAATAAAGTTCTTCTTTGTTCACCATGTCTGGACCAGTCTCATGTATTTGTTGTGCTAACATCCCTTTTAAATTATTTTGATGATTATGATGCTTGTACAGTTTTTCACTATTTACAAGAAAATGATTTGTCACATTTGGCTTCTGAGGAACTTGGTTCTATTATTCAAAGCATTCAAAAATCTGTCAAATCTGATTTATCTTGGTTAATTAAAAATTGGGAATTTGATGCTTTTATTATCCCATTCGATCATTATTCTGTCACCGATGACTGTTATTAGACCTATAATTTTTCCATCGACACATCCAATGACAATTGTTCTACATCCTTTGATCTTGATCATTCAATATCTCACTATTCATGTTTTTGTCCAGCAGTTGAAGCACTTCAACCTTCACTGATGGTTATGTCGGGTACTCTCTGTATCGACATGACAGTTGAATATGATCAGATCTTTTTTCCCTCACAATATTTCCATCATAATCCCCTGTCTATAATTAAAAATTCATATTTTCAAAGGTTTCAGGTTTATCAAGAGGATTATCATGAATTTCATGATCCAATCATTGAATGGTTGGAACAATATTACCTGGAAATATCTGCTGCAAATAAAAGGTTTCGACCTTCCCTTGCGCTTGCTAAGGAGTTCAGTGTTGATGGAGACACATCCGTGAGAAGCTTCCAAGTTTTGTTGAAAGATGGTATTCATCGAAAAGGTAAGAATGTGAATTAGATGAAAGTAATGGTTGTGACACATATTCCCCCCCCCCCCCCCCCAATAGGAAATACCTTCCTTTTGTTGTGCAAATTATTCAAGCCCTCATATTTTCTCTTGCACATTAATTTATATCTGTTTTAATCGATCGTATTTTGGTGCTTGTAAGTCGGGTATGATTATGGTGGCTACATTGGAAATTCCATTATACATGACTTGAAACTTCTAGCTGTTTAGGTTAGGAGTAGGTCTAATTTCATTTTAGTTTACCTTCACATCCATCCTACATTTGTTCCCTATAGTTTGTCTTGTGTTTTCTAGTTTTAGTTTCACATCATGTTTTTCTTTAGCCATTTATGTCTTGTCTTCTAGTTTTGTTTCCTTGTTGTGTGTTGAATTTCCTTTCTTTTTTATGAGACCTTGCATTAAGATGCTCTGTTGGCTCAAAGGGAATGTGGCAAAATAGAAAAGGATTTTGTAATACTGCAACATTTGGCTAACTCTCTGTTCTTCTTCCTTGTCAAGGTTACATATTTTGGTCAATGACTTTTTGATGGAAAATATGTTCCTTGCGTTAAGAAAGAATTGTGTCAAAACATGACCTCCATTTCTATTTTGGAAACCTCATGCCTGCACTTGGGTTTTTATTTTTTGGCGTTTTCAAGTTGATCCAATCAAGTCGAGAAGGAAAAAGAGGAAAATCTAAATGAGAAAAACAATATCATAGGTCTTATATATGATTCTCTGAAGGGAAAACCTCTCCTGCTATCAGTTATTCGGGATCCATCTTCTACCAATGAAATAAATAAGTATTGCTACACAATCCTATATAAATAAATAAATAAAGGTGAAAGAAGAGAAAGTATTCCCGCGCAGAGAGGTGAAGCAAGCAACTCCGTCGAGGTATTGTCCAAGCGTGCTCACAGCGAAGCAATATTTGTGGCCCTGAAGTGACTCCGTCGGGGTACTGTCCAGGCCTGCTAGCAACGGAGCAACACCAGAGATGAAAAACTAGACTCTAAAAAATATAAATCTCTTGAACTTCAATAACCTCTCTTGATTCAAAACATTTTGTTATCACTAATCTTAGGAATTAAGAGGACTATGTTTATACATGGGGTAAGTTGAGAAGCCATGGAAATATGAATGATGA
This sequence comes from Pinus albicaulis, assembly GCA_034641835.2. NCBI lineage: Eukaryota > Viridiplantae > Streptophyta > Pinopsida > Pinales > Pinaceae > Pinus > Pinus albicaulis. Next base: position 1,625,011,565 of record CM076575.1, read on the forward strand.
ATCAATACTTTGTGAATAACTAGACCTTGCACAAAATAATTTACTAAGGCAGAGAATTTGGAGTCATACTAGTGTGCTGCTAAGTGTTGTCGTTGTGAAAAAAATGCTCCAAAATTTTACATACACTCAAATTTTGGAGCCTTATGTGGATCTTATGATCGATCGTTCCATAGTCACTTCTTGGTCAGTCAATGATTTTTAAGCTCCCTTATTGGATCATAAGTGTTGAAGTCACTTGCTCATGCATGCTCAGTATGTAACAAGTGCATGAGCGTATTATTTTACAAAAACTTGGAAAACCATAACACTTTCCTATTAAGACTGTGCCTGTGAAATGTCCAATCCATTTTGACAGATAGTGCACACTAACGATGACAAATTTTCACATTCTAGATGTGTTTGTACTTCGGTTCTAGTGATTTTTTCAGACTATCACTTTTTCACACCTTTTCTTTCACAAGTTTCATTTTCATGTTATCTTTTCTCCGACATGTTACTTTCACTGTCATCTACATATCGGAAGAGTCGTTCACACTTTAGCAATTGGCTTATTTTCGCATGTTAGCTGTTTCACTATGTATGCATGCTTATTTTGGTGGTTTCAAAGGGTTATCTTTGTGTGAATGAGTTTGTCTAACCATGTAAACATCAATCACACTCGTTACCAAAGTTTTAAGCATCGTCACACAAGTGTTGCTACGGTTGTCACAAAGTGTACCTTTAGTGTGACACTTATTGTAAAGTTGTCATAAGTTTGTCGCATTGAGGGAAATATGTTGTCAAAATGTCTCAATGATCTATGTTATTGTGTAATCAAAGTGTTTCAAGCGTGCGATCACAATCAAGTCATACCACTTTTCACATCAGTCTCTTCGGTCCCACACTTGGTAAATTTTCATAAATTACCCAACAACCTAACCTCATCTGACCTTCCTCAACTGTGCACTATGAAGTTCCAACCCTCAAGCTGCATCCTTTTCACTTAGCACTACACAATGTGTAGTTATTGCTTTCGAATATTGCTGCACTGTGCAGTTCCAGTGATCAAGCTTGCTCTTGCCTCCTAGAATTGCCCAATTTATCTTTGCAACCTGGCCTCAAATGTACACTGTGCAATGTCTAGCCTCAAGCTAATCCCTTGAGCTCTAGAGATGTGCAATTTCACAATGTCCCATCCTCCTTTTCCTCCTAGAACTGCGTATTTTTCCTAAGCAGTGTAAAAATCCACAACTGAGTTCACTGAGTCCAAAAACTACACAGTTTGTCTCCCCAATCCTATCTGAACTGTGCACTGCACAATCTCAAGGCTCAAGCCTCAACTGTGAGCTATTGAACTACACAATCACCTGGGATCATCTTCCCTCCATAACTACGCAATTGGCTGAAGTAGTGAAAAATCCCTTAGCCTATCACGTTCAACTCATACACTATGCATTTTTCTTCCTCAGCCCAGCCTGAACTGCGAATTACAAAATCTCAAGGCTCAAAGCTTCACCCCTAACTTCCTGAGCTATGTAATTGCGTAATTACTGAGACTATTTCCTAGATTGTCTCCCAATTTCGACTCAGTCAATGGATCAATATGCACCATATTAGACTAATGTTGTCTTGTCATGAGTGGATTGCAGATGTGGGTACCCTATCATGCCATGGCAAGATGATGAATAAGGAGATGGAGAAGGAGGAAATGATAGAAGACACATATGGATCTGAAGAGATAATATGATCATTAGGCAAGAAGACAAAGGAACATGGAGCTCTAACATAAGATGAATATGAATATCACATGGAAGTCATCTTCAAGTCATAAGGAGGAGGAAGAAGAAGAAAATGTACCATATGTTCAATAAGACATAAATAAAGAAGAAACAAGAAGGAAAAATTGGAATTGTCACATCATCATGTAGTCCATGTCATCAGTGTCATGTCATGTTCTGTCACAAGTCATCATATGCCACATCATTATTGTGGATCATGTAAATTGTATTCAAAATGTGTTGTAAAGTGGAATTCCAAAGGACACACATGGAATATTAAGATTCATGTAAGTTAAAAAGTCACATGAAGTTAAAAAATCATGAGGGTAGTCAAAGAGTCACTAGTAGGGTGAAGCATCACCCCTTGGTTATATATACACCCTCATTGTATGAGCAAAGGACTTTTCACCTTGGATCCCCACACAAGGAATTAGAGAGATAAGCTAGTTCTTTTGAGGAGCAAGGAGCGGCTCCAACACTCACTACTAGAGCTAGTAGTGTTAATTGTATACACGTGTCTTGGAAATTTTACTTAATAGTAGAAGCCTTATGGGCCAACATGTTCTTCATGCATGGATTATGGATATTTGTAAGACTATTCTGCGGATATTTGTAATTCATGTTTTCTTTCATCTGTGCTAAAGTATTTGAACTATTTCAGTTATTTTGGTACTTATCATGTTGAGAATGTGTAGTAATTGCTATTATCATTGTCACATCCTTGTGTACTATTCCACTAGATATTAAACAAATCTTCCTTGTCATATTAGTTTCAGTGACCATCGGATCTTTGTGGAATATTCTGCTTCATGTCATACAAACCTTCCTTGTTCATGTGTGTCTCTACTAGGGTGGTACTACTACCTCTCTCTTAGAGGTTAAATTTTCCTCCCCTCTGTAGTGAAAGAACCTTAACACATATGCGATCAAACACTCACCATGCACACTCAATAGGAACACCCCCCTGCTTTTTGAAGGCACATTTTCACTCCTCTCTCATGCTGATAGTTAGAGCCAAGGAATATATTTAAGATAAGTGGAAACCGGGCCAATATTCTGAATGGGGATCCTACTCCAAACGATGTGAGGGCTAATTTGGACTTCACATTAGGGAGACCCCTTGGTTGAGGGATTTACAACACCGTCAATATTCTCTTGTCATGAATGTTTTAATAATTGATTGATTGATGAATGTATGGACTAATAAGTGTTTTTGCAACTATGTGGAGAGGGAATAAATCCTTCTTGGTGATTATCCTATGAATATCATACAATTATGATTAGATATGCATTCATGGCATGAGCCTTACATGTTTTCCATGTGTTTGATGAAATGTATAGTGTGTTATAGGAAGTATAGGTCAAGTTATTTGTTCGAGTTTGAATATTTAGCTTTTTCCTCATGTCAATAATAATTTTGGAAAGTCTCAGATAGCTTGGGAAGTGGTCTGGAGGCTGGCCTATAATTGTGGCTTATATTTCAGGATCACACCCTCTGAATTGAGAATTTTGGGCTATAGTTACATGGAAGAAGTGTCATGCATGTGGTTGGATCCCTATAACCATACCTTTGCAGGCTTGTGCATGCATTAGGGGTTAAGTTGTGAGAAAAGTAGCTTCAACTTAGGGCTTGGTCACCTAGGGTGGTTCTTTGGCCCCTGAGTATCCTGTAAGCCTTGAGGGATGTCTATGAGAAGTCAGTTTCCCTAACCACTTCCATAAATGAAGCTTGGAGGTTGGGTCATGTCATAGTAACTCTTCGTCTCATGTTTATGATGGCATGTTAGTGAAATTTGATAAATATGAGAGGGGGTGGTTACACAAAAAAATCGAAGGATTTTGGGCACTTTGACTGCAAACCTATTATAGTCTTTGACAATAGGCTTCATCATTGCGTTGATGAAGTTTGACTGTTTCGATTTAGATTTTTTTGACTTCTAGTTGACAATAAAAGAAGGGCAAATTCATTGACCTTTCACCAAGCTCTTAGAGGACTGTTTTGATCTTTGACTCTTTACTGGTTAAGGAACACATTTTTGTTGTTGACTGTTTTTTACTTGGAGTCTTGGACATATTTACATGAGATTTTACTTTTGTTGGCTCTCTCTCTCTCTCTCTCATCTTTGTTTTGGATAAATTTCTTGTTAAATTGACTTGATTGGATGGATATTGGCTTTTTATATTGGCTAGTCAAATATTGACTTTGACTCTTGTATGATATACTCTCTTTGTTGAAAATTTGAAGAAAATATAATAGAAGAATAATTTCAAAGGGTTTTCCCCCTTGTCGGGTTTTTCCCTGGCCATTGGAAAAATACTGTGTCTCTTGTCTCGACAGCCTTTCATTGTGCACATGGTATAATTTCTCTATATACTATTTCTATAATTTTATTGGTTAATTTAAGAAGTGGAAATTGTAAATTGGATGTTATTGGAAACTCTTGAAGTGATAGTTGCAGCATAGAATAATACTTGAAGAAAAATTAACATGGTATTAGAGTTGAGGTGAAGACAATCCCAAGAGACATAGAGCAAGAGCGTCCATCTTCTAACATCTGATTGAAAAGTAATTTTGGTAAAAATGTCTACCTCATACTTCAAGGGTAACAGAAATCTAGGTGATGCATCTAACTTTGGAGCTTGTGTTAGGGTCCCTTGATTTGGCAGATTGGCAAGCCAAGTGACAGGGTAACATCAAACCAAATTTGGAGCCCAACGACCTAGCCTTCCTGGACTCAGAGAGGGCTCTCTCTATTTGTGCAAGGGATGTAGATTAGTTTGCTTCTTATGTATATGATTTTAGGCTAGTTGTTAAGCGTGTTTTTAGTTTATTTTAGGTTTTTGAGGGAGGAACTGATCAAATACTAAATAGATAAAATATTGTTAGATCAACTGGGCTATGGGGTCGAAAAGGCCGAGAAAGCTTCAAATGGTGGACAAGGTATATTGAAGGGTCGATTTGGTCAAGATAAAAATAGATTCTTTAGGTGGAGTGAAATGGGATGGACACTAGGTTTTGTGAATAACAAAGAGTTTTAAACATAAATAATTTTACAACAAACATCCATGTGGTAGGGCTAACCATTAATCACGATAAATGAAACTTCAAATTGATAGATGCATAAAATAAAAATTTAGGTGATACATAGAAGTATATGACCCTCTAACTTTGGGAAAGTCACCTTCAGACTTTGGGGAAAACAAACAAGATAAACAAATAACTCAATATACGAAGAGGGAACTCCTAGACATCATATTTTGAGCTATCGGGAACTTTGAACTAAGATTACAAAGCATAGGCAAAGGGCAAGATCGACACAAGACCTCTTTGGTTCAGCTAGGACAATCAAACATTCAGAGAAAGGTTTTAGTAATGGATTTCTGGTTAGCTAGGAGTAAACAAGGCTTACCGTGAATCATACATCGATAGCATACATAATAACCATTAATGAAATTGAGAACAAGTTCTTAGGGTATCAAAGAGCATTTAAGAATTCATTTGACATAACTAAGAAAGAAGACAAACATAGAGGCTGTAATGAATCAGGAAACTTGAGGTGCCTCCATGGGCATGTCTCAAATCTATTCTTTACTGTCCTACAACAAGCAAGAAACATGAAAATATGTGTGATAACAAAGGAAACATAACAGAGAAGGAACACTATACCATTTTACCAAGTCAAGGAATCCTACAACAGTCCTCTTCCACCATCCAAGACACACAAGAAATTATCCACTGCATGAGACAAATTATTTCCTCCAAGCTTATATAACCATGTATTTCTCTATATCATCAAGTTTAGCCTCTTCATACAATGAAATCTCTTGGAATATATAGGATAAAGAGAAATAACCTATCCAAGAGCAACTAGAAGGCCATTGGCCTATTACAAATATCTGATTTTGTCCTTGAGGATTTGCAAAGCTCAAGGCACAAAAAATCTTTAAAAATATCTTAAAATGCTAAAAAAAGAAATTAAATTGACTTTTCGTAACTGACAATGGCCAAAAAAGGCTAAATGCACATTTGGAAAAGCCACTTCAGAAAACTGCCTTTTTTGCCAAAATGCTATAGGAACGTAGCAGCATAAAATTCCCTATCTTGTAGACAACGTTTGAGGGACCTCCTGATGTCGAAATGAGGCCCCTGATAGCTCGTTGGAAAGCCCTAGATGTCTAGTTTTTGAAAATACTTCATTTTTCCAAACTAATCATTGAAAATATGTAAAAAACTGAATTGAGTGGAAAAAACCAAAAAGTATCCTTTGCTGATATGTGAGGCAGAAAGTTAAAAAAATTCTGTTTTTCGCCTCTTTGGGAAACCAAAAAATATTATTTGGATCTGAAACATTGTGAGTGGCTGCCCCTAAATTTAACCCATCCAACCAAACGATTTTCATGAGCCGAGGGTGCTCCTAGCACCATGGAAGTGCCTTGAAAAATGTGCAATTATGGCCAAAATCACAAAAAACAAAATCTTATCAAAATTTGCTCAATTTTGGTGAGCAAGCCCCTCATGGGTTTTCAGAAGCACGTAGAGAAGCTAAGGCCAAGATTTCAAGCCCTGATGTGCCTTTCTTCACTTTTTGTACTGGGTGCCTCTTTCGGGTAGCCTTGAGCCTTTCTTGAGCAAGTTTGAGCTTTTTTCGGGAAAATTGGTTCAACTTCTTGTAGTGCCCAGTTATCTTCTTTTGTAGACTCAAGTCTCTGTTAGCCTTCTCTAACTTATCCTCCAAATTTTTGTTGGCCCTTTCAAGCCATGGTTCTTTATTATTTTCTATTTCTTGTGTGAGCAATTGAGTAAGAGGATAATATTGAACAAGGGCTGCCTCTTCTTCCTTCTCTTTCTCCAAAGCTTTCTTGAGACCCATAGTCCTAGGCATCTTTCTCATTGGCTACTCTTCTTCTTCAGCATCATTTAATTCGCCCATAAGCTCTTCAAGCTTGACTTGTGCTTTGGAGGCTTCCATTTGGTACTTGAAAGACCGGGCCTAAAAAACCACCATTTGACCACTTATTTGTCTGTTTTGCATTTGTAGAACATGTATGAGGTCCTTGGACCTATCTAGATCAACTTGTAGGTCATGAATTTGGGCTTCTCTGTTTTGTAAAAGAGCCTCGAGAATTATAGCATCATCATCCCCATCATCACTTTCTATCTGGATGATGTTAAAATTCCTTTCCTTTCATGACTAATCTCCTATTTTTCTTTCCCCTTGCCTTGGGTAGAATTCTTGGTCCTCCTCCTCTTTGGTAATTCAACAATGCTCTTTTTAGGCAATATGCCTCTACTTCTTAGCACTCTTGTGACATTGGTAGTCACTACTGGAGTGTTCTTTTTCTTTGTTGATTTAGTGTTTCTAGGCTTCGCCATTTTCAAAGGAAGGGTCATGGCCCCTTGCCTATGAGAGGTAGCTGGCACATGCTCTTAGCTGTATGGAGGAGAAGAGGGAGGAAGTTTATCTATTTTCACTTGCTCAACTTGGTCTTTTACCTTTGCTGCTTCCATCATCATCTCTGTCACTGTTTTCTTTTGCTTGAATATTTCCTTGTTTGTCCTTATCATTGCTATGCTCATGGTCACTAATTTGGTCTTTTTTTTCCATGCTGCCCTCTTTGGAATGCTCACTGTTTGGTGTTTGATTGTCATTATCATTACTTGCTTGAGGGTTGTCTTGTTTCTCATCATAAGTGTCCTTTTGAGTCTTGTCATGACCGTCATCATAAGTGTCTTTTTGAGGACTGTCATGACCCTCATCATCACTGTTTTGGCTGCCACTTTATATGTTTTCTTGAGGGCTGCCTTGTTCATCTCCGTCCCTGCTTTCTTCATGGATGCTGTGCTTTTTACCTTCACTATTTTGTCTCCCATCACCATCATGCTCACTGTTGTGTTGGCTACCATCATGTTCCTCTTCATGACTGATGTTTTTGCCATCAATTTGTTCATGCTCATCATCACTTTGTTCATGCTCACCATCATCTTGTTCTTCACTTTGTCCTTCTTCATCATTACTTTGCCTCTTGTCACTTTTCCCTTATTCAATACTAGTTTTCCTCTTCTCTTGTTCACTCTCAATCATAGGAGATTTTTGTCTTTTAGGAGTGGATTTACTAGAAGAAGGAGAAACATGATGAGTGGATGGCGAGGAAGGCGTATGAGATGAAGAGGCAATGGAAAAATCAGGATGGGAGATGAAAGAGTCCCAAGAAACTCCCCTTTTCTCAAGTTGATGGAGGATGATGATATTGATAAGGGAATGATGAAATAGACAAGCTTGTTGTTGAGCGGAGGGCTTCTTTTGGACAGTAGAGGCCATCTTGCCAATACTTCTATAGAGGAAGAAAGGTAGGTTCAGCAATTGAGTTCTTGTGAAATGCATAAGAAGCCTGATGTGATAGGCATAAATCCGGGAAAACCTCCCTTCACATGTTGTAGTGTACCTAGAGGGGATAATATAGGGTACAGAGGGAGGTACCCAAGGGAATAATATGATGTATTAATATAAGAATGATAAATAAATGGGCCATAGTTAATAAATAAAGTGGTTAACCCACATTATGTAAGGGACCACATGTAGCAAGGGAATAAAGTGATAAGCCCATTGTATTGGATGTATGGTATTGAGAGACCCATGGTAACTACCCATGGTATTGCATATATGAAACCTATATAGAGGTTAGAGACTCTCCATTGAGAGATGTCAAGGATTATTGTATGGGAAAACATATGGCTTGTGGAGTGATCTCCTTCCTTAAGGAGAGAATGTATGGTGTTGCCCTACTTTAAGGGTTTTGATATTAATGAAGATCTGAAGTTTTATCTTCTATGGTGTTATTTCTTGGGCATATTTTTTTATCTGGAAAATTGGTGATTTTTTTTTCAGAAATAAATATCAAATCTGGATTCCTTGCGGACAAATACCCAATTTCAAAAAAAAAATTAGTCGAATCGGAGTCTGGATGAGGGAGTTATCACTGATTTAAAATTTGCCATTTTTTCAGAAATTTTGTGACGCCGGGACAGTTGCAGCGCAAATCTGTGTTTCCAGAGTGCCTAGATTAGGATTTCAGCCATATGGTTAGATGCATAATGGCTATTCCATTTTCAAAAACAGGTTATATTATGGATTCTAAGTTATATTGACCGAGTAATGTCCATTTTAAATTCTTGCCAAAGAAATTTTTGGGCAGCGATTTTGTAGAGAAAATCTAGAAAATTTGGTGAAATTTTTTCAGAAATAAATATCAGATCTGGATTTCTTACGGAAAAATACCCAATTTCAAAAAAAAAAATCAGTCGAATCGGAGTCCGGATGAGGGAGCTATCACTGATTTAAAATCAGGCATTTTTTCAGAAATTTTGTGACGCTGGGGCAGTTGCAGCGCAAATCTGTGTTTCCAGAGTGCCTAGATCGGGATTTCAGTCATATGGTTAGATGTATAATGGCTATTCCATTTTCAAAAATAGGTTATATTAAGGATTCTGAATTATATTTACCGAGTAATTTCCATTTTAAATTCTTGCCAAAGTAAGTGATTTTCTTCAAAACCCTTACTTTATTTTATAGATCTAACAAGAAAATGTATAAAAATGGAAAATATGCCCAAGAAATAACACCATAGAAGATAAAACTTCAGATCTTCATTAATATCAAAACCCTTAAGGTAGGGAAACACCATACATTCTCTCCTTAAGGAAGGAGATCACTCCACAAGCCATATGCTTGCCCATACAATAATCCTTGACATCTCTCAATGGAGAGTCTCTAACCTCTATATAGGTTTCATACATGCAATACCATGGGTAGTTACCATGGGTCTTTCAATACCATACATCCAATACAATGGGCTTATCACTTTATTCCCTTGCTACATGTGGTCCCTTACATAATGTGGGTTAACCACTTTATTTATTAACTATGGCCCATTTATTTATCATTCTTATATTAATACATCATATTATTCCCTTGGGTACCTCCCTCTATACCCTATATTATCCCCTCTAGGTACACTACAGTTCCTTTTTTGCAAAACGAGTCTTGATCCATCCATAGGTCGCACACCACTAAGAGGTCATTCTGTCTCATTTCAGAAGAAGTTCAACAAAGATCCAAATCAGGAAAAGATAAGGATGTTCACTATTTGAAGAAGTATTCTTAGCTCAGACATAATCTCCTTGAAACACCAAAGGAGATCTCCAAGGTTCCAAAGCATCTATTTTTACATCTCTGTAGGGGTGTAATTAAATGATGATTAGTATACAAAGGAGGGAAAAAAGGGCAAGTTCTTGCAGGATCCCCTTGTTGAAAAGATTTGCCATCAATGGTCAGATGAAGAGCTGTAAAATGGAGAGCAACAAGTATACATGTTATAAATCCAAGAAAATACCTGAAGAACAGAGATCATCCTCCGAGTCACATGAATACAAAATATTGATGTAATGTTGATCAACAGTGTTTCAGTATCTCCTCCAAAAGCAGTACTACTGTAATATTCCCAATTAGCAATGGCTAATTGGAATATTCGATTTTGGTCAATTTTTCTTTAAGTAGTTAGATTATGAATAAAAGTGAGTAAAGGGAACATAACTCACTCTAAAATAAGGGGGACTTCCTAGTAGACGCACTTAGTAATCAAGGGGGTCAAAATGAGCACGCAGCAAAGGGATCTTACCATGGTATCGTGGTAAAGGCGGTCGTAGGGAAATTACGCACATAGTAAAGGGAGGCGACGTGGTAAAGGCGGTCATAAGTTTTGAAAGCGACCAACGCTATAAAAGAAATATGTTAGCCTCCTCATTTGGATCATCATGGTAGTTTATGCATTTTGAATATGGTCATTGCGACTATTGAGCACGCTGGCTATTTAGCTTGTCTGCAGCATTGTTTAGCGCATTGAGTGTCTCCGTTCAAAGATCTCGCCCTCAGCCCTAGGGGACTTCAAGTGCCTGCTCGAGTGAGGTAGTTCCATCAGTGTGTTTGTAGGAGAATCAATCCGCTATATTTGTGGAGGAGCAGTGTGTCTATTGGCTGCGCAACATCTGTGGAGGAGCAGCACGTCTATTGACTGCGCAGCTCTGGGTGGGAGGACACAGTCTGTATTGGGAATTTTTGGATCAGCGGTGATAATATTATTAAGGATCTAGACAATGGCAGCATGATCAGTGGGAGGAAGGCATAGATCTGCAAGACGGTATTCCCAGACAGCTACATGACCGTTTTCAGCAAGCTAGAACGTAGACCTGATACTCAACTAGTCCATGCAGCATTCTGAGAATAGATCTTGAATTGCCTTGTGCAAAATTAGGTGTTATCACCTATTTTACTCCTCTATATTTATCAGAATAATAAAATGGCTCAGCGTTCTCTTGGTATTTCTTGAGTATCTGTGCATGTTTTATATACATGTTATTGCATGCTTGCATTTCTGTTATTCCTTCCATTTGCAATTCGATTTCTGTACCACATGTTGTGCTTTCTCCCACACTCTTAGACAGAGTCTAGAAAGGGCCAGATAGCCTCCAGATCTCACCCTCTTTCAAAAGTGAAATATTTGATAAATTCCCTCCCAGTCCATCTCTGGTTGGAGTCTGCTTGTGTTTTAGAGATATCCCTAAAAAGGAATATTACAGTGGTATTAGAGCATAGATTTGGCTCAGCCTGTGGAGCTAGTAGTCTATGTCATCGAAAGAAAAACCCTACATCTGCCACAGAGGTAGGAAGTACAGAGATATTGAGCATAGGTTGAAGAACACCTACGAAGAGGGAGATTGCGTTCAAGTGGTGGACACAGAACAGGAGGAGCTTGTGGTAGAAGCAGAGCAGGGAGAGCCGATGGTGGAGGATAGTGATGAAAAATAGTTTGGGGAAGCACTCCTCAAATCAGTGCAGTATCTGGTGAGGCAGATAGAGGTGATGGGCCAGAGATTCACGACTATGGAGGCTAGAAAATGTGAAATCCCAAAGGGTTTCCAAGTTGGTGAGGGGTCGAGCACATCCCACCATTTGCAGAAGAAGGTTGTCGCTCTGCACTAGGCCTCACATGCCCCCACTCGTGATACTATGCCCACGTTCCTGAGTGCAGACACTGCGGCAGGAGCACAGGAGGACCCAGAGTCTAACCGCATAGGTGATTATTTTGCTGAGTACTAGGTAGCTGGACATAAGTTCAGAGATGCCATTTTATTCAAAGACTTTGTGCAGATCAAGCGGGACAGCAGACGCCATGACCATCATAGAGGGCACCGGCATTATCATGATGGAGACACCTAGCGTACAACAAGCTGATTCCATTTACCTACGTTTGATGGTTCATCAAATAGTTCGGCAAAGTCTTGGGTGGAGAAGTTGGATGTATATTTCTAGCTCAACCAAATGGCAGAGTCAGAGGCCATCAAGGTGGCCACGTTGCATTTAGAGGGTGAGGCTCAGGATTGGTGGTTCCATGGAAGGGTGACACTTGGGCATTCCACCGTGACTACCTATGCCAAGTTCACTCGGAGACTGATAGAGATGTTCGACCAGAAGGAACCAGAGGAGCACTTTGTTGAGCCGACGAGGCTCAAACAGATTGGGAATCCTGAGAAGTATATTGCAGATTTCCTGATGATTTCAGTGATGGTGCCAGATCTATCTGTAGCCCAGATGATCTATATGTTTTTTGAGGGGTTAGCAGAGCCACTTCAGGGTCTAGTCCGATCCACTAGACCAGCCACATTCCAGGATGCCATTGGCAAAACTCGAGATTTGCAGGATGCCTTACCTTGGACCAGGACACCTTACCCCCAAAAACAGGCTTTCCAGGAAAAGGGGAAGGATGTGAGGATTCTGCCTCCAAATGGGAATCAGGGGAGGGTACAGTTCGATGATGATGCCTGGGGGAAGTTGAATAAGAATAGGTTGTGCTTTACCTGTCAGGAACCATGGGCACCAGGTCACAGATGTGCTACTGGCAAAGCACATTTCATTGAGGTCTTCTCCGAGAGTAGCAGGGAAGAAGATGAATATGAGGATGGGAGGTAGGAGATAGTTAGAAAGAGCAGGACCATTTTCCACCTCCACCTCCAAGGGCAGGAGGTGCAACTTTTTCACCCACAGGGGGGGACCCTTATAACATTGCGAGGAGTACCCAATTATCTGATGCTGCGGGTTTGAGGGATAGTGCGTGGGCAGAAAGTTTTAGTTTTGGTAGACAGTGGGGCAACCCACAACTTCATCGATGCATAGATCATTGAGAGGAGAGGCATACCAACAGAGAGCTTTGATGGATTTTCAGTGTTAGTCCCAGGAGATCAGATGATGCAATGTACCAGGTATGTTCTAGAGCTGGCTGTGACGATGGGTACCTACATCGTGACTGACCACTTTTTGGTGGTTAACATACCAGATACCAATGTGGTATTGGGTGTGCAGTGACTGATTACTTTGGGAAAATTCACCAAAGATTGGGAGGTCTTGGAAATGGAATGGGATGATAAGAAGACCGGGAAGCATGAGAAGATACGTGGGATGCACACTTACCCACCTCAGACTGTTTCAGCTCACTGGATGGAGGCAGAATTCTAGAAAGAAGACATAGAATGGGCAGTTGAGTTATGGGCATCAGTGGCAGGGGCTACCAGGCAGACAGTTCATCCGGATATACAGGCCATCCTTGATAGGTATGAGACGGTATTTGGAAAGATACCGCCGGGACAACCACCAAATTTGGGGTTTGAGCACACTATTTTGCTAGAACAGGGAATCCAGGCCATTATTACCACACCCTATAGGCACCCCAAGGCCTATCAGGATGAGATTGAGTGAGTCATCCAGGAGTTGTTGGCTCTTGGACATATTTGGCCTAGGACTAGTCCTTTTGCTTCTTCGGTGGTATTGGTGAAGAAGAAGTACGACACATTGAGAATGTGCATTGATTATAGGGCCCTAAATAAGAAGACACTGAAGAACAGGTACCCCATACCACAGATTGACGAGCTGATGGATGAGTTGAGAGGAACTCAGTTCTTCTCAAAGATCGATTTGAGATCCGGGTACCACCAGATCTGCGTGAGGGAACAGGACATTCCCAAGACCGCTTTCAGGTGCCATTACGACCACTTTGAGTTTTTGGTTATGCCTTTCAGGCTAACCAACACCCCAACTACTTTCCAGTCATGCATGAACCATATCTTCCGCAGTCATCTGAGGAAGTTTGTGTTGGTATTTTTCAATGATATATTGATATATAGCAGGACTTGGGAGGAGCATCTCCAGCACATAGAGGCAGTATTGCATATCTTTGAGGAGAAATAGTTCTATGGTAAGATCTCCAAGTGTGAGTTTGGGATGACTGAGATGTTGCATTTGGGACACATCATAGGAGTGGATGAAGTGAGGGTCCACAAGGAGAAGATCAGGGCCATCAGAGACTGGCCAGAGCTGATAAACGTGACGGAACTTCGAGGATTTATTGTCATCTGCACATATTACATGAAGTTCGTCAAGATTTTATCTCAGCTTGCAGTACCCCTTACATATTTGATGAAGAAGGGGGCATTCAGTTGGTCGGATACAGCGCAGCGAGCTTTTGACAGGCTCAAGGAGGTTATGAGCAGCTGTCTAGTGCTTGCGTTGCCAAATTTTACACATCCTTTTGTTTTGGAGTGTGATGCGTCGGGAGAGGGGATCGACGCAACATTGATGTAGGGAGGCCACCCTATAGCCTATGAGAGCAGAAAGCTCCTTCCTCATGAGCGGTTATATCCTATATACGACAAGGAGATATTGGCCATTATGCATGCATTAGCCAAATTCCAGCAGTACTTAGTGGGTAACAGGTTCCGGGTAAGAACTGATCACAATAGCCTCAGGTTCTTTTTGGAGCAAAAACAACTACAGGAAAGGCAGCAAAAGTGGATCAACAAGATCCAGGCTTATGACTTTGACATTGAATATGTCAAAGGGAAGAATAACGTGGTAGCAGATGCACTTTACGTAGGCCAGCCACGTTGTCTCTGATGAGCTTGGATATAGATTGGAAGGCTTGACTGTTGGTGGAGTACTCCAAGGATAGATTTTCCTGTGAGGTTCTAGATGGTCAGGTGACAAATGACAGATATAGGGTGATAGATGAGATCATCTACTATAGAGGTAAGATCTTCTTGATGGAGGGCTCCCATCTCAAGGAGAAGATACTTCAGGCATCTCATGACTCACCATTTTCTGGCCATCAGGGGTTTACCAAAACCTACCGGGCTATCAGAGAGAGGTTCTCATGGAAAGGCCTCAAGGGGGATGTGCTTCGACATATCAGGGAGTGCGAAGTTTGCCAGAGAAACAAAGGGGAGATGAACCATCCCGTAGGATTTTTGCAGCCTCTTCCCATTCCAGAGGGGAAATGGGAGAGCATTTCGATGGATTTCATCACAGGGTTGCCCATGGTGTAGGGCAAGGACTGTATATACATCGTCGTTGATCGACTGACGAAGTACGCACATTTTTTTTCCATATCTGCACACTATACAGTAGCACAGGTGGCGAAGTTGTTCTTCAGAGAGATTTTCAAGTTGCATGGTCTTCCCAAGACCATCATCAGTGACAAGGACAGCCGCTTTATGGGCAGATTCTAGCAGGAGCTTTTTTGGCTGGTAGGGACAGAGATGACACCGAGCACTAGCTATCACCCATAGACAGATGGGCAGACATATATTGTTAACAAGTGATTAGAGGGCTACTTGCGTAACTATGTTAGTGGGTAGTAGAGAGTGTGGCTGAAGTGGCTGCATCTGGGGGAGTACTGTTACAACAACACAGATCACATGTCCATCAATATGACACCATTCTATGCTTTGTATGGGTACCATTCTTTATCTTTTTTTGATATGATGTTGGGTGCTAGCAAGGCTCTAAGAGCTAAATATTGGATCCGGGAGAGTCAGGACATTCTCCACGCCCTCAAGGGTAACATGGCTACAGCGCAGAACTAGCAGAAGCGGTATGCTGACAGGGGTCGGATGGTAAGACAGTTTGAGGTAGGAGACCTGGTCTACCTATGTTTACAGCCATACCGATAGTCATCACTAAAACAGAAGGGAGTGGAGAAGCTCAAGCCTCGTTTTTATGGACCATACAAGGTGATATGCAGGGTTGGATAGGTTGCGTATGAGTTGGAGTTGCCCCAAGACAGCAAGATTCATAACATTTTCCATGTGTCATGCCTAAAGAAGGCATTGGGGCAGCAGGTGATAGTGACAGAGGAGATGCCACCTACAGATGATGAAGGGCATTTGGTATTACAAACCGAGGCAATTATTGACACCAGGGAAAGGCAGTTGCAGAACAAGACAATCCGGGAGTTCTTGGTGAGGTAGAAGATTTTCCGGATGAGGATGCTACCTGAGAGAATGAGAAAATATTGCAGCATCCATCACTACAGTTGCTTGGGGACAAGCAACATTCTGTCGGGGGAGACTGTAATATTCCCAATTAGCAATGGCTAATTGGAATATTCAATTTTGGTCAATTTTGCTTTAAGTAGTTAGATTATGAATAAAAGTGAGTAAAGGGAACACAAATCACTCTAAAATAAGGGGGACTTCCTAGTAGACGCGCGTTGTAATCAAGGGGGTCAAAATGAGCACGCAACAAAGGGATCTTACCATGGTATCGTGGTAAAGGCGGTCATAGGGAAATTGCGCACACAGTAAAGGGAGGCAACATGGTAAAGGCGGTCGTAAGTTTTGAAAGCAGCCAACGCTATAAAAAAAAGATGATAGCCTCCTCATTTGGATCATCATGGTAGTTTATGCATTTTGAATCTGGTCATTGCAACTATTGAGCACGCTGGCTATTTAGCCTGTCTGCAGTCCTATTTAGCACATTGAGTGTCTCCGTTCAGAGATCTTGCCCTCAGCCTCAGGGAACTTCGAGTGCCTGCTTGAGTGAGGTAGTTCCATCAGTGTGTTTGTAGGAGAATCGATCCGCTACATTTGTGGAGAAGCAGCGCATCTATTGGCTGCATGGCATCTATGGAGGAGCAGTGCGTCTATTGACTGCGCAGCTCTGGGTGGGAGGAAACAGTCCATATTGGGAATTTCTAGATCCATGGTGATCATATTATTAAGGATCTAGACAGTGGCGGTGTGATCAGTGGGAGGAAGTCACATATCCGCAAGATGGTATTCCCAGACAGCTACACGGCCATTTTCAGCAAGATGGAATGCATATCTGATCCTCAGCCAGTCCATGCAGCGTTCTGAGAATAGATATTGACTTTCCTTGTGTAAGATTAGGTGTTATCACCTATTTTACTCCTCTATATTTATCCAAATAATAAAATGGCTCAGCGTTCTCTTGGTATTTCTTGAGTATCCGTGCATGTTTTATATACACGATATTGCATGCTTGCATTTCTATTATTCCTTCCATTTACAATTCGATTTCTGTAACACTTGTTGTGTTTTCTCCCAAAATCTTAGACATAGTCTGGAAAGGGATAGATAGCCTCCATATCTCACCCTCTTTCAGAGGTGAAATATCTGGTAAATGCCCTCCCAGTCCATATCTGGTTGGAGTCTACTTGTGTTTTAGAGATATCCCTAAAAATGAATATTACAACTGCATAAAATTTCCAAAGAGTATCATCATGTAGGGCATAAGAAGACAACTGCTTCTTATGTTACCTTGAGCCTGGGATGTGAACATTAGTCAAAAGAAATTTCAAGGTACCCCTGAAAACACAGTCAAAGGAAGGGACATATACCACAGAGAAGTGACACAGTGTTGAAATATATAAGATTTCATGTGTATAATGATAACCTCCTTCATAAAAAGCAGAGGGTTAAGAAGACATGTTGTGGCCTCCTTCACAGACAAGCAGAGGGCCAACATGATTCTTAGGTGACTTTAGAAACTATTGTGAGCCACCTCCTCCAAAAATGAAAAGTGGATGCATCAGCAGGGTTTCAAATTGTGTTTAAGTTTTCTATTGGAAAGACAAGGTTGAGGAATAATGGTGTCACGAATGAAAATGATAAGTTAAAGGCCTTTTTCATATTACAGGTAGAAGGTTAACATACTGGTGTTAAAGACCTCTGATCTTATGATTATGAAAACCTCCCTCCAAGGATAAATCAGAGGTTATACTTTTGATTAAAACAAGCCTCTTATGAATGGTGAAATTGATAGACCAAAGCTCGGGTTCTAGTCTTGTCTGCAAACTGGTATAAGGAAGCATTCACACAAGTGTATGTGAAAGGGGCCTTTTTATTTTTGCAAATCCCTTATGGTTTATAAAAATACTTCATCCAAGTGATGAATTAAGGGAGAGCGCCAAAGGATACTTCCAGCACAGTCAAAGGATGGAGGGCACATTGTAAAAATGGGTGAATCTTTCATTGTTTTTAGGCCTTCTTTCACAAAAGAAAAAAATATCAGCACTCCAAATGTTTGCACCATGACGTAGCTCATTCAAAGGGTTAAAAGGTATGATGAAGCCATATTTCACTCACAGTCAAAAGGCTCCTCCATTAAATGATAAGAGACAGAGTTTTGGGAGCGCCAGGTAGTTTGTCAAACATAGGCCTCCTTCACAAATAAGTAGAAGGCCTGCCATTGTTTGAGGATATTCAAAATGACAAGCAGAAGATCAATCATGTGATAAAACCTTCTTTCACTTCACAAACAAATAGATTTTCATAGGGGTTTCGGAAGGCTGCATGTTAGCATCTTTATGAGCCTCTTGAAAAAGATACAAGGTCACAATTTTGAAATAAATGAGGTTTCATGGTTTGCAGGACCCCCATCAGTAGATAAATAGAAGGCCTCATGATAGGTCTAAAGGGTCATTAAAAAGGGTTGCAACAATATTTTTGTGATGATTTCCCTCATTGACTAATCAAGGAAAAAACACAGCTACTCCTTAAAATTACCTATTCAAAGAATAGAGGGTCAAAGACACTTTGATTTAACTTCCTTCAAGAGCAGATGGTTAGAAAAATATAGTGATAAAAACCTCTTTCGAAGAGGGCAGTTTTTTTGGCAAACTTTGACAATGGCTTTCCTCACAAAAAAGACAGAGGGTACATTGTGAAAATGGGTGAATTTTTCACTGTTTGTAGGCCTCCTTCACATAGAAACAAAGGACCAGCTCCTCAAAATATTTACATAGTAAATCAGATCATTCAAAGGATTAAAAGGTGTGATGAAGCCATATTTCACTTTAAGTCAAAGGGTGCATCCATCAAATGATAAAAGATAAAGTTTTAAAGGACACAGGAAATTTACATTTTGAAATGTTTTTAATCAGAGGATAAAGACCTTCATCACTTCATAAAACAACGGATACATAAGGGTTTGGAAGGCTGCAGTGATAGTATTTTTATAAGCCTTTTCAAAGATACAGGGTCACAATTTTGAAATCAATGAGGTTTTATGGTTTGCAGGACCTTCATCAGTAGATAAGTAGAAGGCGTCATGATAGGTTTGAAGGTCATTAAAAAGGCTGCAACAATGTTTTTTGTTTTTTTTGAGATAACCTCCTTGTAGACAAATCAAAGTATAGCACAATTTTATAAATTCCCTTTCATCACAAATGTTGTGACAAACAAGGGGTTATAAAATCATTAAGGTATGATATGGTGTTTTAAGAAAAGAATTACTGAATAGACAGAGTTAAGAGACCGAAGGCATTCATATTTGCAAAGGGCATTTTACAAAGGCAAAAAAGGAGAAGTTTGTTTTTTTAAATGAAATGAGGGAAACATTGTTTTTTTTAAAATATGAAGGAGCTCGACCACTTGTTATTTATCATTATGCAAGCCCAAGTCAAGGCAAGAGAAGCAGTTTAAGAGCATTTTTTAAGTGCATTCACAGTTTTTTGGACGCGCAGCACACCTATGTGATCTCACAACGCGCCTGTAGGCAGTGACAATGTATTTTTGTGAAGGGCACGACGCGCCTGTAGCAATGCGCGACATGTCTGTGCCAGCGTTCAGCAGGTGCCCAGGGCCGACCCAACAACATCAGCGCGGCGCGTTTGTTCCCATTCAGAGCCCGCTCGACACCAACCATCTCTGAACGCATACCCGTTTAGGTCTGCCTGGCCCACTAAACACCTTTGAACTCCAGTCTCCAGCCCAGGCCCATGCTGCAAGAGGTCATTAAGGGTGTTGAAGACCAAATTTTCACACATTAAAATCATCCCCAAACACGGCAAAGACACATTTTTTCAAAGGTATTTACAGCTCTTGGCTCATTTTTTATTTAAAGGAACAGTGATTAAAGGGAGAGGGAGTCTGTCTTCATAAGTAAAAAATCTGTTTACACATTTGTGAAAAGAAACACAATTAGATAAGTAGTCTTATTTTCATAAAAAAATACTTGTTTTCCAGCTAAAGATTACACAGTTTGTAGAGAAAAACAAGAATTATTTTGAAGACCTATACTCAGTGAAAAAAAGAAGATATTGCTGTTGACAAAACAAACTAACCTCCATCTAAAAGAGCTTGCTTGCTAAAAGACATCACAGAGATACAATGATTGGGGATAAGGTTTTGTTATCAGTGTCAAAAGAGCCATTTTGGTTGGATAAGGAACAGAGCTTAGTTTGAACAAAGAGACCCATCATTTCAGTGAGCATCAAAGAGGAGGCGGTTTTTTCAAAGGGAGAGCACAATGTTTTTCAAAGAGTGTATTCTTTGCTTTGAGAGAAAAGAACATAGTGATTGGGTGAAAGAGCTTGTTATCAGTTCACAAGGGGTTTGCTCAGTCTCTTAAAAAACAGTGATTAGAAAAGGACATTGATTAGAGAATCAAGATTTGTCGTCAGTATCTAAAGGAGGTCTTCTTACTATGAATAGCAAAGGATAGAAACAATGAACAGGGGGAAGAGTTCTTATTGTCAAAAAAAGGGAGCTTGTTTTCACTTAACAAAATTTGTTGGCCAACTAAAGACAAACTTAGTCTTGCAAAGAGGAAAAGGTGTTTTTTGATTGAGGGCCTTTTTCAGTGATCATTTAAACAGTTTGCCTTGGTAAGTCAGTGAAGGGTATCAGAAGAAAAACTGCCTCCAAAGAAGGATAGCAGGAGTGGGTATCACAATAGGTATGAGCCTATTTCAACTCAAGAAGTGAATGAATCTCCTTCAGTACTCTTAAATTTTCATGAAGTAGGGTGCTTCGAATTTTGCCAAAAAGTCCAAGAAGTAAAAAGTCACCTTCCTTTGACACATTTGTTTGCTTTGAGGTTGCAAGGTAAGCATGTCCATCTAGCAGGTCTGTATTTCAAACTCTCTCCTAGGGCTATCTCCAAAGCTACTAAGATCCCATATATCAGAGAAAACTGGTTGAAACAAACATACCTAGATCTGAATCACTACAAACCCTTTCTAAAACCAGACCATCAATATTGTTGAAAAAATATTTCCCTTTTTCCCACTTATTGAGCAGTTATGCCCCTCTCATGATAGTCATAATGAAGTATTTCACATGTGTAGTGTACCTAGAGGGGATAATATAGGGTACAGAGGGAGGTACCCAAGGGAATAATATGATGTATTAAAAGAATGATAAATAAATGGGCCATAGTTAATAAATAAAGTGGTTAACCCACATTATGTAAGGGACCACATGTAGCAAGGGAAAAAAGTGATAAGCCCATTGTATTGGATGTATGGTATTGAGAGACCCATGGTAACTACCCATGGTATTGCAGGTATGAAACCTATATAGAGGTTAGAGACTCTCCATTGAGAGATGTCAAGGATTATTGTATGGGAAAGCATATGGCTTGTGGAGTGATCTCCTTCCTTAAGGAGAGAATGTATGGTGTTGCCCTACCTTAAGGGTTTTGATATTAATGAAGATCTGAAGTTTTATCTTCTATGGTGTTATTTCTTGGGCATATTTTCCATTTTTATACATTTTCTTGTTAGATCTAATACAAGAACTAATTCAAGGCTGACTGGTACTAGACAGAGGCTTTTGGCTTAGGATGTCTTTAGCCAAGGAAAAAAAAAAAACTCCCTAAACACCACTATCTAACTTAAGGACAACTTTCACATATTCTGAGTGTTTTCCTTAGCATGATTAGATTTTCAAATGACAAGATGACCAGGGATTGAGTTGCAGACACTTTTTCAATATTTGGATAGTGAATGGCATGAGAAACAAGGGTAAATGACAGTAGATAAACCAAGCTAAGACAGTTCTAGACAAGGATATTTTGCTAAAGTGAGATAGGTCTTGAAAACTGGAGATTGCTCTCATCATAGACTAACAGGAAGGGGTAGGAGGACAAAAATTGTTTTGGGGTGTTTTCTAGATGACAGATTAACAATTTGGAGATTAGCTCCTAGTAAACTTAGCTAAGGAATCTAGTCATCAACAACAAGTGAAAAATACTGATGACTAACAGTGGCTCCATTTGGGTAGGGCAACTCCTTTTCAGGAGGTGTCCAGAATTTCAGATCTCTTGCTCATGAAGACCAGTGCCTTATCCATTGGCGCACATTTCTTTCTTTCTTGATGCTATTTCTGAAAATTGACAACATGATTAGCATCAGAGTCATCTCTACCTACCCAGCTGTATTTCCTAGAATTTTTTCTTCTTTTGGTGCATTTGGACTAGAAACCCTCTGACATGATATTTTTGAAAAATAAAACTATCTAATTTTACACTTATATCTTCCTAGAGTTCAGATTAAATTGATGAACTCCTTTGTTTCTCTACCTATACTATGATCGATTGTCAAGATTAAGTTGTTTGACAGGATTTCATTCACTACGCTAAAACATGAAATTGAAAAATGACCAAATTAGGATTAGGCGGTCTGATTTGTCATGTGTTTGTGGCATAAAAGACAAGCTGCACACAAATATTATTTTGCATGAAAACAAAATTTATAAAAATCAGGGCTAGGATACATAGTTTGTTTTTCATCCCTGTTTTCCTCTTTGGTTCTAATTTGAGAGTGTGGAATCAATATCTTTTCCTAATCTACTTTCTTCGACAAGTCAAGCTTACACAATTTGACTATCCCTTCTTTCACTAACTTATCAGCAAATAAATTTAAAACATGTTCAATTATGATTAGGCTAGATAACTGAACAAGACATCTTCTGAGCACTACTAGTGGCATTTAGACTTGCGCACTTTCAGCATGACTATTTTTTGAACATGGGGCTTTTCTGCTACTTTCTAAAACTACCCTCTTTTCAACTTTTCTATTGTTTTGGTATTTTTTGTTTTTTGATTTATTTCTTCAAGAAATGGTATGTACAATGATTGAAAAATATGAAACTAGAACTCCTGAAAACTATGAAATTTGAGCATCTTATCCTCATAAGGATCCCTTGATGCTCTTGGTCCACTCAGCTCTTGAAAAGAAAAGTTTGGAAAATTGTCTCTTGTAAGCATAACATAAGGATTCATACATGAATCTCTAAACGACCCTGTGGCTTCTTGCTATGCTTCTTTATACCTTTTATTTCCACTTCTCCTTTTGTTGTACCTCTTTTTCAAATAATGAAGATATTCTTTGTCATGTTTAAAGCATATGATGACATCGTCAAGGTACATTATAATGAAGAAATTCAGAACTGAAAACATGGCCTTCAGGAACATGTCTTTAGTGTCTAGTGGTTTTGAAATTCTGGTTTTGAAGATGGAACTGCTTCTAGGATATTTGAAAAATTCTTTGAGCTGTTTGCTTTGAAATGGAATTAATTGATGATACCTTGAAACATCACTTTGTAAAGACACATGATTAGAAGCACCTATCATTTGTATAGTATGGTCTTGTTTAGGAAGAATATAATTTCTATTTCAGGGGTGTGTATTTGTGTTTCTGAAGTCAACACAGATCCTATGTCTAGCTGTCTTGTCTTTGATTGTTAATTTTTGATCAAGATTTTTGTATTTCCTTTTGTCAAATTTGTTTCTCGAAATGATGGCAGTGTCATAGTGCTTCAAACTGTTTTCCTGACATGTACTAGTATCTTGAACAATTTTTCATATTCTAGTAGTTCTAAATCTTTGGTGAAGTGATAGAATGTTAGCTAGTTCAATCAGCTCAGGTATTTTTGTACTGCAGTCATCACATCCCTTCATATCAAGTTTATCAGACATTCTTCCTGGATCTTTAACAGTTGTGGCAATAGTCAAGGTTTTATTCGGGGAGGTAAAGTTGTGAGATGGTGAAGCATTTAAGTATGGAAAGAACATTAGGCTCCCCTACCCTTGATTTCCAAAGAGGTTTTTAATATGCAAGTCCTCCAGTGCTTCTATTTTGAAAAAAGTTCTTGATTGTACTATTGATGTTTGTCCTTGGTTTGAGCAATTTTCTTGAGGGTGTATAATGTTTTTTGTTTTATGATCTATCTCTGTTTCTAGAAAATCAAATTCCCTCCCTTCAAGACATAATTGTTCAAGGTCATGATAGTTTTGAGTATCAAATTCATCATACAGAGGTTGGTATGGCTGCAATACTGTGCTTGAACTGGTTTTATTTTCACTGGTGTTTTCATCGGTGTCATCTTCTAGATGTAAGATGAAGGAATCCATGTTTGAATGTATGGAATACATAGGGATGTTATCTGGCCTCTCTTGGCTACTGACCATATACTTCATGTGTGATTCTCGGTATAGTATTATTGTTTGGTTAAACACGAGAATGGTGGCATAAGAAATATCTAGTTGAATATTTCCCTGAAGCTTGGCCCCCCAAGATCTGGATAAAAGCATTCCATACTTGGGAGGGATGTCTGCTACCACTATGTCCATGACCAGGTGTTTTGCAGGTATTTGTGCCAAAATGAAAAAAATATATTTGATTAGGCCTAGACACTTGACTCTACTTGAATCAAATGAATATAAGTCTTTATAATGTTTTGTTATTTCTAGGCCTAATCTTTCCATTACAACTTTTGGCATGAGATTGTGAGAGGCCCCTGAATCCAGCATGGCATTGTGTAGGATTTGGTCATGTATATTCAAATTGATGTAAAAAGGAAGAGTAGTTCCTTCTTGATATTTCCCTTCTATTTTTGGACCAAACAACACCTCAGGGGTATCATCAGCTAGGTTTAAAGTATCTGCATCATTTCCTATGTTTAGGACCTTTAGCACTTGAGATTTGTATGAGCTTTGGGAAATAAGTTTAGTGAGAGGCATGGTGATCTTAATTTTGGAAATTTCCCCTTCAAAACTGAAGGGTGTTTGTAGTTTAGATAGATTTGCTTTAGTTTTTTCAGCCATGAATTTCTCTATGTTCTTAATTTGCTGACTCTGATTTGGGGTTTTGTTTAATACAACTGTTTCGGGAATCTTAGTAGAGGTACTAGGATATTTTGGATCAAGGCTTGCCTGACTAGCTTTGTCTTTGTTTTGGTCAGTTTTCTTAGCGATGATTTTGTTACTATCTGCGATTCTTTTAAGAATGGTATCGGAGGTTTTAGTAACATCGGTGTCTGAGCTACATTTTTTAGTGTTGTCTTGGTTTTTATTACTCCTAAGATCATATTGCCTATGAGCTTCCATTATGGCATTCTGAAATCCTACCTCAGGATCTTCGGGGTCCTCATAATTTGCTTCATTTTGATTTGAGGAGAAGAAAACTTGTTCTTCTTCTGTGAGGAAAACCTCACCCTTGCTATCAAAACCTATCAATTTTAAGTGATTTTCATCAAGTGGTTCTATATCTCTTTCTAACTCATCAACATAGTTTTCATTGAAAGGTGGCCTGATCTATTGGTCATTTTCCCTTGGTTTGTTCTGAGGTGGATCTCTTCTAAAATTTCGGTTCCGGTTTCTGTTTTGAGGGTTTGGCTGGTTGTCCTTAAGAGGTGATTTTTCATTTAGATTTATTCTTTCCCACATTTTTTCCATGGATCTAACTAGGTTGTCTATTCTAAGATCTGAGGAGGAAAATGAAGGCATGACCTCATCACGGTATGTGACTTTCTTTTCTGATCTTATCCTAGCTCTTTTCTCAGCTAGGTTGGCTTCGACACTAATAGCTACTTTTTTCATTTCTTCTAAAGTTGGAGGGTCTCTTTCTCTTAGTTGGTATGTCATATCTGGATCAAAACCTTTGAGAAATTTTTCTAATGCTGAGCCAAGTGGAGGTTTCATGTGAGGTGGGAGGGCGTTATAGACATTGTTGAATCTAGTGCAATAGTCCTGAACACTTTTCCCCATATTCCTTTTAAGATTGTTATATTCAGAAAGGATTTGGATGGGGTTTTTCCTGATTTCCCACCTGTTTATGAAAGTTTTGTAAAGTGCTAGGAGATCATGTATACTGTTAGGAGCTAAGATTTTAAACCATTTCTTGGGCTTTCTGCCTAGGCTTTGGGCAAACATTCTCATCTTTATGGTTTCATCTTCTAGTTCCATGTAGTCAAAAGCATCAGTGATCCTATCTACATGTTGTTGAGAGGTAGTAGCCTCAGTTCCGGTGAAGTGTGGGATTCAGGACTGGTAATCATTCTACAAAGGTACCAAAGGCAGTGGTAATACTAAGGGCGCATACCAAGTGGCCATGATGGGAGCAGATGGTAGATTTATAGTATGAGGGTTTGTAGTATGGGATGAGGTGATTTGCACAGTGGTGGTCTAAATGGGTGTGGCGGAAGTACTTGGACTTGTGGACTGATTCAGAGCAAATTTGGGGTGATAAGAGCCAAAATGGTGGAGAAGCTGAAAATAAGGAGGTGTAGTGGGTGAGGCTTCTCTGCTAGGACTCTGTTGCAAATCTAAGGGCTCAAGATCGTCAAGGTTGATTTTACTTTGCGACTTGCTTCTAAAAAGGGCTTTTACTAAACTCAAGTCAAACTAGGAATCTTGCAAGGATGTAAGATGTTCAGGTATAGAGCTTGCTTTGTGGATGGTCCTATCAGTGGCTAAGTTACCAATTTCAGAAGTTTGCCACAAAATATTTTTTGGGTCATCAACTATGATAGGGGGATTTGGGTCCGGGTGAGATCTGGTATTAATTCTTCGTGAAGCCAGATATAAAAGTTGAAGTTTAGAGAGGGTGATAGTTGTGATAGTTTTTTTGGATGGATGTCCTCTCTAGGGGTTTTGCTAATGTGAAGAATGGTCAAAACAAAATGAAGGCTAGTGGAGTTGCAAGGTGGATTTTCTTGAGATTTATGGTCCACCACCAATACTGACAAAGATGTTTTTTAGGAAAAAAATTTCTAGAAAAATTTGATGTGGAAACTTGCAAGAATGACTTAAAAGTTAGTTTCAATAGTTTTCTAGATTGTTGAGAAAGCTCTGGTTCTATTTGCAAGTTTATTATGTTCATTTTCTATGTTTTAGATGAATATTTCTAAATCACTAAGTTGTACTTAGTTTGTCACTGATTTTAGAGGCTGCATCATGAAATTTGAGTTTTTGGGAAAGACGAGTCAACATAATAGTAAGATTTATGAAATTTTTGGTTTTTTATGGAGTATTAGGCCTACTGGAGGCTAGTGGAGTCGCCAGGTGGATGTTTTGTTGTTTTTTAGAGATATGTACTTATGGTCCACCACCAATAACTGAGAAAAAGCCAATCTAGGGATGTTTTTTAGGGTTTTCTGAGTTTTCTATGTGTAGCCCTGAGTTGTGTAAGAGTTTTCTATAACTGAATCATCATTTTGCTAGGATGACGAAAGAGCTAGTTTCTACTCTTTGATAATACTTATAGGTTGAGGGATTCTAAAGTCCTAAGATATACTTAGTTTGTCACTAACTCAGAACGTCCCACCGTGATCGCCATTATGTTAGGGTCCCGTGATTTGGTAGATTGGAAAGCCAAGTGACAGGGTAACATCAAACCAACTTTGGAGCCCAAGGACCTAGCCTTCCTAGACTCAGAGAGGGCTCTCTATTTTTGTGCAAGGGATGTAGATTATTTTGCTTCTTATGTATTTTATTTTAGGCTAGTTGTTAAGTGTGTTTTTAGTTTGTTTTAGGTTTTTGAGGGAGGAACTGATCAAAGACTAAATAGATAAATTATTGTTAGATCAACTGGGCTATGGGGTTGAAAAGGTCGAGAAAGCTTCAAATGGTGGAAAAGGTATATTGAAGGGCCGATTTGGTCGAGGTAAAAATGGATTCTTTAGGTGGAGTGAAATGGGATGGACACTAGGTTTTGTGAATAACAAAGATTTTAAACATAAATATTTTTACAGCATAAATCCATGTGCTAGGGCTAACCATTAATCATGATAAATGAAACTTCAAACTGATAGATGCATAAAATAAACATTCAAGCGATACATAGAAGTATATGACCCTCTAACTTTGGGAAAATCACCTTCAGACTTTGGGGAAAACAAAAAAGATAAAAAAATAACTCAATCTATGAAGAGGGAACTCCTAGACATCATATTTTGAGCTATCGGGAACTTTCAACTAAGATTGCAGAGCATAGGCAAAGGGAAAGATCGACACAAGACCTATTTGGTTTAACTAGGACAATAAAAAATTCAAAGAAAGGTTTTAGTAATGGGTTTTTGGTTAGCTAGAAGTAAACAGGGCTTAACGTGAATCATACATCAATTGCATATATAATAACCCTTAATGAAATTGAGAACAAGTTCTTAGGGTATCGAAGAGCATTTAAGAATTCATTTGACATAACTAAGAAAGAAGACAAACATAGAGGTCGTAATGAATCAGGTAACTTGAGGTGCCTCCATGGGTATGTCTCAAATCTATTCTTTATTGTCCTACAACAAGAAAGAAACATGAAAATATGTGTGATAACTAAGGAAACATAACAGAGAAGGAACACTATACCATTTTACCAAGTTAAGGAATCCTACAACAGTCCTCTTCCACCATCCAAGACACACAAGAAATTATCCACTGCATGAGACAAAGTATTTCTTCCAAGCTTGTATAACCATGTATTTCTCTATATCATCAAGTTTAGCCTCTTCATACAATGAAATCTCTTGGAATATATAGGATAAAGAGAAATAACCTATCCAAGAGCATCTAGAAGGCCATTGGCCTATTACAAATATCTGATTTTTTCCTTGAGGCTTTGCAAAGCCCAAGGCACAAAATATCTTAAAATGCTAAAAAATGAAATTAAATTGAATTTTCCTAACTGAAAATGGCCAAAAAAGGCTAAACGCACATTTGGAAAAGCCACTTCAGAAAACTGCCTTTTTTGCCAAAATGCTACAGGAAGGTAGCAACAGAAAATTCCGTCTTGTAGACAACTTTTGAGGGACCTCCTGATGTCGAAATGAGGCCCATGATGGCTTGGTGGAAAGCCCTAGATGTCTAGTTTCTAAAAAAACTTTATTTTTCCCAAATAGATCAATGGAAGTATGTAAAAAACTGAACTAAGTGGAAAAAACCAAAAAGTAGCCTTTGCTGATATGTGAGGTAGAAAGTTAAAAAATATTTGTTTTTCGCCTCTTTAGGGAGCCAAAACATCTTCTTTGGATCTGAAAAATTATGAGTAGCTGCCCCTAAATTTATTCCATCCAACCAAATGATTTTCATGAGTTGAGGATGCTCCTAGAACCCATGGCAGCGCCTTGAAAAATGTGCAATTATGGCCAAAAACACAAAAAACAAAATCTTATCAAAATTTGCTCAATTTTGGCAAGCAAGCCGCTCATGGGTTTTCAGAAGTATGTAGAGAAGCTGAGGCCAATATTTCAAGCCTTGATGTGCCTTTCTTCAATTTTTGTACCGAGCGCCTCTTTCGGGCAGCCTTGAGCCTTTCTTGAGCAAGTTTGAGCTCTTTTCAGGAAAATTGGTTCAACTTCTTGTAGTGCCCGGTAATCTTCTTTTGTAGATTCAACTCTCTGTTAGCCTTATATAACTTATCCTCCAAATGTTTTTTGGCCCTTTCAAGCCATGGTTGTCTATTATTTTCTATTTCTTGGGTGAGCAATTGAGTAAGAGGATAAGATCGAACAAAGGCTGCCTCTTCTTCCTTCTCTTTATCCAAAGATTTCTTGAGACCCATAGTCCTATGCCTCTTTCTCATTGGTTTCTCTTCTTCTTTAGTATCATTGAATTTGCACATAAGCTCTTCAAGCTTGAATTGTGCTTTGGAGGCTTCCCTTTGGTACTTGAAAGCCCAGGCCTCAAAAACCGCCAATGAGGTCCTTGGACCTATCTAGATCAACTTGTAGGTCATGAATTTGGGCTTCTCTATTTTGTAAAAGAGCCTTGAGAATTCTAGCATCATCATCCCCATCATCACTGTCTATCTAGATGATGTCAAAATACCTTCCTTTTCATGACTACTCTCCTCTTTTTCTTTCCCCTTGCCTTGGGTAGACTTCTTGGTCCTCCTCCTCTTTGGTAATTCAACAATGCTCTTTTTAGGCAGTTTTCCTCTACTTCTTAGCGCTCTTGTGACATTGCTAGTCACTGCTGGAGTGATATTTTTATTTGCTGATCTAGTGTTTCTAGGCTTCGCCATTTTTGGAGGAAGAGTCATGGCCCCTTGCCTAGGAGAGGCAGCTGGCACATGCTCTTGGCTGTGTGGAGGAGAAGAGGGAGGAGTTTTGTCTATTTGCACTTTCCCAACTTGGTATTTTACCTTGCTTCTTCCATCATCATCTTTGTCACTGTTTTCTTCTGCTTGAAGATTGCCTTGTTTGTCCTGATCACTAATATGCTCATGGTCACTGATTTGGTATTTTTGCTCCATGATGCCTTCTTTGGAATGCTCACTGTTTGGTGTTTGATTTTCATTATCATTACTTGCTTGAGGGCTGTCTTGTTTCTCATCATAAGTTTCCTTTTGAGGACTGTCATGACCCTCATCATAAGTGTCTTTTTGAGGACTGTCATGACCCTCATCGTCACTATTTTGGCTGCCACTTTGTATGTTTTCTTGAGGGTTGCCTTGTTCATTTCTGTCCCTACTTTCTTCATGGATGTTGTGCTCTTTACCTTCATTGTTTTTTCCCTCATCACCATCATGGTCACTGCTGTGTTGGCTCCCATCATGTTCGTCTTCATGACTGTTGTGCTCGCCATCAAATTGTTCATGCTCATCATCACTTTGTTCATGCTCACCATCATCTTGTTCTTCACTTTGTCCTTCTTCATCATTACTTTGCCTCTTGTCACTTTTACCTTCTTCACTACTAGTTTTCCTCTTCTCTTCTTCACTCTCAATCATAGGAGATTTTTATCTTTTAGGAGTGGATTTACTAGAAGAAGGAGAAACATGATGAGTGGATGGTGAGGAAGGCGCATGAGATGAAGAGGCAATGGAAAAATCGGGATGGGAGATGAAAGAGTCCCAAGAAACTCCCCTTTTCTCAAGTTGATGGAGGATGATGATCTTGATAAGGGAATGATGAAATAGACAAGCTTTTTGTTGAGTGGAGGGATTCTTTTGGATAGTAGAGGCCATCTTGTCAATGCTTCTATGGAGGAAGAAAGGTAGGTTCAGCAATTGAGTTCTTTTGAAATTCATAAGGAGCCTGATGTGATAGGCATAAATCCGGGAGAACCTCCCTTCACATGTGAAATACTTCATGATGAATCTCATGAGAGGGGCATAACTGCTCAATAAGTGGGAAAAAGGGTAATAGTTTTGCAAGCATCTTGATGGTCTGGTTTTTGAAAGGGTTTGTAGTGATTCAGATCTAGGTATGTTTATTTGAACCAATTTTCTTCGATATATGGGGTCTTAGTAGCTTTGGAGATAGACCTAGGAGAGAGTTTGAAATCTAGACATGCTAGATGGATGTGCTTCCCTTGCAGCCTCAAAGAAAACAAATGTGTCAAAGGAAGGTGATGTTTTACTTCTTGGAATTTTTGGCAAAATTCCAAGTACCCTACTTCATGAAAATTTAAGAGTACTGAAGGAGATTCATTCACTTCCTGAGTTGAAATAGGCTCATACCTATTGTGATACCCACTCCTGCTATCCTTCTTTGGAGGCATTTTTTCTTCTGATACCCTTCACTGACTTACCAAGGAAAACTGTTTAAATGATCATTGAAAAAGGCCTTCAATCAAAAACACCTTTTCCTCTTTGCAAGACTAAGTTTGTCCTTAGTTAGCCAACAAATTTTGTTAAGTGAAAACAAGATCCCTTTGTTTGACAATAAGAACTCTCCCCCCTATTCATTGTTTCTATCCTTTGCTATTCATAGTAAGAATAACTCCTTTAGATACTGACAAAAAATCTTGATTCTTTAATCACTGTCCTTTTCTAATCACTGTTTTTTAAGAGACTGAGCAAACCCCTTGTGAACTGATAACAAGTTGTTTCACCCAATCACTATGTTATTTTCTCTCAAAGCAAAGAATACACTCTTTGAAAAACACTATGCTCTCCCTTTGAACAAACTGCCTCCTCTTTGATGATCACTAAAATGATGGGTCTCTCTGTTCAAACTAAGCTCTGTTCCTTATCCAACCAAAAGGAATCTTTTGACACTAATAACAAAACCTTATCCCCAATCACTATTTCTCTGTGATGTTTTTTTAGCAAGCAAGCTCTTTTGGATGGAGGTTAGTTTTTTTTTTCAACATCAATATCTTCTTTTGTTCACTGAGTATAGGTCTTTAAAATAATTCTAGTTTTTCTCTACAGACTGTGTAATATTTAGCTGGAAAACATGTTTTTTTTTATGAAAATAAGAATACTTATCTAACTGTGTTTCTTTTCACAAATGTGTAAACATATTTTTTACTTATGAAGACAGACTCCCTCTCCCTTTAATCATTGTTACTTTAAATAAAAAATGAGCCAAGAGTTTTAAATACCTTTGACAAAATGTGTCTTTGCCGTGTTTGGGGATGATTTTATCGTGTGAAAATTTGGTCTTCAACACCCTTAATGGCCTCTTGCAGCATGGGCCCAGGCTGGAGACTGGCATTCAAAGGTGTTTAGTGGGTTGGGCAAGCCTGAACGGGCATGCGTTTAGAGATGGTTGGTGTCGGGCGGGCTCTGAACGGGCACAAACGCGCTGCGCTGATGTTGTCGGGTCAGCCCTGGGCGCCCGCTGAACACCGGCATAGGCATGCCGCACATTGCTACAGGCGTGGCGCCACGCGATCACACAGGTGTGCCACGCATCCAAAAAACTGTGAATGATCTTAAAAAACACTCCTAAACTGCTTCTCTTACCTTGACTTGGGTTTGCATAATGATAAATGACAAGTGGTCGAGCTCCTTCATATTTAAAAAAAAACAACGTTTCCCTCATTTCATTTAAAAAAACAAACTTCTTCTTTTTCGCCTTTGTAAACTTCCCTTTGCAAATATGAATGCCTTCGGTCTCTTAACTGTGTCTATTCAGTAATTCTTTTCTTAAAACACCATATCATACCTTAATGATTTTATAACCCCTTTTTTGTCACAACATTTGTGATGAAAGGGAATTTATAAAACTGTGCTATTCTTTGATTTGTCTACAAGGAGGTTATCTAAAAAAAAACACTGTTGCAACCTTTTTGATGACCTTCAAACCTATCATGAGGCCTTCTACTTATCTGCTAATGAAGGTCCTGCAAACCATAAAACCTCATTGATTTCAAAATTGTGACCTTGTATCTTTGAAAAGGCTTATAAAAATACTAGCACTGCAGTCTTAGAAACCATTATGTATCCATTGTTTTATGAAGTGATGAAGGTCTTTATCCTCTGATTAAAAAAATTTCAAAATGTAAATTTCCTGTGTCCTTTAAAACTTTGTCTTTTATCATTTGATGGAGGCACCCTTTGACTGAAAGTGAAATATGGCTTCATCACACCTTTTAACCCTTTGAATGAGCTGATTTACTATGTAAATATTTTGAGGAGTTGGTCCTTTGTTTCTTTGTGAAGGAGGCCTACAAATAGTGAAAACTTCACCCATTTTCACAATGTACCCTCTGTCTTTTTTGTAAGGAAATCCATTGTAAAATTTTGCCAAACAAACTGCCCTCTTTGAAAGAGGTTTTTATCAATGTATTTTTCTAACCATATGCTCTTGAAAGAAGTTAAATCAAAGTGTCTTTGACCCTCTGTTCTTTGAATAGGTCATTTTAAGGAGTAGCTGTGTTTTTTCCTTGATTAGTCAGTGAGGGAAATCATCACAAAAACTACTGTTGCAGCCCTTTTTAATGACCCTTTAGACCTATCATGGGGCCTTCTATTTATCTGCTGATGGGGGTCTTTCAAACCATAAAACCTCATTTATTTCAAAATTGTGACCTTGTATCTTTTTTAAGAGGCTCATAAAGATGCTAACATGCAGCCTTCTGAAACCCCTATGAAAATCTATTTGTTTGTGAAATGAAAGAAGGTTTTATCACATGATTTATCTTCTTCTTGTCATTTTGAATATCCTCAAACAATGGCGGGCCTTCTACTTATTTGTGAAGGAGGCCTACGTTTGAGAAACTACCTGGCTCTCCCAAAAATCTGTCTCTTATCATTTAATGGAGGAGCCTTTTGAATGTGAGTGAAATATGGCTTCATCACACCTTTTAACCCTTTGAATGAGCTGTGTCATGGTGCAAACATTTGGAGAGCTAATCTTTTGTTTTTTTGTGAAAGAAGTCCTACAAACAGTGAAAGATTCACCCATTTTTACAATGTGCCCTCCATCCTTTCACTGTGCTGGAAGTATCCTTTGGTGCTCTCCCTTCATTCATCACTTGGATGAAGTATTTTTATAAACCATAAGGTATTTTAAAAAATAAAAAGGCCCCTTTCACATACACCTGTGTGAATTCTTCCTTATACCAGTTTGCAGACAAGACTAGAACCCAAGCTTTGGTCTATCAATTTCACCATTCATAAGAGGCTTGTTTTAATCAAAAGTATAACCTCTGATTTATCCTTGGAGGTAGGTTTTCATAATCATAAGATCAGAGGTCTTTAACACCAGTATGTTAACCTTCTAGCTGTAATATGAAAAATGCCTTTAACTTATCATTTTCATTCGTGACATCATTTTTCCTCAACCTTGTCTTTCTAATAGAAAACTTACTCAAACACAATTTGAAACCCTGCTGGTGCATCCACTTTTCATTTTTGGAGGAGGTGGCTCACAATAGTTTCTAAAGTCACTTAAGAATCATGTTGGCCCTCTGCTTGTCTGTGAAGGAGGCCACAACATGTCTTCTTAACCCTCTGCTTTTTATGAAGGAGGTTATCATTATACACATGAAATCTTATCTATTTCAAGACTATGTCACTTCTATGTAGTATATGTATCTTCCTTTGACTGTGTTTTCAGGGGTACTTTGAAATTTCTTTTGACTAATGTTCACATCCCAGGCTCAAGGTAACATAAGAAGCATCTGTCTTCTTATGCCCTACATGATGATACTCTTTGGAAAGTTTATACAGTACTGCTTTTGGAGGAGATACTGAAACACTGCTGATGAACATTACATCATTATTTTGTATTGATGTGACTCAGATGATGATCTCTGTTCTTCAGGAAGTTTCTTGGATTTATAACATGTATACCTGTTTCTCTCCATTTTACAGCTCTTCATCTGACCATTTATGGCAAATATTTTCAACAAGGGGATCCTGCTAGAACTTGCCCTTTTTTCCCTCCTTTGTATAGTGATCATCATTTAATTACACCCCTGCAGAGATGTAAAAACAGATGCTTTGGAACCTTGGAGAGCTCCTTTGGTGTTTCAAGGAGATTATGCCTGAGGTAAGCATACTTCTTCAGATAGTGAACATCCTTATCTTTCCTTGATTTGGATCTTTGTTGAAGTTCTTCTGAAATGAGACAGAATGACGTCTTAGTGGTGTGTGACCTATGGATGGATCAATACCCGTTTTGCAGAAAATGAAATAATTCAAGGCTGACTGGTACTAGAAAGAGGATTTTGGCTTAGGATGTCTTTAACCAAGGAAAAAAAAAAAAAAACTCCCTAGACACCACTATCTAACTTAGGGAAAAATTTCACATATTCTGAGTGTTTTCTTTGGCATGATCAGATTTTCAAATGACAAGATGACCAGGGATTGAGTTGCAGACACTTTTTCAATCTTTGGATAGCGAATGGCATGAGAAACAAGGGTAAATAACAGTAGATAAACCAAGCTAAGACAGTTCTAGACAGGGATATTTTGCTGAAGCGAGATAGGTCTTGAAAACTGGAGATTGCTCTCATCATAGACTGACAGGAAGGGGTAGGAGGACAAAAATTGTTTTGGGGTGTTTTCTAGATGATAGATTGACAATTTGGAGATCATCTCCTAGAAAACTTAGCTAAGGAATCTAGTCATCAACAACATGTGAAAAATACTGATGACTAATAGCTTGGAAGACCAGGATCAATGTCACCTTAGATGAGTATGATGTCTTGGAATACATGGAAGGAAATATTTCAACACCACCAAAAACTACTCCCCAAGGTATCAAATCCAAGTACAATAAAGGTGAGACTAAACCTAAGAAGATCATTATTTATTGTTTAAAATATCATAAAATTATTTATATTTGATCTTTGAAGACTTCCAAATAAATGGACGATAATAATGTTGGCATGTATGAAGTGAAAAATTTGAGCCACATTATGGATTTGAAAAATAAACTCATGGAATCTAAGATGCATAAGGGAGAGACCGTGAAATCATTCTTCATGAGAACCAATGAAATCATGGATAAACTCAATATTTCTCAAGAAATTGTACTTGAAAGGGAATTGGTGATGACTTCCCTTAGTGGTATTCCTTCATCATGGGGAATGTTCATTACTTCTATCAATAATAGGGAAATGATCCCTTCTTTTGATGAGCTACATGCCTACGCAATCAAGAGGAAAGAATGATGATATCTAAATGAAGAATTAAAAGGAAAAATGAAGGAGAGACTATTGTCTTCATTTCTCAAGGGAAGAAGAAGAATAAGAAGAAATAAAATGGGAAACCATCTAATGTAAGTGTTAGCCACCTATAAAATTTGTTATAGCAAAAGGTGGCTAAAACTTTTGGAGCCTTCAAGGAACAAATTTTATTGCTAAAAAGTGTTGTCTCTTGAAGACTCTTGAAGGCCACATGCCTCTGTCCAAATCTTCACTGTTGTTCCCTTTTTTATACTCAGAATTTCTGTTGTTTCCATAAGTGAAAATACTGCTGCAAAATCATCATTTTTCCCCTTCCTCCACTCAAAAATAACTTTCATTTTTCTCCCCTTTTTCTCCATAAAACTCCTCTATTTTCATGTTTCTTGTTCTTCCATTCATGAAAATCATTTTTACAAGGTTAATGACTCACTTTTTAACCTTACCGAAACCCTCAAACTCCTTTGAAAATCATTGAAAATCTCTAAAAATCAAAATTTTATATATAATGGACTTAAGCCCCTTGGGCTAAGTCTTTGACCCTTCCCCTCCATACGCCCTGGTGCTGGAACCAGGCGCTAAGCCCTTTGGACGCTTATCGCGTCGGAAGAAAATAGTGCACAAGTATTCTACCTCACCAAGTTCTCTGATATCGATTAGCCCTCCATTCTAAAACCCCCGGTCATATGGTTTTCCATATAACCCATGGCCCCACAGACGGGCGCCAAACTGTATTGAAAATCAATATTTCACCCCCAAAGTATAAACCTTTGTTTATATAAATTTGTCGGTTTTTTATTATTTCCTAAAGTTTTCGCCGGTGCAAAGTTCTAGTCACTCTCCACCGTTGATCTGACCCGCAGATCGACGGCGCACAATCTCTCACCCCGGTTGTCCCCGACAACCACTCACCATTGTAAAACTAAGTAGAATTCATCGCATCGCTTTTAAGAGGCAGGAATTTTTTTCTGTTTTGTAGTGATTCCATTCACCGAAAGACACGTGACCCCAAGCAAATTTGAAAAACCGCCCTCATCATGCATTAAAGGTCAGATATGGAGTCAGCGCAATATTGATGCGCACCATCCGATTTGAGGCTGCTCATCAGATGATGATCGAGCTCTAAAGAAGCTCGTGCAATAACCAAGGTATGACGTGGTATTAAAAACATCTCTGCCGTCGATTTGATCTGCAGATCGATGGCCCAAAAGCAGTTGCCTCGGTCCCCTCGTCCACAACGGCAGTCAGTGGTCCCCAGTGCCACATCAGCATCCACGCGGTGAGTTTTAATTGGGGAGGATCTTCATTGTTTCCCCACACAATCGTCAAATCCGAACTTGAGGGTTTTATTCATCTCGATTTTATTAAAGTTTTTGATGTCTGGGCATGTTTCTAAGGTTTATTGGCACATGTACTCCGCCAATTGATCGCGTAGGCTGATATCATCCAACGGCCCACGTCTGTCTCGAACCCCGAACATGATTTTCAACCATTTTTGTCCAAAAAAAAGGTTTTAAACCATTTCTCTATTTCAATTTTACTTTTTGGATTCACTCCCTACCGTTGATCTCAGCGCGATCGACGGCTCCAATTTAATTCCTCCCTAGTTTCCTTTTGACCCCTTCTAATCAATCTCGACCGTTGGATGATGCCATCCAAGGGCTGCGCTCTCCCCACATGTCCTCTGAAGCAGTAAACCTATACATGCAGGATTTTATAATATTGTTCATATTTTTCAGGGTTCTAGTGATTTTTCCGCTATGTCTAAAGAAAATTCAAAGGCTGAGGGTGACGATCCTCTCGCCTTCGATTCATCAAATGGAATCATTCGTAGGATTCAACTCCACGTTTCATCAATGATTCATGAGGCATTGATGCCACACAACCGCTGCACAACCTTGCACACTAGCAAACACAGTGAATCAAACACAAATCAAAGAGTATCAGTGTCAAAGATAGGAACGCACCAGAAAATGAGATTGAAGATAGATCTATGGGGATTACGGCTAAGATGGATTATCAAAAGCCTAATCCTCTCGATTAAAACATAGTTTAAAGAAAATCATGAGTGTTTTATTAGATAGAAGGCCTACACTGCCACATCAGGGGCTAATTGAATCCCCTAGCTACCACAGAGTCACCTACAGCCTCAAAGCAATCAAAAGAAGGTCGAAGTTATTACCAGACCAGGAGATATTTTGCATCAATACAGCTGAACAGTTATTTCAACCAAAGGAACTTATTGTAAATTGTCAGCAGAAGTTATTACAAGGATAACGAGGAGACTTGAAGTCAACAAATTCTTTCCAGCAAGCCTAATAGTTAATGTAAACCAATTAATACAGAGGAAATATAAAAAATCTTCTCCATCAAGCCCCTCAAAGGCCGAGAGACAATACACTGTATTAATTGAACTCATAAGATATTTTATCCCATTCCACCTCCTCATTTCTTCTACAAATACTTCTATAGAAATGAGGACATGTTGGTTGGTTGATCACTAGTTGTAATAATGAAACTCTTTGAAATAATACATATTCTGTTGAAGTTGAAGAAGAAATTTAAGTCTTGGAAGCCCTGATGATGTTGTTGCATGCTTGTTACTAAGAAGGCTCTATCATTGGATCCTAGAGCTTGGCTATTGGTGAAGTATTCTAAACTGTTTAATGTTTTCCCCTATTTTCATTATGTTCCATGATTTCTTACTAAAGTAGGTTGAAAGTTTTAGGCTAAGAAATGACTCTTGGAAGCACCTTACACCTGTTCATCCTTCACTGTTTCATGTTTTCTTCTGCTGAAGTATTTTAGAGTCTTTAATCTCTCTCTTTAGTCTTCATGCTTGTTTATTTCCTTAATAGTTCGAATAGTTGGTTTCAGCATGATTCATGGTTCTCCCTGCTTGTCTGCTGCCACTTAAAAACTGTTATTGAAGTCTCCCTTTGAAGTTTTTTGTTTACAGTGAGTCAAGGAGGTATGTTTTGATCTTGCCCTTTGTCCTTGCTTAAACAGTTGGCTTAAAGGTCGTTATAATTATGATCATAGATGTATTTAGGTTTTCCCTCTTCTATGACTGCAATTATCAGTGAATCTTTTATGTTTTCTAAATCATTTGAAATAAAATCTTTGAGGAAATAGGGTGTTCCCTGAATCTTAGATTTCATTTTAAAAGTTGTTTTGAAATCC
This sequence comes from Pinus albicaulis, assembly GCA_034641835.2. Classification (NCBI taxonomy): domain Eukaryota; kingdom Viridiplantae; phylum Streptophyta; class Pinopsida; order Pinales; family Pinaceae; genus Pinus; species Pinus albicaulis. Next base: position 1,625,051,277 of record CM076575.1, read on the forward strand.
TTATTTTCTTAAAGGTGTGATTTGTAGAATTCATGGTTAGCCCTGTCTATAAAAAAGCTCTTTATTGTTCAAGTTATGTTTTCGAATTCCCTTTGTTGAGAATTTAAATTCTCTTTCCAAATCATTGATGTCCATCTCATTCCAAAAACTAAAGGATCCCGTGGCCAAGTTATATTTTCCCTCTGATATCCCATATCCATTGATAAGTTTGTCATGACCTATTTTTGACTCCATTGCCCAATGAAGCTACTACTTCCTCTTTCTCCCTACCTTTCCTAGATCTTTCATATTCTGCTGTATCAATTCAACCAATCAAGCAAACAAACACCTGCACTTAATAACTAGTCTAGAACCAATACTCTAAGCACACAAGATAAATCTTTGCAAACAAAAATTTGAGAGATCCCTCTCTGAGAACAGGAGGACTAGATCCTGTAACTCTAAAGATTGGTTCTAATGTTGCCTTGTCTTTTGATTTTCCAAACTATCAAAACACGGGACACCAACATAATGGCGATCATGGTGGGACGTTGAGTAAAATCTTCAAAACAAAACACTCACTATCTGGTATAACATAAGTAACCTTCTTCAAGCACTACTAAGCGTAATGGTAATCATGATAGGACTTTTTGAATTAGTGACAAACTAAGTAACCCTTAGGATTCTCATAAAACCTTATCAAACCTTGAAGGAATCAGTTACCAAGCCATAAGAGTGAACTCTGTATGTTTAAACACCTTAGCTAAGTGTTAAATCAGATTTAGGACACTCTCATAACCTATAAGACCAGAATAACTTAGAAAAACCCAAAAGCATTTTAGTTTGGCTTCACAATAAGCATGGTGGTGGAACCATCCAATATTTTATCTTCATAAAAGCTAAAAAGTTTCCACCTGGCGACTCCACTAGCCCCAGTAGGCCTATTACTCTTCTAGGTTCCCAGATCTCTTTAGGACTGTGTTAACCAGCCTGGAAGAAGTTTAGAAGCCTGGTCCCATACTAGATAAGACATCGTGAGAGGTAAAATTCCCAAAAACAGTCCCTAAAACCTCAACCTCTCTCATTTTTGAAAAACAGTCTGGCTTCACATAGGATCAACACTAGATCCCATCCAGACCCAAATCCTCCTTTAATTGTTGACAATCCTGAGAGAATTTTGTGGCAAACTTCTAACTTTGGAAAATCAGCTGCTAATAGGAGCCTCTTAAGAACAAATTATGTCCCTGAAAACCTTGTTGTCTTGGAGGATTCACACTTTGATTTACATCATATAAAGCACATATTTAGAACCATATATCAAGGTAATTTAAACAAGACTGATCTTAACTTTGTAGATTTGCAACAGAGCTTTAGTAGAGAAGCTTCACCTTCCACTCCTCTTGATTCCCAGCTTCTTCATCACTTTAGCCTTTTCCATAACAAATATGCTCAAAATCAGTTTTCTGGCCCAAGTGTTTCTTCCACTCCAATATATACTACCACTATGCAAAACACTCCTGTTCAGCCCACTTTTACTCTTGTAAATCCACCCTTATTTCCAGCCATGGCAACATGTTATGCCCCATTAGTGTTACCACAACCTTTACTTCCCTTACCAAATGATTACCAATCCAAAATCCCTCACTTCACTGGAAAAGAGGCTACAAAAACTCAACATCATGTAGATAGGATGGAAGATGCATTTGATTACATGGAGATAGAAGAAGAAAATGTGAAGATGAGGATCTTTGCCCAAATTTTAGGAGGAGATGTAAAGAAATAGTTTAAAAATTTACTGCTTAACAGCATAAAAGATCTCCCTGCCTTGCATCAAACATTCATCAACAAATGGGAACTCAAAAAGAACCCTCTCCAAATACTAGTAGAGTATAGTAGCCTCAAGAGAAATCAAGGGGAGAGTGTTCATGATTACTCTACTAGGTTCAATAGTGTTTACAATGCCCTTCCACCTCACATGAAACCTCCTCAAGGCATGGCCTTGGTAAGGTATCCCAAAGGCCTTGATGCTGAAATGAATTATCAGTTAAGGGGGAGGGATTACGTAACCTTAGAGGACATGCAGAAAGGAGCTGTGAGCGTAGAAGCAAACACAATTGAGAAAAGAAATAGGTTGATTTTAGAGAAGAGGGTAACTTAAAGATCAATTTGAATGAGAGAGTGCCACCAAGAGAACCCAAAAATAACCAAAAAAGAAATAGAAATCATAATTATAGAAGAGAAAACAATCAAGATAAGAAAAAGGAAAGCGACCAACAGATTAGACCTCCCTTCCAATAGAACTATGTAGATCAATATGAGGAAGATAGGGACTTGGAAAGGTTGGGAGAATCTCATGTAAACTTGATTGGATTAGACAATGGGGATGATGTTTTCCTCACTGAGGAAGAACAAGGTTTTTTCCCTTATGATCAAAATACAAACACCTATGAAGATTCTGATGACTATAGATTGGGTTTTGAAAATGCAATCATGGAGGTGCATAAACAATATGATCTCAGGAGCAAGGGGAACATAGATAATTCAAAGGATAAGAACACTAATACTGCTATCAAGAAAAACACAGAAACTCAGCCCAAAAAGATAGAAGAAAAAACCAACATTTTGACCAAGAAACCAGACATAAACACAGACAAAAGTGTCCAGCCAAATGTTGAACAAAGTACCCCTAGCACTTCAGCTAGCGGTCCTGATAAAACTATCCCAATTACCAGTCCAAACAAGGTTCATCAAATAAAAATTGCTGAAAGGAATTCAATTGAAAAGACAAATGTAAATATCAACAAGTCAATTATTCCTTTCAACCTTGAGTGAGAGATTGCTACGATAAAAATTACCATTCCCCTAGGTGAACTAGTAACCCAAGAAGTATACAAGAACCAAGTTTTGAAAGCTTTGAACTTAGGAGGTGATACTGACACCTTGAACTTGACAGATAAAAAACTTGAGTTGTTGTTTGGACCAGAAGTTGAAGGAAAATACCAAGAAGGGGTCATCCCTCCCTTCTATGTTAGCTTAAACATACATGAGAAAATCTTACATAATGCCATGTTAGATTCTGGAGCTTCACACAATCTAATGCCCAAGGTAGTGATGGAAAGCTTAGGCTTAGAAATTACTAAACCATACAAATATTTGTATTCCTTTGACTCAAGCAGAGTCAAATTTTTGGGTTTAATCAAAGATTTGTGTGTTAAATTATCTCAAATCCATGCTAAGAGTTTAGTCATGGACATAGTTGTAGCTGACATTCCTCCCAAGTATGGCATGCTCTTATCAAGATCTTGGGGAGCCAAACTTTAGGGAAGCCTTCAAATGGACATGTCTTGTGCCACCATCCCTATTTTCAACCAAAACAGAAGACTATACAGGGAATCTCACATGAAGTACATGGTGAGCAACATAGAAAAACCAAAAAAATATCCAATCTATTCCATTCAATCAAGTTTAGATTCCTTTATCTTGTACAACGAAGATGAAATCACTCAACAAGATAAGGAAAACATAGACCAAATCAGTTCACCAGAACAATCAAATCTTCCCTAAAATCAAATTCAAAACATTGACAATCAACAACAACAAGAAAATGAAAATGAGTCAAATATACTTTGGAAAATAAAATTTGATGGGTCCTGTAATAAAACAAGTTCAAGGGCAGGTGTTTGGATTCAAAATACGAATCAAAGTTTTTCATATAAATTAGATTTCCCATGCACTAACAATATTGCCGAGTATGAAGCACTTCTCCTAGGCTTACAATTGCTTAAACAATTAGAAGCCCAGAGGATATCAATCTTAGGAGATTCTGAACTTATCATAAGACAAATCAAAGGAGAATAATCTGCTATAAATCCAAGGCTCAGGGAATATTAGAACGCTGCCCTTGATTTATTGAAAACCTTTGAAAAATATGAACTTATTTTCATTCCTAGAGCACTAAATCATCTAGAAAATGAACTCACTTTCAATGCCAGTAACTGTCAAATACCTAAGATAAATAAAAAACTTAGCATAAAGGTAAAACACAGGCCTGCTGTGCCCAATAACGAAGATCACTAGAAAGTGTTTGACTCTGACAAGAACATACATGATTTATTAAAATAAAAAAACGATTTCGACATACCAATAGCAGAATCCAGCCAAAAAGAAAACTATTTGTATATTGAACAAATCCCAGAAGTTGAAATGACATATTCTGCTGATATAAATAATTATGAGAATACTTTTTAAGCAGAGATAATTGACAACGCAGACCAAGAAGACTTGGAAGTTTTACAATGCAAAAATGATAAAATTCCAAGAGGTCTCACACCTTTAGAACACCTTTTTGATTTTAACAATGTAGCCAAAGAATCGAGAATGGAGCCTATGGAAATGAATGTAGAAGAGCATAACATAGGCAGTCTAGCAAAACCCAAGATGATCAAACTGTCCAGCACTCTCCCAGCTCACATAAAATTGCAATACATAGAGTTGTTCAAAGAGTTTAAAGATGTTTTTGCTTGGGGATACAAAGACTTGAAATCATATGATACCAACATCATTCAGCACAAGATTCCCCTGAAGGAAAATCAAAAGCCTTTTAAACAAAAACTAAGGAGAATAAACCCTACTTTATTACCTATAGTTAAGGCAGAAATTGAAAAGATGCATGCTGTTGGGATCATTGTGCCAATTAGATATTCAGAGTGGGTATCAAAATTAGTTTCTGTTAGAAAGAAAACAGGGGAAATCGGGCTCTGTATTGACTTCAGAAATTTAAACAGAGCCTCTTTAAAAGACAACTACCCCTTACCCAAGATGGACCATATACTTCAAAGGGTAGTTGGGTCAAGAAGGATATCCCTCTTAGATGGGTTCTCGGGTTACAACCAAGTGTTAGTGCTCCCAAGTGATCAAATCAAAACTGCTTTTACCACACCTTGGGGCACCTTTATGTATATCAAAATGCCTTTTGGATTAATGAATGCAGGGGCCACCTTCCAAAGGGCCATGGACATAGCCTTTTCTGAAGACATTGGCTATTTCATAATCATTTACCTTGATGACATAACCATTTTCTCAAAAACTGATGAAGAACATTTGATTCACCTAAGAAAAGTTTTTGAGAAGTGTAGGAAATTTGGCTTGTCATTGAATCCCAAGAAGACACTATTTGGTCTCCAAGAAGGTAAAATTCTTGGCCATATAATTTTGGAAGAGGGAATCAAAATAGACCCTACAAGGATAGATGGCATATTACAAATCAGTCATTCAAGAAGCCTCAAAGAGTTTCAATCTTTCATCGGAAAGATTAATTTTCTGAGGAGGTTTATCCCTAATCTTGCTGAGCTATTAAAAAACATTACAAACATGCTTAAGAAAGATGTCGGTGTAAAATGGACTTTACTAGCTAAACAATCATTCAAACTGGTCAAACAAGCTCTTACTCAGACACCAGGCCTGATTAGTTCATATTTTACCAAAGACTTTTACATCTTTTCTTTTGCATCTGAACATACAATAGCTGCAGTTTTACTTCAAAAGAATGACTTGGGGCAAGAACAACCAATATCTTTCTTTAGTAGGGCCTTAAGAGATGCTCCTCTCAAATATAACATCATGGAGAAGCAAGCCTTAGAATTAGTGAAAGCTTTGAAAGACTTTAGGGTCTATATTTTACACTCACACATAATTGCTTTCGTTCCACATACTGTTTTCAAGGACATTCTAAGTCAAGACCCTAATGGTAAAAGGGGAAAATGGATTGCAACTATTCTTGAGTATGACTTAGAGATTCGGCCCACCAAACTAGTTAAAGGGAAAGGATTAGAAAAACTTATGGCTGAGTCTAACTTCCAAGCACTAGACATGAATATGGTAGATGTGTTGGAAGAAATAGAAGAATATACTGCTCCTTTTATTGAAGAAACATTTCTAAATTCTCCTTGGTATGCTGACATTATTTATGAGATTTTATATTTAAATTCCCCTCCTTCTTTGTGTAAAACTAAAGATAGATTTTTGAAACAAAAAGCTGTGAGTTTTTGCATCTTAGATGGGGTATTATACTGGAAACATGCTTTTGGAATTTTTCTTAAATGTTTACTTGAAGATGATGCAGGGAAAATCATGCATGAATTGCATGATGGAGAATGTGGATGACACCTCTACTGGAAGGCCACAGCAAACAAAATTCTTAGATCTGGTTACTATTGGCCTACCCTTTTCCCAGACACTCAAAATTTGGTCATGTCTTGCCATAAGTGTCAAATATTTGATGGAAAAAGAAAAATTCTTCCCTTACCCTTACATCCTATCAGAGTTGAGGCACCTTTTCAACAATGGGGTCTAGAATTCATTGGAGAAATCCACCCATCCTCCTCAGCTCAACATAAGTGGATCCTCATGGCCACTAACTTCTTTACCAAGTGGATAGAAGCTATACCTTCTAGGAATGCTAATGACTCTTTCATTATCAAGTTTCTTGAAACCAATATCCTATCCAGATTTGGTTGTCCCAGAAAAATCATAACAAACAATGCTGCCGCTTTTAAGTCTAAGAAGATGGTTGATTTATGTTACAAATACCACATAACCGTGGGCCATTCCATTTCTTACTATCCCCAAGGAAATGGATTAGCTAAATATTCCAACAAGAGTCTCATCAATATCATCAAAAAACTGTTGGAACAGAATAAAAAATCATGGCACAGTAAGCTGGTTCATGCCTTATGGGCTGATAGATTAACTACAAAGAAATCAATAAATATGTCCCCCTATCAGCTAGTCTATGGCATGGACACAGTTTTTCCCACCTCATTAGGAGTTCTAGTCATGAAACTCCTTCAAGAAGTGCAGATTGAAGAGAATGATATGCAGAGAAGAATCAACCAAACAATCCATTTACAGTAGACCAGAGAGGAAGTCTATGAAAGAACACAGTTAGTCCAAGAAAATATGAAGAAGCTATTTGATAAGAGGACTAAGGCAAACAATTTCCAACTTGGAAATGTTGTTCTTAAATGGGATTCAAGAAGAGAAGACAAGGGAAAACATGGCAAGTTTGAGAACTTGTGGAAAGGGCCATATATTATCCATGCTGAGAGGGGTCACAATGCATTTTTCCTGAAAGAATTGAATGGAGAGGATCTGTATGGAGATCCTGTAAATGGCAGAATGCTAAAGCATTACTTCTTCCAAGAATCATGAGTTTCAAAGCATTGTAATTTTTCATTGTAAATATCATAGTCTGAACATTGCATTCAAAGTTGGAAAAATAAAAATACAAAAACAATCGAAAAGAGAAAAGAGGGCAGATTGTGAAAACAAGAAAGGTCTAGCCCCATACCAAAAAAGAGAAACAAATTCTGAAAGTGTGCAAGCTTAAATGCCACTCCTGAAGAACACACTTCTAGTTAGTCAAACAACTTAATCTTGACTAATTAGCTTTAAATTTTCTGCTGATAGGATAGTGAATTCGATTTTCCAAACTGTTTAATCTTGGCTTATCAGTAGATAGTTTAGGATAGAAATTAAAGGTTCAAACATGCTCAAAATCTGAACCAGTTAGCAAAGGAAAGACAGCTCAAGTAAGAGTCAAAAAAGAGCTGTAGAAAGAGGAAGGAAATGTTTTAAAATTTCAGATCTCAAACCTTCCTTTTTGTTTTAATTTTTTTGCAAAATAATGTCTATGTGGAGCTTGTTTTTATGCCATAGACCAGCACCAAGTTAGACTGTTCAATCCTGAATTGAATTCTTTTAAATTTCTGTTGTAGAATTTAGAGAAATAAAAATCTATTAGACAATTTAATCCCAACAAATGGTAGATTAAGTAGAGAATCATATGGACTCAATTGTTTAATCTGAGTCCATGGAGAAATGAGAAGTAGAATTAGATTAGTTTCTTGCTTTCAAAAGAATAAAATGTTGTAAGAGAGTTTGCCAATCCAAGTGCACTCTAATGAAGAAAAAATGTTAGATCAGTAGGATTGGGTAGGTAGAAAGCTGGTATTGATGAAGATCCATTGTTTTTATGGCTGCTAATATGTTTTCAGAGCAAGATCATCCCAGCAAAGGAAGGGCAGCCCAATGGATGAGGCACAAGTCAGCCTTCTAGAGAATGCAAGTTTGAAGTTCTTGATGCCTTCAAGAAGGCACCATCCCCAAGTGGAGCCACTATTAGCCACCTATAAAAATTTTTATAGAAAAAGGTGGCTAAAATTTTTGGAACCTTCAAGGAACAAATTTTATTGCTAAAAAGTGTTGTCTCTTGAAGACTCTTGAAGGCCTCATGCCTCTGTCCAAATCTTCACTGTTGTTCCCTTTTTTATACTCAGAATTTCTGCTGTTTCCATAAGTGAAAATACTGCTGCAAAATCATCATTTTTCCCCTTCCTCCACTAAAAAATAACCTTCATTTTTCTCCCCTTTTTCTCCATAAAACTCCTCTATTTTCATGTTTCTTGTTCTTCCATTCATGAAAATCATTTTTACAAGGTTAAGGACTCACTTTTTAACCTTACCGAAACCCTCAAACTCCTTTGAAAATCATTGAAAATATCTAAAAATCACATTTTTATATATAATGGACTTAAGCCCCTTGGGCTAAGTCTTTGACCCTTCCCCTCCATACGCCCTGGTGCTGGAACTAGGCGCTAAGCCCTTTGGGCACTTATCGCGTCGGAAGAAAATAGTGCACAAGTCTTCTACCTCACCAAGTTCTCTGATACCGATTAGCCCTCCATTCTAAAACCCTCGATCATATGGTTTTCCATATAACCCATGGCCCCGCAGATGGGCGCCAAACCGTATTGAAAATCAATATTTCACCCCCAAAGTATAAACCTCTGTTTATATAAATTTGTCGGTTTTTTATTATTTCCTAAATTTTTCGCTGGTGCAAAGTTCTGGTCACTCTCCATCGTCGATCTGACCCGCAGATCGATGACGTGTAATATCTCGCCCCGATGGTCCCCGCCAACCTCTCACCATTGCAAAACCAAGCGGAATTCATCGCACCACTTTTAAGAGGGAGGCGGTTTTTTCTGTTTTGCAGCGATTCCATTCACCGAAAGACACGTGGCCCTGAGAAAATTTGAAAAACCGCCCTCATCGCGCATTAAAGGTCGGATGTGGATTCAGCGCGATATTTATGGGTGTTGTCCGATCTGAGGCCGCTCATCGGACGGTGATCATGCTCTGAAGAAGCTCGTGCAATAACCAAGGTACGACGCGGTATTAAAAACATCTCCGCTGTCGATCTGATTTGCAGATCGACGACCCAAAAGATGTCGCTCCAATCCCTTCATCCACAGTGGCAGTCGGTGGTCCCCAGTGCCACATCAGCATCCACGCGACGAGTTTTAATTGGGGCAGATCTTCATTGTTTCCCCACACAGTCGGCAAATCCGGACCCTAGGGTTTTATTCATCTCAATTTTATTAAAATTTTTGATGTTTGAGCATGTTTCTAAGGTTTATTGGCGCCTGTACTTTGCTAATTGATCGCGTGGGCCGATATCATCCGACGGCCCACATTTTTCCCGAACCCCAAACATGATTTTCGACCATTTTTGTATAAAACAAAGGTTTTAAACCATTTCTCTATTTCACTTTGACTTTTCGCCTCCGCTCCCTACCATCGATCTCAATGCGATCGACGACTCCAATTTAATTCCTCCCCAGTTTCCTTTTGACCCCTTCTAATCAATCTCGACCATTGGATGATGCCATCCAACGACCACGCTCTCCCCACATGTCCTCTGAAGCAGTAAACCTATACATGAAAGATTTTATTATATTGTTCGTATTTTGCAGGGTTCTAGTGATTTTTCCACTATTTCTGAAGAAAATTCAAAGGCCGAGGGTGACGATCCTCCCGCCTTCGATTCATCAAAGGGAATCATTCACAGGATTCAACTCCACGTTTCGTCACTGATTCATGAGGCATTGATGCCACACAACCCCTGCGCAACCATGCACACCAGCAAACACAGTGAATCAAACACAAATCAAAGAGTATCAGTGTCAAAGACAGGAACGCACCAAAACATGAGATTGAAGACAGATCTGTGGGGATTACGGCTAAGATGGATTATCAAAAGCCTAATCCTCTCGACTAAAACATAGTTTAAAGAAAATCATGAGTGTTTTATCAGACAGAAGGCCTATGCTGCCACATTAGGGGCTAATTGAATCCGCCAGCTACCACAGAGCCACCTACAGCCTCAAAGCAATCAAAAGAAGGTCGAAGTTATTACCAGACTAGGAGATATTTTGCATCAATACAACTGAACAGTTATTTCAACCAAAGAAACTTATTGTAAACTATCAGCAAAAGTTATTACAAGGATAATGAGGAGCCTTGAAGTCAACAAATTCTTTCCAGCAAGCCTAATAGTTAATGTAAACCAATTAATACAGAGGAAATATCAAAAATCTTCTCCATCAAGCCCCTCAAAGGCCGAGAGTCAGTACACTATATTAATTGAAATCAGAAGATATTTTATCCCATTCCACCTCCTCATTTCTTCTACAAATACTTTTGTAGAAATGAGGACATGTTGGTTGGTTGATCACTAGTTGTAATACTGAAAATCTCTGAAATAATACATAGTTTGTTGAAGTTGAAGAAGAAATTGAAGTCTTGGAAGCCTTGATGATGTTGTTGCATGCTTGTTACTGAGAAGAATCTATCATTGGATCCATGAGCTTGGTTGTTGGTGAAGTATTCTAAACTATTTAATGTTTTCCCCTGTTTTCATTCTGTTCCATGATTTCTTACTACAGTAGGTTGAAATTTTTAGGCTAAGAAATGACTCCTGGAAGCACCTTAGACCTATTCATCCTTCACTATTTCATGTTTTCTTCTTCTAAAGTATTTTAGAGTCTTTAATCTCTCTCTTTATTCTTCGTGCTTGTTTATTTCCTTAATAGTTCGAATAGTTGGTTTCAAGGTGATTCATGGTTCTCCCTGCTTGTCTGCTGTCACTTAACAACTGTTATTGAAGTCTCCCTTTGAATTTTTTTGTTTACAGTGAGTCAAGGAGTTATTTTTTGATCTTGCCCTTTGTCCTTTCTTAAAAAGTTGGCTTAAAGGTCGTTATAATTGTGATCATAGATGTATTCAGGTGTTCCCTCTTCTATGACTACAATTATCAGTGAATATTTTATGTTTTCTAAATCATTTGAAATAAAATATTTGAGGAAATAGGGTGTTCCCCGAATCTTAGATTTCATTTTAAAAGTTGTTTTGAAATCCTTATTTGCTTAAAAATGTGATTTGTAGAATTCATGGTTAGCCTTGTTTGTCAAAAAGCTCTTTATTTTTCAAGTTATGTTTTCAAATTCCCTTTGTTGAGAATTTAAATTCTCTTTCCAAATCATTGATGTCCATCTCATTCCAAAAACTAAAGGATGTTGTGGCCAAGTTATATTTTCCCTCTGATATCCCATATCCATTGATAAGTTTGTCATGACCTCTTTTTGACTCCATTTCCCAATGAAGCTACTACTTCCTCTTTCTACCTACCTTTCCTAGATCTTTCATATTTTGTTGTATCAATTGAACCAATCAAACAAACAAACACCTGCACTTAATAACTAGTCTAAAACCAATACTCTAAGCACACAAGATAAATATTTGCAAACAAACATTTGAGAGATCCCTCTCCGAGAACAGGAGGACTAGATCCTGTAACTCTAAATATTGGTTCTGATGTTGCCTTGTATTTTGATTTTCCAAACTATCAAAACATGGGACATCAACAGTAAGAATACCTCCTCAAGCCAATCGAGACTCCAAGGACTCAAGAATGTGAGATAGAGATGTTGAATGCTAAAATTGTCATCAAAAGGGTCATTATGCTCGAGATTTCCATGAGAAGTGAGATGCTCCAAGGAGAAATACTTCAAGGTATTACAACAATAACCATGGCTACAATAATAATAGGTCATATGATAGAATATATGATGGAAGAGATGGAATGGGGAATGATAGAATTAGAAGAGACTCTCTCGATGATCATGAAGAAATATATCATTCACAAAAGAGGTCAGGAAATTCCAGGTATGAAAGTAATGCTACTAATCAATATGAATATATTCTTATTTATGTAGTTTCTAGTTCCTCTCGTCTATATACTTGGGATATTTGGTTGGTTGATAGTGGGGCCTCTGAACATTTCTCTAGGTATAACAAATTTCTCTCTAATTTGGTAGAGAGGGAGTCAAGTTTGAATATTATTCTTGGAGATAACTCCACTCATATCGTTAAAGGATTTGGGTCTTTCAAATTTAATTTGGACTCTAGGGAATTTGTATTTCTCCATGGTGTGATGTATGTGCTAGTATTGAATAATAATTTGGTATCTATATTTTCCTTGGAAGAAAAAATAATGAGGGTTTCTTTCATCAAAGGAAAATTACTTACTAGGCCTTTTGGATCCTCTATGATAGATTCTTTCACATTGGGATGTAGATTTGAAGGATTCTATACATTCATTTGAATACCTCTTCTAGCGATGGTCCATGATACAAATCATCAAAGTGAGATGTGACACCAAAGATTGGCTCATCTCCACTATGAAGCACTTCCAAAATTAAAGAAGTTGGTCTCTGGGATTCCTGATCTTCAAGCTCAACATGATGTAGTATGTCCAAGTTTTTCCTGTAGAAATTTAATATAAAATATGTATTTCCTGGATTCTCCTGATCTAACAATTATATGCCACTGTTAAATACAGAATCACTTCTACAAATTCTTTGCAGAATTTGAAACACAATTTCCAATTGCAATATCAAGAAGAAATATCAATCACACATAACACATATGTTTTTACCGAGAAAGAATAAAGCTAAAAAACCCACTATATTCTATTATGTATTATATAACGGATCATGAAATGATTACATACAAAGCTCTAATCCAAGAGCTCTCAGTGCAATAGCTAACTGTCTCACATTGTCATACAAAAATTGGCAAATTCATGTGTCAATTTACTGCCTCCTGACAACCTGCCTCCACTATGCAATCCCTGATGGTGAAGAAGAATTGAATGATTGATTCTTTCCTGCCTTGAATGCACAATACTCATAGGCACATCCAATGTGTGTGTGGTTGCATGTGTGCACCCACTAATGTGATAACTGATAGTTAAACTGTCCCTTTCACCTACATCTCAATTGGGTCTCCATTGGATCTAACATGCATGTAGTTAACAATAGTAAATCTTCATTTGCATGTGAGACCAATGATGGTGAATTAATTAATAATTAATTCACTGATCTCTGACTAGTGCATCTTTAGTTACAACTGGCACAAATGATTTTAACTTTCTTAACTAAGTTAAACTACTTTACAACTCTCATAACTACACTTCCAACTCTGTTACAACTTTGAATCACTCAGTTACAATTAATTCCACTTGCATGTCCCAACAACCAACCTTTGAACTTGAATTTACTATAGGTAATTGATTTTCCACTTCAGTTAACTATTTCCAAGTGCTCATTGAGAATAGATTATTGTTTATTGGCCAACAATTATTAAGGGATAACAATAGCCGACATGCATCTATAAATAGACATGCAATCTATAAATAGAACTTTCACATACATATATAAATAGACCATCATATATAAATAGAATTTTCTCAACCATATATAAATAGACATCATATATAAATATATTTTTCTCATGCATCTATAAATAGACCTTCACCTAAAGATAGCTTGTGTGGGCCCCACTTAGTGTAGGTGTTTAATTTTCACTAGGATCAAGGATGTTGTTTCCGGATGCCAATTTCACTGTTTCTTGTTGCAACCTTGAACACTCCCTCTCAACAAGAAAGGAATGTCTTTGCATGCGACATGCAACTCCATGCATGTGCCTTGCAACCTTTGCATGTGCCATAAAACTCCATGCATGTGCCCTGAAACTCTTGTATGTAACACTTCTCTAGTGTTTCTCGCACATGCAACACTTCCGAAACTGAATAGCCTCCAAAAAAATAAATCAGTATAATGCATCTGTCATCAAATTCTTCTGACTTGTGCTAGTACCAACTGAACATGTCTTCTGGATTCACTACGCTACTACCACCTGCATCCATGCACTCTACACTTGCTACAAACTCTGATCTGTGCTCCAGTATCCGACACTGTCACTTTTATTTCATTTCCTCACAACATCTAAATGCATCAATCCAAATGATCTTGCTATTTCTTATCTATGGTCTCCTTGTAGCCAGGTTCGATTCATGAGATCCACACCATCTCAATGAATCCTGCCCAGAAATTTCTTCTTGGGATTACTCATGCATGTCGCCCCACCTCTTACCTGGTGGTATAGCTGCATGCACTCCCTTTCCCATCTGGCATTAAATTTATTTGCATGAGTGGTTTCTCCCACTCCATGATCCTCATCTTGTGGCTGATCCACATCTCGAGGTTCACTCTTACCTGCATGCAAAATCCATCTCCCTCTCAAGGGTCAATTGCATGGATTTCTCACACTTCCCAACAGTAGGAAGCTCTATATAAATCCCATCTACATCAAGTATATAAATATTCTTAACTCAAATCCCAACCTTCTTGGCTTGCTTTTTTGCTTTGTGTCGCAAGAAAATATTTCCTTCACTAAATATAACATCATATCCTCTAACATTGCGATTGAGACTAAATTTTTCTTCAAACCTGGGAAATGCATTAGACATTTTAAATGAAATATTTTACCTGGTGCCCTCTGAAAGGTAATGGTACCAATACTATTCGCACTGTATTTTCCATCGTCGCCCAACTCAATATGCATCTGGAGATCTTTCTCCTCCAAGTCACTGAAAAGTTTCTTATCTCCTGTCATGTGAAATTGAGCATCACTATCCAAGTACCACCTTGATCCCAATGCACTTGACACCATGCATATGATCAATGAGAATTCAATATCAAATTGCGAAGTAAGGGCTCACAAGCTGTAGCTTCAATAGCCATCTTGTTCTTCTTCTTTTGTGGAAAATTTGTGGCAATATGTACATACTCGTGACAGTGAAAACACTTCACTTTGGACATGTTGTGCTCCTTTCCATCTTTACCAGCCTCAGATTTAGAATGAAATTTATTCCCCTTCCCCTTATTTTCCTTGGAAGCCAAAGCACAATCCTATACATCATCATGCTTTGATGAAGAGCCATCTCTGGTGTTCCGCCTGAACTCCTCCTGCACTAGATCTGACCACATTTGTTCCCAATCCCGCAGTTTTTCCCATCCGTTGACAGAGTCTTTATAACTATGCCAACTCTTAGGAAGTCCCAAGAGAGCCAAGCTCACCAAATCATCATCATTAACACTTATTCCTACAATCTCAAGCTCATCCCTACATTGGACAAACTTTGTTAAGTATACAGGAATAGTGTCGTTATTTTCCATCTTGATCTTCATGAGTTTATCTTGAGCGCCAATTTCATATGGTTGTTGCTGATTTAGAATAGATCCGTCAAAGCCTTCCACATAGCATATGGAGTGGCTTTCCCATGGAGGCTTGAGACAATATGGTCTCGTACTCCCTCCAACAGGATCCACCTCGCCCTTGCCACTTTCTTTCACCATGCATCTGCAACATCTGGCTTAGGAACATCTTTTTCAATGAATTCCTTCAAGCCATTGTCTTTGAGTACTGCCTCCATCCTGTCCTTCCAAGAAATATAGTTCGAGATTCCCTCGAGTGCATACTCTAACCTCAAGCCATTGAAAGCCATTTCAATCTTGAATCCGTTGTAGCGCCAAGAAAGCCTTTCTGCAAATTCGAATTCTTTCTACCAACAAACTCAACCTCTGATTCAAAATTGCAATCTCCTGTGCTCTTATACCATGTAAAAATTCAATACAAAATATGTATTTCTTGGATTCTCCTAATCTAACAATTATATTCCACTGTTAAATACATAATTTCTTCTACAAAATCTTTGTAGAATTTGAAACACAATCGCCAATTGCAATATCAAGAAGAAATATCAATCACACATAAAACATATGTCTTTAATGGGAAATCATAAAGCTAAAAACCCCACTATATTCTATTATGTATTATATCATGGATCATGAAACAATTACATACAAATCTCTAATCCAAGAGCTCTTAGTACAATAACTATCTGTCTCACACTGTCATACAAAAATTGGCAAATTCATGTGCCAATTTACTACCTCCTCAAAACCTGCCTCCACTACGCAATCCATGATGGTTAAGAAGCTTCAAATGATTGATTCTTGCTTGCCTTGACTATAGAATCGTCATATGAACATCCAATGTGTGTGTGGTTACATGTGTGCATCCACTAATGTCACAACTGATAGTCAAACTGTCCCTTTCACCTACATCTCAATTGGGTCTCCACTGGATCTGACATGCATGTAGTTAACATTATTAAATATTCAGTTGCATGTGAGACCATTGATTGTGAATTAATTAATAATTAATCCACTGATCTCTCACTAGTGTATCTTCAATTACAACTAGCACAACTGATTTTAACTCACTTAACTGAGTTAAACAACTTTACAACTCTCATAACTACGCTTCCGACTCTGTTACAACTTCGAATCACTTAGTTACAACTAAGTCCACTTTCATGTCCCACCAACCAACCTTTGAACTAGAATTTCCTATAGCTAACTAAATTTCCACTTCAGTTAACTATTTCCAAGTGCTCATTAAGAATAGATTATTTTTTATTACCCAACTATTATTAAGGGATAATAATAGCCGACATGCATCTATAAATAGACACGTGATGTATAAATATAACTCTCACATACAAATATAAATAGACCATCATATATAAATAGATTTTTCTCAAATATCTATAAATATAATTTTCTCATGCATCTATAAATAGACCTCAACCTAAAAATAGCCTGTGTGGGCCCCACCTAGTGTAGGTGCTTAATTTTCACTAGGATCAAGGATGTTGTTTCAGGATGCCAATTTCATTGTTTCTTGTTGAAACCTTCAACATTTTCCAGTCAAAAGAAGACAAGGGGACCATTCCCCTCTAGCGAGAAAAAGACGAACAACATCCTCCAACTCATTTATTTGACCTATGTGGTGCAATAGTTGTACATTCGCTTGGTGGCCATCTCTACTACATAACCTTCATTAATGATTTCTCCAGGAAGACATGGATATATTACTTAAAACAAAAGGATGACGCATTCAACATTTTCAAGGACTTAAAGGCTTTAATTGAAAATAAAACATGAAAAAAAATAAAGGTCTTCAGGTCTAACATTGAAGCAGAATACATTTCAAATGATTTCATAGATTTTTGTAGGAAGGAATGAATCAAGAAGGAGACTAGTGTGTGCTATAATCCTGAACAAAATGGAGTGGTTGAGAGAAATAATATGTCTATTTTGGAAGCAACTCGACTCATTCTCCATGATCAAAAGCTACCCAAGTTTATTTTGGGAGAAGCAACAATTAAAACAATATATGTTGAAAATAAGGTTCCTCATCAAGGTTTGGATAAAAAGACTCCCGAGGAAGTATTCATAAGTTTCAAGCCTGATGTTGGTCATCTCTGGATATTTGGATACCCCATATATTTACATGTGTCGAAAGAGAAAAGAAACAAGATGGAAGCCTTTGGAAGAAAAAGTATGTTTGCTGGATATTGTGAAATTTCCAAAGTATCGAGATTATATATTCCTTATTAAAGGAAGGTTGAAATGAGTAGGGATGTAAGATTCAATAAATATTTTTCCCTTGGAAAGGAAAGGGAACTTCCTCCACCTCCTCCTAAGAAGAAGAGTGATGATATGGATATTCTAGAAGGTCCTTCCATGCCGAAATCTGAGAAATATAATGGTGATGATCCTATAGAGCCTATGGACACCTTCGATTCTCATCCAAGTGATACTGCTAACAGGAATTGGCCACTATGGCTTCACGATACACGACAAGATGTCGAGAAATTTTTTTCTTCCCATGGAACATTTAAAGAGAGCAAGAAGCCATGCAGGTATCACACATATGTTGTAGCTATGAGCAATATGATTGAAGTTGACCCTCACACCTTTGAAGAAGCAGAGAAAGAACAAGTCTATAAGGATGTTATGCATGAAGAATATGAATCTATTATGAATAATTACATATGCGATGTTGTGCCGAGACCAAAGAGAAAATTAGCGGTCACCTCAAAATGGCTCTTCAAAATCAAGCATGGGGCTGATGGAAGAATCGAAAAATACAAGGAAAGATTCATAAGCTGTGGGTTCTCCTAGAAAGAGGTAGAATATTATGATGATATATTTTCTCCAGTTGCTTGTTATACCAACATTCAATCCATCATTGAATTTGCAGCTAGTCATGGATGGACTCTTCACTAAATGGAAGTGAATACTACTTTCTTTCGTGGTTTTATTTAAGAAGAAGTATATCATGAAAAAAATCAAGGATTTTAAGTTCATGACATGAAGATCAATGTCTTCCGATTAAAGAAAGACATATATGGATTGAAGCAAGCCCCCTGTGCTTGGTATGTCCGAATTGACAATTACTTGATGAAGCCGGCATTCACAAGGAGTTGTGTTGATCCAAACTTGTATTTATAAGTGGTCCAAGGTATGCCTCTCATTTTGGTATTATATGTTAATGAATTATTCTTGAAACTCTCATTCTTGAATTTAAGAGGCAGTTGAATTCTTAATTTGAGATGAAAGATATTGGATTGATGCATTATTTCCTGGTGCTAAAGGTATGGAAAAGACCGAGTGAGATTTTCCTTTCATACGGAAAATAGGTTGTAAATTTTTTAGAGATATTTGGCATGGTTGAATGCAAGTTCTTTCCTACACCTATGGAGATGAATTTCAAGAAGCTATGTGGAGAGGCTACTGGAATAGACCTAGCAAACCCTTCTAAGTATAGAAAACTTGTTGGATCTCTGATGTTCCTCATGAACACTCATATTGACATATGCTTCACAGTGAACACCTTGAGCTAGTTTATGACCGAGCCTCACCATGTACATTGGGTTTATTCCAAGAATGTATTCATATATCTACATGGGATTATTAATATTGGACCGCCATATTTTATTGGAGATGTTAAATTACATAGATATAAAAATGCATATTGGGTTGGTAGTGTTGTTGACAAAAAGACTACTTCCAGATGCTATTTTAGTATTGGATCTACCATGATATCTAGGATGAGTAGGAAGAAAAAAATCGTAGCCCTTAACAAAATAGAGGTTGAGTATATTGCAACCAACCTAGCGAGTTGTGAAGCAGTTTGGTTGAGGAAACCCTTTGGAGAGTTATTTGAGAAATACCTAAACACAACAGTTATCTATTATGATAAGAAGAGTGGGATTCGTTTGTTGGAGAATCATGTGTTTCACGACAAGTCCAAGCATATCAAGATAAAATATCACTACATTCGAGACATGGTGCAGAGAGGAGATGTGAGACTCCTTCACATTTTGACAGATGAGCAGATAACTGATAACCTCACCAAATATTTACCAAAAGGGAAGTTCATGTCCTTCAGAGAGTACCTTGGACTAGTTGAGATGACCCTTTTAGATAAAGGTCCTGGCTAATCAAGAACACTAAGCAATTCTTTCCCCCCCGATTGAGATCCCAGGGTAAGGAATGAAACTGATGATCTCCTAGGTATGAGAGACCTTTCACTGATAGGGTGTAGAGACCTGTGATATCCCCTAGTCAGAGTATGCCCCAGTTAGCGTCCTACCCACTCTCGGGGATAACCTCCCCATCGAGCCATTGGGATGAAGGACTTAGGATAAAGTGTGATTTTGACTCCTTGTAGTAGGTGGATCTCGCCCAAGTTGGTGGATGCAAGTGTTCTACCAACTGAATATCTAGGGTTAAGATAAATGATTAAAGACTTTGGGATAGAGTGTGATCCTTGCACATTGGTGTAGGTTGATCTTGCATATTGTCTTTGGTTCTGGGTGGTAGCAGAGTCTCCTCGATGATGATGATTCTTGGTGATAGCAGAGTCTCCCCAATGGTGATGGAGTTAGAGTGGTATCTAGAGCTCCCCTACAACAATTATTCTTCTTTAGATTCAAGATTATTCAACATGAGATGAGAAAAGACAAGAAAAGATGAGTAGGTATGCACATGGCATGATGTTGAGATACTTGTGATGATCATAGGATGTGGTTGGAATTTCTCCCCATATGAGAGGGAGTGTTAATTTGGTAGCTCAGTGACAAATTCCAACCATTGCATTAAATTCCTCTTTCCGAGAGGATCAAAATTGAATTTTGAAGCACTCAATTTGGACAAAGAAAAATATATTTTTGATGGAAAACCCACATTCATTAGAAGAATTTTTAGGTATAAAATGGGTCTCCTAAGGAAATTATAAAATAATAGTAGAAATAATAAAGTAAGATTAGATTACATCATCAAATTGTAGAGGGAAAAAAGAAAAAGAAAAACTATTTTGTCAACTCGTGTTTTCAACATGGATATTTCTTCGATGATGAATTAAATTTTGCATCCAACAAGTACTCCTGCTCAATATTGGAGTAAAACTTTAAGGAGATAATTTGAAAATACGAGTTGAAAATGTAGTTATATTATTTTATTATTTTTTAATCTTTTTACTTTTTTACTCCAAAAATGGTGAATCATCCCCTATGGTTAACATCATCATATTAAATCCTATTGGTTCTTATAAATTTTATTTTGGTTGTACATTTTTCTTAGGAGGCCCATTTTAGACCTCAAAATTTCTCTAATTGACACATTTGTTCAGGTCGACCTAAAAGAAAAATTAGCAACCCTACAAAACATAAATACAAGTCGAGATATCCTCATTTGGCATCACAATCACACAACAAATTTTCTCTCTCCTTCATTGTTTAGTTTGTACAACTCATAATTGTAGGGATATCTCACACGTGTGAAGTGACATATGTCTTTTTCTGATTGGATGAATTTCAAACCTGTTGCATGGCATTGGCATTTTGACTGATTTTGATTGTGATTTCTCTTGGGATTTTTCGATTTGACTAGGCCACACTGGAGGGAAAAAAACCAAGGAAGTCTAGGCACTTTGACCGCAGACCTATTGCAGACTTTGACTCCAAGCTTCATCATTGTGTTGACCAAGTTTGACCGCTCTAATTTGGACTTTTTTCACTTCTAGTTAACCAACAAAGAAGGCCAAATTCATTGACCTTTGACTGAAATCTTGGAGGACTATTTTTACCTTTGAATGAGCTCTTGCAGGACTATTTTGACCTTTGACTATTGATTGGTTAGGGCACACATTGATATTGTTGACTTGGACATATTTGCACCAGAGTTGAATTTTGTTGACTCTCTCTCTCTCTTGTCTTTGTTTTGAATAAATTGCTTGGGATAATGACTTGATTGGATATTGGATATTAGCTAGTCAAAGATTGACTTTGAACCTTGGATGATGTACTCTCTTTATTGAACATTTGAAGACAATCTAATAGAAAAATAATTGCAAAAGGTTTTCCCCCTTGTAGGGTTTTTCCTTGGTCATTGATCAAATATTGTGTCTCTTGTCCCCTGGATATATTTCATTGTGCATATTGTATAAATTTTCTACCTACTGTTATTGGTTAATTGAAGAAATAGAAATTGTAAATTAAATACTATTAAAAATTATTGAAATAATATTTGCAATATAAAACAATAATTGAAAAAATAATAATAGATAGATAATAATTATCTCCACTACAATGTAATTGAAATGAAATAATATAATAAGTAATATAATTGCAAAACAACTAACTCTTTCTTTTAAACTATAATTTAAAAATAAAAAAATAAAAAACAAAACCTATATCATATTTTTTCAAATAATCACAACATGGACAATCTTTAATAAAAAGGTAAAACAATGTAAATAATACATTATATAGAAAATCATGAAATATTATTATGTGCTATATACAAACATATCGATAGAATCCATACACCTAAAAAAGAAACATAACATATATCGATAGAATCCATAACATAACTTTTAAAGTTTTATAAGCTAATATTATTATTATTATATTTTGCAAACACATATAGCGATAAAAAAAGAGTGTTTGAGACCTACCATACATCTATAATAAACTTAGTAGTACCAAAGAGTACACAATCAAATTCAATATGTGCTTCAAAAGTATATATTATCTTATTCAAGAAAAACAAATTACACTATATTTTCTTGATCCATATTCATCTTTTTTGTTTGTTTGTTTTCTATTGTAGATGCAAGCTACTATTTTTTGGTTGTCAAATTATATACATCATCAATGAATTAAAGAGGGGAAAATAATGTCTGTTTTTAATAAATTTATGTTATACACATCCGTTATATTTCTAAAAAACATCCATATGATTGATTTGTTTAGATATCATTTTTCATATATATATATATATATATTTTATTATCATTTTTTAGTGTAAATTAAGAAAAAAGCATCATATTTAAATTAAAATAATAATAAAAGAAAACATAAATAATTGCAAAAATAATAATAATAATTGGATGATTTGTTTGTTTATTTGTTAGGTAATGTGATTCGTGAGTTAAATGAGTAGTTGTGATTCTGACTTAGGGGCATCTAAATCATCAAAATCATTTAAGGATCACATTTATTCTGAGCCACATCAACCCTTAGTAGGGTTAGATTTTTTCCCACAAAATTTTGAACCAGTGACCGTTTCAACATGGAATGCGTTAACAAAACACCCTATCACCATCTATTTTATGCCCTGTAAACTAAAACAAAAATTAAAAAAATAAAAATAAATATACCATTATTTTATTTTTTCAAAAATATATATAACTTTAATTTTAAATATCTCACATGTAATAAAATAAAAAAATTAACACTTTAATTTTAATTTTAAATGTCTGATTTATTTGACATGCATTAAAATATCTGTAAAAAAAATTAATTTTCAATTGAAATGGTTTAAAAATGTCACTTTATAACTTTGGCAATTATGATTAACATATTCACATAATTGTAAAGATGCCAAATTACAATCTCCCACACGCTTAAAAGTTATTTTTTGATTAGTTCATAAAGTTAGTATAATTATATATATTATTGACAATATTTCCATAATTATTTAAGTTTGAAGAATATTACAATGAATCATTTAACATCTAATAATTTGTAAAAGTGAGGGTATTGAAAGTGTTAACTCAAATTCAATTTTTATACTCCATGCAAGAAAGGACTAATAATAATAATAAAAGTAAAAAATAAATAATTTATTAAAAAATTAAATTATATAATAATGAAAATATAAAAAATAGAATAATGATTGGAAAAAAATGAAATAATAAATTGGTATAGACAATGGGGTCCTTGCATAAGGCCCACGTTTTTTTGGTCTAATGGATGACCTTCTACCCTTCATTTTCTTTGTCATCACTCTTGTGTAGTGAGTCTAAACTTCTTCTCATGGATTAGACTTCCCCAATTTTCTTTATGTAGTGGCCAGGGTGCAACCCTAGCTCCATGGATGGATGCTCCCATGCAGGCTTGATTTTGGTTGGACTGGTAGAGTTAAGATGTATTGTTCCAATGCATTAGTGTTCTAATTCATACTTCAATATCATGTGTGTTTCAATGTATTCTTCTAGAGAGTGTTGTTTTCCAATGTAAGTGTGAGTTGTAAATCCACCTAGGTGTCCTTCTCATCTAGCTGTAAATGATTATCTTGGTTATATATCGTACCTGTCCCATTATTTTAAATATGGGATAGCATCTAATAAGTCTCACTTTAAATGATTTTGGTTATCTTGCTTTTTTTTTGTTTTTCTAGACTAGTGTTTTTGTGATCAATTTAATTTGAAGTTTGTTGGAATTGCATAGTAATAGGGTCAAATGTTTAGGGTGATTTAGTTGTAGAATGAGGAGCTATGATGTTTGTTTCCTATGAATATTTCTAAAATAAGACACAATGTGAAGTGTTTTAGTTAGTCCACCAGTATGATAAAGTCACTAGAAGGCAAGAGTACTCTGCAAGATCCCAATTTTAAAAAGGATATTGGCCAAAGGAAAAAATGGTCTTCAAAATGCTAATAATGAACTTGAACTACTGCAAAAAAACTTTTATTGTGCTTTGCAAGATATAGAACAATTACAAAAGAAAAATGATCCCATAATGGGAAAGTTGTAGAAGTCATATCATAAGATAATAAAATCTACCTTAGATTTTACTACACAACATATTATAATATTGGAGGAAAGGTTGGTGTCACTGGATCAATGGGTAGGTTATTTTTTCAAAATTCAAAACCAAAAGGATAAATTGATAGAATTATTGTAGCAATAGCTATTGGAAAAGGAAAATGTATTGTTACCACTAAAAAATGAAGTTAAAGCAAGATAAAGTAAAGTGTGATGAAATTTGTGATACAAGTGATATAATTCTGAAGATTGATAGACTTTGTGATATTTTTCATTTGGTTGATGATAACAATGTTGACATGCCTCTCTCATGCTATGAGGCTCAAAATGATGATCTTGGAGATATGTTTAATGTTGAATCTCTTACTGAAGATGATGAATTGGGTTGTTTTGAAAATAACTGAAAAGGAATTGGTTCCAAAATAGGATTTTATGGGAAACGTTTAGGAAAAAATGGTCAATGTAGTTAGAATCCTATACAAATACATGTAAGTCTAAGAAATGGACTCAATTATGAAGTTCAAACAACTAATGAAGCTATCAAGTTCGTGAAAGTAGAAACATTAATAGTAGGCAAGTCGTTTACAAGTAGTAGTGAAACAAGTCAAGTGCAGAAGTAGTGCTAATATTGAAACTGTTATAGCCTAAATCTACCTTAGGCTGAAAGAGGGCAGAATTCAGGGTAACATCAAACCACGCTCAGTCTGGTAGCTAGCCCTACCAGAACAGGAGAGGGCTCTCTCTGGGTCAATCTCAGCAAAAATAATCAAAGGGGCTTGAGATGACTTGAAATAAAGGCTAATTTTAGGCTAGGTATATAAGTAAAGGAGTTTGATTTTGATTTTGGGGGTTTTGTTGGAAACAAAGGGAAAGGCAGTTTTGGGTTCGGGGATGAGGCTTAGTTTTTGTAGATTTTTGATTGGGGCAAGGAAGGAAACTGTTTTGATGCTTAGGATTGAATGAATGGATAGATTAGACTGGTGAGGAGCTGAAGAGGGCAAGAGGCTTTCAAGAATCCTCTTCAAACAGATGAAAACATGGAAAATTAAACAAAACTCAAGGCAAAGCAAAGCAACCTAATGAATTCCACCTTTATAACTCATTTGTTTAATTTCAGAAGAAAGGAGAAGGGAAATGATACACATAAACATCAATGAACTTAAAATCACATAGAGAAACACACCATCAAAACACAGAGTCACATGGATCCCAAAGAGTGCTACAAACCCTGGTCTATTCCTTTGCCAAAATTGCAGAGATGAAATGTACAATGAAGTGCCAAGCATTCCCAAGTGTCCAACCTCTGAAAATGACTGAGAAAATACAAGATATAGACAAGCCTAACTCATCCCCATGCCTCTATGGGTTGAGATCACCATTCTAGGAGTTGTTTCAACAAGATCTAAACTAAGAACTGGAAAATAGACAATGAAACAACTTGCCTCTATAAGATAGGAAACTGATTCATTTAGTTACATTTCACTTTTTGGTGAATGAATCTACTTACATGAGTGAAAATTTGTCAAAATTACATCAAAGTCATGAAATTACATCAAGTTACATCAAGAGTCTCACATTTGGAGATAAAAAAGTCAAACTGGCCAAAACTAGGCGAAAATCTGAGCTGCTGAGTGAAAAAGGAGCCAAAATTCCCAATGCGCCGTGCCTGAAATCTCTATGCCTAACACCAATTTTAGGCTGATTTTGAGGGCCTTCCCAGAGTCTAAATTGAGTGCAGGATAGCTCGTTGGAAATCTATGCCTATCTACTTTCCAACCCAAGTGGAATTTCTGAATTTTGTTGCCATTTTCCCTCCAAAAATGAGTTTTCCCAACACTGCTTCCTGTGTGTCCAAAAAGTGGTAGAAAGGTCATTTTTAGGGTGTTTTTGACCCTTCTGGAGGTCCAAAACTTGTAAAAATATTTAGGTAATGGGTAGGAATGCATACATTTTCATGAAAAATATAGAAATACAAATTTTTCTTCAAGAGGAGCTCCCAATCGTAAGCACGTGCCAAGTGGCGCTACGCGTCGGGTAGGAAAATCTGTGTTAAGGCCAAAAAAATCAAAATTGACAAAATGTGTCCCAAATTTCTTGAAATTTGGGTTGAATGTCCACCATCAAGTGCTATGCTGAGCCAAATAATATTCGGCCAAAATTTTGAGTCTATCATGCCTTTTACGCTGCCTTAATGCCTTCTTGGTGCATGCAATTTAGTTGTAGAGTCATTGTCTCAGTCATAAGAAGTATCCGTCTCCATGATTTCCAAAGTCTAGGTTGTTTTGGATGAATATGAAGAGTTTGGTATCTTTGGTTTATTTCCAAATATATGTCAAATGGGAGGGAATATGGAGGAATGGTGTAATGAAAGTGACGGGCTACAATCAAGTGAAATTGTGAGTTTGAAAACTGTGTGTTGGGACAACCACTTCACTTTTTGGGATAACTTAGGATTTGAGGGAAATTCACAAATGATATAGGGACAATGGGAATAGGATAGGGATAATTTACTTTAGGGATGTAAGGTGAAATGGGAAAAGGGGACTGTGGTGAGCAAACGAACAGTGAGGAGGGGAAAAACAAAGTGAGGGAAGTGGAAATGTTTGACACCCAAAACCAATATTAAAACCCTAAGAGAAATTTTTCAACAAGATGATAAGGTTTAAGTTTTGACATTCAAATTCTCATAATCCATGTCCAAACATTTGTAAATAGCAAATATAAGTTCATATGAACTTACTTGGACAAAATAGACTGAGTGATTTGGAATTTTTTAGAAGCAATGACAAAAATTTGGGTGTCGGCTCAATGCGCCGCGCAGTCAGCTTAGTGCGCTGCACCCCTCTGATGCGTTGCACCAGTGTAATTTTTACACTGTGGCGGCCGGCCCAATGCGCCGTGCCTGCCCAGTGCATCGCGTCGGCTACCCAATGCGCCACACACCCAACTTTGCCCAGTTTTACCTCCAAGCTTCTTCCTTCACTCCTCACACCTCTTCTTTTGGCTCATTGCTGTCTTTGGCATGTGAATGAAACTTTGAACAATGAAAATATATTTTATGCCAAAGGTTTCAATTTTTGTTTTTTGAAAACCCACTTTGTAATATTTGTAAAACTTGACATTTCACTTTAAACTCTGTTTTGTCTCCTTTGTGATTTTGGATTGAATGATGAGCTTTCGCACACTAAACCACCATAAATTATGAGAAAAAATCTTCACTTGCAATGGAAAAACTCTTAAATTTCTTTCACACCACATATTTGAGCACATTTGGAAAATTTGGAGAAGTTTATGGTGAAATTGGGCTTGCAGCTCTATGTGCCGCGCCGCAAACCCAATGCGTAGTGCCCTTTTGCAGGAGGCTTTTGGAGGCCTTCCCGGTGTCCAAATTTGGCACGGGATAGCTTTTTGGAAATATTATTGAGTATAATTTCCAACCCAACTAGAATTTTTCAATTTTGAGTTCATTTTCCCTATCAAAAATCAAATCTCCCAAGATTGGTCAAAATTTGCAAAATGAGGCTGCCTCAAGGCAGAGTGTTGTTGCAGTCAACTTTTGAAGGTCTTCCTCAACTCCAAATTGAGCTAATGATAGCTCATTGGAAATATATTTGTGTCTAGTTATCAGTTGACTCATCAAGAAAGTCATTTGGCCAACCAAGCTAGGAGAAATCTTGATTTTACCAAGGTCACTTCAGAGGTGCATCAATTCTCCTGAGGCAACTGTATTTTTGACATTTCTCTAAAACGATGACGCCTGTGTAAAAAGTGAAGGAGGTTTTTATTCCTTGGACTATTGTGGAAAAAAAAATCTCTCATTTTTACAAAATTCATCATCTCTTGCTCAGAAACATCATTGGATTAAAACCTATCCTGATGTGTGGAACAAGAGATTTGTTGAAATGAAGCAAAATGAAGGGGATAAGGGGCTTCTAAATTCTTGAAAAAATTTTGGGAAGTAGGGAGGGATGTTAGGAAGCAGGGGAAAGTGTAATTTCAGAGATTGAGTGAGGGGAAGGGGTCCAAAAGGGCAAAACACATGCCTAGCCTAGAAAATTGCCAAGTTGTAGCAAGAAACTAGGGTTTGTGCGAAAATGAGGAATTTGGGGGATCTCAGTGATGGGAAGTGTTTAATAAGGTACATTAAGGATAGGGGAAGGTGTATGAACATCAGAATACAAGTTTTGCTGATGATTTGACCATCCAAGAGAAATTACCTTCAAAACCCTAGGAGAGGGAAATGAACCTTACCTAGGCACAACTGAAGCATGAACAAGGTGTAAAATGACCCATTGGAACTTTACATGATGATGAAAACCCTCTGAATGATGGTACACTCAACTGAATGGTGACATGGACCGACATTTGAACAACTTTGAGAAGAGTGAAAACAAACCCCAGACCTAATACCTAGTGACCAAATTTTGCTTGAAGACTCACTGAAATGACAAAATTTGACCTTGACACCTTAAAATCACTTTGTAAGAGAATTTTTGATCACTGGAGGAAGGATTCAAAGGCTGACACTAACATTGGCTCCAATGGGGATGGTAGCTCCTTGGAGGTGCCAAGAACTACAAATCTTTGGAATGCAGACAGTGCCTTCATCCATTGGGCAATGGAATAAAAAACTCAAGCTGAAATGCGTGACTGAAAATTGATGAATTGATGAAAAAAATTGACTCTCACTCAACTAAGAACTGAATCGATACTTAAACACAACCGACAAACTGGAAATATGCTCAATATGAAGCTTATTCAATACAACCTACTCTAACAGTTTCATTCATCACCTGATCAAGTGAAATGAAACAACCAATGCAACCAGGTAAGTATTCCAGCTGCTATTTGGATTTTCCGCAAGTGCTCGCTTATGAAAAACAAGAGAGAACTACTGAGAGGCAACTCCCATAAAAAAATGTGAATAGATCCGTTGAATACTATGGATTCTCTATCTGCCTCCAAAAAAACTGCATAAGGATCTTGAAGTTCATGCACACTGGGACTTAGCTCATCCAATGGATTAATTTTCTTCTCCTCATACCATGAATGCAAACTTTGTTTTGAGCTTTGTGGCGAGACTCCTGCTAAAAATGACAAAGAGACCGGCTTCCAGATCAAGTTTATATCAGCACACGTTTCAAGCTTACATATAGTCAATGGAGTAGGACTTTCACTGCAGACATCATCAAACACATCAGCTATTGGATCATGAAAAACTTGAAAAGACTGAAAAGACTGCTGCAACCCATTTTCTATTGGTTCCGATGAGATTACATGATTTCCTACAAGCTGCTCATTTGAAGATTTACTATGCCATTTACCCTTCAAAAACTGAAATGATTCAAAATAGAAAGGTACGGAATCATCTTGTATCATTTGATCATATGTGCCAGCTTCCATGGCTTCATCTGCAACTTGAAAATCAATGGCATTCGGGGGCTGCAAATCTGGATATGAGAAGTCTTGAACAAGGTTTTTACTGCCCTCAAGATTGTCCAGATCAAGACTTGTTGACAGTTGATTTCTGATTGCATGGAAGCTGTCTCTGATGAACTGAAACGAATAAAAAAAAAAAGGCAAAGGTACTTCACTTACTTCAAAATTTGCTGCACTTTCCTCATCATTGTCATAACTGATATGCATCGGTTGATCACTGTACTCAAGCTGTTGAAAGTGAACTTCCTCCTTCCACAAACTAGCTGTTGATTTGTTTGCAAGATTAGCTTCTGTTTGGAGAACATAATCATAATCATACTGATCAAACTGAGGTAAATCATCAGTATAAAACACATCATCAAGCATACATGTCAAATCAACAGATCTCTCTTCTCCAAGATGATCTACAAAACAATCATTATCAGATCTATGACAACTGGGATAAGAAACAAAATGTTTTGGATCAACAACTTGTTCTTCTTCAATCAGCGAGCCATGGGCTTGTACATTATACTCATTCCTTGTGGTGATCTTTTGCATCATCTCTTCTACTGCACTTACTAACATGTCAAGCTTTACCTCTAGAGATGTCGATTTCTCTGGATCCATGTTTTTCATCTCTTCCTCCTTCAACCTTGCCCTTCGGATCAGAAAATGAGCCTCTACATTTACTGCTCTGTTCTGCATCTCTTCAAGTGTTGCAAGATTCTTTTCTCTCAGCTGAAACTCCATTTCCAGATCAAAGGCACCCGGGTAGTGCAAGAGAGAAGATCTAGGAGGAGGCCTTATATCTACTGGCATCAAATAATAAACTTGGTTAAATCTGGCAGAAATCTATTGTACTTTCTCCCCTAGCAGTCTTTTCAGCTGGTTATACTCTGCTATAATCAAGAAAGGTTTCTGTATGATCACCCACCTGTCGAGGAAAACTTTGACGAACTGCTGGAAATCTGAGATGCTCGCATTAGGCAGGGTTTTGAACCAACTCTTGACTTTGCCTTGCAAAGAAAGAGAAAAAATCCTAATACTGACATCCTCTTCATCAACTTCAAAAAGGTCAAGAAAAGACTCAAAATTCAGAACATGTCTCTCAGCAGTGATGTTGTCGCGTTCACCATCAAATCTTGGTAGATATAGGTCATGATTTTTAGGGAAAGCATGGGATATAGGAGGTAAAATTAGAGGCTTGTATCGATCTGGAATTTTACAAGGTATAGGGGTATCTACAGAAGGTATAGAATCAATCTTGGTCTCTTGAGGTTCATCAGTTTGAAGACGGTCATCACAAGATTCGGAAGAAAGGTCTTGATCAAGCTCAAAGGCACACAAATCTTTGGTATTCACAATCTTCAAAGGGAAGGAATCAAATGCAGGCCGAGGGTCTTTTCTCAAATACAATATACTTTGCAAAGCCTTCTTAACATTCTCGGGAAAATAGAAGAAATAATTTATGACAAAGAAAAAAATGTCTTGGATTAAATTCCAACTTGAATACCTGATCTTTCCATATTGTCCTTTCATCTTTCTGCTAATCAGGTTCACCCTCCAGTGGAGTCCTTGGATCTGATCTTGAAACTGATTTAGAGTCGCCGAGTGAATGATTTCAGCCTTGCGGTGTCTGATCATTTTCCACCATAAACAATCAGATCTGAACTTGATTACATTTTACTGAGGAAACTAGACGTTCAATTCATAAACTAGACCGGAGATTGACTGAAGCAACATTCATCTACTTTTGCTAATGCAAAGCAAGAGCATTTCGAAGGCTACCTGGCTAACTTCAGGCTCCGTCTGTAGTTTATAAAGCAAACAACAAAATTTTCTCCCTAGTATGGTCACCACTATGTTATAGCCTAAATCTACCTCATGCTGAAAGAAGGCAGAGTTCAGGGTAACATCAAACCACGCTCAGTCTGGTAGCTAGCCCTACCAGAACAGGAGAGGGCTCTCTTCGGGTCAATCTCAACAAAAATAATCGAAGGGGCTTGATATGACTTGAAATAAAGGCTAATTTTAGGCTAGGTATATAAGTAAAGGAGTTTGATTTTGATTTTGGGGGTTTTGTTGGAAACAAAGGGAAAGGCAGTTTTGGGTTCAGGGATGAGGTCTAGTTTTTGCAGAGTTCTGATTGGGGCAAGGAAGGCAACTGTTTTGATGCTTAGGATTGAATGAATGGATAGCTTAGACTGGTGAGGATCTGAAGAGGGAAAGAGGATTTCAATAATTCTCTTCAAACAGATGAAAACATGGAAAATTAAAAAAAACTCAAGGCAGAGCAAAGCAATCTAATGAATTCCACCTTTATAAATCATTTGTTTAATTTCAGAAGAAAGGAGAAGGGAAATGATACACATAAACATCGATGAACTTACAATCACATAGAGAAACACACCATAAAGACACAAAGCCACATGGATCCCAAAGAGTGCTGCAAACCCTGGTCTATTCCTTTGCCAAAATTGCAGAGATGAAATGTACAATGAAGTGCCAAGCAATCCCAAGTGTCCAACCTCTGAAAATGACTGAGAAAATACAAGATATAGACAAGCCTAACTCATCCCCATGCCTCTAGGGGTTGAGCTCACCATTCTAGGAGTTGTTTCAACAAGATCTAAACTAAGAACTGGAAAATATACAATGAAACAGCTTGCCTCTATAAGATAGGAAACTGATTCATTCAGTTACATTTCACTTTTTGGTGAATGAATCTACTTACATGAGTGAAAATTTGTCAAAATTACATAAAAGTCATGAAATTACATCAAGTTACATGAATAGTCTCACATTTGGAGATAAAAAATTCAAATTGGCCAAAACTAGGCGAAAATCTGAGCTGCTGAGTGAAAAAGGAGCCAAAATTCCCAATGCGCCGCGCCTGAAATCTCTATGCGTAACGCCACTTTGAGGCTGATTTTGAGGGCCTTCCTGGAGTCCAAATTGAGTGCAGAATAGCTCGTTGGAAAGCTCTTCCTGTCTAATTTCCAACACAAGTATAATTTCTGAATTTTGTTGCCATTTGCCTCTCCAAAAATGAGTTTTCCCAACACTGCTTCCTGTGTGTCCAAAAAGTGGTAGAAAGGTCATTTTTAGGGTGTTTTTAACCCTTCTAGAGGCCCAAAACTTGTAAAAATATTTAGGTAATGGGTATGAATGCATAAATTTTCATGAAAAATCCAGAAATACAAATTTTTCTTCAAGAGGAGCTCCCAATCGTAAGCGCGTGCCAAGTGGCACTACGCGTCGGGCAGGAAAATCTGTGTTAAGGCCAAAAAAATCAAAATTGACAAAATGTGTCCCAAATTTCTTGAAATTTGGGCTGAATGTCCACCATCAAGCCCTATGCTGAGCCAAAGAAGCTTCGGCCAAAATTTGGAGTCTATCATGCCTTTTACGCTGCCTTAATGCCTTCTTGGTGCATGCAATTCAGTTGTAGAGTCACTGTCTCGGTCATAAGAAGTATTCGTCTCCATGATTTTCAAAGTCTAGGTTGTTTTGGATGAATATGAAGAGTTTGGTATCTTTGGTTTATTTCCAAATATATGTCAAATGAAAGGGAATATGGAGGAATGGGGTAATGAAAGTGACGGGCTACAATCAAGTGAAATTGTGAGTTTGAAAACTGCGTGTTGGCACAACCACTTAACTTTTTGGGATAACTTAGGATTTGAGGGAAATTCAAAAATGATATAGGGACAATGGGAATAGGATAGGGATAATTGACTTTAGGGATGTAAGGTGAAATGGGAAAAGGGGACTGTGGTGAGCAAATGAACAGTGAGGAGGGGAAAAACAAAGTGAGGGAAGTGGAAATGTTTGACACCCAAAACCAATCTTAAAACCCTAGGAGAAATTTTTCAACAGGATGATAAGGTTTAAGTTTTTACATTCAAATTCTCATAATCCATGTCCAAAAATTTTTAAATAGAAAATATAAGTTCATATGAACTTACTTGGACAAAATAGACTGAGTGATTTGGAATTTTTTAGAAGCAATGACAAAAATTTGGGTGTCGGCTCAATGCGCCGCGCCCCTCTGATGCGTCGCGCCAGTGTATATTTTACACTGCGACGGCCGGCCCAATGCGCCGTGCCTGCCTAGTGCGTCGCGCAGGCTGCCCAATGCGCCGCGCCTGCC
This sequence comes from Pinus albicaulis, assembly GCA_034641835.2. Classification (NCBI taxonomy): domain Eukaryota; kingdom Viridiplantae; phylum Streptophyta; class Pinopsida; order Pinales; family Pinaceae; genus Pinus; species Pinus albicaulis. The sequence goes on from CM076575.1 coordinate 1,625,085,041, forward strand.
CAGTGCGTCGCGCCGGCTGCCCAATGCGCCGCGCACCCAACTTTGCCCAGTTTTACCTCCAAGCTTCTTCCTTCACTCCTCACACCTCTTCTTTTGGATCATTGCTGTCTTTGGCATGTGAATGAAACTTTGAACAATGAAAATATATTTTATGCCAAAGGTTTCAATTTTTGATTTTTGAAAACCCACTTTGTAATATTTGTAAAACTTGACATTTCACTTTAAACTCTGTTTTGTCTCCTTTGTGATTTTGGACTGAATGATGAGCTTTCGCACACTAAACCGCCAAAAATTCTGAGAAAAACTCTTCACTTGCAATGTAAAAACTCTTAACTTACTTTCACACCACATATTTGAGCACATTTGGAAAATTTGGAGAAGTTTATGGTGAAATTGGGCTTGCAGCTCTATGCGCCGCGCCACAAACCCAATGCATAGCGCCCTTTTGCAGGAGGCTTTTGGAGGCCTTCCCGGTGTCCAAATTGGGCATGGGATAGCTCTTTAGAAATATTATTGAGTCTAATTTCCAAAAAAACTGGAATGTTTCAATTTTGAGTTCATTTTCCCTGTCAAAAATCAAATCTCCCAAGACTGGTCAAAATGTGCAAAATGAGGCTGCCTCAAGGCAGAGTGCTGTTGTAGTCAACTTTTGAAGGTCTTCCTCAACTCAAAATTTAGCTCATGATAGCTTATTGGAAATATATTTGTGTCTAGTTATCATTGGAATCATCAAGAAATTCAATTGGCCAACCAAGCTAGGAGAAATCGTGATTTTCCCAAGGTCACTTCAGAGGTGCATCAATTCTCCTGAGGCAACTGTATTTTTGACATTTCTCTAAAACGATGACACCTGTGTAAAAAGTGAAGGAGGTTTTTCTTCCTTGGAATATTTGGGAAAAAAATCTCTCTCATTTTTCCAAAATTCATCTTTTCTTGCTCAGAAACATCATTGGAGTAAAACCTATCCCGATGTGTGGAACAAGGGATTTGTCGAAATGAAGCAAAATGAAGGGGATAAGGGGCTTCTAAATTCTTGAGAAAATTTTGGGAGGTAGGGAGGGATGTTAGGAAGTAGGGGAAAGTGGAATTTTAGATATTGAGTGAGGGGAAGGGGTCCAAAAGAGAAAAACACAGGCCTAGCCTAGAAAATTGCCAAGTTGTAGCAAGAAACTAGGGTTTGTGCAAAAATGAGAAATTTTGGGGATCTCAGTGATGGGAAGTGTTTAATAAGGTACATTAAGGATAGGGTAAGGTGTATGAACATCAGGATACAAGTTTTGCTGATGATTAGACCATCCAAGAGAAATTACCTTCAAAACCCTATGGGAGGGAAATGAACCTTACCTAGGCACAATTGAAGCATGAACAAGGTGTAAAATGACCCTTTGGAACTTGACATGATGATGAAAACCATCTGAATGATGGTACACTCAGCTGAATGGTGACATGGACCGACATTTGGACAACTTTGACAAGAGGAAAAGAAAACCCTAGACCTAATACCTAGTGACCAAATTTTGCTTGAAGACTCACTGAAATGACAAAATTTGACCTTCACACCTTAAAATCACTTTGTAAGAGCATGTTTGATCACTGGAGGAAGGCTTCAAAGGATGACACTAACAGAAACTATGGTAGTATAAAATAACATGTGTAGGTTAAGTGTTTAAACAGAGACATATTAAAGCCTCACATACATTTACACTTTGGTTGGATAGAAGTGCATGTATGGAATAAAGCTACTTTTATGTTGAAAGGATTCTATAATATCAATTGTTGCAATATACAATAATATATATCATAAAAAGTTCATGATTTTGTCGATCCTCCAAAATTTAGTTTTCATTAAGGAGAAGCTATACAATTTTAGGAAAGAGTTGATATTTAATTGAGTTATTTATTTGATTCATATGTGTACTTATTGTAATGGTTTGTGGTAAACCAAAAACCCATTTTGTAAAGATAAAGGCAAGTGAGTCAAGATTTAGTAAAGAGAAAGAGGAGAAGTAATAAGTGATGTGTGGATATCGAGATGGGATTATATTTTTGGTATTATGAAATTTTACAAAGGAGTCATGGTAACCTGTTGTACTTGAAATGAAATGATGCAATAGTTCAAGGGGCACATAAACATTTTTACTCGAAAACCCATTTTTTTCCCATGTTATGAAAGTTTTGTTTTCCCTAGGTTTTTTGTAAGCCCTATTGAGTCATGCCTACATGTATTATTGTGGTAGCATATGTAATCATGTAGTGTGTATTTTATTATGTATTTAGAGGACATGAGATAAAGCTGTAGAATGAACCACTTGAATAAGTATGATGGTGGTAAATGTACTTATATGCTAATTTGATATGATATTGAAGAATATGAGTCGCCGATTAAAGGGGGGAATTTGAGATAGATTTGTTTTCACATGGACATAAAAAATCAGTTTTATGTAGGTACAAAAATGAAATAGAAGAAAATTGAAGAAACAAAGCTCAAGTAAATAAAATGAAAATTTGGTGACATTACACGTGGAAGTCTTATGAAAAAAATGAATATGGAAACAAAGAAGAATAAATGAAGATAGTAAATCGAAGTTAAAAGTTTGTGAATGTTGTGGATGTGAGCCACACATTGTATTTGAAATTAGGTCTATGTTATCATGTTTGAATTGATGTATTGGTCTTAAGGGAAATATTGATTATGTAATTGGTATATCCATGGATGGAGTATAATAGTTGTATGTACTAGATTCAAATGTAAGCTTGACGAGGTAAAGTGTACTCCTATAAAGTTTGTGGTAATCTAGAAATTAATTTTTGGGTAATGTTCGTGGTCAACTAGAAGCCATTGATGCATTGTATGGTTATATTGTGCCCAAAAACCTCCCCCTCACAATTGGTGAAGATATAATAATTTTGTGGGGGCCCTTCCATAATATTCTTCCCATAAATCTATGGTTTCTACCAAATAAATCCTTTGAAAACCCCTTCGAATAGGATCCAAGGATTTAAAACTCTAATTTTACCAATTCTCCAACACTGGTGATATATCAAAGAATTATTTCACCCCCTTTGTAACACCTTGTATCATAAGTTGGAGATAAAAAATAAATTGATTATGTCAACATTAAGGTTTCTACTTATTTCCAATTTTTCAATATTGACATGTTATCATAGAGATTGTATCTCATCCCCAAAAACCTCCTATATTGGACGTTAGAAGCCAAAAAGAATTGTTGTGAAATTGTGTTTTCATTCTTACTATCTTTGACTTCTTGAGATTGAGCCATATTGGGAAACTAGAGATTCAAGAAATATGACTCATCTAAGCATTCTATTCGATAAACCTTCCCTGATATTAACACTTGCTCTTACTAGACACCAAACCTTGTCTTTTGCTAAGAATTAACTATCCCCTTTACAAGGAATTCGATATTAATCACTTTCAAAAGGGGGGTCTCTATCTGTCCATATGCCTATGGATGATAAGATCTGTAGATGATAAGTTGTGTTGAAGGCCAACTCTGTCACCAATTTTGCAAACAACTCCTTCCAAAAATTGGAAGTGAACTTGGCATCCATGTTCGACACTGTTGGCTCCCCATAATTTGCAAGATTGGAAAGAACATCTCTGCAGGGAACCACATCAGATTGCTTTGGAGTCCAAGGACCTAGCCTTCTTGGAATCAGAGAGGGATCTCTCTATGTTTGTGATGAAAATGATTTATCTTCATGCTTATGTTTTCTGATTTTAGGCTAGTTATGAAGTTCTAGGACTGTTTGTTTTGTTTTGATTGGTTGATAGATTGTTTAATTAATTGATAGATTGTTTCAGTTGAATAGATAGAATGTGAGAAGCACTAGTCCATTGGGCTATGGAGTCATAAAATGATTTAATTGTTCATAAACTCTACAAGGGTTTTCATAGGGCAAGCTAACTACATCAAGTGGATCTTTTAGATTAGATGAAATACGAAATGACAGTAAGTTGTGAAATCAGTAAAAACAAAGGGTAATTAAGAATCCTTTAACTATATACTTCAACAAGAAAATCCTTTAGGGTAATTGTTTAAGAAAAACCAAAGGACGGGGAAAACCATAGACTTATTTGGCTAGACTCTACTAGGTAAACCTTAAGACAACAATCCAACAATCCAAGAGAGCAAGACACCCCTGAATTCTCTAGTTATTACTTTCAGACAAAGAAAACATTTAAGATAACAGTCAGTGAAACTAAAGATAAATTAATAATTCTTTAATCAAACTTCTAAAAAGATCTTCAAAGCAATAGTTTAAGAAAAACCAAAGGACAAGGAAAACCATAAACTTCTTTGGCTGACTCTACTAAGTAAACTTCAAACAAGACCTTGAAAATAACATTTCAAGCAAAACCAAAGGATAGGGCAAACCATAAACTTCTTTGGTTGGACTCTACTAAGTAAATTTCAAGGCAACAATCTAAGTGGAACTAAAGAGCAGGATAAACCTGAATTCTCTAATGAGACCTTGTAGAAGAAAACATTGAGATGAAAGAAGCAGACAAAATTAAGGTGCCAAGGTAGCATATATTAATCTAAAATTTCTGTTCTTTTATCAAAGAAATGATGGAAAATATGGAAAACATAAGAGAAACATTGACAAAGAAGGGTAACATCACCATTAACATAGCTCAAGAATCCTGTGAACATGCTTGTATTACTGATGTCCAAAACAGTTACAATACTCTAGTGCAATAATCTCTACAAATTAGAGTCTGATCAAAATCCAACCTAACAGCTCAGCCAACTAATCAAGCATCCAACCCACCAACCAACACTAAAAATGAACAATACATGCAGTATTTATTTGCAAAAATGAGGAGGTTGCCCTAACCTAGGGTGATAGATTTGTATTTATTACAGAGTTAATGTAATCTTGACATCTGAGACCATGCAAGGCCCAAAGAAAAATATCTGTGACTAACTCACTATAATAATAACTTCTAATTTTACTGCTGAGCTAACTTTAGGATATTTTTGACTTTTATGGCTTTTCATCAACTTTACAATAACTTTTGATTAGCTGGGAAATATCTCTGACTGCTTCAATAACTATTGTTTCTTTTATTAAAGTGAATTTAGATTTTAGGTGGCAGATGTGGTCTAAAGAAGTATTTTCTAACTGACTGAGTCATTCAGATCTACCATCTGTGCTAATTTGCCTTAGATTTGTCTTTAAACTTTGATTTGGATTTTAACTCGGATTCACCTTTTCCTTGATTCTGCTTTATGGGTTTTAAATTCTTTTGATCTGCTTTATGTCTTCATCCTATCCTTTATCATTAACCTTCGACTAATATTTCATCATTTTTATTCATCTATACCTTTTTTATTTGACCTTGATCTTTCTGTGTTTTGCCTTTCACTGTCATGGTTTCTTTAACTGTGAATGTCTTTGATCCGTCTGTGATTTTCCTTTTCTTATGCTTCAAAACATTTTAATGAAACAAGATACTCTAGATCGTCACCCATAACACTTATTTAAATCATTTTGGATTTTATAAATGCGATTTATGCATTTATACGCCAGCTACCTGCACATTTAAAAACATTTGTTAATTAAAACCTGCGTTGTGGGTTTTCTGCATTTGTTTGGGCTTGTTAGGCTTTTGGAGAGTTTGTAGAGGTGTATATGGCAGACAGGGTTTTATCGTAGAAACACAGGCCTTTGGAATGTTTGAACAAAGTTGGTGGTTTTTGGTTTATGGCGGGAGGGGGTAAGTGGTTTTATCGCACGAGATGGAGGCAGTAAACAGTATTGGCAGAGGGTGTGTGATGCCATAGAGGGGATGCCGTGTGGTAGGAGGTACGGGCAGTAATACCGACGATATCGCAAGATTTGAGAGTTTTAACCCCCGCACAGTTGGATGTGCGATAATGATCGCAAACCGTTGGATGGGAGGGGTGAGATCCGACGGTGGTCGGGCATATGGATTGGTGGGCTAGTTTGAAAGGGCGGGGCCCGAGAGTAATATGATGTGGAGGGTTTAATACATGGTGGGGGGCAGTGTATATAACAAAGCGGCGAGTTTTATTATATATGCGGGGTTTATTGTTAAGGTGGGGGCCTGACAAGAAAGGAGCCCGGGTATTTTATGAAAAGCGGAGAATAAAGGGTTTAGAGCAGGTTTACAAACATAACGAGGAGTCAGGTTAATAAATACAAAGGGTTGGGTATTTTTTAATATAATGGGGTTTAATTAAAATGAATAGGTCCTGAATGAAAAACTTTAGTCTTAAAATAGTGTAAAAAAGGATTTTTTAAATTCTTTTGAGGAAAGAAGGGAAATAAAAGAAAGGGGAAAGGTTTTTTGTGGGGAAAATGGAGTGTTAGGTAGGGAAAAGGGGTAGAAAGAGGGATTATGGTCAAAATTGGGTTTTTTTAGAGCATGAGAGTGCTTGGAAGAGGCAAAATGAAAGATAGTGAATTAGGAAAGATAAAGATAATGAAGGCAATGAAATTTCTGAAAATAGTTGATAGTTAAGGAATGCTATTTTCAGCAGATTGTAGAAAATCCATAGTCACCTAGTGATACTGTGAATACAGAAGATTAATAGTCACTCCAGCCAGGGAGGGAAGCTCCTTTAGGAGGTGTCAAGAACCTCAGAGTTCAGATCTCTGGAATTTGTAAATCAGTGCCTTGTTTGCACTTGACATATTTTTCATTATGCAATTGTTGATCTATTGCAACTCTTTGTAACTGTGACCTCCAAAATTTGAAAACCATGCTCCCTGAAAATCAATACTACCTATCCATCATTCTATTCTAGAATTTTTTCTTCATTTGGGTGCATTTATATTAGAAAACCCTTGAAATCATTTTTCTTTGAAAGCAAGAACTATCTATTTCTACCCTTATATTATCCAAAGGCTCAGATTAGACTGATGAGCTATTTTATTTTCTACCTAATCTATTTATCTGTCAAGATTAAATAGTTTGACAAATTTAATTCTCTAACTATCAACATGAAATTTTTAAAACATGAATGACACAAGATTAAGTAATTTGTTCATCATGAATTGTGGCATTTTGGAAAAGCTGCACACAAATTTGTTTTGAAAAAAGTAGAACTAGAACTTAAGGGCTTTGATCTGAACTTTGTCATCTATCCCTTTTTTCTCTTTTTTGGTTCAGATTTAGGTTTGGGAACCAATATCTTTTCCGATCTAACCTATTGATAAGCTAAGTTTAAATAGTTTGGAAAATTTTCATTTTCTAACATATCAGCAAAAACTCAAAATTTGTTCAATCATGATTAGGCTGTATGACTGAACAGGAATTCCGTTTCAAAAAGTAGTGGCATTTGGACTTGCACACTTTCAGATTTATTCATTTTTTGGTATGGGGCTTTACCTTTTCTTTTATCAACCCTCTTTTCCTCTTTTATTTCTTTCCTTTTGTAGCAATTTTTCTGAAATTTTTGTTTAAGCAATGTTATGTACAATGAATAAAAAATTTTAAACTGAGAAAAATGTTTAGCTGAAGTAATGCTTGAGCATCCTGCCATTGACGGGACCTCCAAATAATTTTATTCCATCCATTTCTTATAGAAAAAATGTATTTTTACCTCTTGTGGAATGGATGATTTATGGACCTTTCCATAGATTGTCAAATTTTCCATGCTTTCATTTGTCCTCTCTTCTTGAATCCCACTTCAACACTTTATATCCAATGCCGAAATCATTTGCCTTGATCCTTTTTTCAAAGAGCTTCTTGATGTTTTCTTATACTTGCTAAGTTCTGTTGTACACTTTTTCTCTGGTTTGCTGCTGCTGGATAGTTTGGTTTATTCTCCTTTGCATATCATTTTCTTTAGACTGTACCTCTTGAATGAGTCTCATAACTGGCACTTCCAAGCTTGTTGGGAAAACTGTATCTACTCCATACACTAGCTGATAGGGTGACATACCAATTGATTTCTTATTTGTTAATCTTTTTTCCCATAGTGCATGTACTAGTTTTTTGTTCCATGACTTCTTATTCTCTTCTAGAAACTTTTTGATGACGTTTACCAAGCTTTTGTTTGAGGATTCAACCAACCCATTACCTTGAGGGTAATAAGCTATAGAATGTGCCAATGTAATATGATATATGTGGAAAAATTCCACCATTTTCTTGGATCTAAAGGCAACGACATTGTCAGTAATGATTTTTCTAGGACAACCAAATCTAAATAAAATGTGGTTTTCAAGGAATTTGATAATTACTGAGTCTGAGGCAATTCTGGAAGGTATGGCTTCTATCCACTTTGTAATATAGTCAGTTGCAGTAAGGATCCATTTGTGCTGGGTAGAGGAATAAGGATGAATTTCTCCAATGAAATCAAGACTCCATTATTGAAAAGGAGCTTCAACAGAGATAGGTTGTAATGGCAAAGGAAATAGTTTTCTTTTACCCTAAAAAATTTGGCATTTATGACAGACAACTACCATTTTATGTATTTCTTGAAAGAGGGTGGGCCAATAGTAACCAACTCTAAAGTTTTTATTGACAACGGTTTTCCAATAGAGATGGCCTCCACATTCTCCTTCATGAAATTCATGCATAATTCTATCTGCATCTTCTTTAGGCAAACATTTAAGAAATACACCACGAGAGTTTTTCCAATATAAAATTTTATCTAGAATGCAAAAATTCACAGCTTTTAACTTCAAGAATATAAAATTTGTTTTGGACAAACTAGGAGGAACATTAAGATTAAAAATCAGATATAATATATCAACATACCAAGATGAGTTCATAAATGTTTCCTCAATAGGTGGAGTTGGCAGCTCCTCTTGTTCATCCAATGCATTAATCATATTGATGTCCAGTGCTTGAATTTTTTTTTTTTTCAGCCATGAGTTTAGCTAGTCTTTGCCCTTTGATTAGCTTGGTGGGCTTGATTTCTAGATCATATTCTAATATGACAACAATCCACTCACCTCTTTTTCCATTAGAATATTGTGTCAAGATGTCTTTAACCACTGTGTGAGGCAGAAATGCAATGATGTGTGAGTGCAAAATGTATACTCTAAAATCCTTCAATGCCTTAATTAAGGCAAAAGCCTGTTTTTCCATTATGTTATATTTCAGAGGTGCATCTCTGAGTGCCTTGCTGAAAGATGCTATGGGATGATCTTGTCATTTTGTATTGTTCTACAGTAAGACAAAAAAAATTGTGTGTTCTGATGCAGAGGAGAATATGAAGAAATCTTTGGTGAAGTCAGGGCTGATCAAAACTGTTGTTTGGGTAAGAGCTTGTTTTAACAGATCAAAATATTGCTTTGCTTATATGATCCATTTAACTCATGTTTCTCTTTTGAGCATATTAGTGATGTTTCTTAGGAGTTCTTCAAGGTTTGGAATGAACATTCTTAAGAAATTTATCTTTCCAATGAAATATTGCAGCTCTTTGATGTTTCTTGGATAGTTGATTTGCAATATCCCCTCAATCCTTTTTGGGTCAATCTTGATCCATTCTTCAGATATGATGTGGCCTAAAATCTTCCCTTCTTGAAGGCTAAACAAAGTTTTCTTGGGATTCAAAGACAAACCATACTTTCTACATTTTTCAAAGACTTTTCTTAAGTGAGCTAGGTGTTCTTCATCAATTTTTGAGTAGAATATTATGTCATCAAGGTATATCATAATGAAGTAACCTATTTCTTCGGAAAAAAAAAAATCCATTTCTCTTTGAAATGCGGCCCCAACGTTCATTAACCCAAAAGGAATTTTAACATACATGAAGGTGCCCCAAGGTGTAGTGAAAGTTGTCTTGTGTTGATCATTTGGATGTACCAGCACATGATTGTACCCTGAGAATCCATCAAGCAGATAAATTATTTTGGAGCCTACTACCCTTTATAAAATGTGATCCATTTTTGGTATAGGATAGTTGTCCTTTAAGGAGGATTTGTTTAAATTTATGAAGTCTATGCATAGGCTAATTTCTCATGTTTTCTTCCTCACTGATACTAGATTTGAAACCCATTATGAGTATCTCAGAGGGACTATTATTCTAGCATCATACATTTTTATTATTACTTTCTCAACCAGTGGCAGTTGTACAGGGTTTATTCTGCATAATCTCTATTTGAAGGGCTTCTGGTTTTCTTTGAGAGGGATCTTATGCTGGATGATCTCAGCGTCATAGGAATTCAAGTCCTCATAGCTCCAAGCAAACACATCAGTAAATTATTTGAAAATCTCAATGCATTTCTGTTTTATATGAGCTGGCAGTGTTTTTGACAGTTTTATCATTTTGGGTTCTAGCTCATTGCCTATATTTCATTCTTCTACCTCTGCTTCAATAGATTCCATCTTTGGATTTTTAGAAACATCATTGAAATAAAAAAGTTCTTCAAGATGAACCAGTCCCTTTAGAAAAGTATTATCTTTGGACTGCAACACTTCAAAGTCTTGTTTTTCTAGATCTGCACACAGTGGGTATTCTTCTTCTAACATATTTTTGAGGCCTCGAAAATAGTTGCAACAACATTGGGGGATAACCACCCGGTCCGGACCTTAAAGCAGCTCCTTTTCTGTTTGAAATGGTGGCTCCAACTGGTTTAACTAGGTACAGTTACCTTTTCCCTATCGCTATTGGTTTAAAATGTATCTTTAACTACCAATAGACAGGGATATCAGATCACTTCTTCTTGCTGATCAGGTAAGAGAATGACCCTTAAGCTGATTTGGGTTCAGCCAAACCACAACTAAGATTTTTCCTCTTCGAGAAGAGGACCATAAAGAATGTAGAAATTAATCTAAATGAAAAATTATTCCATAATGCAAACAAAAGAAACTATTTTAATCCTATCTCAATTAGGCAGATGTAGATCTATCCCAACTAAGAGCAAGATGTTTTAATGATTGAGATTTAATTATGTTTTTTTTAAATGAATATCGAGCTAACGAAATAGTTCAATTAACTGATATTGTGGATGCCAAACACATTCTATCTAGAGACCTCTTAACTAAAATAATTAATCAACAACACTTAGTTCTTAAAATGATATTGATCATTTAATCAGTAACTTAAATAATTAAATAATAAAATGCGGAAATAGTTCACAACATATCACTATTCAATAAATCAGTTTTATAAGACAATTTTTCTGAGTAAATAATTACTCACACAGAAATCAAAATTTAGCCCATAAGAGTACATATAAATAATAACACAAATTAAAGAAAATTACTCATACCGACAGAAATGCACAAGTATGCGAGTAAATTGACATATTCATATTATCATAAAATAAAACCAACATTTAAAATAAATTTATCAAAAATACCAATTTATTAAGTCCATCTCTCCAGATCCAGTCTCTGATAGTATTTTACAATTCCTGAGCTTCTGCTTTCAAATTCATAGCTACAGTGGTGCAAGACTCTTTTCATTATACATAACTCAGAATGTAAAAGAAAAACCTCAATAATCTCTAGATTTGAGATTCCTCTCCTCTCACCCTACAATTCTATATTCCAATTACAGAAGTGTCTTTTAGAATTCTAGAATTGCAGAGGAGAGCAGCCCCACTTACATTCTGCAATCTGCCATTTATAATATTTTCAAAAGCATTTTTGAGAGGAAATTTTGTTGAAGAAAAATCTGCCCAATCTACTTTTATTTGCTCAAAATTCCAATCTTTAAATGCTGGAGCATTCTCATTGATTGAGATATTTTTTCTTCATATTCTCTTCTATTGTTTTCCTGCAAAAAGAAATCAAAATAAATTAAAATGTAACAATTAAGATCAAAATGCCATTTTGGCATTAAAACAAATCCAATCAAATACAATTAAATAAATAATTAAAAGGAAATTAAAGATTTCTATTGATTTTTGTGATGATTTAATTGGCCAAAGATATTATTGATGAATGAATATGCACTTTGGAAGAGGCTTGGGAAAATGAAAATGAAGAAAATAAACTCAGAAAATTGATTTTGTTTTAGAAATTCGGAGCTTGATCTTCTGCCTATTTTTATATCCAATAAATGACTAAATATGTTAGTGAAACCTCCTTAGAAATGTTCTCATTGATTTTCTCTTTCAAATGAGCTGTCCTGGGCCTTATTTGGCCAAGTAAAACTCAATCTATGAGCCTCCAAAGTTGATGAGACAAATCTAGCATAATTCTGAAAAATTTTTTGCTAGGCTAAAAATTAGAATTTTAATTAAAAAAATATAATCCTAAATTAGACTCTAATTATCTAATAATTAATTCTAATTTAATTGTTAATTATAAACTAAACTAATTATTAATTAATATTAATATAACTAATTAATATATAATTAACTATTTATAAATTATTTAATCTAATTAATAACTAATTATAATTTAATTAAATTAATTATAATCTATATATTAATTAATTAAATTAATTTAAAATTAATTATTTTAAATATCACATATTAAATCAAATATTAAATTAAAACTAAACTAACAATACATTATACTAACTTAACTTAAAACTATATTAAACTAACACTCCTCTTACCTATTCACTCACGTATGAGTGAGTTTGAAACTCAAACAATAACTTATGAGGTTTGACTTCGCAATCGGAGGATCAACAAAATAAAGTCCATCGGGGTTTCTAAGGAATGTACACTTTGGAAATCCCCGATGTGATATAATTTATTTTTATTTTTCCGATGCGATGTAATTTATAAATCTCCAATACGATATAATTTATGTTGTTTTTTTATATGTATATTTGTTTGTTATATTAAATTTTAATTTAATTTAATTAATTATATTTAATAATAATAATTAATTTAATTAATTTTAAAATTGAATATTAAATATTAGTTTTTTTGTTTTGGTTTTATTTGAATGATGTTAAAGTGTGAAATTATCTAATGGATGATTTGTCTATCTAAGCTATAACTATTTTGACATTTTGATTTTTCGAGATTAGTAATTTATTTGAAATATTGGAGTAAATTACTAAAATCTCGTTGTTTCATGATTTGGTTGTATAAGTAAAAAATGAAAAATGTTAGTAATAACTAACTAGGGGTTAATATTTAAAACAAATGCATTATTGAACTAATTTAATTACAAAAATGAAATATTATATATTTTATGCATTTTTAACCCAGACAACATAAATGATTAGACTTCAAATGAGTGTTATTTACAAACCAGTTGACCAAATGAGGCGAAACAAGTATCAATGAGAAGCTTGCCAAAAATCGATTTCAACAAAGCATTCAAAATAATAATCTAAAGAAAATGTAAAATTAACAAAATCGTAGGATAATCAACTTAATAAAAATCATAAAAGGCGTTTAGCCAAAAAAAATTATACAAAGGGTCCCCATTATTTGAAGTGAACAAATCAATAATGGGGGGTTGTGTTTTACCACAACAATGGCGACACATGAGAGAAAAACCAGTTATCTTTGTTTGAAGTGAATGAGATTTTCCTAAAATTAAAGTAAAAATAATTAAAGAAGAGAAAATTATTTTTGGAATGCTTGACTAGATTCATTAGTTTGAATAAAAGCAATAATCATCTTACTGTAATTTTCTTATAATTCCTCATAAATTAAAATATTTCATAACTCTATATCAGTCCTTAATTAGTTGTAGAGATAAAGCAGGGGTCACTTTACAACTTAGCTTTTTAAAATGTATTCATTTGTCACAGGTAGAGCCACTGCTGTTAGAAAACATCTATAGTATCGACATGGTTACCTTTTAATCATGAATGATTCAGAATCCCATCTATTTAAGAATGATTGACTAGAGATAAATCCATTTTTTTTAATAAGTTTTTTGAAAGCCATTGTCCTGGTTTGGTAGCCAGATAGTTGACAATATCATTCACTGGTTATAATTGGACTGAAAAAAGTTGGCTCGTGATGAGACCCCCTTGTCTTATAATTGTTTGTAATCATAAGCCATTACCCTAGTTTGTTTAGCATTGTTGGTAATGTCAGCCTATTTTTCCTCTATGATCATGGTAAGTAGGCTCGTGATGAGACCTCTTATCTTTTAAGTTAACATATATTTTTGGATTACACTCTAGAAAAATAAAACTCTTTTAAACATGGAGAATCATTAACTCCTTAAGAATTTAGAATGACAAATTCAAAGTTAAAAGTGCTTTGCTGTAAAGTTTCTTTACTTAGTTAAAAATAAAATTTCTTGACTGATAATATAATTTTGAAAGATCTTAATAAAATATTGAAATCTCAAAATAATTACAATTTTGATGAAAAATAAAATTTTCAGATTTCATGATACTTCGTCAAATTCTCTTTTTTGTAATCTCTTCCTTAAGTATGTCTACCTTTATAATAAGAAAAACAAACTTTATCAAGAGATTTTAAGAAAAAGATAATAGTAAACTATTAACAATTTTTTCCCTATGTATGCCGACCATAATTAGGTAATAAGAAAGCCTCCTATATAAATCATGGTAGAGTCACCAAAATTAAAACTGAAAATCAAAAGAAAAGAATTCTTAAGCTAAAGAAATTAGCAATAAAAAATAAAAATGAAGAAATTTAAAAGTGGAAAGGAAAATCCTAATTTTGAAACACAAACTCTAACAAGAATGTTTATACTATTGTCTCAACAAAATGAAGTAAAAGAAAATAATCATGTAATTATTCCTTCTTATGTTCAGATTTAGATGAATTATGCCTTGCAGGGTTGTAGATGTTTTAGGCTTTAAATAGCAGTGATGATAAAATTCAGTCACAATGAAAACTTTTTGTCTGATGTCAATCTTCTTGTTTCTAAGCATCATCTTAATTATTTTCTAATAAAAGGAATGCTTAAAGAAACAAACTAAAGGTTCAAAAACTTCCTAGTGTAGCTGTTTCAACGAAGATTATTGCTGCTTCATGAAATAAAACCAGGAGAACAGTATAGGACTTTCAAAATATGATCTGGTAGATGATTGAACGCTTTTATGCAGAACTGCAAAACAGATTTAAATATCAACACAATTTAAAAAACAAAACTGAAATTAAAGCAATGAAATGAAAATTAATGAAAGTGGGTACATGAATCTTACCTTTGGATAATTGCATTTGATCTTACCTGAAAGGTATCAGTTTCTCTAATACTAGCTGACTTCTTCTTTTAGTTAACATTAAAAACATTAAGAAGTCAAATTAACCAAAATCCTATAACCCAAAATCATTATTTATTTTATTTAAACTAAAGAAAGCAGTAAAATGTAAAAAAGGGAATGCTTTGTGTTCAAGGAAATCAAAATTAAAAAAAATGCATTAGAAATGAGATTGAAAATTTGCAGTGATGAATGTTCTCAAAATATTATAAGTTTCATACAAACTCCATGATTTTTGTAAATTTTCTAGAGTTAAGATCAAATTTAAGATAATGAAATTTCAAGATAAAGAGGTCTTGAATTTCATATTTAATTATGGAATTATTTAAAACTGAAATATATGAGAAATCAAAATGATTTAAATATGCTGGAAATTTGTCATCAATTGCTTTAGTACCATAATGGTTACCCAAAATTGCTTTTGAAATATTTCATACAACATAATGCCTTATTGGATGATTCGCATTGTATGTTTCTTCACTATGCTTAAATTTCAATCTGCAAAATTTCACCTTTGTTGATATGCCATATATTGATTAAATTTTAATGGCATAGAGGCATGCATTAGATTCTATCACATCGGAAGTTGCAATGGCAAATACGTGATATGAAAACATGCGATGAGATGGAGTGATTGAGATATTGAATAATTGTTATATCAAGAATAGGGGAATGGTTGCATCGTGCTTTGTACTTTGCACATCCCATATCAGATATCACATATTGCACATTTCACATCGCACATCGCACGTTACACATCGTAGATTCAAAATATTGACATGACCATGAATAAAAATGCGATAAAGCGATTGCGATATCGGCATATCGGAATATAGGAAAATAGTCATGTCGGAACTGCCAATATGATTCTTGTGATGGCGGCGATGCGATGGATGACGTGGATTTCGGCAATTGACAAAATTAAGTACAAGATGTAATACAACATGATACACCGATATGCGATGAAGAATGAACTTGATAAATTTATTACGAAATTTTAATATCATATCAGATCCGAGACATCAGTGCTTTTAAAATTATGCCCTTACCATTATTGCGATTGAACGGACGTGATATTTCTTATGAACTTGATTTAAATTTGATATCGGGTCCCTAATTATGTGGACATCACAATATTGGTAAAGTTATTTTATCAGAGATCGGTGATTTAAGATAATGGGAGTATATTCAACTGAAAACCTCTGATATGCAAAATGCGATATAGCATTTTATGAGAGAATGAGTAAGGTAGCACATTGGAGGTTTTGCATCAACAATTTGTTATCAGAAAATGCTAAGAGCTACTTCTGATTACAATAAAAATGGCTGTGATATGGATGATGTGATATCGGAATGAAATAATTGACGAAGATGAGCGAGATGAAAATGTTGCTAATACATATATTCACTGTAGTATCAACAATATGAAAATAAAGTTGAAATGTTTCTGATATGAATCTTGTGATACTATTTTAAATTTCAATTGGGTTTTATGAATGAAAGCAAAGTTAAAGAATGCTCAAATTCTAATGAATCACAAATAAAATTTCCCTGAACCTGCTTCAAATTTGAAATGGGTTTGCTGCTTACTCTAAGTTTTGAAAACAAATGAAAACCTGAAAATAAAACAGAACAAGAACAAAAATAAACTAAGGAAAAGAGAAACTAATAATAGATGAAAATGAACTTGTAAATGCGTACCTGGAAGGAAATTCTTTGTAGCTTTTACCTCATGAATCTTCGATTTATCAAAATTATGACTTTGTTCAAAATCATCTCATTATTTATTCTAAATTAGAGTGAACAATCAAGCTGAAGGAAATCAATTATTCATGTTCAGAAGATTGAAATTCATAGCATCCATCAGAAACGAAAATGAGAATATGTTCCCTTTTGAATTGCAACAACAATTTATTACCTCTGCTCATTCCGAATTAACTTGAGAAAAATTTGTATTGTTATAGTGAGTGTTAAATAATTCCTTTAGTAAATAAATATGATGCACATTACAACATCAGATAATAAACTAAAGATCAGACTAGGATAAAGCCACTAATTATGGAAAAATATTAACACAGATTTGAATGTGTACACACATCAACATGGACACGCTTAAGGTCATTTTAACAAATTTTGAGGAAGATAATATGAACTTCGTGTGATTACAACGAAAGGTTAGACTCAATAGTAATGATTGAATTGGAATTAAGCTTATAATAGACAGTCATATATTTCATGGAATAATGAGATCATGAAGCTTTATATCCTCAAAACCTTTAAGAAATAAATTTCAGAAGAAAATCATATAAGGACATTTTGAAATAGAGAAAAGTGGCTTTGAGGTGATTGGTGCCAAGTGCAGTCTCAATTGAATTTAGTCAAGAAATTATTCAAAATAGGCAGAGTAGAGATATTGCTGCAAAAAATTTTGATTTAAAAACAGGAGCAAGAATTAGAAATTTTCTGATAAGAGGCAAATATTTCCTTGAACATGTATATGATATGAGAAGGGCTGATTACTCGCTTTATTTTTTATCTGCAGAACTATTAAGAATAAATTAACTACATAAAACAAACAAACAAAATTAATTCTACTTCTATTCTAACCATATACATGAAAATGACTAGGTATAGTCATATTTCCAATGTAACCACTCTCTCATTTTAATTCCTTCATATATACATAGTTTAAATGTTAGTAATAAAAATACAAATCTAATTAAACTAAGAAAAATAAATTTGTAAGTAAAATTTACAGTTATTGTTAGTGACTTATTTACAATTACCTTCTTTTGAAATATCCTTTCCAATTGAATTCCAATTAGATCATAAAAATCTGGGTGGGTTTCTATTAATGATTGGGAAAGGTTCAAAAGAGGAAATAACAGGCTAGATTGTGGATATGCGCTTTTAGATTCAAAGGTCTAAAAAAAATTGTTAGTGTTATGTGTAAGTGTTAAACTATTAACAATATTCCATGAAGGAAAATTTTCCAAACAATTTTCAAATAGGCTAATAAAAAGTGGATGAAAATCTGTTAAATAAGATGGAAAATTATTAATTGGATTAGATTGCTGCCCAGATTGTAAAAATACATTCTCTTGTTAACACTGCTTTTGAGGAGATAGAAGCAATTGATAAAATATTAGCATTGATTGAAATTGAGATATTACTAGCTTTTGATATTCATGATTATAATATGAAACTTCAATTTCCCAATAGGGCAATGCATCAATTGAGTGTTTACTATTAAAGTGCTCAATATGCCAGCGTAAAGTGTCAAAAAATATATCATAAATAAAATCAGAAAATAAATCCAAATTTGAACAAAATAAATGTGAAAGAAAAAATAAAGTGAAATCACTATTGATACAACTAATGTTACAACACAATTGGGGTTGTTTTAAAATAATTTATTTTTTCACAACGATTGGCCAGAATAACAGAATTTGAGTAATTTCCTATTCCAACTTGTGAATTAGAAAGAAAATTATGATTATGCGCAGGAATGGGAGTTTGATCATGATATGAATCATAAATTGGAATGTTTTCTCGAATGGTGAAATCATGAAGATAATTTGCTGCTCTAGAATGAGGATTGGTTGAAATAATTTCTAGATTGAAATGTTTATCATTCACATATGTTATTTGAATTTTATCATGAGGGTTCTCTTGAGAAGAACAGAAATTAACATCCTTGATGTCAGAGTAATTATCATAAATGACTTCACAATATTCTCTAGAATTCCCTTTGATTTTGTCCAATATATCAAAACAAGGAGGAATAGAAAATTCATGTTCATTAATGGAAAAAGAATGATCAATAATTGTTTCTCTATTTTGATAAAAACTTATTGGTAATTTATTTAAATCATCCTCTTTGTTTTCTGAAATATCATTAATACTAAGAGGGGAAAAATTACCAGCATTAAAAATATCAGGATAAAGGGAAAAATGAGAATCAGAAATAATGAATTCAAAAGTTTCTCTGTTCGAGAAACCCTGTGCATTATGTTCACTATAAATTTCATATTCTAGATTATTTCTTTGTCTACTCATGCTTTTTTGAAGAAGGTTGCTTTGCTGCTCTGATTTCGGCATTTACTCATCATGGAAAAATTCAGAAATTTGTATAGCAGTTTGCATGTTATTATTTAATTTGGTTGTTGCTTGTACTTGATGATTTGCAATCTGATTTTCTGAATTGACTGTAGAGTAAATTTCAGATTTCAAAGTGGCTCTTTCTAAAAAATTTCCGTTGTTTCCTTCTTGCATTTGATAAGAAATATTTTCTAAGCTTTGTGAGACCACTTCATCATAATTTATTTTCACATCCATATTAGAATTCTCATTTATGTTGAAAATGGATGAAACAAAGCTTGAAATAATTTCATATGGATTGGGAATGGGAGGAAGAGAGCAAATATATTCAAACTAATCTAGTGATTCTTCTTTCGTTGGTTTATCTTCAACTTTAAATCTTAAACAATTCAAATGAAATCGAATATTAAAATCTCTAACAGACTCATTTTAAAATATTCGTAGGTATTCAATTTCATCGCATACATGTTCATAATCATATCCATCAAATTTACACATTAAAATTGTAACAAATTGATCCCAACTGTGAATTGAGGCAACCAGAAGAGATCTACACCAGTTTCTAGATTTTTCCGTGAATGTGAGAGTAAAAATTCTGCATAAAATGCCTTAATCAATTCCTTGGAAATCATAATTTGAAACATTTTGAATAAATTGAAATACATGATTAAAAGCAGAATAATTTTTCTTACCATTAAAATTTACCTGAGACAAGAGTCTTACCACTTCGAGTGGAGTATTGGAAGATGCACGTCCATGCATACAACTCCAAATTGGAAGTTTAAGAGAAGCCATCATGATTTAGATAAAATGTTAAAAATGAAAATACTCTAATAGACAACAAGTTTCAGGTCCTCCTTCTAGAGCCAAAAATGTTGAGGCCTCAAAAATCGCTGCAAAAACATTGGGGGATAACCACCCGGTCCGGACCTTAAAGCAGCTCCTTTTCTGTTTAGAATAGTGGCTCCAACTGATTTAACTAGGTCCAATTACCTTTTCCCTATCGGTATTGATTTAAAATGTATCTTTAACTACCAATAGACAGGGATATCAGATCACTTCTTCTTGCTGATCAGGCAAGAGAATGATCCTTAAGCTGATTTGGGTTTAGCCAAACCACAACTAAGATTTTGCCTCTTCGAGAAGAGGACTTAAAAGAATGTAGAACTTAATCTAAATGAAAAATTATTCTATAATACAAACAAAAGAAACTATTTTAATCATATCTCAATTAGACAGATGTAGATCTATCCTAACTAAGAGCAAGATGTTTTAAATAATTGAGATCTAAATACGTTTTTTTTAAATGAATATCGAGTTAACGAAATAGTTCAATTCACTGATATTGTGGATACCAAACACATTCTATCTAGATATCTCTTAACTGAAATAATTAATCAAAAACACTTAGTTCTTAACATGATATTGATCATTTAATCAGTAACTTAAATAATTAAATAATAACATGTGGAAATAGTTCACAACATATCACTATTCAATAAATCAGTTTTATAAGACAATTTTCTGAGTAAATAATTACTCACTCAGAAATCAGAATTCAACCCATAAGAGTAGAGATAAATAATAACATAAATTAAAGCAAATTACTCATACCGATAGAAATGCACAAGTATACGAGTAAATTGACATATTAATATTATCATAAAATAAAACCAGCATTTCGAATAAATTTATCAAAAACACCAGTTTATTAAGTCCATTTCTCCAGTTCCGGTCTCTGATAGTCTTTTACAATGCCTGAGCTTCTGCTTTCAAAATCAGAGCTATAGTAGTGCAAGTTTCTTTTCATTATACATAACTCAGAATGTAAAAGAAAAATCTCAATAATCTTCAGATCTGAGATTCCTCTCCTCTCACCCTAAAATTATATATTCCAATTACAGAAGTGCCTTTTAGAATTCCAGAATTGCAGAGGAAAGTAGCTCCACTTACATTCTGCAATCTGCTATTTATAATATTTTCAAAAGTATTTTTGAGAGGAGAGTTTGTTGAAGAAAAATCTGCCCAATCCACTTTTATTTGCTCAAAATTCCAATCTTTAATTGCTGGAGCATTCTCATTGATTGAGATTTTTTGTCTTCATATTCTCTTCTACTATTTTCCTGCAAAAAGAAATCAAAATAAATTAAGATGTAACAATCAAGATAAAAATACCATTTTGGCATTACAACAAATCCAATCAAATAAAATTAAATAAATAATTGAAAGGAAATTAAAGCTTTCTATTGATTTTTGTGATGATTTAATTGGCCAAAGATATTATTGATGAATGAATCTGCACTTTGAAAGAGGTTTGGGCAAATGAAAATGAAGAAAATAAACTCAGAAAATTGATTTTGTTTTAGAAATTCAGAGCTTAATCTTTTGCCTATTTTTAGATCCAATAAATGACTAAATCTGTTAATGAAACCTCCTCAGAAATGTTCTCCTTGATTTTCTCTTTCCAATGAGTCATCCTGGGCCTCATTTGACCAAGTAAAACTCAATCTATGAGCCTCCAAAGTTGATGAGTCAAATCTTACATAATTCTGAAAATTCTATTGCTGGGCTAAAAATCAAAATTTTAATTAAAAAAAATCTAATCCTAAATTAGACTCTAATTATCTAATAATTAATTCCAATTTAATTGTTAATTATAAACTAAAATAATTATTTAATAAACTATTTATTAATTAATATTAATCTAACTAAATAATATATAATTAACTATTTATAAACTATTTAATCTAATTAATAACTAATTATAATTTAATTAAATTAATTATAATATATATATATTAATTAATTTAATTAATTTAAAATTAATTAATTTAAATATTACATAATAAATCAAATATTAAATTAAAACTAAACTAACAATACACTATACTAACTTATAACTATATTAAACTAACACTTCTCTTACCTATTCACTCATGTATGAGCGAGTTTGAAACTCAAACAATAACTTATGAGGTTTGATTTCGCAATCGGGGATCAGCAAAATGAAGTCCATCGAGGTTTCTAAGGAATGCATCCTTTGGAAATCCTCGATGCGATATAATTTTTTTTTTCTCTCCGATGCGATGTAATTTATAAATCCCTGATGCAATGTAATTTATGTTTTATTTTTTATTTTATTTTTTTATATAAATTTGTTTTTTATATAAAATTTTAATTTAATTAAATTAATTATATTTAATATAATAATTAATTTAATTAATTTTAAAATTGAATATTAAATATTAGTTTTTGTTTTGGTTTTATTTGAATGATGTTAAATTGTGAAATTATTTAATGGATGATTTGCCTATCTAAACTACAGCCACTTTGACATTTTGATTTTTCGAGATTAATAATTTATTTGAAATATTGGAGTAAATTACTAAAATCTCGTTGTTTCATGATTTGGCTGTATAAGTAAAAAATGAAAAATGTTAGTAATAACTAACTAGGAGTTAATATTTAAAACAAATACATTATTGAACTAATTTAATTACAAAAATGGAATATTATACATTTTATGCATTTTTAACCGAGACGACATAAATGATTAGACTTCAAAGGAGTGCTATTTACAAACGAGTTGACCAAATGAGGCGAAACAAGTATCAATGGGAAGCTTGCCAAAAATCAATTTCAACAAAGCAATCAAAATAAGAATCTAAAGGAAATGAAAAATTAACAAAATCGTAGGATAATCAACTTAATAAAAATCATAAAATGCGTTTAGCCAAAAAAAATTATACAAAGGGTCCCCATTATTTGAAGTGAACAAATAAATAATGGGGGGTTGTGTTTTACAACAACACATATTTACATCAGCCTGATCAGGAGGCTCTTCTTTGCAAAATTTTTCCTCAGCAGATTAGTCTTCTTCATGATCTGGGTCTGAATTTGGAATTTCAAACCCATTTATGGACTGTAGGAAATCTTCAATCTGTTTATCTCCTTCAAAAACTTGCCAATGTTTTATATTGTTAGGGATTGCTGGTCTGTATTTGACTTGCACTATGTATTGTTTGTTATGATAAGGTTTTTGACAAGTACTAACTGCAAATGCTAGACCATTGGCAAGGATGTTTAGATTTCTTCGGACAAAGTTAAGGCCGTATTCTTGGAAGGTTTTTAGGAGGTCAAGGAAATCACTCCTATATGCTCTCATTCTAGGATGTTTAGCTGAATATTCTCCCTAAATTTGCCTAATGACTAGCTCAGAATCCCCATGGACCGAAATCCTCCTGGTTCCTAGTTTCCTAAGTAATTGCAGCCCTAGGATGAGTGCCTCATATTCTGCTATGTTATTTGTACATTGAAAATTCAACATGTATGAATGACCTTCTGCATGATTGTTTTCAGTGTTATGTACCCAAACACCTGTTCATGAACTAGTTTTACCACAAGAACCATCAAAGCTCATACTCCAAAGAGGTTCAATTTCAGATTTATCATTATGTTGGTCATTGTGGCTGCCACCATGTTGTTTATTATGCTGTTCATTTTCTGTTTGGCCTAAATTTTCTAACTGTCCCTCCTCTTTTTCTTCTTCTACAGCTGTTTTCTCATTTTCTGCTACCTGTTCATTAATGTTTTCATCATTGTAAAGGATAAATGAATCAAGGTTTGTGTGAATAGAATAAAGAGGGGAGTTGTCTGGATTTTCTTGATTGCTGACCATGTATTTCATATGAGTCTCCCTATATCATCTTCTTGGTTGACAAAAGATAGGTATGGTAGCATAGGTCATGTCCATTTGGAGGGTACCTTGAAGTTTAGCTCCCCATAAGCATGATAGGAGCATGCCATATTTGGGGGGAACGTCAGCCACTACAATATCCATTACTAAGATTTTGGCTGGTATTTGTGCTAGATTAACACAGAGATCTTTGATTAGTCCTAAGAATTTAACTCTACTGGAATCAAAAGAGTATAAATTTTTGTATGGTCTAGTTATCTCAAGGCCTAGTCTTTCCATTACTACCTTTGGCATGAGGTTATGTGAAGCTTCTGAGTTTAACATGGCATTATGAAGGATTTTATTATGGATATTCAAACTGACATAAAATGGAGGAACACCTCCTTCTTGAAATTTAACTTCTACTTCAGGTCCAAACAAAAGTTCAGGTTTGTCATCATTTGGATTTACAAAATCAACATTTTCTCCTATGTTTAAAGCTTTCAAAACTTGGGATCTATATACATCTTGGGCAACTAATTCAGTAAGAGGATTGGAGATTTTTATCTTAGCAATTTCATTCTCAATACTGAAAGGTGTCTGCGTTTTTGAAAGGTTCAAATCAGTTTAATCACACACTGTTTTACAGCAATTTCAGCTTGTTGATTTTTATCTAGAGTCTCAGTTAAAACAATTTATTAGGGCCACTAATTGGATTATTATTGCTGATTTTGTCACCACTATGTTGGCTATTTTTGTTTTTACTTTCATTAGAACTTTCAACCACTATGTTTGAATTTTCTGCTATCTTTTAAGGGACATTTCCAGGGATCTTCCTAGTAGAAATTTATAGGTTGTTTCTCTTGGGAGTATCTTGGACTTTATTGTTTCTGGGGTCATAATGTCTATGTACTTCCATGATGGCATTTTCAAAGCCTTATTTATCGTCTTCAGATTCTAGGATTTCTTCTTCAAATTGAGTTGGGGAAAACATGCCTTGCTCTTCCTCAGTGAGGAAAACAATATCTTCATTATTTACTCCCATTAGATTGATGTGAATTTCCTCTGTTTCTTCAATCACCCCCTCATCCTCATCAGCATAGTTTTCTTGAAAAAGAGGCTTGATTTTCCAGTTAGGACCTCTTTATCTTATTTGAGGGGGATTTCTCCTAAAGTTTTGGTTTTGATTTTGGCTTTGATTTCTGTTTTGAGGAGCTGTTTGGTTTTCTCTGGGGTAAGCTCTCTCATTCATGTTTATTCTCTCCAGCATCCTTTCCATGGTTCTAACTAGGTTATCAATCTTGGTATCAGATGTAGAAGCCACAGGTTCTTCCTTGAATGTGACCCTTTTTTCATTTTTCATTCTAGCTCTTTTGGAAATTAGATTTTCCTCTACACTCACTGCACCCCTCTGCATATCTTCTAATGTAAGAGGGTCTCTTTCTGTTAGTTGGTAAGCCATTTCTGGGTCAAACCCATCTGGAAATTTCATTAGAGCTAGACCTTGTGGAGGTTTCATGTGGGTAGGGAGGGAATTATATACACTATTGAACCTAGTGAAGTACTCTTGGACACCCTCTCCAATGTTTCTCTTAATGTTTTCATACTCTGATAAGATTTGGAGAGGGTTCTTCTTGACTTCCAATTTGTTTAGGAATAATTTATGAAAATAAGGGAGGTCATGTATACTATTAGGGGTTAGAATTTTAAACCATTTTCTTTCTTCTCCCCCTAAGATTTGAGCAAACATTTTTAGTTTAACAATTTCATCATCTATTTCTTGTCTGTCAAAATAGTCATTCATTCTATCCACATGTTGTTGAGCAGTAGTAGAACTACTTGCATCATATAAAGGAATCTTGGACTGATAGTCCTGTGGTAGAATAGCTAAAGGATATGGTAGAATTAATGGGGCATTCCATGTTGCCATGGCTGCACTACAAGAAAAAAGCACATTGGTGAGGGTCATGCTTGTGATGGACCTTTAAGGTCCGTCACCAATGTCACATATGGTGATGGTCATTAAAAAACCGTCACTGTAAGTGTATATAGTGATGGTCCTTTATGGTCCGTCACCAAAGACATTTTCAATGACACTTTTGGTGAGGGTCGTTAAAGGCCCATCACTAATTCTCTTTTTGGTGACACTTCTAGTGACGAATTTTTAATGACCCTCACCAATGCTCTTTTTGTTACTTTTGGTGACGGTCAAAAAATGTTCGTCATCATTGATCATTAAAAAATCGTCATTGTAAGTGTAAATAGTGATGTTCCTTTATGGTCCGTCACCAAAGACATTTTCAATGACACTTTTGGTGAGGGTCGTTAAAGGCCCATCACTAATTCTCTCTTTGGTGACACTTCTAGTGACGAACTTTTAATGACCCTCACCAATGCTCTTTTTGTTACTTTTGGTGACGATCAAAAAATGTCCGTCATCATTGATCATTCCAATGATTTTTTGATGACGCTATGTGCCTGTTAATATATTTTTTGTCAAAAGATAACGATTTAATACCATTATTGTGGAGCATTTTTTATAATATGTCCAAGGCCATAGTGGTTGGGGTCAGTCAATTTTTAAAGAAGTAATAAGTGTGTATCATTTCCCTCAAGTAATGACTAGTCGAATAGAAATTTCCTATGAGTCAACACATGATACATATCTATTAAGTTAATTATCTAGCAAATTCCATTTAGATAAAGTTCCACTATTGTGTGTAGGAAATATATTATTTAATACATAATTGAGCTCTGACAATTCTATTAATGAGAAAGACCTAAAAATTCTCAACAATCTGGGCACACCTTAAATTAATGCTTTGGCACACACTAACATTTCTTAGCACCCCACATGTCTTGGAACATCTTTGTACCTAGAACATCTTGTGATGACAATGACGCCCAAGCACATGGTGGCATGCACTAGCACAACATGGAACTATCCTAGCATGTGTTGGCATGCTGCATATATGATCTGGATTTATGCAAGAACGCAACAGAATAAACATATAACCATAAATACAGAGATGCAATGGAAATAAAACTTCATTTCATTAATATCAAAGAACTGAAATTTTCTTACAAACAGAATGGAAATAAAACTAGCTAGGGCGCTGGTAGCTATCTCTGAGGAGAGATGTGGCGGCTACAGGCCTCTGAACTGAGTTACAATGAGGCTCGAGGGCCTATTTATTATTGAGAAACAATGGAGAACCCTAAACATCCAAAAACCTAACCCTAGGAGATGAAGCGCTAAAACTATGGGCCCCGTTTGGGTAAATTGGTGTTTCAACTTCCCAGGGACGTAACTTTGGCATACTATCTCCGTTTGACGCACATGATACATCATTAGAAAGCTCTATCCGAGGACTACAACTTTCGCCACGAATATCATTCCGAAATGGAATAATATTCGCTGGAGGCGCGATGCCCAAAAAACGTCGTTTAGGGCCTCAAAACGGCTCCGGAAGTTCAGGACCCGAAAAACTGCTAAAAATAGTAAGTTATGCCGAAACTGAAAAACTGAAAGAGACAATGGTGGGGGCCCAAGTGGAACAGGCGGGTGGCCACCAATATCCACCTGGATCATTCCTCCCCCCTTAGGAAGCAATGGTCCCCATTGCGTTAAGTTCCTCTATGAGATGAGGAAATTTCTGCTGAACTTGGTCCCTGGTGAACCACTTTCCTTGGTGCAGGAGTTGGCCAGCTTTGACAACCCGATACAATTGGATCTGCTGTTGACGAGTGTTCTTGATTTGCATGTCCATGATACAATCTGTGGTGGCCTGTTCCATGCAGTCTGGGTTTAACTCTGTTGGTGTGAGTTGTTCTGCAATGTCCGAGGTGTCCAGTAGAGGTGGGAAGTAAGGACGAAGGCGATCCACATTGAAGACTGGGTGCAGACCAAGGAATGGAGGAATACTAAGCTCGAAGGTATTGTTCCCTACAGCCTTGGTGACGGTGTACGACCCGTATCGAAGCGGGTGAAGCTTGCGGTGGGGTCCAGTGAGGCGCTCCTTCTGCAAATGTAGCCATACTTTGTCGCCCACCTGGAAGTTGTGTGGCACCCGGTGTTGATCATGGCGCTGCTTGTACTTCGCATTGGCTCTGTCCAATATATCATGAACTTGTTGGCGGATGTGTTGAATGCGCTCGATGAAGCTACTTGCTTTGTCAACTTCAGACTGGACATGAGCTGAATTGGCCTGAGCAGCTGCAAATGGCATGGCTACGTCAATGGGACATAGTGGCTGGAATCCCAAGCCCACCCGAAAGGGGCTATGGCCGATTGAACTGTGGAGAGCCCGATTATAACTATGTTGTACATAAGGGAGGCTCTCGTCCCATGTGCGTGGATGCTTTGAATTGTACATGCGCAGAATTTGTACAATCATTCTGTTGACGACCTCTGTCTGGCCATCTGTTTGGGGATGGAAAGCTGTGGACTTGGTGAGCTTTGTGTCCAACATTGACCAGAGGCTGGACCAAAATGTGCTGAGGAACCTGCTATCTCGATCTGATATGATAGACTGTGGGATCCCAAAGTTCACCCACACTCGTTCAAAGAAGAGTTTAGCAGTGGCTTCTGCTGTGATATTCTTCTTGCAGGCCGCCATAATGGCCATCTTCGAGAATCTGTCGACGACCACAAAAACACAGTCATTTCCCTGCTTAGTAGAAGGCAAGCCCGACATGTAATCCATGGAGATGGATTCCCAAGGTCGAATAGGGGTAGGTAGAGGAGTATATAGGCCTTGCTTCTTGATGGTCGGTTTGGCAATGGCACAAGCAGTGCAGGATCTGATGTGCTTCTCGACATCCTTTCGAAGGTTCAACCAATAGAAATACTTCTGCAGGATTGCTACTGTTTTCTCGACCCCGAAATGCCCAGCGACTCGACTGTAGTGTGCTTCCCATATCATCTTAGCACGCTTGCTTGAAGGAACACAAAGGTGTCCCATGTGACATAAAAGTGCATCTTGGAGGTGAAAATTTGGAACTTGCGTACCCCCCAAGAGTGCCTTGTAAGTTTGGCCAAATTATGGGTCACTCTCATAGAGAAGCGGCCAATCAGAAGTCTCGTGCCCACAAGAGTTGAGCACAGTGGTGAGCGCCACGATCGGTGGTCGGCTGAGGCAGTCTACAACATTATTGGTGCTACCCTTCTTGTACTTGATGTTCAAATGAAACTGTTGCAGATATGTGGACCACTTCTGATGGCGATCATTCTGCAACTTCCCTTGTGTCTGTATGAACTGCAGGGGCCGGTGGTCTGTGTGGATGATTGTTTCCTTCCCCAAAATGTAATTCTTCCATTGTCGACAAGCTTGCACAATGGAATACATTTTTTTGTCATAGGTGGGATACTTTCGAACTGTCTCAGACAATGTCTCACTGTGATATGCCACTAGATGTCCCTGTTGAGTAAGAACTGCCCCAATAGCATAGTCGGAGGCATCTGTCTCAATCTCAAATGGTTGTTGCAAGTCTGGTAATGTAAGCACTGGGGCAGAACAGAGGCGATTTTTCAATTCTTTGATTGCCTTCTATTGAGGTTCTGACCAAAAGAATTTTCCTCTCGCTCCTCCCTTGGTGACTTGACTCAAGGGCCAAGTGATATGGGAGAATCCCAACACGAATCTATGGTAGAAATTAGCAAGACCCAGAAATTTGCGAAGCTCTATTATAGTGGTTGGGGCTGGCCAATCCCGAATGACTTGGATCTTGGCTGGATCAACATGCACCCCCCTTTCATCAATAATGTATCCCAGATATTGAACCTGGCTCATGCCAATGTGCACTTCTCCAAATTGGCACACAACTTGTGTTGCCGCAGTGTTTGGAGGACTTGTCGGATGTGCTGAAGGTGCTCTTCCCAAGTCTTGTTGAAGATCAGAATGTCATCCAAGTACACCACTACAAATGAGTTGGTGAATGGCTGCAAGATATCGTCCGTCATCCTCATGAAGGTTGCGGGAGCATTCGTCAACCCGAAAGGCATGAATAGCCATTCAAAAAGGCCTTCCTTGGCTTTGAAGGCAGTCTTCCACACATCATAGGGTTCAATTGGTACCTGGTGATACCCAAAATTCAGGTCAATCTTGCTGAAATATTTTGCACCTTTGATTTGGTCCAGAAGGTCATCAAGCTGTGGGATTGGGTACCTAT
Organism: Pinus albicaulis; assembly: GCA_034641835.2. Taxonomy (NCBI): domain Eukaryota; kingdom Viridiplantae; phylum Streptophyta; class Pinopsida; order Pinales; family Pinaceae; genus Pinus; species Pinus albicaulis. Next base: position 1,625,115,098 of record CM076575.1, read on the forward strand.
TCCGAACAGTGATCTTGTTTAGAGCCCAATAGTCAATACAGAGTCTCCAAGTCCCATCCTTCTTCTATACCAACATGATTGGGCTCCCACAGGGCGATGAATTTGGTTTGATGTGACCTTTCTGCAACAGCTCCTGAATCTGCCTCTTGATTTCATCATTCTCCAAAACAGAGCGTCGATAGATCGGTCCATTGGGTAGCGGTGCACCTGGGGTCTGATCAATTGGGTGCTTGACCTGATAGTGCAGAGGAACCCCCGTGGGTGAGGTGAATATGTCCTCGTACTCCTCCACAACCTTATCCATTTGTTGTTGTCGTGCAGAGGAGCCCTGTCTGGAGGTCGTGGCCACAGTCTTCTTCTTGCCCTGGGGGCGGATCATCAGGAAAATGAATTTCCTGGTTTGGGAAATGAGCTTACTGCATTGTTTTGCAGTAACCAAATAGATAGCTACAGGAGGTGGTACCTCTGGTATCCTGTACAAATTATTTCCCAAAGTAACAATAACAACACGAGGTTGAGACTCATACACAGCATGACGCTTCCACAAGTATGGTTGTCCTAATAATACATCACAAACATCAATAGGAACAACATCACATAATACCTCATCCGTGAAGGGCTTGATGCTATAGGGAAGGCGGCACTGCTGGCTGACGCGGAGATCTCGTCCTTGGTGAAGCCACCCGATGGTGTATGGATGTGGGTGAGCTGTGGTCGGCAAGCCCAACCGCTTCACGACGTCTGCTGAAATGAGGTTCTTTTAGCTCCCATTGTCGACAATGAACTGTACAGGGGAGCCCTTTACCCACATCTGGGAGTGGAAGAGACGTTCCTCCTCCTCTGGATCTTCCGGTTCCTCCTTCTGGATCTTTGTAGTGGCAACATTGGCATTGGGCTCCGCATCAATAATTTGTTTCCCTTTTTCATTCCCCTTTTCAGGTTTTGATTCGGAGTCGGAACATGGATCTGACTCAGAAGCCCTCATCTCGGCCACTAGCGACTTCTTGGCCCGACGCTCACTTGTGTTGTGAGTGGAGCTCTTATGGAACTCACACCACTTTCCCATGTCCTTCTTTGGCTTTGTGGTGTTGTTCTTTTCTTGTGGCTTTGACGCGTTTTCTTTAGCCGCCATGCCTTGGCTCTATCCTTTGTTCTGCGGTTTGGAAGCACCTTTCCCTTACTTTTGATTTGCAGATCCAAAGTCTCGCTTCTTCTGTTTGAATTTCTGCTCAATCTTGGCAGTATACCGGTATGCCGTACCAAGCGAGGAGATGTCGAGGAACTCCATTTCCTCCTGAATGTATCTATGCAGACAGCTGCGATACTTTAGCACCAAATGTTTCTCTGAATCTTTGATACCAAACTTTGTGCGCAGGGTATGGAACAGATTCGTCAGCTCATGCACATCTTGATCCCTTTGTTGTCGCAGCGTGGTCCATTGTATGTACTTGTCCTCATAGATCCCCACGGGATAGTACTGTTCCTTGATGGTGTCTCGGAAAGAATTCCAAGTTGGTATGACCGAGAACATAGAGGGTTTTGTCTGGTCCTTGTTATCACAGTAGGTTTCCCACCAGTCCTTGACATGGGGGTAGCTTTGAGGAGTGAAAAAAGAATCTTCTCCTAGTCGGAAAAGTCATGAACTGAGAAATATCCTTCTAATAGATTCAACCAACTATCTACGGCATCTGCATCTATTTGACCCTCAAATATCGGAATGCCAAAATTTACTTGTACCTTAAAAGGAGTCGCACCTCCAGAGTGGTTGCTGGATGCATATGCGCCGCCGGTAGGCAGCCGTTGAAGGATCTGAGCAAAGTTATCCATCATCGTGTTCCTTTGTTTTTTTGAGGGCCTCCTCGAGCAATATTTTGATAGGATATCTTGCTCCCTCATATTTCTTTTCGTCCCCCATGGGTGTCCGTCGAGTTTTGCGAGGCTGATCTTGCAAAGGTTCCACCAGATCAAGCCCTAGCTCCTTATACACCGACCTCGTTGGGGACATGCACAGAAGGATCGAGAAAAATCATACCGCTCTGATACCACTGATCCGGATTTATGCAGTAACACAACAGAATAAACATATAACCATAAATACAGAGATGCAGCGGAAATAACACTTCATTTCATTAATATCAAAGAACTGAAATTTGCTTACAGACATAATGGAAATAAAACTAGCTAGGGCGCTGGTAGCTATCTCTGAGGAGAGATGTGGCGGCTACAGGCCTCTGAACTGAGTTACAATGAGGCTCGAGGGCCTATTTATTATTGAGAAACAATGGAGAACCCTAAACATCCAAAAACCTAACCCTAGGAGATGAAGTGCCAAAACTATGGGCCCCATTTGGGTAAATTGGTGTTTCAACTTCCCAGGGACGTAACTTTGGCATACTATCTTCGTTTGATGCTCATGATACATCATTAGAAAGCTCTATCTGAGGACTACAACTTTCGCCACGAATATCATTCTAGAATGATATATTCGCTGGAGGCACGATGCCCAAAAAATGTTGTTTAGGGCCTCAAAACGGCTCCGGAAGTTCAGGGCCCGAAAAACTGCTAAAAATAGTAAGTTATGTCGAAACTGAAAAAAAAAAAAAGAAAAAAAAAGAAAAGAAAAAGAAAAGAAAAAAAGAGACAATGGTGGGGTCCAAGTGGAATAGGCGGGGTGGCCACCAATATCCACCTGGATCAATATAGTCCCTAGCATGCCCTGGAACACCTTGGTTGAATGCATTGACATACATTAGCACTTGGCACACAATACCACTTGGCATGTATTGGAACCTATTATTAGTGTGCCTAGCATGCCCCTTTTCAAAACGATAAAGTCTTGACTTATTAACCCTCTTACTAGTTCTTCCTTTTGTTGCCTTGACACATATTGACATACCCTGGCACCTTGCGCCACATTCTTAGCACCCAACATGTATTGGCATATCTTGGCACTATTAATTGGCACATGATATAATTAGCACACCCTGGAACTCCCAAGCACACTTTGGGAATTATTAACATGCCTTGATATTCCCTAGCATGCCTTACCAATGCTTAGCATACCTTGTCACTCTCTCCTTGGCATGACAACTAACACTGACAATTAACACTAGTCTCTAGCAGTACACATTCCTCATATTCATTAACTTCCATGAATTTTTACCTAGTGCTCTCTAAATGTTTTTTCCTAGTACTCCTTAACACTCATCAACATGCATTATCACTCTCTAGCACACCTTAGCACTCTTCAACATTCCCTTCCACTTCATCACATGCATAACACTAGTCCCTGACACATATTGGCACTTGGCACGTGTTGGCACTTGGAAAGTCTTAGCATGTATGGAATACGTTGAGATGCCTTGGTACGATTTAACATGGTTTAATATTAAATTTATTTGTGAAGATCAATTGTTGGAAAGTAGGTGAGAAGCAACAAAGGAATACTTGGCACTTAGAATGCACTAAGACTTTGCACTTGGCACCTATTGCCGCCTAGTGTTGGTGTGCCTAGCATGCCCCTCTTGGAAAAGGTAAATTGATGACTTATTAACCCTCTTATGTGTTCATTTCCTTGTAGTTTAAATTTTTTCTCCTTTTTATTGTCTTGACAGTCCTTGACATGCATTGACACACCCTTGCACATCTCGGCATGCCTTATCACTTAGCACATCTTAGCATGTTTGACATGTATTCCCACTATCTGGCACATCAAGGGGGTGAAGAGAGATGTAGTCCTAAAGTAGGTCGAGTACGAGGGCTGAGTAAGGGTTGCTAAAGGGAGGTCATGATCATCCTCCAAGAGCAATATCATCATGTGAGGGTTCAGAAGAATGTTGCATACCTTAATGGTCGGTTTGCGCTAGGAATTAGGATGGCATATTGTTGGTTCTCTTCTGGCAGATCAAGCTTAAGATAGGTTTCTCATGAGAATCTGGGCATGTGATTTCAATGGTGTCTTTGTGTGAAGGCCGTATCAAATTCTGAAATGTTGAAATTTGCAATAAGAAACAATGAGATTGGAAGCCAGAAATGACAAAAAAAAATTCACCCACACCGGTGAGGAATTTTGATGCATCAGGAGTGAGGAATGTGGGGCGCCTAATTTATTTTTCCTTTAAATAAATTGTAATTTCATATCATAACAACTTGTGTCAGTTAATTAAGTCATGTTGACCGAGTTAGCTCAAGAAATTCAAGTGGAGGGTCTAATATGAGGTATCTATAGGGATTCTAATATTTTTGGCGTCCAGTTGAAGTTGATGCATTAGTGGGGTGCAAGTGTAATTAACTCAATTAAATGAGTTGAAATCAATTTAACTAGTTCTAATTGAGTGATGAGCTAGTGAGAGGTCCGGTGAATTAAATTAGATTTAGTTCACAATGAGTGATCAATTAGATAACTGATAATTCGCTATTAATATTTGCATGCATGTCAATTTCAAGGAATACCCAGTTGAGATAGAGGTTAAAGGGAACATAATTATCAGTTGTATTCAAATAAACTTTCCCATGTGCAATTATAAAGTCATTGGGATGCCATGATGGATTGCACAATCAAGGAAGACTGATTTTCCTAATTAATAAGGAGTTAATTCCCTAGGAATTGCATGAGCAAGGCAGGTTGAAGTAAGGATGAGAATTGGCTAAGTACTAGACTGAGTTTTCCTAGATCAATGGGAGACAATATTTGACAGAGTGTTGGAGAATCTCATGAGAGATTAAGCATTGTATTGTTTCATGATTCCTTGAATTAATACACAATAGAGATAGAGGGGTTTTGATTAGTTGCTTTCCCCAAACACATCATGTTGTTGTGCGATTGATAATTTATTTCTCTTACTTATATCTGATTGTGCGATCGTGTTTTGTTTCCGTAAATTGTAGGAAGGATTCAGTATCTTGTTTTAGTAGATTACAAGATCAGATTTAATCTCGTTGGTTAGATTTTCTACATGGTATCAGAGCAAGATTTTTTTGGGCAGCGATTTTGTAGAGAATATTTGAAGATTTTGGTGTAAAAATTTCGAAAACAAATAGAATATTTGGATTCCTTGCGAAAATCTACCCAAATGGAAAAAAAATAAAATAAAATAAAAAATTGGTCAAATTGGAGCTCAGATGAGGGATATATCATCGATTGAAAATCAACTCTTTTTTAGAAACTTTTTGTAACTTTGGGACAATTACACTGTGCATGAGTCAAGAACCTATATGCACTTGAGGTACCAGATGCATGCAAAGCTTTGAGGAGAAAGGCATAAGTTAGAGACTTGGTGGTTTAGAGGGAGCATAAATTACCTCTCAACATGCATCCTCATGAGAAGCAGTCTCAGAAGGTTGTGGAGTAGCTGCCACAATTGGAGAAGCAGAGAGGAGACCGAGTGGAAGCGCCCACTCAAGCAGAGACATTTATGAGGGGGAAATTCCAAGCCAGATGGGAAGACAGAGCAGCCATACCTCGAGGTGTAAGGTGGGGTTATGTGTAGACATAATCCCAAGATAAGAAATTTGGGCAAGGTCCATTGAGATGGTGTGTCTCATAGATTGAACCTGGCTACAAGGATCCCACAGTACAGCAATTGTAGGAAGGATAAGTTAGATTGATGTAGTCATATGTTAGCAAGACAAAAATTAGAGTGACAGATGTCAAATACTGGAGCACAAATAGAGTTAGCAACAGTTCAAAGGGCACAGATGCAAATGTCAGTAGCAGTGCCGAGAATCCAGTACTAGATATGTGCAGTAGCTAGCAACAGTCAGAAGACTCTGATGACAGATGCATTATACTGATTCATTTTTTCAGAGGCTATTCAGTTTCAGGATTTGCAGGTGCAAACAACACTAGAGAAGTGTAGCATGCAAAACATTCCAAAAGTACCGGATGGGGATAGATTGAATTCCTTTCTTGTTGAGAGGGAGCGTTGAAATTTGAAACAAGAAACAATGAAATTTGCGAATAGAAAGGACAAAAAAAATGCACCCACACTCGTGAGGAATGTGAGGCGTCTAATTTATTTTTCCCTTAAATAAATTGGACAATAAATTGTAATTTCGTCTCATAACAAATTGTGTCAATTAATAAGTCATGATGATTGAGTCAGCTCAAGAAATTCGATTTAAGGTGATCGATGTGGATATTGGTGGCCACCCGCCTATTCCACTTGGGCCCTCGCCATTGTCTCTTTTAGTTTTTCAGTTTTTGTAATTATAGCACAATTTACTATTTTTGTTATTTTTTCGGGTTCTAAACTTTCGGAGCCGTTTTGAGGCCCCAAACGATGTTTTTTGGGCATGAAAGGTTTGGTGATTTCATAGAAATCGTATAAGCAATTGTATTCCTCGAAGAGATCTTTCTAACGAGGTATCATGTGCGTCAAACGAAGATCATATGACCAAGTTACGACCCCGGGAAGTTGGCTGCCCAACTAACCCCAACGGGGCCCATAAACTCTTGGTGTTACATCTCCTCAGGTTAGGGCTTTGGTTGTTTAGGGTTTTATCTTATTTCAAATAATAAAAAGACCCTTGATCCTTATTGTAACACAGTTCAGAGGAACATAACTATCAATTGTATTTATAGAAAAATTCCCATGTGCAATTATAAAGTCAATGGGATGCCATGATGGATTGCGCAATCAAGGAAGGTTGATTTTCCTAATTAATATGGAGATAATTCCATTGGAATTGCGTGAGAAAGGCATGCTGAAGGAAGGCTAAGAATTGGCTAAGTACTAGACCGATTTTTCCTAGATCAACTGGAGACAATTGGCAGAGTGCTGGAGAATCTCAAGAGAGATTAAGCATTGTATTGTTTCATGATTCCTTGACTTAATACAAAATAGAGATAGAGGGTTTTGAGCAATTTCTTCCCCAGATACATCTTGTGTTGTGCGATTTATAGCTTGTTTCTCTTACTTATATGTGATTGTGCGATTGTGCTTTGTTTCCACAAATTGTAGGAAGGATTCGATATCTTGTTTTAGTACATGATTAAAAGATTAGATTGAATCTCAGATTTTCTACATGAAATAGAAGATAGGGTTGATACCATCTTGCCTTGTGGTGGTTAGTAGGCCACAAGGTCTGTGATAAAGACCAACATAAATGGAGGAGGGCTTGCACTGTAATTTAGACCCATAACATAAATCGACGCAGGCATAATATTGACTGAGTTAACCCTAGTTTGAGGGTCGACATTCAGATCTGAAGTTCATGTCAAGATTCAGTCAAAGAAATGCCCATAATCTATGGATCCATGTGAGCTAGGTCGAGTCCCTTATGGAGGCAAGACTCGTTTTTTTTCTATGTGTGGATAGGTTTTGTTCTACAACAATTAGAAGTACATAAGTATAATGCCCTAGTTAGGACAGTTTCCTAGCATGTTTAGTTCATAAGGTATGACTTTAAGATTGTGACAAATTTGTGTAGAAGAAGATGGGTTGTGACCCTTAGAGCGAGGTTTATTTCTGCAATAAAGACCACAGATCTGGAAGATGGTTTGCAGATTTAGTATGTGTGGAGACAACAGATCCAAAGGAGGGTGGAACCTAAGTAGAAGATTGAGCATGCAGAAGAAATGTGCCATATGAAGAATGGATTGACATGCAGAGGAGTTGATTTTGGTGGAATTTCCATAGATTTTTAGACAAAGATCTAAAGAAACCTATAAAAAATTAGTAAATGGATTGTTAGTGGCTGATTTTTTACCCTAGTTCAGTCATCTACAAATTGTTAGAAGTATGATAAAAGGAGTAGTTCATATTTGTTCATAGATTGGACAACAAAGATCAAATTGTCGATACACAAGAACAATGATCTTGAGAGGACTCAAACCATTGTTAGGTGGCAGATTTGAAGAGTCCTAGATGAAGAAAATATTGTGGGCCGTAGATCAGTAAAAAGAATTGACTGTGGTTGGGCAGATTGATGGTAGGCCAAGTACAGTTGGAGGGTTGTTAGGTTACTGTCAAAGAAGAGCCCTGAATCTTGTTCTGGTGAAGGACAACAAAATTGGTAGAAGAGCAGGTGTATAGGCCCTAAGGATGTGAAAACTTTGAAGGACTAAAGTAACAGTCAAGTGGGCGAACCAACTAGCCCTAGTTCACTATATTGTAGAGGATTTATTCAGTGAGAAGAAGGGCAACCTCTATAGCCCTGGACTTCTCATCTTGGACCTGTAGTATGGAAAAAGTGGGCATACCAAAGAGTTGTTCACAAATGGAATTGTGAAAAACTTGTTACCACTCAAACCAGCAGTGGATCTAAAAGGGGTTCCTAAGAGGGCAACGGCTAGGATAAGGGAAACGATGGAGGCTTAGCCCATTGTCACCATAGCTAAGGATCCTTGCTCTTCACGGACTTTCGCCGGTGGGTGGAGTCCCGATAGTTTAGGAAGTAACTTGTAGAGTATAGGTCAATGAATAGGTGGGAAGTGACCCTCGAAACACTTTCCCTAAGATAAAATAAAGAATGGGACTTGCTTTCCTTTTAAGCAAGGGAATTATCTTCTAGGGAGAGAGGAGGGGGATTGAAGGGTTGAGGAAGAAGAATAAGACTTATGAAGGAAGTTCTCAATCCCTAAAATCCTTTGGGAACTTGGATTCCTAAATGGTCCTTAATGACTGGACCTGCGTCAGCCCTGCGTGGCTCCTGCTGCCTCTGCGCTGTGCTTGTTGGGATTTGGCTAGACTGCGAGGCTCCTGCTGCCCCTGTTGCTCTGGCTGCTTGGAATGCTTACGCAGAAAAAGCATAGGTAGGAAAGAAGGCACTGGCTGCTTGTATAATTGTTGGCACAGGAAAACTGTAGAATTGTTAGAGTAAATCTCTGTAGGTACCATTAGTTGGTGATCATCGATAATCATTTAATTTCATCAAATACCCTAATGAATGGGCCTTACAAGCTATTTGTGTATACAAACCCGACAAAAGCTGTGTGATGGAAAACACCTACCAAATAAGGATGACATTTCAAATGGGGCAAGAAAGAATAGAGAGATAGACATCGAAAAAGTTAAAATGCTAGGGCAACAGGAAAGCAACTAGGTAGCATGGTAGAAAGCACAACAAAGAAAATTATAAAAATGGAAAACGCTACAAATTAGCACCTATCCAAACATCACCACAATTTTTTCTTTAACTCTAAATCTCCAAATTCATCAAATTATATCCTGTATTCAAACCTGATCCTCTCTATTAGCCATTCTGAATATAAGGCTGAGAACTTACTATAGAACCATCACCTACATGTAGTGATCTTATTTTGTGACCAGACAACCTACTTTCATGAAGACACGGAAAGGAAACACTCTCTGCCAAGATTTTCCATACAGCCCAGGTTGAGCAACCACGTATACATCACCAGTTCTTTCTCGTCAGATTTGTAACTTATAAGAGCTTTGTCTGACCACCTTTGGGTTGCTCCCAGAGTCACTCAGGCAAGCCCTCTCAACATCATCCTCTTTCTGTAGTACCTAATTAGTAATTTAATTAACCATAACAGTTTCTTGATCATGCAGGTATTTCAAATATATTGCCAATAAGCATAAAGCTTTCATGTTAAACAATTAGGTCAAAAGACTAGACCATGATGCAAAAAATACAAAGAAACCTCACCAACACTCAAAGGACAAACAAAGTCAAACCTCTACAAAGTATAAATAGATATCTAATAAACTTCATTCCACCACAAAAATGTGCTTAACTAAAGAAAATTCTAATTACTGTGCTTTCAAGACAAAGCTTTCAAGGGCAGTGATGTTATAAACATACCCCTACACCTCGTGAACAATAAATGTGTATAAATAGACCATCATACGATTCATTTTAAACATCATTATTATCATTTTATAAATCATTTTTATTAAATCAACAAGAAGCAAGCAACAATTGCATTCAGTTCCACTGAAGCAAAGTATATGGCAGTTTCATATACTTATTATGAAGCTATCTAGATTTGCAACTTGATTGTAGAGTCAACCAATCAGTTGATGAAGTCCAATATTGTCTCTTGTCAAAATCAAAGTTACATCAAGCTCTATGAAAATCTAATGTGTCATGACCATTTCAAACACATTGATATTCAATACAATTTCCTAAGATTCCAAGTTCATTAGGGAGTTGGTAGTGTTGGACCACATTCTGACAAAGTTGCATATGGTTAATAGTTTGACAAAGCTCCTAGCAAAGGGGAAGTTTACAAGTTGGGGGAGAATCTTGGGTTATTGGAAAAAAATAAAATTCTCAAGAGTGTTAGATTACCTAGTTGGTTCGAGTTGGTCTCACCTCAGCCTTGAGAAGCTAAGCAGCACCAAGATTGCAAAGCTAGATTGTGGTACACTAGTAAAAAATATTCTTAAATACAGCTAGAAGCTTATAACGACACCTTCGAGGATAGACAAATTAGTTGTTGGGTCACACCCACCAAGTATGGCACACTAGTTGAGGATAACGAGTTCATGATATTTTATAGAAAGTTGAGAACTCCAAGTACAAGTAGACACACAATCCATTCAGATCCACATAAGTTTCAGGTTGATGACGAGTTATGGTTGGACTTGCATAAAGAGCAATTGACAAACTCCTAGAATAAGTTCATACCATTTTGATACGAGCCTTACACCATCACCAAGGCTATGGGTGAGAATTCTTTCAAGGATAGTCATAGGATGATTTATATTACTTCAAATGTATATGTTAGGATGATTTATGCTTGATGGGGTGCATGTCTAGAAAGAGTTCCTTTAAGATAATGAAAAATATGATCACACGATTACTTACATAAGTAATTGTGATATCTACCCGAATGACATGAGGTAACTACATAAGAGATTTTAAAAGTGACATTTTTAAGTTTTTTTTATATCAAGGTACGTGGATCATTATGTTTTTTTCTCCAAAGTATTTACATATGACTAAATTTTTTAAGTAGTTCATCACTCTAATATTATTTCTCTGACATGCTCCTAGGTTATAATTCAAAGCATCATAGGTACTAAAATTCATGAAACTCTTGTTTTTTTGCTCTAAATAACTAAAACTCCCAAGTGTGCTACTCTTAATATTCAAACTTGCACTATTGTTAATACTACTTCCTCTAGTTGTTATTTTTCCTCCATAAGTAAGCTGACTACGAGGTGGACTTGAACCATTATTAACACGCTAGTGTAGTGTTACCTATTTGTATTTAAGAAGCATAAGGGGCGGGGTTGGTATAAGGACGGCTTTGCTATTGTTTAGTGCCATGCCCACTACTAGGTTCTCATCCTTTGTTGGCCTTAGGATATGGTTTCCCATTAGTTCATTTTATTCTTTCTCATTCGCAATATCATCCTACATTGCATCCAACCTGCTACTTTGTAATCACATATCTCTTGTGACCTCAATCTAGTGTGTTCATTAGACCTCATTGAGGTGCATTGACTACCACTCTTTATTGAGCTATATTTTATCATCAACTCTTTGTTTCACAACCATCCATTCACCAGCTCACCTTTCTCATTGAAATTCTCCAACTCTCTCATCCTCACTTCACTACTCTCTTCCTAGTTAACGTACTTTTGCAAATCTTCATTGCCTTCTTCATTTGTTCACATCAAGTTCAACCACCACTCATTAATTATCTCAACTTCCTCAAAACTTATTAAACTTACTTTTTGGATTTTATGTCCTTCGTAGCCATTTAGTCTTTTAAACTCTGATCTTTTTCAACTCCATTGTAATCCATTACTTTATTACTTAATGCAAAGTTTTACACCACCATACCATAATCAACCACCATACCACAATCAAAAAGTTAGTAGTAGGAAACAACTTTTCCTAATATCAAAATTTTTCGAATATCAACTTTTGTTTTTCAAATATCAAAACTTTTAGTTTCCCTCGTCTATTTCCCTCGCGTTGTAGGGTTTGTCCAATGGAGGAAGGGCGCGTCCAACTATGATTTGATACACTGGGTTGAAATCAAGAAATTGGAATCCCCGTGCCTCCGACGGTGATTTCTATCCCGAGACTACCACGGAAAGCTCCATAGCTCCATTACACTGAGGGGTTCAAGTGGGCTAATCAGAAGAGGTGTGGATGGCCACGATCACAATCACTTCCTGCGAGATGAATTACTTGGTTTTTCGCTACCTCCATGAATCAGGTGAGAGTTTGTATTCAACCCATTTCAGTGAAACTGTTTTATTTTATATGAACATCGCATGTAAAATTGTTTTTCAATGAAATTTTTTGAAGCTTTCCATGTAAGTGCCAAAGCTTTCGAAATTTAGGGTAATGGAAGACTTAGTATGCTTCTTACTCTTCTCTGTAAGATTCGAAGCCTTGCCACACTGGTGAAAGAGTTGTGTATATCATGTAACCAGAAATACTCTGTAGCTTAACGTGGAAGTGGAGGACTTGAACGAATTCGAAGTGTAAATCACAGCAAAGACATAAATATATCTAAAACCCTAAGCGGAATTGAAGGTATTATATCATGGTTATAATCCTAGAAGAAAAAATTCGCAGTTCCGCAGCATTGATTGAAACCCCTGCGTGCTAAATATTTTGATTCGACCTTTTTTTTTCAGGTCGAAAAAAATGTTGTTATATATAACAGTTCATATTCGTTGATCAAATATCATTTTGCAGCACATTAGACATACCATTCTAGCATATGCCAGATAGCAGGAAATATATGAACCCGATGAAGAGGCAAACCAAATCCATCATAAGAATAGTACAAAGGCCATAAAGACACATAAAAACTCTGCATACCAACCACAGAAAACCCAGCCAATACGTAACTGAATAGAACATCACTGAGACCAGATACATACCGAGGGTCAGTGGGAACATCATCTGATTGAAAACAGCATAAAGGAGAATATGGAGAAAGGAAAAAAATAGAAAAGGATCTGGTATGTACAATGAAGATATAACCTATAAAAGTAGCATAAGAAAAAAGGATATCCTGCTTGCTTGCAAATGTATTCTGGCTCGCTTGAGAAGATGAAGCTCGCTTGATGTAGATTATGGCAGAGGAAAATATTGAGAGTCCAACAGAGTGGAAGCCCTGTAATGCATGATCTGAATAGCACCATATGTGGACTCTAGCCCTCTTCTGGAGAGAAGGTCAGCACGCGTATTTTTCTCCACATGTATGTGCTGAATAGTGTAGGCTTGAAACTTTCCTAATAGATACTTGATCCACTGTACCCAACCAACACTATTGCTGCATTGCATTTCACATCTGCTGCTGATCCCATCAATGGTGTACTTCGAGTCTCCATACATGTGAATTGAAGGGAGATTTAGACGATAAGCAATCAGTATCCCACTCCATAACTCCATAATTTCTGCCTTATTGTTTGAGCCAACACCTCCATTCCAAAACATGTGATATCGGTCCTTGTTTTCAAGCTTTATCCAGGCCCCACAGCCACATAGGCCATCCTTATTTGCACCATCAAAATATAAAGTCGAGAGCTCAATATGGTCAGGCCGGATTCTCTTAGAAAGATCCTTAATAGCAGGTGGGATACAAGGACGATCATTAATCCATAAAGCAATATTCCTTGTAATCTTGGAGTGTTGTGGGGGAACCCCTTTGAAAATCCAACGATTCCAAGAATTCCAGATTTCCCAAAACACATAAAAGAGTAAAGATTTGTAAGAGAAACTTACAACAACCCAAGATTTGATAACTTGAATACAGTCAGAAGGACACCAAGAAGGGTCACCTATAAGCCTAGAAAAATGTTGCCAAATAGAAAGAGAGAAGGTACATGTGAAGAAAAGATAAGAAGCAGTCTCTTCATGTTGGAGACAAAATGGACATCTTCCAGGACCATAAAATCCCCGTTTTCATAATACCTCTTAAGTTAGTACTCTGTTTTTCCACAATAACCATGCAAATAATATTATCTCTGTAGGGATTTTAAGATTCCATGCAATATAAAAAGGAAACAACATATGGTCGAGAGTCATTTTAGCAATTTGATTTTCATACTCATCCTTAATGAGTAATCCCGCAATTTTCCATTCCAAACCAGAATGTCACCTTCCCCTTTGAAAGATAATCCCATTTCCTGTAGAAGAGCTTTATGGCATTCCCAGTTGTGTGCTTCACTACCCCGTAACCCTAGCATCTTTGCATATTTCCATATGGGAGCCCCGAGGTTCTAGCAGTATATAAGATCAAAGAGAGAGAGAATGCCACTGTGATGAAGTCTGTGAAGTAGGTGTGAATCAAAGAGAATTGCATTTTCAGATGCGAGCATTCAGTCGACTCCAATTAGAATATTTTTACCATTGCCGAACTCCCAAACCAGTCTTTGTCCCAAGATGTGCATCACTCTTTGGAAACTGCGCCATATGGCTGAAGCCTTTTGTATAGACCTTACACATCCCAAGTATATAGATCGAATAGAATCACCCTTAGAATATTTGTGTGTAATTATTTTAGACCATACTCTGTCGCCCTTCAGAGCACGCCATAAAGATTTTACCAGCAGCGCATTTGAGAAAATTCTGAGATTTAATAGACCCCAACTGCTAGATCTTTTTGGGATAGAGATTGCCTCCAATTTATAGATATGGATTTTAGTGTGATCCGAGGAACCTCCCCACAGAAAATTTGCAATAATGGAATTAATTTTGTTAACAGTGATTGCCGGGAGAAAGTACAAGTTAGACCAATAGAACACATATTGAGATAAGACAACTTGTATGAAGATATATCTACAATCCAGGGAAAGGAACCTACTCGTCCATTTGTGTATCTTGTTTTTAAATTTCTCGATCAGCCAAGTCCAATCATTGCTATTGTATGAACAAGGTTTGAGTCTAAATCCGAGATATGTTATGCCCAACATTATATGACTTATGCCAGTCCCTATAAACTCAAAAATAAACTTAATTTCCTCCACATCTCCCGAATCATACAGAAGGAGAGATTTAACTTTTTTAATGCATAAACCAGAAGCAACTCCAAAGTGATTGAGAATGCAGTGCAGATAAAACCATTGGTTCCTAATAAGTTTACCAAAGACCAACAAATCATCAACAAATAATGAGTGTGTGACACATATCATAGGAGAGAAAGCCAGTCCATCAAAGTAACCCTTTTCGTTTGCCATCTTCATGAGGTTCCTGAAGCAATCCATAAGAAGGATGAATATGAGCAGGGATAAAGCACAGCCCTGTCGAAGCCCTCTTTCGGCCAAGAAAAATTCAGTCGGTAGTCCATTAATGAGAACATCATATCTTACTGAAGTTATGCACGCCATTATCCATCTAATAGACTGAATAGATAGCCCAATATTTAGGAGAATTAGCCTAATGAAAGACCAATTTGCAGAACCATATGCCTTATGGATGTCGATCTTCATAATTAGAGCCTCAGTTTTGTTTTCATGAATGGAGTGTAAAGCCTCCTGTGTTATAGCAATGGCATTGTGTATAGACCTGCCACTTAAAAACCCGAATTGTTACTTAGAAATGTATGTTGATAGGATCCCCCGAATCCTACTTGCAATAATTTTAGAGGTGATTTTGTACATAACATTACATAGTGCAATAGGCCTAAAATCTAAGAACTGTTCAGGATCCAATGACTTAGGAATGATTGTCAAGAAGGTCAAATTCATATCGCCGGGAACAAAACCTAGAATTATAATTTGTTCCACAACCATAAGCAACTTGTACTCGAACATATCATACAAGTGTAAATAAAATTCAGCCATCCATCCATTCAGCCCAGGACTTTTGTCATGTGCAAAATATTTTAATGCAGCTTCTAACTCCTTAGATATCTTCACCTCCATAACATTGTTTGCATCTAGGTCTAACATGGAGGGCATATGTTGTAGTACCCAAGCTTGGCTTTGATGATCAATTTCATGGTCAACTTTATAAAAATCAGTAAAATAATTGAGCGCTTCAACCTGTATGTCCTACGTTTTATGTTTCATAGAGCCATCCGCAACCTTTATTCTCCAAATTGAATTCATGTTCCTGTGGCGATTTGCACAATTATGGAAAAACCTTGTATTCAGATCGCCTTCCTGCAACCATTGAACTCTGCTTTTTAATTTCCATGTAGTTTCCTGTATTTTTAAAATCTCAAGCTTACGAGGCTCCAGCTTCTCAAGAGTGGCATAGGATAGAGTCAGGTGGAGCGATCGTCATGTCCATATAAATCTGAGCAATCTTACTGTCGATGTCTCTCAGCTCCGAGACCCCTCTTATATTACCGTATAGAAAAATACCTCCAAAGAATTTATAGGCCTTTAGACTGTACAATAAAGGGTCCCAAGTGGCCAACATTCCACCTGCCCAGCCCACTGCATCCATTCCCACTGCATGCCAACTCGAGCGTATACTTAAAATGGTCTCAATAGCAACAATCCGATTACAAAGAGTTTCTTGGAGAAATACCATTGATGGATTTATTTTTGAGAACATCTGGCAAAGGCGAAGATTTTTAGAGGGTCTGCCCAACCCTCTTACATTCAGAGATACCATAGTCATCATTTAGCTACTTCATTGGGGCTGCCTGCTCTAAGGCCCTGAATATCATCAATTGTAGTAATAGGAACATCATGCAAATCATGCAGATCCCCTTGAAATAATGATTTTGTCCTGAGCCGACCATGAAAATGCCTTGATCCCTTTTTATTAGTCTTCCTAACAGTGATGTTAGAAGTTGACTCAGAAGATATATGAGGAAAGGGTTTTGAAAGTCCTTTATCAAAGACAGTAAGTGCAGCCATATCTAGCATCGGGTTTCCTAGAAGCGCATCTAAATCACTACCCACAGTATTCCGCGGGGAACCTGGGCGTTGTGGGGGATCAGGTTCATGAGAAGATAATGGAGAAGCCCATTCCAGGGGGGGCATCAATGGTGAAACCACTAGCGGTTCAGAGGGATGTGGACATGGTGATAAGGTAGGATTGCCCGTATAGACAGTTCCTTGGGGGTCATCTATTGGTTTATTAGAGTGCGGCGAGGTTTACTCGTGGGAAATTGGAGAGAATTCTTGATTGAAGCGAGGGGAATCCGTGTTTTCAGGTAAATATGGGGCTTTTGCAGTACGTATAATTAACAAGGGTAAATCCGAAGAGTGAGATCTGACACTGTTATAAGAGGGGGGAATTGACTTACCCGAGTCTGACCCAGATGCATGAGCTGACCTATTTCCATGTTGGCGACCAAAAGACACGTCTTTGCGGCGTCCTCTCCTCCATTGTCGCATAGGAAAGATTCTTTACAAGTGACTAGTGTGGTGACATATGAGACAGCGGAATGGCACACCCCAGTAGTCTAGTCTTTGTCAGTGTATTTGTTGTCCCCAAATTAAATCAGCATCACTCGGCAACCCACCTTGGAATGAAACTTCAACTAAAATCCAAGCAATTCGCTTGTCCGTAGTACCAATATATCTAGGATCCAAATATTTGGTCGTTCCAATGGAATTTCCGATAGCTCGAAGTGTTTTCAAGGTCCAGAACTCCAGGGGTAAGCCTGGTAATTTGACCCAAATCAGTTTACTCTTTGGGGCATCAATTACATGATTGAAACCCAAAAACCATGGGAGGAGCTGCATGAAACTCCTGCCCCGGACCTAAGTTCGAGTCATAATATTCCTACAATCTTCCTCATGCAGAAAATGCACGCTGAACCAGTTCCGCATCATTTTACTTACTTTAGGAATGTATCCCAGAATTGGACACCAGAAGGTTTTTACCCACTTCGGAAAATCAAAAGTTAAATCCTTTGGGTACAACCATCTTCCTATCGGCGCCTGCTTTTGCAAGCTTGCAACTTTGTCCCAGAGGTGGTTATGTTCCAAAATTACTTTTTTGACATTAGATGCAGGTTTATAGCAACGGTCCTTGTAATGAATCTTCCTCTTGTATAAACCTGACTGTGATTCCTGTGCGAAGAAAAACCCTGCCTCTTCTCATTCTGGAGCTCGTTGGAAGTATGTTCCGGTACATGATTAGGGTTATGATCAAAGTCCACCCTTTTTCCATCCTGGAGAGTCTTTCGTAGCCGCTCCTTTTCATCACGTAAGGTGGCGGCAATCAGATCCTCATGGGCGGATGTGTCGGAAGAAAGGATATAGTACACTTGTGGCGAGTGTAATATTGTAAAAATTGCTTTAAGCTTTTCATCAAAAATTTCACCAAGGAAAGCCCTCTTTTAGATTTATCGAAACCCTATAAATAGTTTTATATATTTGAAAATATTGATCGGGACCACTGTTGAAAACTTGGCTAGGGTAACCAGGTTAGAGTACTGTCGGATTTGCAGTCGAAAACTTGGTTCACAAAGATGGCATTTGGTTAGCCCGCTTATACCTCTTTTCCTTATGTTGTCCTGTGAGAGAATTTTCTTGTGGTTTAGCTGCCAAATGAAGAAATTTACTTTGGGTATAGCATTTGGCATCCAGATCCGATTCCATATCCCACTTTTAGGGGGAACCTGTTCCTCAAAGAGGAGATGTGTGTAGCCTTCTTTGACTGAGTATCTTGTGTTCTTCCAGCACCATTTTTCTAGTTTATCTCTTGCTATTGGAGAACATCCCTCGAGAATATTTAGGAGTTATTTTTTTTGTTCATTTAGCTCTTCGGGGAGATTCGACAGAAGCCACCCTTCCCATTTCCTCTTTTCATCCCACAGTGAGATTTGTGACAAGGTTGTAATTCTGATCGACTTGAAGTGATCTCAGAGGGGTTTCAACTGTTCCAAATCTGCTAGTGGAGCATTATTCATTATTTTGTCTTCCCAAATTTTAACTGTCAAACCATTTCTAGGAATTATACTGATGTTTTGAGTAATTAAAGGAGATGAGGATAGAAGAATATGCCAAATTGGGGAGCCTTGAGTGGTTGGAATATACCCGTTTTCCTGTTCTTTTTGCTTGAAATACTTTCCTCTTATTACTTGGGCCCACCATTCTTCGGGTTTTATGACTAGCCCCCACCATAATTTGGCCCCAATTGCTAGGTTAGTTAATCTTGGGTCTTGAATTCCTAGTCCTCCATGTTGCTTAGGTGTTGTAACAGTCTTCCAGTTTACCATGTGATATTTTCTTGTTGTTTGTTTCCCTCCTTCCCATAAGAACTTCCTTATAAAACTGCCATGCTGCTGCAGGACATATCTCAGAGCCTAGAGGACCGCGAACTGATATAAAGGGAGAGAAGACAACACTGATTTGATAAGAATGAGATGATCTGCTGGATTTAACCAAATCCCTCCTCAATTGGATATTTTCTGTTTCATTTTGTCAATCATGCCTTGCCAGGCCTTAGGACTGGTCCTTTTCAAGAAAATTGGGACTCCTAAGTATTTAAATTCCTTCTAGTCTATTTCTACCTTAAATCCCAATATTTCTTCTATTTTTTTGGCCTTTCTAATGGAGATATTCCATGCATATATTCTACATTTGTCATCACTTGTTTTCCCTCTAGATGCTTCTTGGAATCTGTGCAAGTAAGAGTTGAATCTTCTAGTTATGACCAGAGAGGCCCCACCTAGAAGAGCTGTATCATCAGCAAATTTCTCGTGATTTATGCTTTTGATTCCTTCTTTGAATCTGATTCCTGGGATGTGATGAGAGATCCTTGCTGCTTCAAGGTTGCAACTAAGAGCCTCTCCGACCAATATATATAAAAAGGGTGAGAGGGGGCACCCTTGTCGGAGATCTCTTGAAGCTTGGAAGAACCTATCCCCCCTACCATTAATCAGAGTAGAGATCCAGGGCCTGGCAATGCATTTATCTATCCATCCGATGAAGGTCTCTTTAAATCCCATCTTCATTATGTCGAGGAGGAATTTATGCCAAACCCTGTCAAATGCAATGGCCATATCCAGTTTAATGACCATTCCTTGCTCCTCACGTCTCCAACTTGAGTCAATGGCTTCCTAGATTAAGATTGTATTGTGTCATAGATTTGTCTTCTTGGGACGAAGCTGCCTTGATTAGGAGAGATGAGGAGAGGCAGGAGGACTTTCAGTCTAAGGGCTAGGATTTTGGCAATAATTTTATAAGAGAAGTTACAGAGGAAAATTGGCCTAAATCTCGAGAAAGAGGATGGATTATGTTCTTTTGGTACAAGGGCTAAAAAGGCTGAATTTATTCCACTGTCGATGTATGAGATATTTAGGGAATACCCGATCATTCGGCATAAATCTCTTTTTATTAGACGCCAATAGGTTTGATAAAACCAACTAGTGAAGCCATCAAGCCTAGGGGCCTTATCTGGAGAAAAGGAAAAGACTGTGTTTTGAATTTCTTGAGGATCAGGCAGAGCAGCAAGGATTTCATTGGCTTCAGTAGTCACCAAAGAAGGCATCAAGTCCAAGAAGAAGGCTTCACTAATGGGGGCCGACGGTTGGTCATTATGTTACAGGGCAGAGAAGTGATCTATTGCATCGGCCTTAATCTAATGAAAAGAATTGAGAGTTTGAGATCCATGCTGAATTTGGGTAATGCCATTTTTGATCTCTCGAAATTTTGCGTGCTTGTGAAATTATTTTGTATTCCTGTCTCCAGAGCTGAGCCAGCTATTGCGAGATTTGAGCCGCCACATATCTTCCTCTTGTCTCAGGATTGCGTGGTATGTTTGGAACATTTTTATTTCTTCTTGGAAGTCCACCTTCTCCACTTCATTGTTTTCTATTTGAGCCTGCTTTTTTGCAAGATTTCTTCTGCTGTTTGACATTTAGGGACAGATTTGCATTATATGTTTTGAGCCATTCTTTGATGTTGTCTTTTAACATTTTAACTTTCCTTTCCCATATGGTTATAGGGCTGCCATTAACCCACTGAGCCCAGGATGTAGCGATCATTTCAGAAAATCCAACTGATTCAATCCATAATGGGGAGAATTTGAATGGGATTGCCACATAGTTTACTGGAGGAGAAACAAGAAGCGTGATCGGTCAGTGGTCCGATCCACACCATGGTTGGATCTCTGAAGTTATAGTGAAGGAATTTGATAGCAGAATATATGAAGCTAAAACCCTGTCTAACCTTGCTGCTATGTGCCCCGGTCCCACCCTATTATTGTTCCATGTGTATTTAAATTTTCTCGGCTTCACATCGAAGAGATTAGACTGCATTAGTAGGTCTTCTAAGTCTTTCTGGTGAATTTCTCTTACCACTGTCCCTCTTCTCTTTTTGTCCTGTTTCAGAACTGTATTGAAATCTCCCCCTAGAATGCAATTCGTGCCATACTCTGTGTGCTTGAGGTCTTGTAGGGACTTCCAGCAATCTTGATTTTCAGCATAAGTGTTTGGCATGTATATATTTATGATTGTAATGGTGTAATTTAGTTTTTTGACAATTTTTTTTTAATAATAATAATAAAATTATTATAAAGCCTTGTCTCATGGGTTTCATGAGCAAGTGATTTTATTTTTAGTTGGCTCTCACTTGAGAGCATTAGGATTGGTCATTTAGAGTCAAAAGAATTAGTGTCATGTATGAAGTAGCCCTTCTTGTTCATTTGTCAAATGTATATATGATTAGAAAGTTCTCCAAAAGACAAGTGCTAGCTCTCTTCCTCATGTTTTTATGCTTTTTATATCTAATTCATGATTCGACATACTTTTGTTGACATATATGCATTAAAATATATAAAAATTCGCTACCAACCTGGGAGCTTTTGAAAATGTCGTTCCCTGCTCCCGCTTCTACTCCCACTTCCTGCTCCCGCTTCCCACTCCTGCTCCTGCTCCCAAGCAACCTTGGTATGCACAAAATCATGAATATGTTGTTCAATGTTCTAGATCAATGAAAAATGCAGACATGTGTTAGCACTGTTTGAATATGGTTGTAAATTAAGTAGCCTAGGAAGTTGATCATGTCTGGAACATTTTCTGACTATATTCTCTTATTAACTTCATAGTTCAGTCATGGAAATTGATATAGTAATATGTTCAGTACAATGGTATGACCCAAGCAAATGTCACTGCAATATTTTGTCTTTTTAGGTCTGCTGATGATGCCAATGTATTTCTTGTAAATGAAATTCAAGATCCGCTTCAGATAATTACCTTCTGAGGCTATACCTTAAAGTTCATTTTGTGTCTATAGTTTTAATCCCTGGTTTGTCTTGAGATTCATTTTTTCTAAAAGGAAATTCCATGTCATAAGTTGAATTTTGCAATGTCTGGATTGCCGTTTAGCTGCAGAGAAGTCTAACATCTTTGGAACTACCTGGAGCACTTCCAGTTGCAAACATCAGATCTTCTCTTCATATAGAAGGACCAGCTCCTTCTATTCAGAACACAATGGATACTTCCAATCAAAACTACCAAGATAAAATTTATGGTGGTTTGAAACATGGTGGGGTTCAAAATGAGCGCTTGAGGGATCCTGCTCATGAGATTTTGATTCATGGTTTGGAAAAATTCTCCATGGTGACAAAATTTTCTCGTGAGACTACTGCCCATATCTTTGGTGAAAATCATTTATTGAGCAGCATAGACAGTCCAGAAGAGAATTATTTACATACAGATAATGGCGAGCATGGTAGTGGTCAAGCTATAAAACCAGAAAAAAGAAATGGACAACTCAGTAGAAATTCAACCAGCTGTTTCTCTGGATGCTTTACAGGTTAGTACATTATTTCCTGAAATATTACTCAATGTGTAATGATTCTAATGAGTTTGTTCCACTATTTCATTAATCCAAGGGGAAACCAATTATTGAAATATTTTGGATTGAGTATGTAGTTTTTTTTTCCTTCTGAAATTTTTTGAATTTCAATAGAAAGAGGTAATGGTACATTTGGTAATAGTCATAGTTGACTTTGGACTGAAATATCCAGGATGCTCTTTTCCCCAGGAAAGACTATAAAAGAGTCTACTGATAGGCTGGGCATTTACCCATTATTATCATAGAAAAATTCCTTTTGAACATTACTTCAAGAACTATATTGATATATAAACTTTTATGGAGTTACCAACATGCAATATACAAAATAGAACATGATTAGATGTCAATCTGCCTGTGGGTAAGAGAGAAGACCCCATCTCCTTTTTGTCATTTCATCAGCTCTGGAGTTGCTCTGCCTGAAAACAAGTGTGAAGGAACATATCCTGGCAGGCTGCCATAACTATATTCGATCTCGTGTAACATCTGTGAGGGGGAAACAAAAATATCTTGGAATATAACTTTGTTCATGGCAATCCATATTGACCAAAGAACTACTGTAGGAAGGGTTGGGCGTTCACTCACCTCTCTATCATCTACCCACTTGCAATGCATCCTCAACATTTTCACTTGTCCAATTCCCTTTTTCCTTTGTTATAAACTCACAACATCCCAGACTGTTTTGGAAAAATGTCATTTAAGGAACAAGTGGTTTACAGTTTCTCCCCGTTATTTGCACAACAAACATATGCTAGATTATAATTTATCCATCATATTTATATATAGAGTTCAACCCTTTGAACCTCAACTAGTTTCATGCCACAATGACTTATAAAAAATGAAATAGCATCTCTACACCAAATCTGTCTATATTAGGAGAATTTTCCAAAACAATTTAGCTATTTGCAAGAACTGTAGGATAAAAATCATCGACCAATGAATTGATACAGAGTAGAAATAATTGATGCACATTTTAAAACCTAGTGCCATTCTTAGACACATTCCTTTCTTGACAAATTCCTTTTTTTGACAAACTGAATATTATGATTTATAATCTTGAAACTTCCTTTGTACTAGTTGGCTTGGTTGTATTATTCCATTATTAGTCCCTGGAATTTTGTCCTATTCCATTACCTCTTATCGTCTAAGCAGGACTTGAATAGGATTATTGTAGATGACATTTATAGATAGAGTACATTACTTCTCCTCCGGTGGGCCTTAGAAGTTATATGCGTTTCCAAGAAATAATATTTGCTTCCAATCATCGGTAGTATCTCTATTAGCATCAATATTTTCAATCAATGTATTCCTGGATCGAACCAATCAGCTGCAGGTACTACAATATCAGAACTCTTCAAAAGCTTGCTATAGGATATTGCCCTATATTGGTCAACTTTTATTCTTGATCACAAGCTTCTTTGGTGTTTCTTTCAAACTTCAAGTAGTATAGTATCCATTAAGATCTAACTTATCCTTCCTTTTGTTTTTCATTTAATCAGCTTATTTTTTCCTCAATCTTTATACTTTTCCATGTTCTTCCAATTCTTCCAATTTCTAATCAAGCTTAGATACATCTTGTCTTGACTTGCAGGCTTTGTTAGAACTTAAAAGACTATGAAAGAAAAAAAAATAGGCAAAGTATAAAGATAATAGTAACAACTCTAATCAAGGAGATGTAAAATGCTTATCTTTTGAAGAAGGGTTAGCTCCCTCTTAATCTTGGACCTGTTCACCAACCTAGTTCTTACATTAGCATGGTGTCATTATTAACAAGAGTTAGATCTACTTTTTACAATGGAAATGATTAGATAGGGTTTTGTTCCCGGGGTTCATCTTAGTCCAAACTAGTGAGTTAGCTGCAAAGGCCTAGAGTCTTTATTGAGAATCCTTCTATACATGAGATTTTCATTCCTTGATCATAAATAAATTAGCAAAGAAAGACTTCAAATGTTATAATAACAGTGATTTCTAATATATATCTACACAAACCCTTATTACGCCGGAGGCGTTTTCTTCGCGGGCTTTGCCTGTGCAAACACTATTCAGTACAGCCATTCACACTGATTTGTTTTCACCCTTCCGTCAAGTAAGACATGGACACGTGCTTATTATAATATTGCGGGGTTGGGGTGAGCAAACATTGTTCACCCCAGCCAATAGCAGCAATATGGTATCGCCCTTCGCGCGAATCAGATTTTGCCACGTGTACGACCCTTCACAGTCGAGGCGGGCGTTGTTTTGTGAGATCTGCTGGACGTTGCCAGTAAGGCGGGTTTAACATTCCCCACCTCCACTTCGTGGGATGGAGTGTTGACAGCGGGGTCTGAGCACCGGTGCCCATGGCAGCGGCCTTGTCGACAAGGGTTCCGCCAGCTGCACCAGTTCCTCCTGAAACTCGCTTAACTTCGCCTCCTCGTTCGCTGCGCTCTGCCTTATCTTTGGAGGGTTCGTCAGTGTCTCTACAACGGTATCCAAAACCAGTCCAAAACTAGATGGCACACCGTTTGCCCTGTGTTGGTGGAGTCTCCAAAGATGCCACTTTCTAGTTTTCTGGGGGTCTTTTTTTTCAACTTTTTAAGCTGCATTTCTCTCGCATTGTGCACGGATTTTGATTGCTTGAATAGCCCCTGCTGCTCGAGATCATAAGAGCCAAGTTGCTTGAAGTATTTTTCTGTACAAATTTGAGCCAAATTTGGCGGAGGAACGATACATTTAGCGGAGGTAGATGTCTTCCAAGTGAGGTTTAAGAAGGGGAATGTCAGTGGGTGGGCCTGGTAGAGATATGATGAAATGAAAGAGACAGAGGAATAGTAGTGGGATGGAGCGCAAAACTAGTATTAGCACCGGCGAAACATATATTTCCGAAAACTAGCATATGATGTTGGGTGGATTCGGTTTGGGTTGCTGGTACCACTGAGAAGAAGAAGTAAATTTGTAGCTTTATTGTTGGACAGTTATATGGCTTGGTTTTGTTTCTCCTTAGTTAGAGAGAAGCCTATTAGTAAATAGGTTGTTGTAGTTCTATCAGTTTTAATGTGTTTTCTTCAACTAATGGGGATGTTAAAAAGGTTTAAATTGGACATCAAATTTTAACAAGTTTTCATTCTGATTTTACTATTACTTTATTGATACTGGCATGACCCACTTTTGTGTACACTGAACTTATACTAAAATGATTTTGGCTGGTTGGAAAATTAACTTGTTTAATTTTGAAGCGTGCTTTCCTTCAAGGAAAGTAGACTTTACTTAGAAATCAACTCTTCAGTAACAGCCCAGTATATTCTTATGTACTTCATCTTTCCACATTGTTTTCTACTTGCACTTTAATTAGTTCAATCAGACCTGAAGATCCATAGACTTGAATTGTGATTAACACGTATGTATTGTTGAATTAAAATTTTATGTTAAGAGAGAACACAATTATATGTGTTACTGCATTTTAAATGAATAATAAGTCTTTTTTTTCCCATGTGACAATGCAACCCCATGGATCAGGGTAATATATTTTTCAGGGCTCAAGTTTGTACAACAATACGGCTTACATGGCTTCAACAATACATTAGATAAAAGATCAACATGTTACTAATAAAAATTGAACATGGGTAGTTTGACATTTTTAAGTTGTTTGTTATTGTAATAAAACATATTCTTTGAAAAAACAAAATAAAAGATGAATTAAATATGAGTCAATTGCATGCGTTGACAGAATACACTCCATTCGATGAAAATTCACTACTGTAGGGTTGATGCATGGCTGGAGATTCTCTGTTATGGATAGTTTGCACCTCCATGGCTCAAGACCTCCATTACCAAGTCCAAAAACTGAATTCTGGTTTAAAACATGACTTTCTATCACAAGGCTGAGTGGGCTTAGAAAAAGCCACGCAGGACCCACCCATATGCACTCCAAGGGAAATCCAAATAATGCAGGGATGGGTTTATAAAGCTCCAAAAATGAAAATTCAGTGATTTTTTTTATTTTGGCTGGTCGTGGGTATTTTAAGTTTTGTATTCTAATCATATTTCAAAACAGGTTTGAAATTTTCATCCTGTATTGTGAACATATTTCAAGACAGGATTGAAATAGTCTATAGATTTAAGATAATAACCACAAAGTTATAAAATTAAAGTCATGGAGATGAAATTACCTACCTTCTTTCCTCCTTCAAGTTAAGCAAACAACATATTTAATTTTCATAGTTTTAAATCTAAAAATTCATGTAATAAATCAATGTCAGATTTTACCCCTCATAAATTCACATTCATCATGTTCCCTAACATGTACCACAAAATGATTCAATGTCAGATTTTACTATCTTTCAAGAGATTATTATCTTAGCATTACTACTATTGACATTGAGCATAGTTTACATGTACCTCTTTTAACTTCCCCTGTTCTCCATTATTGCCTTCGAATATGGTACTACTATATTGTAAGTTGTAACTTCTTGGGGATGCTTCAAAAGATATGCTCATGCTAAATTCAAACTTCTCTGTCCATATAGTTCTGCAACTTGGTCTTCACATTGATCTCACTAATTGGTCCTTCAAGCTCAGCTATAAGCCATAGATATATCTTTGAACTGCTTTCAGTGTCCTTTATATTTCAATATCAAATAGGTAGGCTTCAAGAATTGAATTCGTCTTTCTTTTATGTACGACAAGGGTGCTATTTTCACAAACTTGTGTCACGGATCCCCTATACCCTCACAGTCCTTATGAAGAGATATAATGCTGCTACATATTCTAGTGTCATAGAGATGGGCCTTATATCATCGTGATAAATTATGTCACGAAGTAGCATCCCTCAGGTTTTCGCACGGGATGAACTCTGATTCTTGATGATTCAAAAAGTTTTGTATGTCTCTGTATAGTTCAGATCACAGATATACATGTTCTACTTGTTAGCTCAGACTTTTCACAAATGTAAATTATGTCATTAAGTGTAGCTTCAGACTTGTAATTGATCAGAATCTTGGCTTTTATTCACAGTGATGATTTTGGTCCCTTCTATAGACTATGTACCTTAGTCTTTTGGTCCTGTAGCACAGAGTAGATCACATAATTTTGATTCATTTTGCACAAAGGTATAGATATGCTCAGTCCTTTATGTCATAGATAAGACTTGTTTTGCATGTCTTTAAGTTCATCATTTGTACATTTAAATTCCTCAGAGACGATCCACATGGTTTTGGTTTATTTTAACTTCAGATAAAAATACACTTCTATCCTTCGTCTCACAGTGCCACATATTTGCATGGATTACGAAGATGATGGTATTTTTAGATGTCAAAGATATATAGTCTCCCAAATGAGCCGAGCTGCCTTATATAGTGTTAGATAGACTTTGTATCATTTCATGTTGGTGTCATCATTGATGCCTTGATTCTTCAAATATTTGTTGCTATAGTAAGCTTCAGATACCTCATAGAAGTGTCACAAAACCTTTTTGTATTGATCGAAGAACAGTACCTCAGATATTCGTGTTTTCCCAAACAAACTTGCTTCAATCATTATGGCAATTTTGGACTTGTTCATACTCTCAGACTAGCCTTTGAACTCAGCAGTAATATATGTCAGCTACAGTATTTTGGGTACTCAAACTATACAAATATCATGAATACACTTGGTCTTTTTGATTCAGAAAGGAGCGCACAGTCATGCTCAGATTGCCACTACTATTATCGTTGAGCATAGTTTACATGTACCTCTTTTAACTTCCCATGTTCTCCATTATTGCCTTCGAGTATGGTACTACTATATTGTAAGTTGTTACTTCTTGGGGCTGCTTCAAAAGATATGCTTACACTAAATTTGAACTTCTCTGTCCATAAAGTTCTGCAACTTGGTCTTCACATTGATCTCACTAACTGGTCCTTCAAGCTTAGCTATAAGCCACAAAGATGTCTTTGAGCTGCTTTCAGTGTCCTTTATCTTTCAATATCAAATTGGTCGGCTTCAAGAATTTAATTCATCTTTCTTTTATGTATGAGAAGGGTGCTATTTTCACAAACTTGTGTCACGGATTCCCTATACCCTCACAGTCCTTATGAAGAGATATAATGCTGCTACGTATTCTAGTGTCACAGAGATGGGCCTTATATCATCATAGTAAATTCTGTCACGAAGTAGCATCCCCTCAGGTTTTTGCACAGGATGCCACTAAGATCTGATTCTTGACAATTCAAAAAGTTTTGTATGTCTTTGTATAGTTCAGATCACAAATATACATGTTCTACTTGTCATAGAGATGCTCAGAATTTTCGCAAATGTAAATTATGTCATTAAGTGTAGCTTCAGACTTGGAATTGATCAGAATCTTGGCTTTTATTCATATTGATGATTTTGGTCCCTTCTATAGACTATGTACCTTAGTCTTTTGGTCCTGTAGCATAGAGTAGATCACAGAATTTTGATTCATTTTGCACAAAGGTATAGAGATGCTCAGTCCTTTATGTCATAGATAAGACTTGGTTTGCATGTCTTTAAGTTCATCATTTGTACATTTAAATGCCTTAGAGATGATCCACATGGTTTTGGTTTCTTTTAACTTCAGATCACAATAAAATTCTATCCTTCGTCTCACAGTGCCATAGATTTGCATTGATTACGAAGATGACAGTCTTTTTAGATGTCAAAGATGGATAGTCTCCCAAATGAGTCGAGCTGCCTTATATAGTGTTAGATAGACCTTGTATCATTTCATGTTGGTGTCATCATTAATGCCTTGAATCTTCAAATATTTGTTGCTATAGTAAGCTTCAGATACCTCATAGAAGTGTCACAGAACCTTTTTGTATTGATCGAAGAACAGTACCTCAGATATTTTTTTTTTCCCAAACAAACTTGCTTCAATCATTATGGCAATTTTGGACTTGTTCATGCTCTTAGACTAGCCTTTGAACTCAGCAGTAATAGATGTCAGCTACAGTATTTTGGTTACTCAAACTATACAATTATCATGAATACACTTGGCCTTTTTGATTCAGAAAGGAGCACACAATCATGCTCAGATTGCCACTGAAAGTATTGTCACAGTAGGTTGTCTTCTTTTAACAGATTTCATATAAGCCATTTTCTTTTTCTTTGAGTACTTTGTAGATTATAAAGATGATGACTTGTATGCTTATCATAGGAGAAGGTGCCTCTGAAATTCACATTAGTACAGGAAACTTACTTCATAAATCAACATAGAGACTCAAATATGTGTACCTATGTGAAATATTTTGTCGACAACAGAGATATGAATTTCATCCTTGATTTACAGAGATAATGCAATAGAGTCTTTGCAGAGATATGAATTTCATCCTTGATTTACAGAGATAATGCCATAGAGTCTTTGCATGTATTATAGGTCTCTTTTTCTAGCCCTTAAGTATTTCGGTCCTTCCTTTATTGATGAGCTCGGTTCACAGGAATATTGATGTCTTTCTTCAACATGAATCACAGAGGTATTGTGCCTCTTTCAATTCGTATTTTAAGGAAAGGATGTCGCAGAATTTGTATGATACTTTGCTTAAGGTGCCACAGGGATAAGCAAATAAGCCAACAAACTGTTATCTTCAATCTTCCTTTCCTTCAACCTAGCTCTGATACCATGTTGAGAAATCAAGATGCTTGTAGATTAGGGTAGATTTCTCTTAACTTGATAATTAATTGTGAATGTTTGTTGGCTTCTTGTTACTTATGTTATCTTCTTCTGAGATCCTCGAATGTACTATTTCACTGTGTATACATATTACTGTTTTGACCTTATTTTGTGCTTCGATTGTAAATACTTCACTGTACATCTCTCTGACTTCTGTTGACCATTTCTGTGAGACCCTATGTGATACCATCAAACTAAAATGGCATACTTCTCATCAAGCTGTGATGACACCAAACCAGTGAGACCTTTGTCGTTGTGGTAGCACGAAACAGTGATAGATTTTTCACTGTGGTAGTTCCAAATTCTAGTGTCATACTTATCATGTGATTGATTATACCGAGACTGTAGTTGACCTGTGATTATAACACTGAAGATCTTCACTGTAATACAGATTATACTGATATCTTTTTGTCACACCGAGCCTTAACTGTAAATACACCTTTATAACTCATTCTCCTCACTGTTGTGGTATCAAAATAATCTTATAAGAGTAGTACTGAATTGAGGCAGAGGTAATTTCAACACTGTGATGTCATTGAGACTGAGATGTTACCGAGATCCTTCTTTTCATAGTGACAGAGATTGACCTTTCTTGTGAACTTGCACCTAGCTTAATTATTGGACTGTCTTACTATGATTTGAGCCCTTTTGACATAGGTCTTTTTAGAATGTTTCGAGTCCTTTCAAATTTCCTTTGATCATAACCATAGCTTTGAAAACATGTTGAGAATTTGTAGAGCTTGTGTGTAATACAAAATTCTCTTCTTAATAACTACTTGTGAGCTTGCTTATGTGTTCTTATTTAACTTAGTTACTCCATCATCAAGTTAGTTATCAAAGAACTCAGTCAAAATGTTGAAACAGAATTATTTACACTCGTAACTGAATATCTTATAATGTAGTTAGGAAGGTAAATCTCTGATTTACCTTCCTCACTTACAACTCCTTTAAGATCAGCATGTCTTATTATAATGTTGTCTTGACGTTGGAAAATTCCTTCAATAGATATATCTGCACTGTATACTTTTGCATCTATCTGTAGTCCAACTCCTGTAGCTTCCATAGATTATATTCTTGTACCTTTCAATTTACATCAGACTTCCATTTTAGATCCACATGCTTCAGATCCGCATTTGGTTACCCTTATTTCCATGCTGTTTGCTTCAGACTTTACCTTGATATATCCGCACTGACTCAAACCCAAAATCCGCAAATTTGTTCTTCTCTTTTAATGCTGTATACTTTATCGTAATAATTGCTTCTTTTTCTACGCTGTATTAACCTGAGTGTAATCCGCAAAACTTGTTCCTTTTGCATGTTATATAACCTCAGTATCATCCGCAGATATGTTCTCTTAACCGTAGCATATGTAGGGTATATATAGTAGTTCTAGCCAAGTAATTAAGTCGACCTTATAGCCATTAAGTAGGCCGACTTTAACACTTGTTTGTAGGCTGACTTCATAGGCATATCTTCAACGTTTGTAATCCATTCTATTGCAACGTCCTGGAGGGTATTCTTCATGCCTTTTACATGACTCTTAATTACACTAATGTACCTAATAGACATCAAGAAGAAGTCTATAGACCTATACTAAGAATCTTGCTCATGAAACCCATGAAGCAAGTAAGCCAAAAATTCATTTTATTATTATTGATTTCATCTTTACATAAGTACATAATTACATAGTCATAATGAAGACCTACCTAGTTACACTCTTCAACACTTATGAGTGAAAGTTGCAACTGAATATGCGTGGAGTTACAAAGGATTTTATGATGAGAGGGACATAATTTTTAGCCTTTCGGGTTACTTTGAAAATGTTTCACCATGTTTAGGCCTTGTGGGTGCTTCATGAGATGTGGGGTGCATAGTGAATGGTTGGCCCATTCTCTTCCATGATGGACTTGGACATTGGAGGTGGTTTACCGTTTGCTGCTAGACCTTGTTTGGATGTTTGAAAGACATTCTTCCTCGAAGTGTTGGATTAATATGGAGCTTGGTGACTTCATGATGTTGATGCATGAAGGGAGTTTGTGTGTGTGGAGTAAAGTTGGGTATTTCACCATGAAAAAAACATCCCGAAATCAGCATGAGCACACAAAATCCCTTGACATGTGAACTCTTGGGTTGAGGGAGTGGATATGTAGGTGTGGGAGTCCTTAAGGTGACACATTACCTTGGTTATGCATTTTCCTTAAGGAGACACATGACCTAGGAGATGCATTTTAGATGGTTTGATACTCTCATACAACCTTTATCAAGTTACATGCACCCTCATTAGAAAAAACAAGAGAATTTTTCTTGCCATGACTATCTTTCTTTGTCATTGTTGACTTAAGAAAGTCTTTTATCTAAGAAACTAGTTTCAAGGTTATGGCATAACTTGTCATATAAATTGAACAGAAGTTATATCCAAAATGTTAATTTGTAAACTACTTAGTTGGTTTTAGGCTTTCCATTTAAAATCTATTTCAGTTTGAACTTTGAACGAGTTGTTCCATAGACTTGAATATTAAGAGATTTTGGTGTAAGGATTAAAAATTAGCCCGTAAGGCCTCTTAGTTCTTCATTTATTTTATCTGAATATAACATTTACTATTAAATTAGAACCACTCGGCACAAATACGTCATATATCAAGATCATACTTTGTAGACTGTTGTAGAATAAAAATAGGAGCAAGGACACTGAATTCTTTCAGTTTTCCTGGTTCTTATTCCTTTGGTGTATCTTTACACCTTTAGGGGCAATTTCTAGTTTAAAGTCTAATTCTTTAAAGGGTGCTAGCTCAATGGAAGAGCACCTGCTTTACAAGCAGGAGGTTGGTGGTTCGATTCCATCGTGCCCTGATATTCATATATAGGGAATGACGAAGATCAGTTTTTGGTGACAGATGCTCTTTTGACCATCACCAATGAGCTTATGGTGACATTTTTCAACCCTCACCAAAATATGAAATGGTGACGGTCAACGAACGCCACCATATATATGCATCAATAGTGACAACCATTAAAGGTCCATCACCATAAATCGTTGTTGTTGATATGAAATGGCGAGGGTCACTGTTTTTCATTATAATCATTATTCGTGACGGACCTTGATATCACCAATGAGTTTATGGTGATGGTCAATGAACGTCGCCATATATATGCACCAATAGTGATGGCCATGAAAGGTCCATCACAAAAAATCGTTGCATTTCATATGAAATGGTGATGGTCACTATCCGTCATTATAATCAATATTCGTGACGGACCTTGAATGTCACCACAACACATACTTTCGGCAACGCCACCTTTGGTGACGTTCAGTTTTTTGGTGAAGAAGGCTATTTTCCGTCACCATTGCTCATATGAAATGGTGATGGTCACTATCCGTCACTATAAATAATTATTGGTAACGGACCTTGAATGTCACCACAACACTTATACTTTCGGCGACGCCACCTTTGGTGATGTTCAAGTTTTTGGTGATGGAGGCTATTGTCCGTCACCAATGCTCACATGAAATGGTGACGGTCACTGTTCGTCACTATAAATCATTATTGGTGACGGACTTTGAATGTCACCACAACACCTATACTTTCGGCGACGCCACCTTTGGTGACGTTCAGTTTTTGGTGACGAAGGCTCTTTTGACCCTCACCAATGAGCTTATGGTGACCATTTTCGCCCCTCACCAATGTGCTTTTTTCTTGTAGTGCTGGTAGTTGGGAAAACAAAGGAGGGTTAATAAGTGGAGGGTTTACAAAAGGAGTTATAGGGTTAAATGGAGGAAGGTGAATAGTGGGTGTATGAATGGGGGTTGAAGTTAGTACATCAGGGTTCTGCTATAAGATGGATGAGTCTAAGATTATCCAGGTTATCCAATTCTGAGATCTAGTCCTATAAAATCTTTGTTCTAGGGGTGAGTTAGAGAGGATATTATGCAAGTCTTTAAGGTTTTCAGGTAGGGAACTTGCTTTTTGGACAGGTCTACTAATAGTTGGACTTTTAGATCTAGGATATTTCTTAAGGATGCTTTCAAGATTGTCAAATATTGTAGGAGGGTTTGGGTTAGGATGGGATCTGGTATAGATTCTTCTAGAAGCCAAAATTTAGACCCAAAATTCAGAGAGGTTAGAGTTTTATAACAGTTTGAAAAATAAACTAATCTATGAAAGAAATACTTAATCCACAAAGTATTCTTGACTGGGTTCTGTTGAGGTTTAATGATATCAGGATTTCTCAATAACTTCCCAGTGGAGTCTGTAGAAAACTAGTGGAGTCACCAGATGGATGATTTTTAACTGTCTTTAGGCTGGCTACTATCCACCATCAGCAACCAGATACCATTCTTGGCTAACACTTGATTCATATAAGTTTGGAAGAGGGGTTTTCTGAGTTCTTGAGGTAATGTTAAGTTGTTTAATAACTCATCCTCCAGTATGGTCACCACTATGTTGGCTCCCCATGATTTGCAATATTGGAAAGAAAAACTCTGCAGGGAACCACATCAAACTGCTTTGGAGTCCAAGGGCCTAGCCTTCCTAGACTTAGAGAGGGCTCTCTCTCTATGTTTGTGATGAAAATGATTTATCTTCATGCTTATGTTTTCTAATTTGAGGCTAGTTATGAAGTTCTAGGACTATTTTTTTTGTTTTGATTGGTTGATAGATTGTTTGATTAATTGATTGATTGTTTCAATTGAATAGATAGACTTTGAGAAGCATTAATACATTGGTCTATGGAGTCATAAAAGGATTTAATTGTTCATTAACTCTACAAGGGTTTTCATAAGGCAAGCTAACTATATCAAGTGGATCTTTTAGATTAGATGAAATATGAAATGACATTAAGTTGTGAAATCAATAAAAATAAAGGGAAATTAAGAATCCTTTAACTATACTTAAACAAGAAAATCCTTTAGGGTAATTGTTTAAGAAAAACCAAAGGACAGGGTAAACCATAGACTTCTTTGTCTAGACTCTACTAGGTAAACCTTAAGACAACAATTTAGCAATCCAAGAGAGGAGGACACCCCTGAATTCTATAGTTATTACTTTCAAACAAAGAAAACATTTAAGATAACATTCAGTGAAACTAAAGAGAAATTAAGAATTATTTAATCAAACTTCTAAAAATACCTTCAAAGAAATAGTTTAAGACAAACCAAAGAACATAGCAAACCATAAACTTCTTTGGCTGGACTCTACTAAGTAAACTTCAAAGAAGTCCTTCAAAATAACATTTCAAGCAAAACCAAAGGACAGGGAAAACCATAAACTTCTTTGGCTGGAATCTACTGAGTAAATTTCAAAGTAACAAGCTAGGTGAAACTAAAGAGCAGGACGAACTTGAATTCTCTAATCAGACCTTGCAGAAGAAAACATTGAGATGAAAGAAGCAGACATAATTAAGGTGCCAAGTAAACATATCTTAATCTAAAATTTATGTTCTTTTATCAAAGAAATTATGGACAATATGGAAAATAGAAGAGAAAATTTGACAAAAAATGGTAAACGTGCTTGTATTACTAATGTCCAAAATAGTGACAATACTCCAGTGCAATAATCTCTACAACTCAAATTCTGATCAAAATCCAGCCTAGCAGCTCAGCTAACTAATCAAGCATCCAACCCACCAACCAACACTAAAAATGAACAATACATGCAGTATTTATTTGCAAAAATGAGGAGGTTTTCCTAACCTAGGGTAACAGATTTGTATTTATCACAGAGTTAATGTAATCTTGACCTTTGAGACCTTGCAACACCTAAAGAAAAATATCTATGACTGACTCACTGTAATAATAACTTCTTAATTTACTGCTGAGCTAACTTTAGGATATTTTTTACTTTTATAGCTTTTCATTAACTTGCTTGAAGGGAGGGAGGGAGTGGTCTGCCCCCCGGTCCTTGTCCTAGAAGTGCATGGTTTTACACTATTTCAATCTCATTCTCCCAGCAGTTTCCCTATGTGTTAGCCCCTCTTAACCCCAAACTTGGTTTGTACATTTATCTACTTCCACGGAATCTTCCGTGTCTTCATACCGTTGCTCCTAGTTCTTTCTTACTTGCGACTGCTATCTCAATGCCTCTCTGTTTTCCTGCTATCTATCCACTATAAAGCCTGCCTACCCGTGCTCCATTCCTAACTCCCTTTTTTTCGTAATAACTTTTGAGTAGCTAGGAAATATCTCTGACTGCTTCAATAACTGTTGTTGCTTTTATTGAAGTGAATTTAGACTGTAGGTGGCAGATATAGTCTGAAGAAGTAATTTCTAACTGCTTGAGTCATTTAGATCTGCCTTTTGTGCTAATTTGCCTTAGATTTGTCTTTAAACCCTGATTTGGCTTTTAACTCGGATTCACCTTTTCCTTGATTATGCTTTATGGGTTTTTAATTATTTTGATCTGCTTTATGTCTTCATCATGTCATTTATCATTAACCTTCAACTGATATTTCATCATTTGTAGTTATCTCTGCCTTTTTTATTTGACCTTGATCTTTATGTATTTTTCCTTTCACTGTCTTGGTTTCTTTAACTATGACTGTCTTTGATCCGTCTATGATTTTCCTTTTCTTATGCTCCAAATCCTTTTAATGAAACAAGATACTTTGGGACGTCACCCAGAGTACTTATTTAAATCATTTTGGATTTTAGAAATGAGATTTATGCATTTATACGCTGGCTACTTGCACATTTAGAAATATTTGTTAATTAAAACCCGCGTTGTGGGTTTTCTGTATTTGTTTGGGCTTGTCGGGCTTTTGGAGAGTTTGCAGAGGTGTATATGGCGGATGGGTTTTTATCATAGAAAAAAAGGCCTTTGAAATGATCAAATGGAGTTGGTGGTTTTGGGTTTATGTGTAGGTTTTAACCCCGAACAGAAATTATCTACACACGAATCTTATAACGGAAAATAAACAATAGCGAGAGCATAAAACATAAAACAGATAAACACAGAGATTTTCCCCTGGATCCCAAATTGGGACGACCAGCTTGATTTTTCATTATATTTCTTTTTTAGTGGCATAACAATATATATACATGTCTAAGACATATAAACCCTAATCCATTAACTCCTGATTAGAACATAACCATAGTTCCTCGACCGATCTACAAAATACTGTAAGTCTAAACCATCGTACCCCAAACCAATTGCAAACTCATGACAAACATGGGTGGGTCCGCATGAGTGTGACCCGCATACACAAAATTTCCGCTTCTGTGTCGCCCGATCTGATAGGGCACAAGCGCCCCCTCAGACTTCTGTTTGTGCTCCGATACAACGCAGGCCATGAGGGACGAATGGAGAATATAACACATACCCAACATTCTCCCACTTGTTGTTTTCTTTCCACAGGGGGCCATAGGAGAGCTTAGTCATTGGGCCAATTCTTCAACACCCATTGTTTCTCTACACCAAGAGAACTTCTGAGTGCTCACAGACTTCATCAATGCATCTGCAACATTCTTCAAAATGTCCACCTTTACCAACAACACCCTTTTAGCCTCAACCATATTTCTAACAAAGTGATATTGAACATTAATGTGCTTTGTATTTGAATGATAAGCAGGGTTCTTAGCCAAGAAAATTGCACTTTGGCTATCACAGTCTATCCTTATAGCTTGCTGTACCAACCCCATACTTGAACACAATCTCTGCAACCAAACTGCTTCCTTGCTTGCATGAGTGGCTGCTATGTATTCTTCCTCTGTAGTTGAAAGCACCACTACAGACTGTCTTTTACTCATCCAACTGACTGCACCTCCAAATAGGCTAAACACATACCCACTTGTAGATCTTCTTTGGTCTAGATCTCCAGCCCAGTCTGCATCAACAAAACCACGAATGTCCAACATTCTTTCCAATCCTGGTCTTCCCTGGTAGCACAAGCCATAATCACTAGTGCCACGTAAATATTTGAAAACCCACTTCACTGCTGTCCAATGCTCCTTCCCTGGGTTTGACATAAACCTGCTCAATACTCCCACTGCATGTGCAATGTATGGTCTAGTACAGACCATTGCATACATCAGGCTACCCACTGCACTTGCATATGGAACACGGGACATATCCTCCTCTTCTTCTTGTGTCTTGGGACACTGTTCAGTAGACAGCTTTGCACCTATAGGAATAGGAACACTCACCAGTTTACTATCCTGCATATTGAACCTCTGCAATATAGTCTCGACATACTTCCTCTGGTTTAACCAGAGCTTCCTCTTTGCCCGATCTCTCTTAATTTCCATGCCCAAAATATAGTTTGCAGCACCCATATCCTTCATGTCGAATTTGGAGAACAGTTGGGTCTTCAAATCTTGGATAATTTCTTTGTCATTTCCAATCAACAACATATCATCCACATACAAGACTAAATAAATAACATGGTCACCAATTAATTTAAAATAAACACAGTGATCCTCCTTGCTTCTGGTGAAGCCAAGTCCCCGTATATAGGTATCAAATTTCTGATACCACATCCTTGGTGACTGTTTTAACCCATATAGAGACTTCTTCAACCTGCATAATAGTTCTTTCTTACCCTTCACCATAAAGCCTTCAGGTTGCTTCATGTAGATCTCCTCTTCTAGATCCCCGTGAAGAAATGCTGTCTTCACATCCATCTATTCTATCTCAAAATCAAATGCGGCAGCAATAGATAAAAGTAATCTAATAGAAGTAACCTTGGCAACAAGAGAAAAAATATCACCAAAGTCAATTCCTGGCACCTGGGAATAACCTTTCGCTACCAACCGAGCTTTGTATTTCTCCACCTTGCCTTCTACATTCATCTTCTTATTAAACACCCATTTTCTCCCAATGGGCTTCCTTCCAGCAGGCAACTCCACCAGATCCCATGCATCGTTTTTGTGCAAGGATGCCATTTCATCAACCATGGCTTCCTTCCAGAGTTTTCCATCCTCTGAATCTACTGCCTCCCTGACAGTTCTGGGTTCATCATCAGTTATAGTTAAGGCAAAACCTGAACAAAAAGCAGATGGACTATACCTTTCTGGTTGCCTTCTTTCCCGAACTGATCTTCTCAAAGCTGGAGTTTGTGGCTCTTCATCTTCTGAGTCTTCTTCTGTTGTAGAGTCCGATTCATCCTCCTTTAGCTCAAACTCTATCTTCTCAGGTTCCTTTGGTAGGACTTCATGTTTAACAACATCTTTCACTTCTCTAAACACCACATCCCGGCTGTACACAACCTTCCTTGTTTCTGGGTTCCAAAGCTTGTAACCCTTTAAACCATCCTTATACCCAATAAAGATGCACCTTTCAGATTTATTATCCAACTTGGTCCTTTTCTCCTTTGGAACATGTACATATGCATCACATCCAAATACCCTTAGATGTGAAAGAGAGGGTTTATTACCAGTCCATACCTCATGTGGAGTCTTATCCTCCAACGCTGATGAAGGTGATCTGTTAACTAAGTAACATGCAGTCTCCACTGCCTCTGCCCAAAATTCTTGTCCTAACCCGGTACCACTGAGCATGCTTCTTGCCTTTTCCATCAACGTTTTGTTCATTCTTTCTGCAACTCCATTTTTCTGAGGTGTGTATGGAGTAGTCTTCTGTCATGCTATACCACACTTCTTACAGAACTCTTCAAATTCATTCTTGCAGAACTCCCCACCATTATCTGTCCTCAGCGCCTTTATCTTCTTCTCTGTCTGGTTTTCCACCAGAGCCTTAAATTCTTTAAATTTGTTAAAGACTTCAGATTTCTTCCTCAAGAAATATATCCATGTATTCCTTGAGAAGTCATCTATGAATGAAACATAGTACACAGACTTTCCCAGTGATGGAACTGACACAGGTCCAAACACATCATTGTGCACAAGTTCTAATATCTTGTTCGCCCTCTTAGCACTAGAAGGAAAAATCACCCGATTCTACTTCCCATATACACAATGTTCACATAAATCAAAATCCAGAGAGAAATTAGACATACCTTCTACCATACCATTTCTATGTAGTATCCGAAGGCCCTTCTCTCCAATATGTCCAAGCCTTTGATGCCATAGCATGGTCTTTTCTCCAGAGATAGCTAAGCTTTCCGCTCCATTTTCAGGAACCACATAACTGTTACACCCATCAATAATAGTGCTACCTTGTAGCTTGTACAGAGTTCCAGTCTGAACTCCCCGCATTAATACCAGTGCTCCCCGAACCATCTTGTAGGCATCTTTCTCGAACAGTGTTTTTGCACTTGCATCATCCATCTTGCTTACAGAAATCAAATTTCTGGCCAATGCAGGGATATGCAGAACACCAGGAAGTGTTATAATCCTTCCACCTTGCAGCTTCAGCTTGACTTTTCCATGTCTGACGATTCTGGCCTTCCTATCATCCCCTAGAAAGACATCACCACCATCATATTTCTCATACTCGCAGAACCACTCCCTATGGGGAGTGAAGTGAAAGGATGCACCCGAGTCAATCAACCATGAATCATGATCTACATGTGTATTTGAAGAAGAAGCCAAATACACATCCCCACCTTCATCTGAGGTGGTTTTTGCCTCTGCAGAAGGAGCATCATCAGATCCCTTTCCTTTCTCAGGAGCTTTAGATCTGCAGTCCTTTTTGTAGTGCCCTTCCTTTCCGCATTTCCAGCACACCTTTACAAACTTTCCAAGAGATTTAGATCTCCCACTCGAAACCTTATTCTTGTTTCTGTTCTGGGACCTTCCTCGTACAGATAAGGCATCTCCATTTTGACCCTCCATATTTCTCCGTCTCATTTCCTCCGACAGCAAGGCTGAGACAATGTCATCAAAATTCAAGGTAGTTGTATTGCTACCTATTGCAATAACCAAACTGTCCCACGAGTCTAGTAGAGAGCACAACAAACTGATGCACTTATCTTCATCTGAGATTTTAATATCAACAGATGACAGCTGACTTACCACAGTATTGAAGGCGTTCAGATGCTCTGTCACCGAGTCTCCATCCTTCATCCTCAGGTTATACAACTTTTTCCACAGGAACAACTTATTCACCAGAGACTTAGATTGGTACAAAGTCCCAAGTTTTTCCCACAAATTCTTCGCCGTAGCTTCCCCAGATACATTCAACAATACTGAATCTGACACACACAACCGTATTGTGCTCTTAGCCTTCCGATCCAGTTTCTTCCAGTCTTCATCTCACATTGCCGTTGGTTTAGTACCTGGATCTACCGCGATCCACTGATCTTTATCCACCAGCAGATCCTCCATCTTGAGCTTCCACAACTCAAAACTCTGACCATTAAATTTCTCGATCTCTATCTTCCCGCCGCTCGCCATCTTCTTTCACAGCAAGAATCGATCTTGCAGATCTCCCACTGAACAGGGTCTACCTCAGGCCCAAGCAAAAAACCCTCAGCAGCAAAGGCGTCCCCTTGAAGCCGAAACAACTCTGATACCAAATGTAGGTTTTAACCCTGAACAAACCATCTACACATGAATCTATAACAAAATAAAACAATAATGAGCATAATATAAACGATAAACGAGATTTTCCCCTGGATCCCAAATTGGGACGACCAGCTTGATTTTTCATTATATTCCTTTTAGTGTTACAACACATATACATACATGCTGAAGCATACATAAACCCCAATCCATTAACCCTGGATTAGAACATAACCG
Source organism: Pinus albicaulis (assembly GCA_034641835.2). NCBI lineage: Eukaryota > Viridiplantae > Streptophyta > Pinopsida > Pinales > Pinaceae > Pinus > Pinus albicaulis. The sequence goes on from CM076575.1 coordinate 1,625,157,030, forward strand.
TAGTTCCCTTGACCGGATCTACAAAATACCAGGGGCCGAAAACCATCGTACCCCAAAACCATGTGAAAACTCATGCACAAAACATGGGTGGGTCCGCATATGAGTGGGACCGCATACCAAAAAGAAAATTCGCCGGGGCACTGCCGCCCCCCCTGTGACCTCCCTGCTGCGCCCGACGCAACGTACATCACGTGGGACTAGTCGTGGAAAGAATATAACACATACCCAACATTATGGAGGGAGGGGGTAAGTGGTTTTATCACATGAGATGGAGGCAATAAACGATATTGGTGGAAGGTGTGCGATGCCATAGAGGGGACCCTGCGTGGCAGGAGGTATGGGTGGTAATACTGCCAATATCGCAAGGTTTGAGAGTTTCAACCCCCACATAGTTGGATGTGTGGTAATGATCATAGACTGTTGGATGGGAGGAGCGAGATCCGACGGTGGTCAGGTGTATGTATTAGCAGGCTAGTTTGAAAGGGTGAGGCCCAGGAGTAATATGGTGCAGAGGGTTTAATACATGGTGGGGGCTAGGGTATATAAAAAACAGGTGGGGTTAATTATATATGTGGGTTTACTGTTAAGGTGGGGGCCTAATAAGAAAGGAGCCCGGGTATTTTATGAAAAGCGGAGAATAAAGGGTTTAGAGTGGGTTTACAAACATAACGGGGAGTCGGGTTTATAGATACAAAGGGTCGGGTCTTCTTAACACCATGGGGTTTAATTAAAAATAATAGGTCCCGAATGAAAAAATTTAGTCTTAAAACATTGTAAAAAAGGATTTTTTACATTGTTTTAAGGAAAGAAGGGAAATAAAGGAAAGGGGAAAGTTTTTTTTGGGGAAAATGGAGTGTTAGGTAGGGAAAATGGATAAAAAGACGGATTAAGGTAAAAATTGGGTTTTTTCAGAGCATGAGAGTGCTTGGAAGAGGAAAAATGAAAGATTTTGAATTAAGAAAGATAAAGATAATGAAGGCAGTGAGAATTCTGAGAATAGTTGATAGTTAGGGAATGTTATTTTTAGCAGATTGTAGAAAATCCATAGTCACCTAGTGATACTCTGAATACAAGAGAATAATAGACATAATATTCTTCAAAACACCATGCAATCTCAAGATCTCCCTGATGAAGACCTTTGCTACCTCACTAGATAAATAAGTAGTCTTCACTAGATTGAACTGAGCTACCTTGTGTTGGCCCACTATTTTGTATTATTATTATCACTTCTTAACATCTATTTCAGTCATTTCTAATGTTCTTTTATCACATTATTTATCATAATTTATTATATAATTCCATTTCATAATTATTTATGCTCTCTTGGATAAGTAATACTTGTTCTCCTTTATTTTAATAAATTAATGATTATTATGCATTATTTTTTTGATGATGATTTATTAATGAATTCATCATAACATCACTCACGATTTTAGCCTCCAAGATCTCTTCCAGATTGCAGATTTGATCTTCAAATAATTAAATATTCCAACTCAGAATTTTTTTGGGGTAACAAGATACGGTTTCGCATTAAACATTTTGGGCAAATGAAGAAGAATTCTGAAATTTCAAAAAATGGGTTTTGTGCAGAACGGACCAAATTAGTTATTCTAAGAGTAGTTTTATAAAATTTGGTTTTATTGAGAGAAACACAAGGTTCTTCGAAGGAAATATTTGCAGATTTTATGTTGTGGCCGTTTTCCAAATTCCCCAATTGTAATTGCCAGATTCTACTTGTGCCAGCTGAATCATGATGGAAAGATCTTTCAAATCTCATCTTATTGAGATTTTTTAATCAGTTTATTTCCCTTTATTTTTTTTTTTGTATTTAAAAGGGATGCAAATCAAAGAGAGGGGATATATGCAGATAGGGTCGGTAATGTAAGGAATTGAGCTGTGTAACAAACCATTATTTTATCAAGTTAATGCAAGCTTAATTTCATGTTACTTCTGTGAATTGTGAGCATATCGAAGCCCTGATCAGAGAGTTAGGCCCACTCTCCAATCAGGTGATGTGTATTTCTTGTATATTGTTATTTCTATTTCCACTTTTGTATATTTTGAAATTGCTGTGATAGTAGGCGTAATTGTTGATATTCTTATTGTTGTGAATGCATTAGAAGCTTTACAATTATTACTGTTATTTCTTTATTAGATGTTATATTGATTTTTTTTTTCTTTATATCGAATCCATGATTAATATAGAATTGTGCTATTGTCATCTACATATATTGTGCATGTTAGCCTTGCAATAACCAACACACCCAGATTGATAATTAATGTGGGAAAGGGTTTGAATATTCATTCACACTTGGACACCAAAATTTTGGTGCCGTTGCTGTGGAGGCTAAAAAAGGTGTAAGAACACGATTCATATTGATCTAAGGATCAATCTCTCATCCCAGGGAGGGAAATGCTACCTTTCTCTAGGCCCCTAGCATAATTGTTCTATTTTTATTTTCGATTGATTTCCTAGGAACCAATCTCTCGTCCTAGGGAGGGAAATGCAACCCTGCTCTAGGTACTGAGTGTTAGTATTTTTTCTTTGAATTTATTTCTATTGATTTATTAGGGCCCTATATCTCATCTTGGGGAAGAAAATGCTACCCTATTCTAGGTCCCGAGCTTAAGATTTCATTGATTTTGTTTCTTTATTTGTGTTTAAACACCCAATCTCTCATCCTAGGGAGGGAAGTTTCACCCTGCTCTAGGTCCTAAGCTTTAAGAATTGTTTGATTTTTTTTTTCCTTCCTCTGGTTCTATGAACAAAGATCTAAACAAGAAGGCAGAGGAAGACTCCCAAAACTCACAAAATGAGGTCAATGAAGAAAGAATCAACAAAATCTGGAACCCAGTCAAGGAACTTCACAATGTGACAAATATGGGAAATCAAGACTCTATTGAAGACTGGTTTCACTCTGTTGTTTTCTCACAACATCACTCCACACTTCAGCAACTCTTGGCACCATCCTTAACAAGGAAGTTGGTCTCTCATACATGTATATTTATTAACATACATTTTTTAAATACGAGTATGTGCATACTTGAGGCCTTATTTTGAAAATGGATTCACTGGAAGTACTCTTATATGTAAGTATATTTTATTTTTCAAGGTAGAGTAGTGTAGTATATAAAATAGAATAAATGAAGAGATAAATAAATAAATTTCTTTATATGTAAAAATAGTTGTTTTTGTTGCAACATGCTATGAAAATTAACATCGGTGATCAATAATCGAATTTATTTATGTATATATATGTATTATATTGAAATAAAAATTTCTACAAACACTCATATTTATTTTGATCACCTTCTTGGAAAATTTCCTTGATTATCATCTCTTATGGCTTGCGGGCTTGATGAAAGTACTGGAAAAATAGTCGGGACAATCATGTTTTGAGGGACCAAATGGGAATATTTTCAAGACCTGTTTCTATCCTATGTAGCATGTATACTTTCTAACTCAATTTTAATCACTCAATTTGGATTTGAAATGAAAAATTTATGACCAAAACAATGACATGATGTCTAGTAGGCAACTCAGGAACAAAGTTGTGACAGTCCATTTTTGGAGGCCTAAATGACTAGAATTTGGAAACTTATTTCTATCATATATTTCCCTATGAATCTAGTTTACAACACAATTTGAACCACTTTATTTTGATATCGTATGAGGAATTTATGAACAAAATACTGACTATTTATTGTAAATCAACACTCTTGAAACTCTATTTTCCCGGTTGTTCACTAGAAAATTTGACCCATCAATTCTTATTTCCTTCAAAACCTGTTACTATTAGGGATAGCTACATGAATATAATTAAATATCCAATTTCAATAATTTCAATCCTTCATCAAATGAAAATTTATGCTTAAAATATCAACTGTTGATTTGAGATGGAAAATAAAAAATGACTATGTTATGCAGGTTGTTCGAAGCAAATTTAACATACCATTACATGGAATTTTTTAAACCTGTTTATATTGGAAACATCTCTCTGAATTGAATTTCATTTGGCTTTAGAATCACTCAAATCAAGTGAAAAACAAAGAAGTTATGATTGAAACACTGCTGGTTAGTATGGTTAGACACCACTCTCTCGCAGGTAATAAATTAATTTTACTTTGTTATTTTTTCCCATGGATTTGTTTTATAGAGTAACTATTTGTGTTTTTTGCACAGTTATTAGATTAGGAGAGCCCAATCACCTCTCTTATTCCATGATTTCATGTTTTATTGCAGGTAGACCCTCGTTTTTTTTTGCAGGTCCCAGGAGAATAAATGAGATCAATTTATGAACACGTGATTCTTGAAGGCAACGATAATGAAATAAAAACATTTTCAAAGACTTTTCCTCACACGGAGAAAACAACATGAATAACTTTCATCAATTAACGGATTTATAACATGAGAAATTGGGAATTGATTTCTATTTGAATATCCAAGTAATTTCTGAAAATTCATTTTTCCATTCATTCACCATTCACAAAAACCATTGCTGTAACAAAAATTATAACCATTGTAATTTAAGTTATTTATTTATTTATTGATTTTCAATAAAGAGTCATTTATTTTCTGATTTCTCTTATGTTTGTATGCTTCAGGTATTGTTTACTTCAAAGTCACATTTTTTGTTGTTGTTTTGTACTCAAAATAACAGAAGCAAGTTTTTAAGTTTCATAGTGCTATTACTCTGGAAAATTTTCTAAGTTTCATGATGTTGTTACTCCAGAATTTTTTTCTAAGTGTTGGATGTTGTTACTCCGTCGGTGTTGTGACTTCCTCACTGTTGTTACTCCGTTACTGTTGTTACTCTGTCACTACTGTTACTACGTCATTGTTGTTACACCGTCAATGTTGTTACTCCGTTACTGTTGTTACTCCATTAGTGTTGTTACTCCGTTGGTGCTGTGACTTTGTAACTACTGTGACTCTATCAGTGTTGTTATTATAGAAAATTTTTGAAGTGTCCAGTTTTGTTATTCCGTAAAATTTTCTAAGTACCCAGTGCTGTTACTCCTCCAATGTTGTTACTTTGGAAAATTTTCTAAGTACCCAGTGTTGTTACTCTGGAAAAATTTTCCAAGTGTTTGGTGTTGTTACTCCAGAAAATTTTCTAAGTATCCAGTGCTGTTACTCCTTCGGTGATGTTGCTCCTCCGGTGTTGTTACTCTGAATTTTTTTCTAATTGTTTGATGTTGTTACTCCTTCAGTGCTGTTACTCCTCTGGTGTTGTTACTCCGAAAAATTTTCTAAGTGTATGATGTTGTTACTCCTTCGGCGTTGTTACTCTGTAAAATTTCCTAAGTACCCGGTGTTGTTACTCCTCCAATACTGTTACTCTGAATTTTTTCTTTTAGTGTCTGGTGTTGTTACTCCGGAAAGTTTTCTAAGTATCTAGTGCTGTTACTCCTCTGGTGCTGTTACTTTGAAAATTTTTCTAAGTATCCGGTGATGTTACTCCTCTGATGTTGCTACTCCAGGAAATTTTCTAGGTGTTTTGTGTTGTTACTCCTATGATGATGTTACTCCTCCGGTGATGTTACTCCATGATGATATTTTTCTAAGTACTTGGTGTTGTTACTCCTCGAGTCTTGCTACTCTGCCAAGGTAAGTCATCAGGTACGTCCTCGACCAACTTCGTGTATTTAATTAGTATTTTACTCATGACATGACCAACTATGATCGATGAAAATCATACTTTAGTTGGGGGGAAGTCTTTTTAGGAATGATTCACTCTTAATTCCTCATTATTTTGTAAAGTGACTAATCCTCCTTCATGTCACCTTCCTAACATCCTTCTTTTTCCCCTTTCCTTGTTATTACCTAAGTCATGGTTGTTGTTACCTCAGTCACAACTATTGTTGTTGGAAAATTTTCACGTTGAATTCAACATATGTAGGTCTTTCTAATTTGTTTTTCTCTTTGGTGAATGGGAAATAATTTTAATGGTCTAGGCCCTGTTTGACATAATGATATGGTAGTCAATTTATATTTCTTTATCTATAAACATAATCTTATTTTTAAGGAATAATTATGCAAATATGATTTCATCATGCCAACTTTCAAATTTCCTAATTGGTCAAGTCCTCGATCTTGTAAAATTTATGATGATTGTATTAAAATATTTCCGTCATTATCTAATGAACTGTTCCTCAAACCCAATCTTAGCAATGAAAAATATGTTTATCAAAAACCATTTGAAGGTTATTAGTTTTTGAAAATAAAAACTATCAAAGTTGAAAATAATTTCTACACAATTTTTTACGCCATCCCTTTCTCTTAAGGAGCTGACCTACCACCCCATCTATTAAGTAATATTTTATTAATTAACAATAACTATAGCTTAATTTTAAATGTAAATAGTCAACTATAGGATAGGAGGTCTCATCACGAGTCGACCTACCATGATCATAGGTCCTAATAAAGTGACATTACCACTACTAGTCACCAAGCCACGGTAATGGCCTTTGGTCATAAAACTGAAGGACAAGAGGTCTCATCACGAGCCAAATTTTTCACTTTTGTTGGCTCCCATGAATGGCATTGTTATTAACTAGTTACCAAGACAGAACAATGATATTCAGTTGACATCTAAGTAAGTGGAAAGGATTTTGTAACTATGTACTTATTTCTAATAGATGGGACACTGGCATCTCAATGGGTTAAAAAGGCATCCCTGTCATCGAGGCTATGGACGCCTACTGGTAGCAGTGGCTATGCCTATGATATAGAAGGTAATTTAATACTATAATCTACTTGGTTACCTTGTTTTCTCAAAGCTAATTTTTGATAAAGTTGATTGTTTCATATACAAGGTTTTCCAGAACTCATGGTTCATGGGGTAATATTTAATCAATTCTTAGATGATGGTGGTTATGGTTTATATCTATTATTGAGTTATAAATATTTTATTTACATGTCAGGGATGAAATGTTTAGGATATTTGATATTTGACATTTTGTATCATCTAATTCATCATTCCTTTATTCTATAAGTATCATATATTTAACCAAATATAGTTGCTTTGCCCAATCAGTCACCATTTATTCATAACTTAACAACACCACTACTATTTTGAGGTAGAATAAAGAGGCCTAATTATAATTTTGAATCCCAAGTAATTGGATAGACCGTGAGAATAATGACTGCGATAAATAATTCTCATAATTTATGTGCTCATAAAAACCAAAGCTTATGGGTATAGGGAATGCATATTTTCCCTTCTTATCCATTATTATCCCACGCAATTCATAATATGATTATGTCACTTTTATATGTTATGAGGTAATTGAGGTGATGAATTACTTATTAAGGATACTCATGAGATTTTTTATTGATGATAGGGAAACTAATCAGTTTGGTGGAAGGAAACCCTTCTATACTTTCTGATTACTTTTTGAGCTTGCATGGCTTCCTCCTTCCACATCACTTTCAGCATTAGCTCAACCTACATCAACTTCAAGAAATGTAAATCCATACATGCCATTCCACATTTTTATGGAGGTCAAAATTGAGGTAAAATAACATAAGGTATTGATTTATTAAATGTTGGGTGTGGAGCCTGATTATCTTGTTTATTTTGTATCACAACGTTGGACCCCTATAACTTAATGGGGCAGAAACGCTGCCCGAAATTAAATGTTGCCTGGGGGGTATTGGGGGGGGGGGGGCGGTTGCGAATTTATGGAGCCCCCCCCTAGCGTGGGGTTTCTGGGGCAGCGCCCCTGAAGCTAAAAAAAAATGTAAAATTTCCTTGTATAACTATAGTAATTTCTAGTCAATCTGGGCCATTCATTAGGCGGATGATCTGACGGTAGAAGTTATGTTTAGTTTAGGGTTTTTTTCCCTAGAAGGCAACTCCTCGCTTGTATGATGGTATTTCATTGTCGCTTTGTATTGCATGTGTATTCTTGGAGCGAGAAACAGATAGGGAGACTGTGAGAGAGAACATAGGATATTACAGCGGATCTGCTGTAGGTTGTGTCTCTTCATTTTGCTGGATAATTGAAAGGAAGGACTAGCTGTTTGGGGTGGACGTAGCCCAAACTGGGTGAACCACGTATATCTGTGTCTTTCTGGTTTTATGTGTTTTGTGTGCTTGTGTATTTTGCATATTTTATGTGTTGCATTGCTCTTTAATATATAATTTTGTAACAACTGGTATCAGAGCCAAAGGTCTATTTGGCTGATAAACATGAAAGAAGGGTTCCTGGTTCGAGTGGGAGAAATGGCGTCGAGAAGTTTAATGGCCAAAACTTCCTGCTATGGAACATGCAGATGGAATATTATCTGTATCAGAAATATTTGTACCTACCATTGAGCAGAATAACAAAGAATCTGATGGCTATGACAGACGCAAAATGGGAGATTCTCGATAGAAAGGCACTCGAAACAGTACATTTGTGCCTCACGGCATCAGTAGCCTTCAATATTTTGAAGGAAACAAAAACAGAGGGTTTGATTAACGCGTTGGCAAATTATATGAAAAACCCTTGGCCTCAAACAAGGTATTTCTTATGAAACATTTATTTAATATGAAGATGTCGAAAGGTGGATTTGTTGCAAACCATTTAAATGATTTTAATACAGTTACCATTCAGTTAAGTTTTGTAGGGGTAAAATTTGATGATGAAGTTAGGGCTCTTTTATTTTTGTGCTCATTTCCAGAAATTTGGAATGGTTTAGTTATGGCCATTAGTAACTTAGTCTCTAGATCTAGTACTTTACAGTTTGATGATGTTGTCGGTGCTATCCTTAGTGAGGAAATGTGACGGAAAAGCTCTGGTGAGGCATTGGGTAATGCTTCAAGTGCAGAGTCTAGGGGAAGAAAAATGGAAAGAGGAAAGAGCTCAGGATATCGCAGTAAATCAAGGAAAGGCAGATCCAAGTCCAGAACAGGGATAGTGTGCTGGAAAATCAGAAAGAAAGGACACCTGAAGAAATACTGTAAATCTCAAAAGGGAAAAGAAGGAGACGCACAATAAGAAAACAATCATGAAGCAAATGTGATAGGTGATGTGTTACAAGATGCCTTGATTCTTTATTTTGAAAATGTTACTGATTCCTGGGTAGTAGATTCAGGGGCTTCATTCCATGCCACACCTGATAAGAAATATCTTCATGATTATGTTTAAGGAGATTATGGATAAGTCTGTTTGGGTGATGATAAACCCTTTAAAATTGTTGGAATGGGTAAGGTTCTTGTAAAACAACAGAATGGAAACCAATGGCTATTAAAGGAGGTAGGGCATGTTCCGAATCTGAAGAAAAATATGATTTCAACATGGCAGTTAGGCAGTGAAGGTTGTCTAGCAACTTTCACAGATAAAACTTGGAAGGTCACAAAAGGAGCGCTGGTAATAGAAAAAGGAGAAAAGTTTGGTACATTGTATTTATGCAATGGTATTTCTAACTCTGTTAATGATTTAACTTCCAAAGGACCAGATGCAACATTATTGCATCATAGGCTCGGACACATGAGTGAGAAGGGGATGAAGATTCTTCACTCAAGAAATTTGCTGCCAGGTTTGAAGAATGTTGATTTGGATTTCTGTGAGAATTGTATTTATGGAAAACAGAAGAGAGTCAGATTTCTCAGAGTTGGGAAAGAAAAGAAGAGTGAAAAATTAGAGCTTGTGCATACATATGTATGGGGACCTGCTCAAGTATCATCTCTCGGTGGCTCTCGCTATTATGTTACGTTTATTGATGATGCAACTAGAAAAACTTGGATTTATTGTATTCAGAATAAATTTGATGTATTTGATACTTTCAAGAAATGGAAAGCTTTGGTTGAGATTGAGACATGAAATAAGTTGAAGTGTCTCAGATCAGACAATGGAGGTGAATATTGCAGCAAAGAGTTTGATAGGTACTGTTCAGAGCATGGAATTCGTAGAGAGAAGACAGTTCCAAGAACACCACAAGAAAATGGTGTGTCAGAAAGGATGAACATAACAATCATGGAGCATGCAAGGTGCATGAGATTGCATGCAGGATTGCCTTTACAATTTTGGGCAGATGCTGTAGATACTGCTTTTTATCTAATAAACAGAGGGCCTTCAAGTTCCTTGGATGGTGGTATTCCAGAGGAAGCATGGACAGGTAAAAAGGTAAACTACTCTTTTTTAAAGCCTTTTGGCTGTGAGGCCTTTGTCCATATTAATAAAGAAAATAGAACAAAGCTTGAAGCAAAATCAAAGAAATGTACCTTTATTGGATATGGTGTTAATGATTTTGGTTATCGCTTATATGATTATGAAAATCACAAAATCATTAGGAGCAGAGATGTAATATTCAATGAAAAGGTATTGTATAAGAATCAGTTGTAGGAAAAGAAATAGGAAAAAGAAAACAAATAATACACAGTTCTTGATGAGATCACAGAAAAGGTAAAGGTGCTTGAAAAATAATAATCAAGAGCCAAAACAACAACAACCACCACAACAGCAACATGCACCTCAAACACCTGAAAGTGGTGTTAGAAGATCTACCAGGATAAGTAGACCCCCTGAACGATACTCTCCTTCATTATATTATTTATTATTCACTGATTTTGGTGAACCTGAATGTTATGAAGAAGAAATGCAGGTTGAAAGTAGGAAGAAGTGGGAGCTAGCCATGGAAGAAGATATGGACTCCTTAATGCATAACCAGACTTGGGACTTAGTCAAGTTTCCTGCAGGTAAAACTACATTGCAGAATAAATGGGTTTACAGGTTGAAGGAAGAAAATGGAGGAAAATAGAGGTACAAATCTAGACTTGTGGTGAAGGGGTTTGCACAGAAAAAATGTATTGATTTTGATGAAATATTTTCTCTTGTTGTTAAGATGACTTCAATCAGAACTATTTTAAGTCTTGTAGCAGCGGAAGATTTACATCTTGAATAGTTAGATGTAAAGACAAAATTTCTCCATGGAGATTTCAAGGAAGAGATCTATATGTAGCAACCAGAAGGATATGAGGTCAAAGGGAAAGAAAAATTAGTGTGCAGGTTAAGGAAGAGCTTGTATGGCTTAAAACAGGCTCCAAGGTAGTGGTATCTAAAATTTGACAAGTTTATGTCTGAACAAGGTTATACTAGATGTCACTCTGATCATTGTGCTTATCTGAACAGGAAAAATGATGGTAGCTATATTATATTGTTATGATGACTTGCTTGTTGCAGGGTCTAACATCTAGGAAATAAATGTGCTCAAAAGAAAATTGGAAAATTCATTTGCAATGAAGGATTTTGGAGTTGCAAAACAAATCCTTGGTATGAGAATAATTAGAGACAGGAAAAATTGCAAATTAACACTGTCTCAGAATGAGTACATACAAAAGGTGTTGAAAATATTTAATATGCAGAATGCAAAACTAGTTAGTACACATTTTTCTAGCCATTTCAAACTTAGTAAGGAGATGTGCCCCAAAACCCAAGAAAAAATGGACTATATGTCTAAAGTTCCATATGCATCAGCAGTTGGAAGCTTAATGTATACAATGGTCTGCACAAGGCCTGATATTGGACATGCAGTGGGAGTTGTAAGCAGGTACATGAACAATCTAGGAAAATAACATTGGATGGTAGTAAAATGGATTCTCAGATATTTGAGAGGTACTACAAATCAAGCATTATGCTTTGGTGGTTCAAACATTGCTCTACAGGGATATGTTGATGCAGATATGGCAGGTGACAGAGATAATAGGAGGAGCACTACAAGATATGTATTTACTATAGGTGGAACAGCTGTCAGTTGGGTTTCAAAAATCCAAAGTGTTGTTGCACTTTCAACAACAGAAGCCGAGTATGTTGCTGCTACAGAGGCTAGTAAAGAAATGATTTGCTTACAAAGGTTTATGGGTGAATTGGGTAAGAAGCATGATATGGGCACGTTATACAGTGATAGCCAAAGTGCCATTCATCTTGCAAAGAACTCAGCATTTCATTCCAGGACTAAACACATACATCTCAAGTACCATTTCATACAATCAGTATTGGAAGATGGAGAGTTGAAGCTGGAAAAGATACACACTAGCCAGAATCCTGCAGATATGCTAACAAAAGTTGTAACCAGGGAGAAACTGAGAATGTGCTCAGTTTCAATTGGTCTTCAAGGATGACGATGAATATGAGGAACAACCAGGTCCAAAGAGGAGTCATTGTCCAGCAAATGAAGCAGCGGTGGAGTTGCTACAATCAGTCTCCAAGTGGGAGATTGTTGGGTGTGGAGCCTGATTATCTTGTTTATTTTGTATCACAGCTTTGGACCCCCGTACCTTACCGGGGGTGGAAACACTACCAAAATTAAACGTCGCCTATGTCTGGTAAACATCGTTAATTTATGAAGCCCCCCTTTGGGGCTTCTGCAGTTTCCAAAGTTAAAAATAAATGTAAAATTTCCTTGTAAAAGTATAGGTAATTTTGTTTAACTAAATGCTCATTAGGCGATATATGGAATGTAGAGGAAGTGGCATGTATTTCATTTTTTTTCCCTAGAAGCCAACCCCTCGCTTATATGAGGGTATTGCATTGCGGCTGTGTATTTCATGTGTATTCTCGGAGCGAGAAACAGATAGGGAGATTGTGAGAGAGAATAGAGGATATTAAAGCGAATCTGCTGTAGGTTGTGTCTCTTCATTTTGCTGGATAATATAAAGGAAGGACTGGATGTTCGTGGTGGACGTAGCCCAAACTGGGTGAACCACACATATCTATGTCTCTCTGGTTTTATGTGTTTTGTGTGCTTGTGTTTTTTTTGGGTATGTGTTATATTATTTCCATGACTAGCCCCATGCGTTGTACGTTGCGTCGGGTGCAGCAGGGGGGTCACAAGGGGGGAGGCAGCCCCCACTGTTGGGGTCTAGGGCAGCGCTCCGGTGAAAATTTGTTTAGTGTGTGGACCCACTCATAGGCGGACCCACCCATGTTTTGTGCATGATTTTGCACATGGTTTTGGGGTACAATGGTTTTCGGCCCCTGTTATTTTGTAGATCCGGTCAAGGGAACTACAGTTATGTTCTAATCCAGGGTTAATGGATTGGGGTTTATGTATGCTTCAGCTTGTATATATATATGTGTTGTAACACTAAAAGGAATATAATGAAAAATCAAGCTGGTCATCCCGATTTGGGATCCAGGGGAAAATATCTGTGTTTATTTGTTTTATGTTTTATGCTCTCGCTATTGTTTATTTTCTATTATAAGATTCGTGTGTAGATAATTTATGTTCAGGGTTAAAACCTATAGTTTTTTGCATATTTTATGTGTTGCATTGCTCTTTAATATACAATTTTCTAACATTAAAATTTTAGGAGAATGTCATGGAAAACCATTGGGCATTATTCACTCATATTTTCAACCATTATTTCCCCTTCTTTACCACTTCCCATTTTTCAGAGACACGAAATATTTCAATTTGGGGGAATGTTACTTTAATTATCATAAACATGCCATTAATATTCTTTATTATCCATCGATATCCTTATTCATTCTCAAAATCTCCTTTATTCCATGTTGTTATACACCAAACAAAGATTTCAACCATGATTGTAGAAACCACCTCAATTTGTTTTCTAGTGTAGCATGAGGGCATGATAATTCTCTAGTTTGGGGGAAGGGTTGCTATGCATGATGAATGATTTCTCATTTATTCCTCATTTAAGGTATACAATCCTAAAATTGATTTGTGTATATCCTTAAAAATATCAACTGGATTCTTGTGATTTTTTTTGGACAACAAAGAGGTATCATTAAACCCGAAAATTTTAAAGCTAAACCAATTTGTTAATTCCAAAAAAATCATGCATTATTGCCTACAAACATTTTGCTGATATATTGAAATCCATTCATTGCATGGATTTGATTTTCGGATTGGAGAAGCATTAATATAGTATAAATTTGCTTACAAAATTTCAGCAAAAATCTGGTTTGTAATGAAGTTTGTTTTTACTTGTATCATACTTTGTTGCAACTTCATATACATATGGTTGAAAGTATACATGAAAATTGTTTTAAGGAAGAATTTAAGGAAAAAGCCTTCTGTTCCATCGATATTTTGCACTGTGGTGAGAATTTTGATTATTTTACTACAACTTGGTTAATACAGAGGCATTGGGTTGCATGAGGACATGCAGCATGTTCAGTTTGGGGGAGATGTTGGGCCACTAATTTGTATTATTATTATCACTTCTTAACATCCATTCCAGTCATTTCTAATGTTCTTTTATCACATTATTTATCATAATTTATTATATAATTCCATTTCATAATTATTTATACTCTCTTGGATAAGTAATAATTTTTCTCCTTTATTTTAATAAATTAATGATTATTATGCATGAATTTTCCAATCATGGTTTATTAATGAATTCTTTATAACATCACTCATGATTTTAGCCTCCAAGACCTCTTCCAAATTGCAGATTTGATCTTCAGCTGATAATTAAATATTCCAACTCAGAAATTCGTAAGGATAACAAAAGACAGTTTTTTGTTGAACGTTTTGGGAAAATGAGGAAGACTCCTGAAAATCATAAACATGGGTTTTCTGGAGAATAGACCAAATTAGTTTTATTGTGAGTTGTTTTCCAAAATTCGGTCTTAATTGAGAGAAACACAATTTTTTTCGAAGGAAAAATTTGCAAATTTTCTGTTGTGGCCATTTTCCAAATTGCCCCAATTGTAATTGCCAGATTCAACTTGTGCTTCAACTTGTGCCAGCTAAATCATGATGGAAATATATTTCAAATCTCACCTTTCTTATTGAGATTTTTTAATCAGTTTATTTCCCTTTGTTTTTTGTATATTTAAAAGGGACACAAATCAAAGAGAGTAGATATACACAGATAGGGTTGGTAATGTAAGGAATTGAGTTGTGTAACAGACCATTATTTTATCAAGTTAATGCAAGTTTAATTTCCGGTTGCTTCTGTGAGTTGTGAGAATATCGTAGCCCTGATCAGAGAGTTGGGCCCACTCTCCGATCAGGTGTTGCATATTTCCTGTATATTGTTGTTTCTATTTCCAGTTTTGTATAATTTGCAATTGTTGTGACAGTAGGCGTAATTGTTGATATTCTTATTGTTGTGAATGCATTAGAAGCTTTACGATTATTACTTTTATTTATTTATTGGCTGTTACAATTATTTTTTCTTTGCTTAATATCGAATCCACGATTAATATAGAATTGTGTTGTTTTCATCTGCATATATTTTGCATGTTAGCCTTGCAATAACCAACGCACCTGGATTGATAATTAATGTGGGAAATTTTTTTAATATCCATTCACACTTGGACACCAACACCTTGATCAACATGTCTACCATAACCATGATAGAATCATGTTGTCTCGATGTCCTTGAAAGACCTGTAACAAATCCATGAAAATCACCTCCAATTTCCATTCCACTATCGGAATAGGTTGAAGCAACCCACCTGGATGCTTACACTCCACTTTGACCTACTAACCTAGTCCAAACATCTTGCCACAAACTTTTCCACTTCCTTCTTCAGATTCAACCAATGGTAGAATTTATTTACTGTTGTCAGTGTCTTATGATATCTTGGGTGACCTTTATATGGTTTAACATTAAAATCCCTCAAGATAAGCTTCTTGAGTTCACTTTCATTTGGAACATAGATCATGTCCCTAAATCTCACCAAGCCATATTCTGTAAGATGATAATCCACATCCTGATCACATGTACCCTATTGTAACTTGTGCATAAGATCCATGTACATGTCATCTTGTTGTCCTACCTATAATATTTGATCTTGTAAATTTGTCCCATATGAGCTCACTATTGCAACATGGTCCAACTGTACTTTCCTACTGAGAGCATATGCGACCATGTTATCCTTTCCCTTAATGTACTTGATATCAAAGTCAAACTCAATAAGGGTAGGTAACCATCTTGTTGGAAATATGATGCAATATTTTGTCCTCGATGGCAATGTACTTGATGAAAAAATCTTGATGAGTTGCCTGTTTGATAAGTAACCGATTTGTTAAAGATGTAAAAATGATGATTCTACAGGTTAGTTCAGATGTGACAGAGAAAGGAATTCGAGTAAGTGCCAGAGAAATGATAAATATAATAAGTCACAATGTATACACATGTTTTATGAAGGCAACTCGTGTATGAATGCAACGTATACACTGCTTTTATGAAGGCAAACCACGTATACATTTAGGATAAGTATACACACACTTTTTATGACGAGATGTCACGTATACATGTGGATAAGAGCTATCCAAGTCATGTATGGCTTTTGCGCTCTAAAATTATGATACCAAGGGGCATTACCATGGTATTAGCACACAATATTGAGCATTGTATTGTCTATTTGATTTCATCCAAGAATACCATCAGTAGTTGTGTGGTTTTGACTCATATAATTGGTAAACACTAAATCTATATAAGGAGAAGAAGATCATAGTGAAAAGGTGTGCATGAGTAAGGGTTGTTAATGAATAATTTTATTTAAGGTATATCTGCATGGGATGAACTCTATTTTAATTGATAGATGTGAATATATGATGCACGCATGGATACAATGATGGTTCAGGAACTTTAGATCTGAAATGAATATGCTCTTGTGTGATCCATGGAAGAAATGATTAGATCTATGACCTGGTGCAAGTTTTTTGAAGACAAATGAAGAAATCTGGGTAAGTTCTATGGATTTGGTTCATTTTGCAAAGTTTACATTTACAGATATATACGCTAGTTCGTCTCAGTAAAAGCGTGTATATACACGAGTTTTCTTTAGAAAAGGCACCTATGGAAGTTAGGGTTTTCTGAAGCTTATTTTAGAGGTCTTTTTATTATTCCTGCTATTTTTCTATTGTCTGTTAATGAAGTCTTCTTGTAGATCTGGGTTATGCTGCTAAGTTGATTATGCACAAATCTGATCAATGATAAACATGGTTGATGGTGACTAATTGATGAAGGGTTCTGCATTTCTAAAGATATCTGATTGGAAGCCTCAGATCTGGATCTGAGACTGATTACATTATGAAAAAAATATTCACAGACATATACACAGTTTCATGTGAAGGAAAGCGCGTATACACACAGGTTCAGTGAAGCAAAGTAGCGTATGCATTTTGAGTTGATGAATGTTCAGGGTTGAGTTTGTATCTGCATATTTATTCTGAAGTCTGGGTTATTTCAGAGTTCTGGTTACAAGGGTCTCACTATTCTGATTGAAGTATTGGGTAAAGTTTATGATTTTTTATGTTTATGAAGAGTTGTGTTGATTCTATTTGATCCAGTATGAAAATTGATGAAACGTGATTTGTAGTGGTTTTGAGGGTTGTAGCCTTCAGTATGGAAGTAGAAGCTTCCTGCTAGTAGAAGCTGGTGATCTATTCAGTGGGTTGAAGCTCCCTTCCAGGAGTGGCTGGTAAACGAAAAGAAAGGGGGTTGTATCTCCCTTCCAGTAGCAGCTAGAAAACGAGATAAGGTTGTAAGCCTTCTGCAGGTAGATGCCTATGTATTGATATGAGTCTGAATCAGTACAATATTGTAAATAGTTTTCCATATAATAAATATTGAAGACAGAAACAACAACAGTGGTGGTTTTCTCCCGAATTGGGTTTCCACCTTAAATATTGGTGTTCATGTGTGTTGCACTTGTGTGATGATTTATATTGCTGTTACTACACATATTTACTAATTATCTAATATATGCATGACTGGTAAAATGATTCAAAGATTGTTCCTGAAAAGTTTTCTAATCTGTAAAATAATATGAGTATAGGCTAGCTTCTTTTAGTATATGCACGTGTATACATGAGCTGGGTTTATCAAAGATGCATATGGAATTCTCATAAAGAAAAAGTTAAAATATTTTTAGTAAGCTCTAAATATTGATTCACCCCCGCCCTCTTAGTATTTTTCCAACAATTGGTATCATAGCAGGTCCTTCTGAAGAAGCTTAGCTGCTAGAAGGAAGATCAACCAAGATGAGCAATCAAGATGGGACAACTTCTATCAGGCCTCCTCTCTTCAATGGAAATAATTTAATATTTTGGAAGACAAGGACAATATCCTATCTTCAGTCTCTTGGAGCATATGTATGGGCTATAGTTGAAGGAGGTTATCAATATCCAACCTCATTTCCAACAGATGCAACGGCAAGAAAGAACTATGAAACTAATGCAAAGGCGGTCAATGCATTATTGTGAAGTCTGACTGAATCAAAATTTGTCAAAGTCATGCAGTTGAATACAAAAAAGGAGATATGGGACAAAATCGTTCTGAGCTATGAAGGTGATACAAAGGTAAAAGGTGCCAAACTCCAAACTCTTAGAATTCAATATGAAAATCTCAGGATGCATAATGGGGAAAGCATTGCCAATTTATTTTTATGTCTGGATGATATTGTAAATCGTATGAGAAATTTGGGTGAAACCATAATTGACACTACTCTAGTAGAAAAGGTTTTAAGATATCTAACTTCCAAATTTGAGTCAAAAGTGTCTTATATTGAAGAGCAAGATCTACAAACTCTTACTATTGTTCAACTTCATGGTATTCTAACTGCTTGTGAAATGAGAAAATGAGGTCCATCCAAATTCAAAGAAGTTGTCTTTAGAGCTGCTGCAAAAGGAAAAGAAGTACAAGAAAAAGAAGGATCAGGGCATGTTTGAGAAGAAGATGAGGTAAATTTTGTAAAGAAGCTACAACTTGGCACTGGAAGGTTCAGAGGTAAGCTTCCTTTTAAATGTTTTTCTTGTGGAAGAGTTGGTCATTATGTTGCAAAGTGTCCTCATAAGTAAATTCATGAAAAAGGAAAGGAAGTAGCAAAAGGAAATAAGAATTGGTTTATCAATAGAAAAAGTTATTATACTCATGAAGATAGTGATGGGTTATCAAATAGTGAAGAAGTGAATCTAATCAAGATGTTAGACTTCTCATGGACTTTGAAAAAGATTCTAGTGAGGCTAAGGATACCTTTATGTATGCTCTAGAATATAATGATTTTATTGAAGAAATCAATCAGATCAAAATATTTTTGGAAGAAAAAAAAATATGCATAGAAACTCTAAAGAATTAGCTTGTAGAAAAGGAGAAACACAATGAGAAATTAGAATGTGAAATAGTAAGTCTAAGAAAATAAATTGAGAAAGTGAAAATTTTGAATCTTATATTTGCTAAATGATCTGAAACCTTAGATGAAATTATCAAGGTACAACGTTCTCCTCTTTTAAATACAGGTCTTGGATATGTTGGGGAATCCTCTCAGTCTTTAGCACCAAACTATCTAAATACAGCTATAGCCAATCTACAACATTCTATCACTCGGCAAGGGAATAAAGAAACTATACAGGTAAAGAATGACCACCTTAATAAAAAGAACAATAACATAAATATCTTTCAGAGAAATACCTATCAATAGGTAAACACAAAGAGAAGGTTTCATGATCACAGAAATTTCTTCTTTAATGGACAATGTTTCTCATGTCATAATTTTGGTCATAAATTTGTTCAATGTGTTTCATACAAAACCATCATGACCAGAGAAGCAAGAAAGAAAAGAAATGAGACTGGAATAAAGAAGAATACGTATAAAAACTGTTCTCCTCTCTAAGATGAAATAGAATGTGCTTATTGCAATAACTTTGGTCATGGAGAATATAAATGTAGGAGAAAACTTCAGCCAAAAGAGCATATACCTTAAAGATCCAAGGTATGGAGAAAGAAGGACTCATAGGTTGAGAACTATGGCATAGATTTATTTGCATAAGGAGAAGAAAATCAATGGTACATTGATAGCGGATGCTCAAAACACATGACAGGTGACAAAAATAAACTTCTTGCATACAATGCTCTAGAAAGAGAAAAGAATGTTACCTTTGGAAATGATACTCCTACTGTCATTAAGGGAAAATGTTCTGTTTTTCTAAAGGAAAATGTGAAAGCTAACAATGTTATGTATGTGGATGGATTAAAACATGGCCTGTTAAGTGTAAGTCAAATGCGTGATCAAAGAACTAAAGTTGTCTTTAGCTCAAAAGAATGTGTGGTACATGAACTTGACACCAGAAAAACAATAATAAAAGAAACTAGAACACCAAGCAATTTGTATTGAAAAGTTGTAAAGAACAATGTTACTTAGGTAAATCTTCAGAAAATTGGTTATGGCACAGAATATTGGGGCATTTGAGCTTCTCTCAAATCAAAAAATATAGTAGACTCAAAGTTGTTCGTGATCTTCCCAACATTACTCTGCCTGAAAGTACCATATGCAAATCTTGCCAATTCGGTAAGCAAACTAGAGTGCAATTCAATGCCAAAGAAGGATTTGCAAGTAAGCCTCTTGAACTCATTCATACTAACCTATGTGGACCTATGAGGAAAAAGTCACCACGTGGAGAACAATACTATATTCTATTTATTGATGATATCTCTAGAATGTGTTGGATTGGGTTGCTAAAACACAAAGATGAAGCATTTAAAAAATTTCATATCTTCAAAGCCCTGGTTGAAAATGAATTAGATCTAAAAATAAAATGTCTTAGATCTGACTGAGGAGGTGAATATATATCAAATGAGTTCTTTGATTTCTGTGAACAATATGGCATAAAAAGACAGCTTTCTGTAGCTATTACCCCACAACGAAATGGCGTAGCAGAAAGAATGAATAGCGCAGTTCAACAGATGGCTCGAGCTATGCTTGATGATTCTAGAACACTTGACACATTTTGGAGAGAAGCAGCACATACCGCTATAAATATTCTTAACAAATATCATGTTTGTGTGAACAGTGATAAAACTCCATATGAGCTCTGGTATGGTAATCTTTCCACTGCAAAGCATTTTATAGTTTTTGGAAGAAATTTTTTTATCAAGAACAATGATAAAAAACTTGGTAAGTTTGAACCTAGAGCAAATTAAGGAATATTTCTTGGTTACTCTTCTATAAGTAAAGCATATAAATGTTACAATAAAAGACTTCAGAAGATTGTTGAATGCATTGACATTGTAATTGATGAGTTTCTCTCAGCTCCAAAAATGGAAATAAAAACAACAAATGAAGATGATGGTGATGTATATATTCTAGCATAAAATATAAATAATATAGAAGGTGAACCCAATGAATATCTATTTGAAAAGGCTCCATCCAGGTATGTGCAAAAGAATCGTCCAGAATCTCAAATTTTGGGAGAAAAAGGGATTAGGTGTCAAAACAAGAAGAACTCTTGTAGGATCTCCTAGCTATTTGGCATTTCTATCCACTATTGAACCATAGAATGTCAATCAAGCAAGAAAATATGAATGTTGGATTCAAGTGATGAATGAAGAACTTGATCAGATTGAAAAGAATCATACTAGGGAATTAGTTCCAAGACCTCATGATAAAAATGTTATTGGAACAAAATGGATATTCAAAAACAAGTTAAATGAAAATGGAGATGTTATTAGAAACAAAGCTAGAATTGTTTGTAAAGGGTATGCTCAACAAGAATGTATAGACTTTGAAGAAACATTTGCTCCTATAGCCAAACTTGAAGCCATAAGAATGTTTCTTTTTTCAAGCTTCCAACAAATCAAAGTTTATCAAATGGATGTTAAATATGCTTTCTTCAATGGTGATCTAGAAGAAGAAGAAGTTTATATAGAACAACTAGAAGGATTCATTTTGGGAAATGATGAAAAACTTGTTTGTAAAGTTAAAAAGGCTTTATATGGTCTCAAACAAGCTCCAAGGGCATGGTACTATCATCTTGACAAATATCTTCATCAAAAAGGATTTTCAAAGGGATCTGCTGATAGTAACTTATACACAAAAAATGAAAATGATAAACTATTGATTGTAGTAGTATATGTTGATGACATTATTTTTGGAAGTAATGAAGAGTCCATGAGTCAGAAATTTGCTTCTATTACACAACAAGAATTTGAAATGTCTTTACTTGGGGAGCTAACATTTTTTCTTGGCTGACAAGAGCAACAAGAAATAGATGGAATATTTTTATCACAAGCAAAATATCTTAAGAAAATTCTGAAGAAGTATGGGATGGAAGACTGCAAACATGTAAGTACACCAATGGTAACTGGGTGTAACCTGACTTCTCATGATGATTCTTCCACGGTGAATCAACCAGAATACAGATCCATGATTGGAAGTCTACTTTATCTCACTAGGACAAGACCAGACATTATGCATGCAGTTGGCATTGTTGAACGATTCTAAGCTAATCCAAAAGAGTATCACCTTCAGACTGTAAAAAGAATATTCAAATATCTACAAGGGACTCAAGACTTTTTCTATGGTATCCAAAGAATGTTGATCTCACTCTTCATGCTTACACAGATGCAGATTGGGCTGGAAATGTTGATGATCAAAAGAGCACTACTGGTGGTGCATTCTATATGGGCCCCTGATTAGTATCTTGGTTCAGCAAGAAACAAAGTTCTATTGCCTTATCTACAGCAGAAGCAGAATATGTGGCTACCGCATCATGTTGCACACAATTAGTTTGGATGGTGCAGACTTTACAAGACATTCAAATCAAATGTTCACCTCCCATATCCATTTTGTGTGATAATGCAAGTGCCATCAGTATCTCAAAGAATCTTGTTATGCATTCCAAGACCAATCACATTCCTATCAAGTATCACTTCTTACGTGAACAAGTGCTTGAACAAAAGGTTAAATTAGAGCATGTTCCCTCCAAAGAACAAGTTGCTGATATATTTACTAAACCTCTTCCCAGGGAAGCATTTGAATATCTCCGACATAAGCTGGGAGTTGTCTCTACCTCTCATACCAGATTTTCTTGATTTCAGAAGATTAAATTCAGTATGCAGGTTTCATAAAGGCAAATCACGTATATATGAAAGTTTCTATGCATAAAACCGCGTATGGGTTTTGTTGACAAAAATTATCTGGGTAATTTTTGTTGTTGTTCCAGTACTCATATTTTTGTATCATTCTCTGATATTTTTTCTCCTTGATGAAGATGCTTTGATGATTTGCTGTTGAAGGTTTTCAAGATGCACAAGCTAAGGGGGAGAACTTGTCTTGCGGAAAATGATGCATTTTTGGCATTCTGATTGGTTGTTGTGTTATGATCTCATGTTTGAGATTATTTGGTCTTGGTTATAAAAAGTCATATATGTAATTTGATAAAAAGGTAACGTTGAGACCTATGATGTAAAATTGTTATATTTATTCATGTAAGGACTTGTTCAAATTTGTAAACCCACTTGGTTGGAAAGTTGAGTCAAATATGTAATTCCACTTGGTTGGATCATTGATGTGAGTATGAGTCATTGGTGATAGGAAAGGTAATTCTAGTTTGAGTTATAGAGTCATGTACTTCATTGAAAAATATGTCTAAAGATTAAGCATGAACTCAAGAGGAGCATGGTAAGAAACCTTGTTTTGGTGTTGATCTTCCCTTTGCTCTTGATGTCAAAGGGGGAGAGTATCTTGGTGTTTGAATAATCGTTATGATTAATGTATAGATCTATTGTGGTGATCAAACACCATCATGGTTTTCATCAAGTCCAAAGGGGCAAATTGTTGGCAATATGATGCAATATGTTTTCCTTGATGGCAACCTACTTGACGATGTTGTACTTGATGGAAACCTCTTGATGAGTTGCATGTTCGATAAGCAACCTATTTGTTAAAGATGTAAAAATGATGATTCTACAGGTCAGTTCAGATGTGACAGAGAAATGAATTCCGGTAAGTGCCAGAGAAATGATAAATATAATAATTCACAATGTATACGCAGGTTTGATGAAGGTAACCCGCATATGGATGGAATGTATATGCTAATTTTATGAAGGCAACCTGCGTATACATTTAGGATAAGTATATACACAATTTTTATGATGAGATGTCATGTATACACACAGATAAGAATGATCCAAGTCATGTATGGCTTTTTCTCTCTAAAATTATGATACCAAGGGGCATTACCATGGTATTAGCCCACAGTATTGAGCATTGTATTGTCTATTTGATTTCATCCAAGAATACCATCAACAGTTGTGTGGTTTTGACTCATGGTATTGGTAAAGGCTAAATCTGTATAAGGAGAAGAAGATCATAGTGCAAAGGTTTGCATGAGTAAGGGTTGTTAATGAATAATTTTCTCTGAGGTATATCTGCATGGGATGAACTCTGTTTTAATTGATAGATCTGAATCTATGATGCACCCATGGATACAATGATGGTTTAGGATCTCTAGATATGAAATGACTATGCTCTTGTGTGATCCATTGAAGAAATGATTAGATCTATGACCTAGCACAAGTTTTCTGAAGACAAATGAAGAAATCTGGGTAAGTTCTATGGATCTGTTTCATTGTGAAAAGTTTACATTTATAGATCCATACCCTAGTTCATCTCAATAAAAGTGCGTATATACGCGGGTTTGCTTCATAAAAGGCACGTATGGAAGTTAGGGTTTTCTGAAGCTTATTGCAGAAGTATTTCTATTATTCCTGCTATTTATCTGTTGTCTATCAATGAATTCTTCTTGTAGATATGGGTTATGCTGCTAAGTTTATTATGCACAAATCTGATCAATGATAAACATGGTTGATGGTGAATAACTAATGAAGGGTTCTGCATTTCTAAAGATATCTGATTGGAAGCCTCAGATCTAGATATGAGACTGATTACATTATAAAAAATAGTATTCACAGAGCTGTACGCAGGTTGGTGTGAAGGAAAGCGCGTATACACGCGGGTTCAGTGAAGCGAAGTAGCATATGCATTTTGATTTGATGAATCTTTAGGGTTTAGTTTATATCTGCATATTTATTCTGAAGTTTGGGTTATTTCTGAGTCCTCGTTACAGTGGTATCACTGTTCTGATTGAATTATTGGGTAAAGTTTATGATTGTTGATGTTTATGAAGAGTTGTGTTGATGTTGTTTGATCCAGTATGAAAATTGATGTAACGTGGTCTGCAGTGGTTCTGATGGTTGTAGCCTTCAATATGGAAGTAAAATCTTCCTGCCAGTAGAAGCTAGTGATATGTTCAGGGGGTTGAAACTCCCTTCCAGGAGTGGCTGGTAAATAAGAAGAAAGGGGGTTGTAGCTCCCTTCCAGTAGCAGCTGGAAAACAAGAGAAGGTTGAAAGCCTTCTACAGGTAGATGCCTATGTATTGATATGAGTATACATTAGTACAGTATTGTAAATGGTTTTCCATATAATAAATATTGAAGACAGAGATGACAGTAATGGTGGTTTTCTCCCGAATTCGGTTTCCACCTTAAATATTGGTGTTCATGTGTTTTTCACTTGTGTGATGATTTATATTGCTGTTATCACACATATTTACTGATTATCTAATAGATGCTGGTAAACTGATTCAAAGATTGTTCCTGAAAAGTTTTCTAATCTGTAAAATAATATTAGTATACGCTAGTTTCTTTCATTATATGCACGTGTATACGCGAGTTGGGTTCATCAAAGCTGCATATGGAATTCTCATAAGGAAAAAGTTAAAATATTTTTAGTAAGCTCTAAATATTGATTCACCACCCCCCTCTTAGTATTTTTCCCAACACATCTCTCTTTCCTGACATTCAAATTTGGCTAGTCAAACATATATCTTAATCCACTGTGATCGATCATCAACACAAATCTGCTACCAAGAATATAATGTCTCCATATCTTTAACCGTATAAATAATAACTTCCAACTCAAGATCATAATTCACGTAGTTCTTCTCATGCTCATTCATTTTCCTAGACTCAAGGCATATCGCTTGTCCCTTCTGCATAAGGACTCCACAAATATTTCTCTTTTAAGCATTTGTACATACTATTAACTCTTTATTCTGATCTACAATATTTAAAACTAGAGCATTGGTTAGAAACTGCTTCAACTGCTCAAACCTGGTTGCACACTCCTCTATCCATTCAAACTTCTTAATTTCCTCTACAATGATGTAATAGGATGTGAAATATGTGAGAACTTCCTAATGAACCTCTTGTAGTAACCTGCTAAGCCCATGAATGATAGGAATTCCTCCACATTTCTAGGGGATGGCCACTCCATGAGAGCCTTTATCTGGTGAGCCTTGGTATTGCACCAAGAGTGCTGCAAATCCCAGAGGCTACTCTACTTTACTTTCTCAACTCGGGGTTCATACAAACTTGGAGGTGATAGTGCTATATACACAAAAAATGTATTCTACTCATACCATCCTCTTCTAAGTCCTACGAAAGGGTGCTATGCTATGGTTTCTAAGTGAAGTCTGTCACACTTTTGAATTATACATAGAACTAAAAATGACTCAAAACCATTACTTTATCGACAATCAAAGGAATATTCTAAAGTAAGAAGATACATCTAGCTATTTTTCAAGTAAGAAAGTCTACAATTTAGGCTATTGCAAGAAATAGAAGTAAACTAGGCAACATTCATGAAGTAAATTGCTAAATTTAAATTGCAGAAAGGAAGGCTAATCTAATCACACATTTTTGGGTCAAATGGATAAGTAAAATATAAATGTATTATCCTTAACTGGTATTCTTTAACAATGCATCTAGTCATGGGATAACTATGCTTGTAAATACTCTATTTTGCAGCAAAAGGAGGCACTAAGGTGGCTTAAGAAGGTCATGGACTCATGGATTCAAAGCTGAAGGTGTCTTGGAGGTTTTGGAAGGGTTAAGTGAGGTGGAAGATGGTTTCTGGGTTGAAGGGGAGGCTAACTTGCGCTTCTACAAAATCTGCTACGGGATGTATTGTCAACAAAACAGGAAAGAGGTCGAGGGTTTTTTTAGGCCAAAATTGATGAGGAAAGGGGCAAGAAAGGTGAAATGAAGGTGTATTTCAGTGGATGGAAGGTGGAAAACCCCTTGTATAAGCTCAAAACTTCTTTCAAATCTCGTCTTTCACTTTTAGGGTTGCTCTCGGTGTGGTGGTGAAAATATCAAAAGTAGGGCTGAGGGTGATTTTGTTGAAAGGAGGTTGCCGAGGGGCGAGAAATGGAGCTAGGGATGTTGGTGGAGTCCTTCTCTGCTACTCTACTTAAACCTGCAAGCAAACTACCTGTTCATGCAATAAACATTGACAAATATATGATGAAGAAGATGTAAAAGATGAGTTATATTTGATAACAAAACCTAGTTATGAATTCAAACATAAATATAACTCAGTATTCTCAACATGTTCATGACAACAAAAAATAAACTAATTATTTTTTCCAAGAAATCATAAACTGAAGAGAATTTTTGGGCATGTGGTGAAGATTTGCCCTCCTCAAGCTCCAATGAAAGGGGTGAGAGAGGGAGGCTTTGACACACGACTTTTGGAGTTTATACGCTACTATACCATGATCTACAAGAGCATAACTACAACAAATGTGAACGGAAGAAAACCAAAAACAATAAAATGAAATGTAAGAAAACTAGCTACAACGACATAAAAATAAACAAAAATATACAAGAGAGAGACTGAGGCCAATGGATTTGGGCCCTAACCCATAAGATCAACTCTCTAAAACTAAATCAATGAAGGAAAAATTGGATACTTATTGTATTGCAGAAATAATATCATTACATAACCATGCAAGTCTCAAAAGTCTATCACAAGAGATAAGAGTCTACTAGCTTCCTCCATTATTCGAATCCTAATGGTCTCTTGCTCTGCCTTATTAACCTAAAGGGTAGCTACCAAAAACTCCCTAAAAAATAGGTGATGTGTCCTCTTTGATTGCAAGAGAAGTGGAGCTTTGGTGCACTTGATCTTCCACTTGCTTGGCTGCCTTTGATTTCGAGTTGTTGGAGGGAATCTTGAGGATACCTTGGTTTCATTAGGAGTTAAGGAGGTGGAAAAACCTCCTATAATATCTCTTTGTTGTCTACTTTGAGCTTTGATTGCACAATATTTGACAAAAATGGAATATCTTTGAGATTATCCTGTATTTAAACCATATTAGTCATTCGAAGTATGACAAGCCTTAATCACCATCTACACTAAGCAAAATATGACCATAATTTAATTAAATGTGAGAAAGAGAGACTAATAAGGCTAACAAGGTTACAATTAAACCCTCCAATTATACCTAATGATGATGCTCATCATCACCCCCCTACCAATTGGTTGCTCATCATATGAGCAACTTAGTCCTCCTTATTCATTTGTTTTAATGCTTTTGTGGCCCCTGTGACTTCCTAAGGAATAAGTGAAGGAGTTCCTTCAGGAGGGTAGAATCCAAAATTATTTTCTGCCTCCTCCCATTCTATGTTTTCCTAATATTGGAATTTCCCTTCACCCACTCCCATCAACAAGGTGGATTGAGTTTCAAGCTAAGGTGTTGTATTTTCATTGCCTGCATAGCCCTCTTGTATAATGGTGCCCTTTCTAGGGCACTCTTCAATCTCTCTGGGTATGATGTTCCATGTTTTGAGACTAAGAGGTAGGCCATTCCACCTTATTTGACTTGACATTACACATTCATCTCCAAACAACCTATAAATATCATCAAAATGTGTAATGGATTGTGCTTGTGTGCTGAGGTACTTGGCTGCAAGGTTGGCATCATTTTGTATCATGAGGTGTTTATTGATGTCTCCCCTAGGGTTGAATAGTTCTTCCCTTATGTGTAGAGGCTCTCTATGTTCTCTTCCCATTACCTTCTTTACTTCTTCTACTCTTTCTTCCTCATTTACCATCCAAGAATATAATGCCATTAAATATATAACTCCCAACCTAAGGTTAGGGTCCCAAATGTTGAAGTCTATCAAAATAAGATTGTGCATGTAGAATTCTACCATCTTGGCCTTGTCTCCCATGATGGATTGATAGAAAAATTTAATGAATTTCCTACATTTATGAAAAGGTAAGACCCATGAGAGGCTAAAGTCTTAATCTGAAATTGGAGCCACTGTTCTTTGAGGTAGATGGCATAGGAGTTTGATGGATATCTGTGTTGGATGGCCTCCATGCACAAATCTTCCATGGTGGAAATTTCTTTGTCTTTTTGTTGAAGTTGACTTTAGAATATTTAATTCTATGCCCGTGTTTCCTTAATATTGTCTTTCAACATGGATTATCTGAGTCTAACATTAGAAAAATCCTTTCCAAACTCAGTCACCTTCTCCTCCATGATCCCTATGCCATGCACACCTTTTGTTGTAGCAATTTTCATCTAATGATGAGTGCATGCTCTTTCTTGTTCTAATCGATAAAATAAGGGGATTGAAAGTTTGTGAGAAATCATTCTTCCCCCTTATATAAATTTATATTAAGAACTGAGATTTGGATGAGGTATAGGGTGTGAAACTGTTGATATATATTTAGGGACATATTTTGGGGAGGTAGGCTCCTACTTTTTCTCCTTCTCTCCCTCCCCTTTCGCATCATGCCCTTGAACTTGTGCTTACTTCTCAACTTCTTGGGCCTCTTTCCCACCCATGGGCACCTTATATCCCCCCCACCCGAAGTATTCCTTCTCTGTTTATGGAATTACTGGAGTTTCTTGTAGCACAAATAAAGTTTCCTATAGAAAACTCTATTTTTCATGTAGTGAACCCTCCCGTACTTGCTTTTATTTATTTTCTGTCTTTTGAGGGTTTGTGGCTATTAGTAGATGTTTAGGGGGTGAAAACCTAGATGAATGTATCCTCTTATAGGTCACAAGTTTCCTCTTGGATGAGGTGACCTCTTGAAATTTCCAAAGAGCCTAACTACAACAAATGTGAAATGAAAGCTATTGGTTCAAGGGGTCCTGACCTAGGTTCGGAGTTCAAGGTTTGCCAACAAACCCCAATACTACTGGCCCTTTCGGCAGTGATCTGCTTGCGTAGGTCAAAGTCTCACCCGAAGTAGTATGGGTGGGTGCTGGAACCAAGTTTCCACACCCTGAGAAAGGATAGGTAAGGCAAGCAGAGTTGCGTTCGACCCTGTGATACCCAGATTGCCTCTTTCTGTGCAGGGTCGATAGGTCTCTTTTCGCATCCACTTGCGCTATATCTATAATTATATACTTCTATGACATTAGCACAATATTGCATAAAATGGAACAGAATAGATCCAGATACAGCAAACACACTTACACAGATCTTTCGCAACTTGAATATAAAATACGCATAATGCAGTAATTACCAATGATTCGCAAAAACAGTACACATAGATTCAGTTCTTAAGAATCCTTTATTATTCATCAATTCCTTCTTAAAATACCCATCCCAACCTACGCACATAGCAGCAAGGTCCGCACATAGCTGGACTCCAGATCTTTGGGCACATAGCCAACAGAAGTCCTTTCCCAAAAAACCCAAACAGATATCTTAAGCAACAATTCGCATCAATAGCTCTTCCTTTCCTAGCTTACAATACAAAATGTCCTCTATTTATAATAATCTAGCCTAAACTTAACTATGGTCTGCAAATTGTGCTTTTCAGACCCCTGGTTTTACCCTTTTTCCCATTACAATGCTTTCAGGGTTTTGACCCACCCCAAAACCCCTGCGCTAGACTAAATATAATCAAAAGTATTCAAAATTGGACTAGTCTCATAGCTCATAGGAGACCCTATTCCAACAGTCCCGCAACACAATCTTGTGACTTGTCCCGAGTCACAGTGGTGCTGCGGATGCTATCTGTGCACGCAAGGTATTGAAAGCAATGATGAGCGAAGGGAGCACTTCTTGAATTTGGGCAACAACTCATTGCGCAATATTGACAAGTTTCAAGGAGGCAGGGCATTCTGGAGCCGTGGTAACCTGCTCCAATATTCGGGGGAGGCACGCGATGGCGTTTTAAGCATCCTGAGATATCTGGAGGGCGGTATCTCCCCATGGTTTCAAGCACTTTCTGACGACTTTCTTGGTGTGGCGGAGATCCGAAATCATGTCTATGAAGGCATTGTGGATTTTTAAGAGGTCTAGACACTATGCAGGGACAAGGGACAACAAAGTAGCTTCGAGCAGATCGAACGCCGCTTTCGTCTACCGTAAGTCTTCCTGGACACGCTGAAGCATGGGGTTGAACCGGACCGCTTTCCAGAGCTGTATAGCCGCCTAGACCAACTAAGTGCCCAGAGTAAGCTATTCCTTAATAATATTCGTGGCTTCCATGATCAATGCAACCCGTTGTGCCTGAAATTCCGAGGATATTTCACGTTGCTGCCATGCAGTCCGGTCATGTTTACAGATCTCTTGCAACATAGCAGTGTATAAATCCTGTAATGCCTCATAGTGTAGCTGTGACAAGTCTATTTGTAGGTCCGTAGCTGTCGGGGTGTGGTCGCCAACCATGGTAGTGTGAGGTAGCGAACAAATATGTATTTCGCTGGTTGGTAGTCTGGAACTGTGGAGAAGTCATAGTGTATCCCTATATTGCTTCATCACTTCCATGCATAGGACTAGCTGCAACTTACGTCAGTGTTGGTGGCGAACTATGACAATTGCATTCCCTCCTTCATGGTATTGTCCGAGGACATCGATTGGGGCCTGCGATCATTCCAGGGTTGTAAAGGTCGGGAATTCCTGTTGTGTAGCTGTGGTGCCCCTCTGCATGGGGTTAAAATTCAATTCTCCCTACAGGGGACCAGAGGCCAATAATCTTATCAATCTTGGCATCCCCAGACCCTCTCAACATGATGTCTATAGGTGTTGGACTGGTAGGTGCCGAAGGGTTAGGGACTGCCATAGCAACAAAAGGATAGGCTTCCCAGAAAACGTTAAAGATCCCAATAAGCAAGCAAGAAAATAACAGAGGTAGGGTACAGAGAAAATATGAAGCCCTGAGCGAAACTATCCTGTTGACCTTATACTGTCCGAGGCTATCCAATGGTAGAGTAAACCGCACTTTAAACTTACCATCGATCGTCTAGAACAAACTCACCATAAATTACCATATTGATGGCCAGCCGCCCATTTTTTTAACGGTAAGGTTCCCTTCTCACCAAAGTGCAGTGGTATGATGGTGGTTATTCGTACCTGAAGGCTTTCCCACGGATTTATAGATTTTGGATGATGCTTGCATGATGCTCGCGTACCCCGAATTAAATATGATGCCAGGTGTTTTGTAATACAGTCTAGGTACCACTCCAGCAACTTGGCCACTGTACTTCTTGACAGGCGTGCTGTTCCCTTGGTCAGGGAATCCGTGTGTGACAGAGCTGCGTCGAGCATCCTTGTGCCATATTCCACCTCAAATTTTCACAGCCACTAAGGTTGCAAATTCTCCCAATTATGCATGTACTGGTGCAACTCCGCATCTAAATACCATGCAGTCGGATGCAAGCCTAGGTCATGGATAACCAAGTGAACTTGTTTGTTTGGGGTCCTGTCACACCCTTGTGTTTCCCAGGCTAGCAAATATCTGCATGGATCCTTTGACCCAAGGAACTGCTGGATCCGTATTCTAGCTGGGGCTCCAAATTGCAGGACCATCTTATCCCTGCACTCCTCCCAAGAGCAGAACACCAGCCCGTGCATATTCCACCAACGCGTAGGTGCTTCGCGCAAAGCTAGCAGAAGTGCCCCTAGCTTGCGTTCCTTGGGAACTTCGGCTTCAAATGCGCATAAAAACTCCTTAATGTCACCCGCGTCCTCAAGGTAGGGTAGGTCTCTTACCTTAGCGGAGATGTAGTGGAAGTTCTTGTTGAGATTGCAACAAGATGATGAGCTTAGTGAAAAGAGTCGCCTTCACTAAGTGGGCTCGCAGGCTATTTTTGGTGCAAGTCTATTTTTAGACATGTCGATCATATTCTATGAGTTGCAGGATGCTATTTGTGGATGGTTGGTCAAGTTGGAAAAAATAGATGGACTTCTATTTTTAGACATATTGGGAGGAATCTATTTTAGATTTCCAGTCTAAAAATAGATATGTCGAATATTATTAGCTCTTAATAATATTTAGACTATAAACATTATCTTATTCTCTTGGAGCACTTCAGTTAAGTGCACAGATGTGGCACAAGAGCTGACAGAAGGAATTACGCTATTCCTAGGGGTTAAGTGGAGCTATTGCATGGAGACTTCAGTTAGAACTCATGTGAGAGAGTTTGGTGGAGTTGATTGAGGAGTTAATGGAGTTGTCTTCAATTTAACTAATCTAAACATAGTTGAACTAGTTGTATTTAGTCTAACTGATTAATACACTAGTGAAGAGTGGTGTGAATTAATTATTAATTAATTCACTAATTATAAACTCATTAATCAACTAAAGAATACATCAGTTAACTTCAATGCATGGAAAGTTTCAGTGGAGACTAGTGCAGAGATAGGTGAAAGAGTAGGTTAACTATCAGTTGTGACTATACTGTTGCATATTTGCAACAACGAGTGATTGGAGGAGCCCATGAGGATTTCGCAGTAAAATCCAGGTGGTTTATGTTATTTAATGAGCCATCCTATAGCATTGATTACACAATAGAGGCTGGCTATTAGGTGGCAGAGATTGGAGCATGTGTTTTGCTAGATCTAGCTTGATTAGTGTGTAGAAATTTGAGGTTGTGCTGAGAGCTTGTGAGGAGATTTGTACAATGATTGTTACATGATCTCTATGAGAAATAATATATCAGTTATTCAAAATTTTCTACATGGTATCAGAGAAATATTGATCATTGGAGCAATTGTAAAATATTGAAGCGGTTGAGTTTTGTGCTGGTGGAATTCGAATTTGCAGTAGTGTTTTCTTGGTGTCGAAGTTGAGATGTCTTTCAACGGATTGAGATTGGAGTATGCCCTTGAGGGCAGCTCGAATTATATTGCATGGAAGGATAGGATGGAGGTGGTGCTGGATGATAATGGGTTGAAGGAGTTCATAGATGCAGAAATTCCAAAACCTACTTCTAGTGATGCTGCCGTACTTGACGCATGGCAAAAGAAGACAAAAAAGTGTCAAAGAATTCTGTTGGAAGGTGTAAAGGATCATATAGTGTCCAGCCTTCATGGTAAGGGTTATCCATTCTTGATGTGGAAATCTTTGACAGATTTATTCCAAAGCAAGAGAGACGAGAGGAAGTTGGCACTCAAGGATAAACTCAGGAACATAAAAATGGAGAAAGGCGACAGTATGACCAAGTACCTCACGAAGTTCATCCAATGCAGGGATGAGCTGGGAAGTGTGGGGGTTAATGTTGATGATGAGGAATTGGTGAGCTTGGCTCTCCTTGGGCTTCCGAAGAGTTGGCATTCCTATCATGACTCTGTCAATGGTCGAGAGAAATTTCCAGGATGGGAGTGACTTTGGTCGGATCTTGTGCAAGAGGAGATAAGGTGAAGTACCAGGGACGGATCTTCATCAAAGAACTCTGATGAAGAGAATTGTGCTTTGGCTACCAAAGAAAAGAAGGGTAAGAGAAAGAAAGCTTCTCAATCTGGTGCGAAAGGCAAGAAGCAGGACATGTCCAAGGTGAAGTGCTTTCACTATCACCAACATGGACATTTTGCCACTAGTTGTCCACAGAAGAAGAAAAATAAGCAGGCTACTAGATTTGTAGCTGGAGAGGCCTTAGCCTCGTATTTTGAGTTGGATTTTTCACTGATCGCATGCTTGGTCTCAAGTGTGATGGGTTCAGTGTGGTTCCTTGACAATGGTGTGTCTTTTCACATGACAGGAGATCGAGATTTGTTTACTGATCTGGATGAGAAAGATCTTGGAGTGCACATCGAGATGGGCGATGATGGTAGATACAGTGCGACCGGTATCGGTACCATTTCCTTTGAGAGGGAGTCTGGTAAACCCTTTGTATTGAAGGAAGTGATGCATGTTCCAAGATTGAATAAGAATCTTATCTCTGTGGCGATGTTAGAAGATAAGGGATATGATGTTGTCTTTAGTGAGGAAAGGCTTTCCCGCATAGTAAGGCAACTGGTGAAACCCAGAGGATAGGGGTTCGAGTTAAGAACCTTTATCAATTGTAGGTAGATGGCTGCATAGAAATGGTAGGCAAGGCAGAAGGAGTGGTGAGCAGGGATGATGGCGAGCTGTGGCGCAGGAGATTGGGCCACCTTCACCATGGAGCTTTGAAGATACTTGTAGCGATTTCCTCTTGGGCTTCTAAGGGGTACTCTTGTGCAGTCATATCGGTGCAAAGTGGTGCCTTAGGAAAATTTGTGAAAGCCACCTTTCATAAGGAGAAGGATAGTCATGCTGTGACGATCCTTGAGAAGGAATTCATAGACGTGTGTGGACCTTTCTCAGTAGCTTCGACAGCAAAGCACAGGTACTATGTGATATTTGTTGATGATTTTTCTCGTAAGTGCTGGATCTTCTTCATGCAGAAGAAGAGCGAGACATACTTAAAGTTATATGAGTTCAAGGCACTGGTTGAGAAAGAATCAGGGAAGCAGGTGAAGGCTCTCAGGAGTGACAATGGTGGTGAATTCATCTCTGGCGAATTCAAGGACTTTTGCAGCGCAGAAGGAATTCGAAGAGAGCTCATAGCAACTCATAACCCACAGTAGAATGGGGTTGTTGTGTAGAAGAATAGAACGATCGTGGGTGCTGCATGGGCGATGTTGCATGATCAGGGCCTTCCCATACACTTGTGGGCTGAGGCATGCAATACTGCATTATATGTGCAGAACCGTTGTCCTCATAGGATACTTGGCATGAGTACACCCGAGGAGGCATTTTTTGGTAAGAGGCCTGATATTTCAAATTTGAGGATTTTTGGTTCACCTGTTTACATTCATGTGACGAAGGATGCCAGGAAGAATTTGGAGCCGACCGCAGAGGTTGGGATATTTGTGGGGTACATTGATACGCCCCACAACTATCGTGTGTATTTTCCAGACAGTCACAAGACTGTTGTGCGACGGGATATCAAATTTCATGAGGAGAAAGCCATGAAGTGTTCGCTTGAGAGGGAGCCACACTTGCATGCAAATGAGGAGCTATTAGTTCCTAAGGATGAGTCTCTGGATGTGGATCAGCCACAAGAGGAGGTTCATGGAGTGGAAGAGACCACTCATGTAGCGCCAACCATCAGAGGGCGGAAGCACACTACAAAAGCTGAGCGACTGGCTCAAGATGCAGAGAGGGTTGTAGGAGTACCTACATCACATCACAGACAGAGACAGTCACCTGATTGGTATATTGGATATATGGCTCTTATGAGAAAGTGTATCGTGACAGAGCCATCCTCTTTCGAGGAAGCTGTGGAGGATCCCGCATGGGTATATGCCATGGTGGAAGAGTATGATTCGATTTTTAGAAACAGTGCATGGGATATTTTCCCGAGGCTGGAAGGTAAATCAGTGGTGGGTTTGAGATGGATCTACAAATTGAAGCAAGCAACTGAAGGGAGTGTGGAGAAGTACAAGGAAATATTTGTTGCCCGAGGCTTTTCACAGATTGAGGGGATCGATTATGAGGAGACCTTTGCACCTATTGCAAGGTATTATTCCATATGGATGATTCTTTCTCTCTCAGTGCAGATGGGGTGGCACATTCATCAGATGGATGTGAAGACTGCATTCCTCAATGGAGTCATTGAGGAGGAGGTGTACATAGAGCAGCCCGAAGGTTTCGAGATCTTCAGTAGCGAGTCACATGTGTGCAGGCTCAAAAGAGCGCTGTATGGGTTGAAACAAACACCTCGTGCTTGGTACACATGGATAGACAATTATTTCACCAGACTTGGATTCTCCAAGAGTGAGGCGGATCCGAACCTATACCAGATAGTGGTGGAGGGTAAGTTGTTGATCATTATACTTTATGTAGATGATTTGATTTTGATGGGTGATGAACTGTTGATACACTCATGCAAGGCTGATCTTGCAAATGAGTTTGAGATGAAGGACTTGGGCCTCCTTAATTATTTCCTGGGATTGGAAATTTGGCAGCGCAGTGGTGGACTGTTTGTTTCTCAGGGTAAGTATGCCCGGGAGATACTAGAGAATTTCAACATGCATGGATGCAAGCCTGTTGATACTCCTCTTCCTAATGGTTGGAGGAAGGAGGATGCTACTTCGGCAGAGGTAGTGGATGCCATTGTTTATCGACAGTTGGTGGGGTCGCTTATGTATTTGGTCAATACACGACCCGACATATGCTATGCAGTTAACTAACTTTCACAAGCTATGGTTAAGCCTACCAAGCTCTTTTGGAAGGCGAGGAAGCATGTATTGAGATATCTCAGAGGCACATCGAGCTATGGATCATGGTATAGACAGGAGGATGAGTTGAGGTGGCATGGCTTCACGGATCGGTATCATCATATCAGCGATTGTGTGTAGCGGAAGATCATGTTACTTTCATACATTCCTACGGAGGATCGGGATGTTGATATCTTGACGAAGGAGCTCACCAGGAGAAAATTTGAATACCATAGAGGCAGGATCAGGGTGGCAGATAATCCCTATCTTGTTGAGAGGGAGTGTTGAGATTGCAACAAGATGATGAGCTTAGTGAAAAGAGTCGCCTTCACTAAGTGGGCCCGCAGGCTATTTTTGGTGCAAGTCTATTTTTAGACATGTCGATCATATTATATGAATTGCAGGATGCTATTTGTGGATGGTTGGTCAAGTTGGAAAAAATAGATGGACTTCTATTTTTAGACATATTGGGCAGAATCTATTTTTAGAATGCCAATCTAAAAATAGATATGTCGAATATTATTAGCTCTTAATAATATTTAGACTATAAACATTATCTTATTCTCTTGGAGCACTTCAGTTAAGTGCACAGATGTGGCACAGGAGCTGACAGAAGGAATTACGCTATTCCTAGGGGTTAATTGGAGCTATTGCATGGAGAATTTAGTTAGAACTCATGTGAGATAGTTTGGTGGAGTTGATTGAGGATTTAATGGAGTTTTGTTCAGTTTAACTAATCTAAACATAGTTGAACTAGTTGTATTTAGTCTAAATGATTAATACACTAGTGAAGAGTGGTGTGAATTAATTATTAATTAATTCACTAATTATAAACTCATTAATCAACTAAAGAATACATCAGTTAACTTCAGTGCATGGACAGTTTCAGTGGAGACCAGTGCAGAGATAGGTGAAGAGCAGGTTAACTATCAGTTGTGACTATCTTTATTGCATATTTGTAACCCGATGATTGGAGGGCCCATGAGGATTCTTGTATTCGCCAGATGGTTATCTTATTTAATGAGTATCACATAGCATTGATTTCATAATAGAGAATTTGGCTTCTATCCCAATTAGCGAGAGATTGGAGCATGTGTTTTGCTAGATCTAGCTTGATTAGTGTGTAGCAATTTGAGGTTGTGCTGAGAGCTTGTGAGGAGCTTTGTACAATGATTGTTACATGATCTCTATGACAAATAATATATCAGTTATTCAAAATTTTCTATAGTTCCTTATGACCTAAAGACATCGTAGCGCCGAAACCTCATGTAACCGGTCTTGCCAATTCTCAAGTTCCCCATCAGAGTCAGAAGAGCATTCACTGTCATTTTCCCAACAGAGTACTCCTTCCACCGTGGGTTTAATCCAATCTTCATCCTGCATAGTCAATTTGTAAATGTGATCTATTTCTTCCTCGTCATGTGCTGGCTCTATATACCACGCACCTTCTACAGGATCAAATGGTACTATTACGCGCGTACCGTTATTTTCAAACATCATGCTGCGCTTTTTGAGATTGATGATCTATAGCCCAGTCTAGTCCTAGGAGTGCAGGGTAGGGATCCACATCTTCCACAATTTCTATTATTTCAAAGTCAGCTAGGACTTTTACCCCTGCGATATCTACCATGACTTTTGGCAGCCTTCTCAGAGGGATGATATTTTGTTGATTTGCCATGCACAGCTGAATGATGGACCATTCCAATTTAGGATCTCCCATTCATTGCCATGTTTTCTTTGGTAATATGTTCACATCTGATCCAAGATCTAAAATAACTTGATCCATTTCGTAGTCACCAATCTACGCAGTCAACTGCATTTCTCTTCCGGTGCGTTTTTTATATATGCATAGGTTGTGTACATCCTTGGTCCCGGGAATTGGATCAGGCTGAGCTGCGAAGTTATGCATTAATTCTTGAAGGTTATCTACAGCCTGTGCGTTACGTAGTAGCTTCAAATATGTCTGCAGAAAGGGCTCAACCCCCTCCCCTATCTTTAGGTGTGTCGGCATCTGCGCAGTAGCTGCTATTATTGCTTGTCCCTTGATGATGTTCGATCCTTCCTGAGAGGTCATAGGATCCCTGGCAGGCACTTCCCTTTCTCCATGGGTGACCACCCCACTGCATGTTATGAATTTCACACTCGATTCTATGTTTTTGAGCTCGAATTTAACTCTCTGCACATTCTGTGTAGGGGTGGGTTGTTTTTCTTGCATCTTGGCTATTCAAATTGGGCAATCTTCAACCACATGGTCTAGCTGTCTATAATATTTGCATGATTTCTTGGTGGGATTTGGGTAGTCCCTGGCGAAGTGTCCTACCTCCTCTTAGTTATAATAGATTATTTGTCCACGTCCTCGTCCTGTGCTTCCTCCCCAACATCCTTTGCCTCTTTCTGGAGAGCCTCCGAAGCTCGCGGAAGTTCTTGGCGACGTAGGGTCTGATTGTACCCTATACAAGTTCCCACGATCTATCATCAAGTCATAAGTGCGATAGTTCTACTCATCATGTCCCACCGACCAGCAGAACCTACACCACTATTGCTTCAGTTCTAGGACATACGCAGCTAGTCGAGGGAAATGGTTCGTATCATGTAGTCCTGCTACACGGTAGTCGTCACACCATAACGTAGTTCCACTCGAGCCTGGTCATGATAGGATGGGTTCCCCACTTGCTCATGGGCGTATCGGACTAGGTCCTCCTACTTGCATGTAATCCGCCAACATAGGGCACTTATCCTTCGTATGGCCAGATACCTGACATCGTATGCACCATAGATCTGCGCGGGCTTCTTTTCCTCACTCATTTCGTAGGTTCTGAATTTCCATGTGCATAGCTCCAAGCTGCTCTTGAATTTGCTGTACCCCTACCGAAGTATCTTTTCTGGGTGTAGCTTCTAGTTTCATAGCAACTTCCAAAGCTTTTTCCTGTGACTCAAAGGTTTGGTGACTCATTGGTGTACGCAGGTGGGGTAATAGCATGGCGATGAACCATTCCGTATGTTGTTTATCGTCATACTCAAACCCTCCTTTCCTGATTGCTTTCTTCAATCGCTGATCAGACTCCTACACAGATTCATACGCCCCTTACTTGAAGTCCTTTACTTCTGCTACCAATTGAGAGTAATATTTTGGCTTCCGGAACTGTTTCTTCAGAGTTTCTTTGATATCTTGAATAGACGCACTCCCATTCTGGGAAATGTATCGCATATACTAGTCCAATGCTCTATCCTCAAATGCCAGGGATAGCTGCACCCTCTTCACTGTATCATTTGTCACATTTTTTACAGTCCACATGGAATATGCAACAAACCAAAATTGGTCCATATCCTCATCCCCTACCCCTTGAAGGTAGGTAGTCTCAGGTGCACAGCCATATCACTGTCTAGCGAGGGTGGTGGTATGGGTGAGTTCTTAGCTTTGTGTGGCCTAGGCAGTGGTGTAGCCAAGGGGTCTTGCGCAGCTGATTCTCGCAAAAGGTTATAGGCGGATCTCCCACCGTTGAGGTTAGTTCGATAGTATTTACCACTGCACGTCACGCTCTCGTCTAGATCCGAGGTCATTCATTTAGTATGACTACACAAAATTATCTTTTCACACAGTAATATCTTAATCAGCAAGGGTAATGTCTTCAAAAAATTTCCCTAGAATCCCTTAAATAATCTACGTTTGGCCTCAGAGTAAGAGACAAACTGATCAATGGAAAATTCTGTCACAAATCCTCCTACACACTGTCCACCCAGTGATCTACTATGCGTGTGATAGTATTATCAGTCCTTTCCAGCTGCTGTATCATCTCTGGGGTCCATTGAGTTACTCGCTCATTCTTCCAACACTTCTGGAATTCTATGAGCCTATCCAGCCACTCCTGAAGCTCAATTGCAAATGCTATAAAGAATATTTCATAGCTTTCTGTAAGAATGTACCTATTTTTCCACCTTTCCGCTGTTAACTTCTCCTTGCGATTTTATTTTACCGCAATTTCCTGGATCTGATTTTCGAACCACTCCTCAATTTCCTTCCATTCAAGCTTCCAATACTCTCTTGTCACTACCCAATCCCTTTCTCAAAATGCTTTGGGTCTCGGCAACGGAACCATTTGTTGGCTCAAGGGGTCCTGACCCACGTTCGGAGTTCAAGGTTTGCCAACAAACCCCTATATTACTGGCCCTTTCGGCAGTGACCTGCTTGCGCAGGTCAAAGTCTCACCCGAAGTAGTATGGGTGGGTGTTGGAACAAGGTTTCCGCACCCTAAGAAAGGATAGGTAAGGCAAGAAGAGCTTATTTCGGCCCTGTGATACCCAGATCGCCTCTTTCTTTTCAGGGTCGATAGTTCTCTTTTCGCATCCACGTGCGCTATATCTATAATTATATACTTCTATGATAGTAGCACAGTATTTCATAAAACAGAACAAAACAAATCTAGATACAAAAAACACACTTACATAGATCTTTCGCAGCTTGAATACAGAATGCGCATAATGTAGTAATTACCAATGATTTTCAAAAATAGTACACATAGATTCAGTTCTTAAGCAACTTTTCTTATTCATCAATTCCTTCTTACAATACCCATCCCAGCCTGCGCACACAGCAGCAGGGTCCGCACACAGCTGGAATCTGGATCTCCGCGCACACAACTAGTAGGAGTCCTTTCCCCAAAAACCCAAACAGATATCTTAAGCCACAATTCGCATCAATAGCTCTTCCTTTCCTACCTTACAATACAAAATTTCCTCTATTTATAATAATCTAGCCTAAACTTTCCTATGGTCCGCAAACCTTGGTTTTTGGACCCACAGTTTGCGGACCCATGGTTTTACCCTTTTTCCCATTACAATGCTTTTGGGGCTTTGAGCCACCCCAAAACCTCAACGCTAGACTAAATATAATCAAAAGTATTCAAAATTGGACCAGTTTCGTAGCTCGTAGGAGGCCCTGTTTCAATAGAAGAAAACTGAAAATAGTAAAATGAAATGTAAGGAAAATAACTAAAACTCATGAAGTAAACTAGCTACAATGGTATAAAAATAAACATAAATACACAAGAGAGAGATATAGGCCAATGGATTGTTCCCTAACCCATAAGATTAGCTCTCTGAAACTAAATCAGTGAAGAAAAAACTAGATACTCATTTTATTGCAGAAATAGTCTCATTACATAACCATGCAAGTCTCAAAAGTCTATCACAAGAGATAAGAGTCTACTAGCTTCCTCCATAATTTTAATCCTAATGATCTCTTGCTCTACCCTATTAGTCTATAGGGTAGCTACCAAAAACTCCCTAAAATGTAGGTGATGTGTCCCCTTTGATTGCAAGAGAAGTGGATCTTTGGTGCACTTGATATTCCACTTGCTTGGTTTCGTTTGATTTCGAGTTGTTGGAGGGAATCTCGAGGATCCCTTGGTTGCCTTAGGAGTTAAGGAGGTGGAAAACCCTCCTATAATATCTCCTTGATATCCACTTCAATATTTTGTTGCACAATATTCAACAAAAATGGAATATCTTCGTGATTTTCCTACATTTAAACCATATTAGGCATTCAAAGTATGACCAGCCTTAATCACCATCTACACTAAGAAAAATATGACCATAATGTAATTAAATGTGAGAAAGAGAGACTAATAAGGCTAACAAGGTGAAAATTGAACCCTCCAATTATACCTAATGATGGTGTTATTCATCACCCCCCTACCAAATGGTTGCTCATCCTCTGAGAAAATTAATCCTCCTTCTTCGTTTCTTTCAGTGCTTTAGTGGCCCCTTTGACTTCCCAAGGAAGAAGTGAAGGAGTTCCTTCAGGAGGGAAGAATCCAACATTGTTTTCTTCCTCCTCCCATTCTCTATTTTCCTCATCTTGGTATTTACCTTCACCCAGTCCCAACATCAAATTTGGATTGAGTTTCAAGATGAGCCATTGTGTTTTCAATCCCTGCATAGCCCTCTTGTGTAACGGTGCCCTTTCTAGGTCACTCCTCAATCTCTTTGGGGTATGATATTCCATGTTTCTAAGACTAAGAGGGAGGCCATTTCACCTTCTTTAACTTGTTATTATAGATTCATCTCCAAAAATCC
Source organism: Pinus albicaulis (assembly GCA_034641835.2). Lineage (NCBI taxonomy): Eukaryota > Viridiplantae > Streptophyta > Pinopsida > Pinales > Pinaceae > Pinus > Pinus albicaulis. The sequence goes on from CM076575.1 coordinate 1,625,200,140, forward strand.
TAGAAATATCATCAAAACGTGCAATGGTTGGTGCTTGTGTGCTGAGGTACTTGTTTGCAAGGTTGCCATCATTCTGTATCATGAGGTGATTGTTGATCACTCCCCTAGCACTGAATAGTTATACCCTTATGTGTATAGCCTCTTTTTTTTCTCTTCTCATCACCTTATTTACTTCCTCTACTCTTGCTTCCTCATTTACCATCCAAGAAGCTAATTCCATTAACTGCATATCTCCCAACCTAGGGTTAGGGTCCCAAATGTTAAAGTCTGTCAAAATAAGATTGTGCATGTAGAATTCTGCCATCTTGGCCCTATCTCCCATGCTGGACTCATTGAAAAATTCAATGAATTTCTTGTATTTATGAAAATGTGAGGACCCATAAGAGGCTAATGTCTTAATATGAAATTGGAGCCACTATTCTCTGAGGTATATGGCATATGAGTTTGATGGATATATGTGATGGATGGCCTCCATGCACAAATCTGCGATGGTGCAAACTTTTTTGTATTTTTTCTAAAGTTTAATTTTCTATCCTGCATTCTCTTCCCATGTTTCCTGAAGCTACTCTTTCAACATGGATTCTCTGAGTCTAACATCAGAAAAATCCATTCCCAAATTAGTCACCTTCTCCTCCATGATCCCTATGTCATGCACACCTTTTTTTGTAGCAATTTTCATCCAATGATGAGTGCATGCTCTTTCTTGTTCTAACTGATAAAATAATGGGACTGCAAGCTTGTGAGGAACAATTTCCCCCCCTTCAATAAATGTGTAGTAAGAATTGATATTTGGCTGAGGGATAGGGTGTGAAACTGCTATAGGGACAGATTTTGGGGAGGTATGCTCCTCCTTTTTCTGCTTCTCTTCCCTCCCTTTGGCATATTTCCCTTGAACTTGTGCTTCTTTCTGAACTTTTTAGGCCTCTTTCCCACCCATGGGCACCTTATCTTCCTACCCCTAGGCTTCCTGATTTTTTTCTGGCACTGCTGGAGTTTCTTCTAGCACAGGTAGAGATTCCGATAAAAAACTCTATTTTCTTGTAGCAAACCCTCCCTTAATTGCTTTTCCTTATTTTCTATCTTTTGAGGGTTTGTGGGGGTTGGTAGATGTGTAGGGGATGCCAACCTAGATGAATGTCTCCTATTATAGGTTACAAGTGTCCTCTCAGGTGAGGTGACCTCTTGAAATTTCCCTTCCTCCAACCTTATCTCATCATCCTTTTTGGGTGACTCCTCAATTCTTATAGCACTTTTGGTTGGAGTTTGTGGCTTCCCCCGCCTTACCCTGGCACTCTTTCTAGTCCTGAAGTACATGGGTGTTAGTGTTTTTCTCTTGGACTTCACTGGTGTGCTCAAAGTGGCTAAGGTAGTAACCGCTTCTTTCTCTTTTATCTCAGGTGATATGCTGGCCTTTTGAGGAGATTTATCAATGCCTAGAATAGGGTATAATATTTCCTCCTCACCTTTATTCTCTTCCTTCTTCTCCTTTGTTTCACCTCCATATTTTTCTTCTTCTTTTCCTTCCTTTGTTTCTACAGTTTCTGTGTTTTCTGTTTCAACCTCCATCTTTTCTTCTTCCTCATCTTCTCATTCTGTCTCTTCAACCTCCCCTTATTATTCTTCTTCCATTTCGCTCTCTCCAAGAATAAGGGCAAAGATTTTTCCATTTTGGGTGGCTATGAAGGCTTCTCTATCCATATCTATGAATGAGGACTAGGGCACAGGGAGGTTCAATATGTTTAGAGAAGCATTCACTATTAGCTTCATGAGGCCATGGTGAGCTAAGTGCTGGTACTTATTTTCCCTGACCTTTTGGCTCATGTCCCTAATTGAACGCAAGAGGAAATATGGAATTATCAGTCTTTGTTCTAGAGGGATTTCTCCCTGAAATCTAAGTTCATTCAACAATTTGAAGTGGTATACATAAACCACACTAAGTCTGCCCTCACAAGAAATGAATTTCATAATGTGGAATGCTACTTCATCCCAAGGGTATGGAAGGATTTATCTCCTAACTCCATTTTTGTCTTCAATGAATTATTCACCTTGCATAAAGAAGTTATTTTTAGCTGCAGTTTTGGACACCCTAACTTCCTATTCCACTTGACTCCTAGGGGAAAATTTGTGATTTTTTTAATTAACCCAAGTGTAATTGTGATAGCTAGGCCTCTAACCACAATGGTGGCCCTCTAATCTTTTGTGACTACAGGGCCATGTAAATTCTCAAGATGTCTCCTCATCAAAGCCCTTGAGGAGATCGAAGAAACCTAACCACTAGTGAAATATTATCCTTTTGATATATTTGGGCTCCCTTCTATTAAATCCTCCTCCCATTTTATGGTTGTGTTAGGAAGGTGGCTGAATTATTTTTTCTGAGAGTTACTACTAAAGTGTGGCCTTAGAGATTATAGTTTTTAAATAAACTCAGGCCACCTTGATTCAACCTCTTAATTTTTGAATTATTGAAAAATCTATATAAATTTCATGGAAAATTTACAATTTTGGGGAGTGGCAACCACTTACCTCTAACCTCTGGTGTTTTTTTCTTGGAGTGGTATTAGGTGTTAAAACCACCTATGAGTGGCTCTTCTTTGCATTTTTTCTCACTGTTTATTCTTTTTCGAAGTTTCCTTAAGCATCCAAAGTTTCCTGTATCACTTGGTTTGCATGCAAAATCAACCTTGGTGCTGTGTTATTTGATGGCTCCTCTGACTTTCCTTCTTCCCACTGCTCTCGAAATGCTAAATGAAATGAGAAGAATGGGCCAACACTTCCCTTTATGGAAACTTAACTGAATTTAGAGTGGAGTGATGACTTGTATTGTGGCACAATTTTTCCTCATTTGGACCGTTGAGCCCACTCCACTTAATCATTGTCTTTGCCTCAGAATCACCTCCATATCCTTGTGAACTCACCCTTAACTTATTTTACTTGCTTAGGTGGCATGTACACTCAAATTATCATTCACTTTAACTTCACGACGGTGGAAAAGTTAACTGGCCACCTTTTTTTCCTTTTTAATCTCTAATTATAGACATTAATTCATTTTGGTCAACATGAGTGCATAGCAAGAGGGTGTAGGGAGCTGGAGTTTGGTGATAGCCATGACTAGTTTTCCTTTTTTTGAGTTTTTTTTTTATATATTTTCTGAGTGAGCAACCTATTTATGAGTGAGATTATTAACCTTTTTATTTTCTTGTCATTTTTGCAGGTGATGCATGGAGGTCCTCATGTGCTATTGCTAGTGTGAACATCCTCTTGGAGTCTTCTAGTGGTCCTTTGAATCCATTTCCATCAATTTCTTCTCACTTTTGACTTTTTTGGGCCATGTACAGGATTGCTACAGAAAGTATTCAACTTCCTGTAGCAGTCCCTTCTCTGCTTCGTTAGAGCTCCATATTGCTGAGAAATGAAGGGAAATGGTGTATGGAGGTTAGGGATGGAGCTATGGAGTGAGTGGAGTGATGGAGAGGTGAGGGTAGAGGTCCCATGTCCAAATATAGGTAACCTAGTTGCTAGTGGCAAAAAATAGGGTTTAGAGAGTGAGTACTCATGCATGGAGTGGAGTGAGGGTTAGGAGTTGTAGGTATAGGAAAAAAATCCATTTTCATGTTTTTATTGAAGTTTAGATGCCCTTTATAGAGTGTCCTTTCTCACAAATGAGTTTCCTGTAACAGTTACAGGGTTTCCTCTAGCACTACAACAAATCCTGTAGCAGTTAGGACATGATGTAGAAGTTAGGACATCCCATAGCAATTACAGACATGGGAAAAAAATGGGTTTTCTGCTTACTTGATGGGAGAAATGGGTGGATGGATGCATGCTGGATTTTCTCATGGAGTGGGTAGGTAGAGGAGAGAGAGGAGATAGGAAGAAAAATTCTCCTCTGTGTCTAAAACTGCCTTTGATTAGAAAACTACAAAACAAAAATAAGTGAGTGCAGAGGTGCGATTTTCTTTTTATTTTTCTCTTTTTCTTTTTTCTTTTTTTTTTCTCTTTTTTCTAAGGAAAAGTGGGTGGCCTTCACAGAGGTTTTCAAACCACAAGCCTGCCTTGGGTGCCTCAAGGAGGTTTTCTCCCAAGGATATTTTATTTCTTTGCCTTTTCTTTTTCTTCTCCAAGACTAACTCATGGAGGTTTTCAACCCTAGAGTTGGCCTTGGGCGTCTGAGAGAGGTTTTCACCCATGCCTCATTATTATTTCTTTTTATTTTATTTTTTCTAGGAGGGGGAGGTGATGGAAACTATAGAGCTTCCAATGACATACACCTCCCTGTTTATGTAATTTATAAACCTAGCCTTAAACATGGGCTTCTTGTATACTTTGAGCATGTAACCATTGACAAGTAGGGGGATCCCCTCCTCATGTATGGTCTTGATATGAACCGTTCCATTATCATAGAATTTTTACACTTTTTAAGGTCCCAACCATATTGTAATTAATTTTCCTTTGAATTCCTTGAACCTTGAGCCATAGAGAAGCGTACAATCTCCTTCTTGAAAGGTATTTTCCTTAATGTGATTATCATTCCAAACCTTCCTTTGCAGCTGAATCACTTCTATGTGAAGGATTGCCTGCATCCTGAACTCATACAAACCATTTAACTACAAAAACCTTTCTTTCTAGACCTCTGTGATATCTATGTCTAACGTAGCTTCCATCCTCAAGGTGTTGTATTCAAACTCAATGGAACCGTGTGGTTGTCATAAGGAGTGAAACTTGTAGTTGTCTTACAGGTGGTATTTTAGGCCCAAGTGGCTTCCACCAATTTGTCTGCCCAATATTTCCTGTTGGTGCTCACAACCTTGGTGAGGATATTCTCCAAGGATCTTTTTGTCACTTCCACCTAGCCATTTTCTTGAGGATGGTAGGCAGTTGAAGTTTTATGATTTATATTTTTTCGCCTCAGAAGATTTTCAATGATATGAGATGTAAATTGAGGCCCCTGATCAGTGACTACCTCTCTGGGGTATCCAAACTTGTAGAACACATTATCTTTCAAAAACTCTACTACTTTCTCCTCTGTTTCCACCTTTACAAGCCTTTTTTCAACCTACTTAGTTAGGTAGTCAGTGTAGACTATGATATACCTCTTTTATCCTGATGGTGGACCAATGGGTCCAATGAATTCCATGCCCCACTTTTCAAATGGCTCTAGAGCCACTTGAGGGTGTAGAGGAATTTCATCCCTCTATATAGGTTTCCCCATCCTTTGAAATTGGTCACACCTACTAGTGTATCTCTTGGCATCTTGGTGGAGGGTAGGCCGATAGTAACTTGTCTGAAAAGCTTTGAAGGTTGTTATTTTTGCAACAAAGTGGGATCCATGAGGACTATCATGACATGCCAAGAGGATGTCAAAAAATTCTTCCTCCCTCACACATATTCTGAGAATTTTATCCGGGCCCAATTGAAGATATTTCCACCAATCCTGATGAAAGGGGCACTTTTTATGATGATATTTCTCTTCTCCTCGGATGAGAGGTTTGGAGGGAAATTTTTAGCAACAAATTAGTTAGCTGTGTCAGAAAACCACATAGATAATGTGTTGGGTTTGTGTTATATTCTTTCCACGACTAGTCACGCGCGGGGGGGGGGGTGGTCACAGTGGGGAGATATTCCCCCCTGTACTTTGTGATGGGCATAATGTCAGGGTCCGGGGCAGCACCTTGGAAAATTTTTTTGGTCCTGATTTTCTGGTGGGCAGATTCGCCCATGGTTTTGTGCATGGGTTTGCACATGGTTTTGGGGTACGATGGTTTTTTTCCCCACGCATTTTGTAGATCTAGTCAAGGGGACTACAGTTATGTTCTAATCCAGGGTTAATGGATTGGGGTTTATGTATGCTTCGACATGTATATATATGTGTTGTAACACTAAAAAATATATAATGAAAAATCAAGCTGGTCGTCCCAATTTGGGATCCAGGGGAAAATATCTGTGTTTATCTGTTTTATGTTTTATTCTCTCACTACTATTTATTTTATGTCTTTAAGATTCGTTTTGAGATCATTTTTGTATAGGGTTAAAACCTAAATTTGGTATCAAAGTAGTTTCGGCTTCAAGGGGACGCCTTTGCTACTTAGGGGGTTTTTGCTCGGGCCTGAGGTAGACCCTGTTCAGTGGGAGATCTGCGGGATCGATTCTTACGGTGAAAGAAGATGGCGAGCGGCAGGAAGATAGAGATCTAGAAATTTAATGGTCATAGTTTTGAGTTGTGGAATCTCAAGATGGAGGATTTACTGGTGGATAAAGATCAATGGATCATGGTAGATCCAAGTACTAAACCAACGGCAATGTCAGATGAAGACTGGAAGAAGATGGATTGGAAGGCAAAGAGCAAAATATGGTTGTGTGTCTCAAATTCAGTATTATTGAATGTATCTGGGGAAGCTATGGTGAAGACCTTGTGGGACAAGCTAGGGACTTTGTACCAATCTAAGTCTCTGGTGAATAAATTGTTCATGCGGAAAAAGTTGTATAGTCTAAGGATGAAGGATGGAGACTTAGTGACAGAGCATCTGAATGCCTTCAATACTGTGGTAAGTCAGTTGTCATCTGTTGATATTAAAATCTCAGATGAAGATAAGTGCATCAGTTTTTTGTGTTCTCTACCACATTCATGGGACAATCTGGTTATTGCAATACGTAGCAATACAACTACCTTGAATTTTGATGACATTGTCTCATCCTTGCTGTCGGAGGAAATGAGATGGATAAATATGGAGGGTCAGAATGGAGATGCCTTATATGTACGAGGAAGGTCCCAGAATTGAAACAAGAATAAGGTTTCGAGTGGGAGATCTAATTCTCTTGGAAAGTTTGTAAAGGTGTGCTGGAAATGCGGAAAGGAAGGGCACTACAAAAAGGACTGCAGATCTAAAGCTCTTGAGAAAGGAAATGGATCTAATGATGCTCCTTTTGCAGAAGCAAAACCACCTTGGATGAAGGTGGGGATGTGTATTTGGCTTCTTCTTCAAATACACATGTAGATCATGAGTCATGGTTGATTGAATCGGGTGCATCCTTTCACTTCACTCCCCATAGGGAGTGGTTCTGCGAGTATGAGAAATATGGTGGTAGTGATGTCTTCTTAGGTGATGATAGGAAGGACAGAATCGTCGGATGTGGAAAAGTCAAGCTGAAGCTGCAAGTTGGAAGAATTAGAACACTTCCCGGTGTTCTGCACATTCCTGTATTTTCCAGAAATCTGGTTTATGTAAGAAAGATGGATGATGCAGGAATAAAAAGAAAGATGGATGATGGTTCGGGGAGCACTGGTATTAATGCGGGGAGTTGGATTGGAACTATGTACAAGCTTTAGGGTAACACTGTTATTGATGGGTGCAACAGTTATGTGGTTCCTGAAGGTGGAGCGGAAAGCCTAGCGGTCTCTGGAGAAAAGGCCATGCTATGGCATCAAAGGCTTGGAAATATTGGAGAGAAGGGCCTTGAGATACAGAATGGAAATGGTATGGTAGAAGGTATGTCTAATAGCTCTCTGGATTTTGATTTCTGTGAACATTGTGTATATGGGAAGCATAATCAGGTGAGTTTTCCTTCTGGTGCTAAGAGGGCGAACAAGATATTAGAGTTTGTGCACAGTGATGTGTTTGGACCTGTGTCGGTTCCATCATTGGGTAAGTTTGTGTACTATGTTTCATTCATTGATGAATTCTCAAGGAATACATGGATATATTTCTTGAGGAAGAAATCTGAAGTCTTTGACAGATTTAAATAATTTAAGGCTCTGGTGGAAAACCAGATAGAGAAGAAGATAAAGGTGCTGAGGATAGATAATGGTGGGGAGTTCTGCAAGAAGGAATTTGAAGAGTTCTGTAAGAATTATGGTATAGCACGACAGAAGACTACTCCATACACACCTTAGAAAAATGGAGTTGCAGAAATAATGAATAGAACACTGATGGAAAAGGCAAGAAGCATAATCAGTGGTATCAGGTTAGGACAAGAATCCTGGGCAGAGGCAGTGGAGACTGCATGTTACTTGGTTAGCAGATCACCTTCATCAGCGTTGGATGATAAGACTCCACATGAGGTATGGACTAGTAAGAAACCCTCTCTTTCACATCTGAGGGTATTTGGATGTGATGCATATGTACATGTTCCAAAGGAGAAAAGGAGAAAGTTGGATAATAAATCTGAATAGTGCATATTTATTGGGTATAAGGATGGTTTAAAGGGTGACAAGCTTTGGAACCTGGAAACAAGGAAGGTTGTGTAGAGTCGAGATGTGGTGTTTAGAGAGGTGAAAGATATTGTTAAACATGAATTCCTACCAAAGTAACTTGAGAAGATAGAGTTTGAGCTAAAGAAGGATGATTCAGACTCTACAAAACAAGAAGACTCAGAAGAGGAAGAGCCACAAACTCCAACTGTTAGAAGATCAGTTTGGGAAAGAAGAAAACCAGAAAGGTATAGCCCATCTGCTTTTTGTTCAAATTTTTCTTTAACTATAACTGATGATGATCCCAGAAACTTCAGGGAGGCAGTAGATTTAGAGGATGGAAAAATCTAGAAGGAGGCCATGGTTGATGAAATGGCATCCTTGCATAAAAATGAGGCATGGGATTTGGTGGAGTTTCCGACTGGAAGGAAGCCCATCGGGAGCAAATGGGTGTTTAAGAAGAAGATGAATGTAGAAGGCAAGGTGGAGAAATACAAAGCTCAGTTGGTAGCAAAAGGTTATTCCCAGGTGCCAAGAATTGATTTTGGTGATATTTTTTCTCCTGTTGCCAAAGTTACTTCTATTAGATTACTTTTATCTGTTGCTGCTGCATTTGATTTTTAGGTAGAACAAATGGATGTGAAGACAACATTTCTTCATGAGGATCTGGAAGAAGAGATATACATGAAACAACCTGAAGGCTTTATGGTGAAGGGGAAGAAAGAACTAGTATGAGGGTTAAAGAAGTCTCTGTATGGGTTAAAACATTCACCAAGGATGTGGTATCAGAAATTCGATACCTATATACAGGGACTTGGCTTCACCAGAAGCAAGGAGGATCACTGTGTTTATTTTAAATTAATTGGTGATCGTGTTATTTATTTGGCCTTGTATTTGGATGATATGTTGTTGATTGGAAATGACAAAGAAATTATCCAAGATTTGAAGACCCAACTGTTCTCCAAATTCGACATGAAGGATCTTGGTGCTGCAAACTATATTTTGGGCATGGAAATTAAGAGAGATCAGGAAAAGAGGAAGCTCTGGTTAAACCAAAGGAAGTATGTCGAGACTATATTGTAGAGGTTCAATATGCAGGATAGTAAACTGGTGAATGTTCTTATTCCTGTAGGTACAAAGTTGTCTGCTAAACAGTGTCCCAAGATACAAGAAGAAGAGAAGGATATGTCCCATGTTCCATATGCAAGTGCAGTGGGTAGCCTGATGTATGCAATGGTTTGTTCTAGACCAGACATTGCACATGCAGTGGGAGTATTGCGCAGGTTTATGTCAAACCCAGGGAAGGAGCATTGGACAACAGTGAAGTGGGTTTTTAGATATTTACGTGGCACTAGTGATTATGCCTTGTGCTACCAGGGAAGACCAGGATTGGAAAGAGTGTTGGACATTCATGTTTTGTTGATGCAGACTGGGATGGAGATCTGGACCAAAGAATATCTACAAGTGGGTATGTGTTTGGCCTATTTGGAGGTGCAGTCAGTTGGATGAGTAAAAGACAGCCTGTAGTGGCTTTTTCAATTACAGAGGCAGAATACATGGCATCCACTCATGCAAGAAAGGAAGCAGTTTGGTTGTAGATATTGTGTTCAAGTATGGGGTTGGTGCAGCAAGCTATAAGGATATATTGTGATAGCCAAAGTGAAATTTTCTTAGCTAAGAACCTTGCTTATCATTCAAAGACAAAGCACATTGATGTTTAATATCACTTTGTGAGATATATGGTTGAAGCTAAAAGGGTGTTGCTCGTAAAGGTGGACACTTTGAAGAATGTTGCAGATGCATTGAAAAAGTATGTGAGCACTCAGAAGTTCTCTTGGTGTAGAGAAACAATGGGTGTTGCAAATCTTGGCTAATGAATCAGCTCTCCTGTGGCCCCCTGTGGAAATAAAACAACAAGTGGGAGAAAGTTGGATTTGTGTTATATTCTTTCCACGGCTAGTCACATGTGGGGGGGTCACAGGGGGGCAATAGTCCCCCCTATATGTTGTGTTGGGCACAATGTTGGGGGGGTCATAGGGGGGGTGGTAGCCCCCCCTGTTGGGGTCTGGGGTAGCGCCTCGGAAAATTTTTTTGGTCGTTATTTTCTGGTGAGTGGATTCGCCCATGGTTTTGTGCATGGGTTTGCACATGGTTTTGGGGTACGATGGTTTTCGGCCCTTGATATTTTGTAGATCCGGTCAAGGGGACTACGGTTATGTTCTAATCAAGTGTTAATGGATTGGGGTTTATGTATGCTTCGGCATCTATATATATGTGTTGTAACAATAAAAGGAATATAATGAAAAATCAAGCTGGTCATCTCGATTTGGGATCCAGGGGAAAATCTCTATGTTTATCTGTTTTATGTTTGATGCTCTTGCTACTGTTTATTATCTATCTTTAAGATTCGTTTACAGATAATTTTTGTATAGGGTTAAAACCTACAGAGTGTTGAGATAGAAAATATGTGTTCATTGAGAATTTGGTCATCCACCATTCCTTCCTCATCTGCAGGTAGAGTTAGTCTAGATAAGAAATCTGCAACAACATTCTCCTTCCCTATTATATCAACAATTTTCAGGTCAAATTGTTGTAATAACAACAACCATCTAATTAGTCTAGCATTAAAATCAGGTTTATTCATTAAGTGCTTTATGGCTGCATGGTTAGTGTGTACAAAGTTCTGATAACCAGTGATATAATGGCTAAATTTGTTTAAAGCATGGAAAATGGATAATAGTTCCTTTTCTGTGATAGTAGTATAGTTCAGCCTTGACAAAATCTTGCTAATGAAATAGATGACATAGGGTAATTTGTCTTCCAACTGCCCCAAAGTTCCCCCCACAACTTTGTCTGATGCATCATTTGTGTGGATGTGGAAAGGCAGAGCCCAATTTGGACCTCAAAGAATGGGACAATAGTTAGCTTTACCTTAATGAGTTCAAAATATTCTTGACTGAGAATGAACTAGATAAACTCAGATTAGCCAACTAAACCTAGGAAAGTTCTGACATCTCTCTGATTTTGATGAGCAGACACCCTTTTTATGATGGTGATTTTTTTCAGGTCCACTTATATTCATGATTGTGATATTGAGTGGCCCAATACTACTCCTACTCTTTTTAAGAATTCACACATTTTAGGACTTAGGGAGAGATGCATCTCAATGCACCTTCTCATCACCCTTCCAAAATTGGAGAGAAATTCTTGGAATTCATCCCCATAAGGTGTGAAATCGTTCATGTAGATTTCAACCAAGTCATGGACTAGCTTAGAGAAAATTCTCAAGGTATCTCTTTGGAAAGTAGCTTGGGCATTGAAAACCCAAAAGGGAAGGAATATGTAAGCAAAAGTGCCCCAAGGAAATGTGAAAATAGTCTTGTCCTGGTCTTCAGGGCTAATTTGGATCTGGTTATACCCACTAAAACCATCTAGGAAAGAAAATAATTTCTTTCCTGCAAGGCCATCTAGAACTTGATCTATAAAGGGAAAGGGGAAATGGCCCTTCTTGGTGGCTTTGTTGAGTTCTCGTTAATGAACACAGATTCAACATTTTCCATTCTTCTTTAGGACTAGGACAAGAGGATATACCCATTCACCATATGATATAGGATATATGAAACATGCATCTAATAATTTCTGCAGTTCTTCCTTTACTATGTCCTTTAGAGCTAGGTTCATCCTTCTTTGGGGTTGGCGCATAGGATTGCACCCTTATTTAATGTAGATATGATGTGTGCACACCGAGGGATTCACCCCTTTCATGTCTTGGTAGTCCAAAAAAAATGCATGAAGGTTTTATTTCAAGGGTCGACATAGATGATCTTCTTCTTTAGCTGATAAGGATGAGTTAATTTTTAGAGATTTTGATGGGCCAAATTCTACAGCCTTGGTAGTTTTTGAATCCACTAAGTGTTGTTCCATTCAAAGTTGTCTTTCAGAATCTTTGAGTAGGTCATCAAGTGGACTGTCAGTGGGGGGCTCGCTCTAAATGATTTGATTGATGAGGTCATCCTCATCAGGCTGCCCCCCTCTAAGAACAATATTTATGGTACAAATGGGGTATGGCATAGTTCTATATACTTAATCTTCTTCTTCTTCATCCTCCAACCATAAAGGTAGGTCATGCTCAATGGAAGACTGGGCAGGAGGATATAATACCAGTTGTTTAGACAAGGGCCCATTATTTATAATTACGTTTCCTACCCGATAACTAATATAAGAATCAGAAGTGGGTAACCAAGGTCTCCATAAAATGAGAGGATATCCATTAAACTTGGTTTTTTGATGGAGAACTAGGAAATATGTAGAGTAGTCACTAGAGTCGATTGAAACCATAACATCCTCAAAAATTCCTTCTAGAGCTATAGTAGACCGATTTTCAAGTTTCAAAACCATTATGGTTTTCCTCAAAGTCCCTTGGAGGTTGAGTTTAAGCATATTTTACTTGGTCATTATAGTGATGGCAGCCGTGATATCAATCAGAGTATTGGAGACTATGACACCATCTACGTGTACATCTACAACTAGACTACCAGGGTCCAGGTACTTCGGGAAGATCACCCTTCCCAACATTATGTCGGACAACTGTCCTACTACATTGATGGTGGAAGTATATTTCTTCTTTCTCCCAGGTTTCTTAAAGCACTTTTCCTTGATGAGCATATTGTAAATAGGGACATCCTTAATGACCTAGATAAGGGGTATTTTAACACACAAATTTCTCAATTCTCCCAGAAGTTGAGTCTCCCCGTATGTGTGCTCAGTAGAGTGGATCAACTCAGGAAAAGGAGGTTATTGGATCTAAGTGTTACTTTCTTCCTTTTCCTCCTCAACCTCTGCAGGTGGATATGGAGGATGATTGTCCCTTATTACTCTTCCCGACCTAAGATTGATCTCATGTATCTCCACAACATAAGCTGGATAGGATGTCTCTCCATTGTAAACCTTATGTTCCTTCTTGTTATTTGGGTTCAAATTGGGTTGTGCGAGCATATGAGGTAGCTTGGGTGGATCATAATGAGTGAGATGAGGTTGAAGTTGGGGTGGAGGCAGTATATTAGGTCGTTGATTATGTTGATGCCTCCACCCTTGTGATGGGTTGCTCTACTGAGGTGGTCAAGGAACATACTGCAGAAATGGATGTTTCAAAGGATGAGGGTGATATGGAGGGTTGTAGGGCCAAGTAGGAGGTGTAGGCCATGTTGGAGGAGTGGACGTTTACCAATACTACATTGGTGCATCCTTATTTTTATGGTAATATGAGTAAGGTTCACCTTTCATACCCTGCTGACATGTCCTAGGCCCTTGAGGCCTTCTTTGATTTATGAAACAAAGTTTCTCTCGTCCTACTTCCCTACCTTGATATACAAATTTGAGCCCAGGTAAGGAGGGACACTTATCTGTGGCATGATTCTCTTCATAGACTAAGAAAACCTCTATGACATTAAATTGACATTGATTCCGAGTATGTTTTCTAGTATATCTAGGGAAGAATATAATGAAGGCCCTAGAGTCATCCTAAATATTTCCTCTTTAGTTTCCTTGGACCTACAGTAGTCCCTGTACTTTCTGTTAAAGGCCTCTTGCATCTGTGACCAGGTAGTGATGTTGTTCCCAGACAGACCCTTGAACTAGCACAAGGCTGCATCCTTGAGGGTGGATGGGAATAGCTTCAACTTTTGATCATATAAGGCATAGTCGCAGGTCCTGCACACAACAAAAAATTCAATGATGAAGGTGTCAGGATCCTCAAAGGTAACTCCATGGAAATGTGGAAGGGCTGAGGGAATGATATTATTCATCCTAGTTTCCCCATCTATTTCTCTAATGGGAAAGGCTCATTTAGTCCTAGTCTCAGCTATGGCTTGGATTGGTGAAGCAAGTTCCTCAAGTAAATCAAGTTCTTCTTATTCTAGAATAGGTTCTTCAAAGTGTTTAAGAGACTCACCTATGGCGTTTTCAACCTCATAGTCACTGAAGAAGAGTGAAGGTTGACTATGTGGGAATGTGGGGGTTTTCGGTAAAAAAATCCCTTAGTTGTCACTACTCCTATGACACATGAAATTCAAACTATTTTTGTATTTTTAAATATTTTTGGAACTGCATGTAAAATAAAAGAATAAAATAATGCTAAAAGAGAATCAAAGCACCTACTTAGACACCTCCCCAGAAACTGTGCCAAAAAGTGGTGAGCCCTGGTTGCACCAAGAGTGCTGCAACTATGCGAGCCTACTCTACTTTACTTTATCAATTTGTGGTTCGTACAAAATTTGAGGTGAAAGTGCTATATACACAGCAAATGCATTCTACTCATGCCATTCTCTTCAAAGTCATATGAAAGGGTGTTATTTCTAGGGTTTCTAAGTGAATTCTGTCACACTTCTGAATTTTACCTTGAACTAAAAATGACTCAAAACCTTTACTCTATCAAAAATAAAAGGAATATTCTAAAGAAAGAATACACATCTAGCTATTTTTCAAGAAAGGAAATCTACAATTTAGGTTATTGAAAGAAATATAAGTAAACTAGGTAACATTCATGAAGGAAATTACAGAAAGGAAGACTAATCTAATCACATTGCTTGGCCAAATTGCTAAGTAAACTCTAACTATTTTATGCTTAACTGCTATGCTTTAACAATGCATCTAGTCATGGGCTAACTATGCTTGTAAATACTCTGTTTTTCAACAAAAGAAGGAGGCGCTAAGGTGGATTAAGAAGGTCTTGGACTCATGAATTTAGAGCTGAAGGTGTCTTGGAGGTTGTGGCAGGGTTAGGTGAGGTTGAGGATGGTTTCTGGGCAGAAGGAGAGGATAATTGGTGCTACTAGAGGATCTAATATAGGTTTCCTGTAGTGCCACAAGATGTCCTATCAATGCTACACAAAATAGACTAAGCGTGTTTTGAGGCCAAAACTGATGAGGAAAGGGGTAGGCAAGGTGAAATGAAGGTGTATTTAGGTGGATGGAAGGTGGCTAGCCCCTTGGCCAAGCTAAAGTTATGACTTAGTCACTCCATTTCCTAGGCCTCCATACGACTATAGGTTCCTAGTCACACTCACAATCCTGCATCCATGTGACTATGGAATTTTATGCTTAGTTCTATGCCATGAAATCTGAATTTTGTGCCACTTTTTTAGGGCCATGACTCAGGTCTCTTCTAATGACTTAGTGAAACTTCTAGAGAAGGTAAATAAAATATAAACAATGCTTGTAAACCAAAAAATGAAAATAAGACTTGACCTGACCATCCCCAACTGGGACTCACATTCTGTAAAACACTTGCTGCATATGCAACCTTCATGTCATGAATGTGAGTCTGAACATGAGGGACTGAAAAATTATTTGAGGGTTAGAAAGAAGCAAGAAACAAATGAATACCGTCATTTGAAAATGATGCCCTGCTTCACTTCAAATATAGAGGTTTTTAAATATTCTTCTTATTTAATAAATTTTCCAACCATTCCTCCTCTCTGAATCCATTTCGAACTTACATTTTAAAATATATTGTTCATACAAACAAATTGGTCAAATTCTATGGATCAATTTGCCCAATTTTAGATAAAGTCCTATTACATGATATTTGCCTAAAAATCTTCAACAAAAAAAATGAAATTCAATGAATCCAATATAAAGCTATCCAAATCCATGAATACTAGTAAAATATTATCTGTAAAAACAGTAAATCGCAGGCTAAAGGATCCCACTCCTTTGCTTGTAAATTTTTTATTTTTTTATTTTTGAATTAAAATGAAGTCTTTTTCTCCTCGAGCCTTTTGCTCCTACATCAGAATCCCGAGGACAAAATTCTTCATGGACTCCTATCATGAGCTCCTCTACAGAACTACCCAATTTCTGTAGCATGGTATCTATCATCCAAGTAGCTTCTGCAACTGGTTGATCTTTCCACTTGATAAAATACTCAAAGTATTCTTGTCCTCTTGTCTTTTTTAGACAGTCTTTTGTCTAAAATCTTCTCTGGATACAATATTTTTGCTATGGGTAACTGTTTCAACTAGTAGATCTCTTCTTTTCCTTCAGTTGTATCACTTGTGTCTCCATCCTCATACCTATAAAAATCAACAACATTGAAAATTGGAGATATTCCAATGTCAGGGGGTAATTCAATTTCATAAGCATTTGTAGAATTTTTCCTCAATACTCTGCATGGCCCAATTTTCTTAAATTTCAATTTGTTATACGCCATTTTAGGAAATATTTCCTTCCTCAAGTGTGCTAGAACCAAATATCCAACCTCAAAATTAACTTCCCTTTTCTTCAAATCTGCTCTGCTCTTGTACTTGATGTTGTTATCCTGTAATTGTTGTTTTACTTGTTCATGTATTGCTCGAATTTCTGAAGCAAACTCTTCTCCATCAACACTTCTCATCTCTGCTTTTCCCAAATTCCTTAATTCATACACTCCTCTTGGGTGCATTCCATAAACTATATGGAATGGACGCTGCCCTGCACTCCTGTTAGGAGAGTCATTATAAGCATATTCAGCCTGTGCAAAAATTTGATCCTGCTGTTTAGGATGTTCACTTGCAAGACTTCTCAAAATATTACCCAAGCTTCTATTCACCACCTTAGTCTATCCATTAGTATGAGGGTGATAAGTTGAGATGAAACTCATTTTAGTACCAAGATTTTTCCACGATGTCCTCCAAAAATGACCAACAAATCTAGTGTCCCTATCAGAGACAATGCTTTTAGGTAACCCAAGCAACCTTACAATTTCTTTGAAAAATAAATTAGCAACAT
Source organism: Pinus albicaulis (assembly GCA_034641835.2). Taxonomy (NCBI): domain Eukaryota; kingdom Viridiplantae; phylum Streptophyta; class Pinopsida; order Pinales; family Pinaceae; genus Pinus; species Pinus albicaulis. Next base: position 1,625,217,091 of record CM076575.1, read on the forward strand.
GAGTAGCATCACTAGTTTTATAACATGGAATAAAATGTGCCATTTTAGAAAATCTGTCAACTACAACATAAATTGCATCATTCCCTCTCTGTGTTTTCGGTAAACCTGAAAAAAAATCCATACTTACCATATCCCAAGGTCTATTTGGAATAGTTAATGGAACATACAAACCCGTGTTTTGACTTCTTCCTTTTGCATACTGACAAACTTTACAATTTCTCACATACTTCTTTACTTCAGATCTCATCTTTGGCCAAAAATAAAAATGACTCAGCTGTTCATAAGTCTTGTCTGCACCAAAATGTCCACCAAGTCCACCACTATGTTTCTCCTTAATTAAATATTCTCTCATAGAACAATTTGGTATGCACAGTTGATTTCTTTTAAACATATATCTTCTTGCAAGAAAAAATCTAGCCACTAACTTCCATCCAACAAAACAAGATTACTACATGCTTCAAATGCCTCTTTAAAATCCAAATCTATTTTATACAATTCTTTAAGAAAATCAAAACCCAACACTTGAATTTGACTTTCTTGAAATAAAATGTTTTTTCTACTTAAGGCATATGCTACTTTGTTTGCTTGGCCATTTATATGTTTCAATACAAAATTGAAACTCTGAAGATACTCTACCCATTTTGCATGTTTCTGATTTGATTTTGGTTGTTTCATAATATACTACAATGCATGATTTCTTGAATAAAGTACAAACTCTTTAGACATCAAGTAATGTCTCCACTTATTTAATGCCTGTACAATTGCATAAAATTATTTGTCATAAGAATAATATTTCCTTCTTGTCTCATATTTTTTCACTAAAATAAGCTACAGGTTTGACTTCCTGACTTAACACATCTCCAATAGCTTCTCCACTGGCATCACATTTCACTTGAAAAGGTTTGTTAAAATCAGGAAAAACTAGGATGGATTTTTCTGGTATCTTTCTTTTCAACAACTGGAAATTTTTCTCTACTTCATCAGTCCATTTAAATGGTTTTTTTTCCTTCTTTATAGTTTCAATAATAGGAGCATTGACCTGACTAAAATTCCTAATGAATTTTCTATAAAAACTAGCAATACCATGTAAGCTTCTTACCTTAAAAACACTTTTGGGTGAAGGCCATTCTATGATTGCCTTTATCTTCTCTGGATCCATTTTCAATCCATTAGCAGAAAAAAAAATCCTAAGTATACCAATTCTTCCTTCATGAATGAACGCTTTTTAAAATTTACCAGCAAATTTTCCTGATGCAACTTCATTAAGACATAATTCAGATGTCTCAGGTGTTATTCTTTAGACTTGTTGTAAAATAATATATCATCCATATATACTATTACAAATTTACCAATAAATTATTTCAGTACTTCATTCATAAGCCTCATAAATGTACTAGGATAATTTGATAATCCAAATGGCATTACCATCCATTCATACAATCCTTCATTTGTTTTAGAAGTTGTTTTCCATTCATCTCCTTCCCTTATCCTAATTTGATGATAGCCACTCTTTAAATCCAGTTTTATAAAATATCTTGCACCACTTAAACAATCCATAAAATCTTCAATTCTGGGTAAAGGAAATCTATACTTGATTGTTATTTTGTTGATTGCTCTTGAATCAATACACATTCTCCAGCCTCCATCTTTTTTTGGACTCAACGCTATTGGCACTGCACATGGACTCAAAATTTATCTGATAAGTTCTTTATCTAACAGCTCCTGTACTTTCTTCCTGATTTCTTCATTTTATGTGGGAGTCATCCTGTATGCTGCTTTATTCGGAAAATTTTCTCCTGGAATCAAATCTATATGATGGCTGATTTTTATAATAGGTGGTAATTCATTCGGTAAATCATCTACAATAATATCACAGTAATTTTTTAGCATCTCTAGAATTTCAATTGGTAAATCAGAAATTTTAGTGGAAATAATTACTACCTTGGGTTTTCAAATTAATGCAAAGTTTACCTCATCATCTTCAATCTACTGCAGATATTATTTTCCACTCGGTAACAAGGCTTTTAGATCAGATCTTCTTTTTTATGCATCTTCTTCTTCTATCGGCAATAATGTATGATTAACACCATCTTTACAAACCTTGTATGTGTTCTTCTTCCCATCATGCATAGCTCCTCTGTCATACTGCCAAGTTCTACCCAGCAATATGTGACATACATCCATAGGCATCACATCACACATAATTCTATCTTTGTATCTGCCCAACTAGAATTCCACTTCACATTGTTCATTCACTAACAGCTAATGTCCTTTCTGAAGCCATGAAACCTTGTAGGTTGTTGAATGTTTCTTTTTCTTCGATTTCAATTTCTATACCACTTTTGTAGAGACCAAATTATTAGTGCTACCACTATCAATTACCATTTGACAACATTTGCCTTGAATTTTTCACACACTTCTGAACAAATTTTTCCTCTGTGCTGGTTCAACAACTTTGTTGGTTTTAATTTTTTTTTTTTAACTACCAAATATTCTCCTTTCTCTGGTATATTCTCTACTTTTGGCACTTTTGCTTCTTCTGGCATTGTTACTGCTTCTTCCTCATTTTGGACAACAATTACATTTCTCTAATTTGTCCCCACATTCTCTGGACATTCATAACCCTGTGTCTAAGCTTATTACATCTATAACATTTGATTTCTCTTCCTCTTCCTCCGCCTCCTCTTCCTCTAGAAAAACTCCTTCTTCCACTTGCATCACCTTCTGTGTGTGTATGCTGACTTGAGCTACTGCTAGCTCCTTCTCTAGATGTTGTAGATCTTCCTCTACCACCTTGACTTCCTTTTCCTTGAAAGGTACCTCTAGTTCTGGTAGATTGCTTCCTTATGAGTTTTTCTTCAGCCTTCAAGGCCATCTGATAAGCCTCTTCCATTGTGTTAGGAGACATCAAACTTATCTCATCTTGTATCTCCATTATGAGACCATTAATATATCTTGCAATATTTTCTGCTGTATCTTGAATTTTTCCTGCTCTTACGCTCACTTTGTAAAATTCCTATGTGTATTCTTTGACTTTCATTGATCTCTATCTAAGATTCTGCATTTTTCTAAATAATGAAAGTTGATAATCACTTGGCAAAAACTTACCTCTCAATTTTTCCACCATCCTGTTCCAATTCTTTATTGGCTACTTATCAAGTCTCCTTCTTTTTGCTTGCACTCCATCCCACCAAAGTGCTACATGTCCTTTCAATTTTGTGACAGAAAATTTCACTCTTTTTCCTTCATCCATTTCTTCATAATAGAATAAATTATCCATGTCATTTACCCAATATATCAACTCTTCTGGGTTCAAGCCTCCTATAAAAACTAAAACCTCAAGTCTGGGTTTAGATGTATCCCAACACTGATTTAAAAAATATCATTTCAGGAGTAACTTCAGCAGGTTATCCCTCTTCTGGAGATTCAACTTCAGGCTCACTGACATCTCTGACATCTGCATCTCTTTGATTCCCCAGTTCCATTTCTTCTAATTTGGCTTGCATCTGCTGCATAACCTCCATCACTTCAGCATTTGCAACTGGTCTTCCTCTTCTTTAACCAAAACCACGTCCTCTTCCAACTCTATAAGCCATGTTGGATTTTTTTCCTGAACTTTGAGATCTCACTCATTGTTTAAAGGCCGCTCTGATACCACTAATGGTGGTCTGGATGTAGGTGTAAGTGATAAACTCTCAAATCTGGAAACTATGTCTTTTAATTTGGGTGGAATGTCTTCACCTTCCTTATGAGTATTAGCCATCAACCTTTAATTTTATAACACAACTTTTTAATGCATTAAAAATTTGTTACACAAATTTTAATTGCATTAAACCCACAGCATAATATTTCCATAATTGGTGAAATCACAAGTCAAAACCAATAAACATAATATTCACAATATTGGACTGTAGTGACGTAATTGAAGTACATCAAAACCTTTATATTAAACGCAAATTCTTCATACCTTTGTTTTAATGATGGACCCAACCGACATTAAACCATTTTCTATATGGTATCGCATCCAATTAAAAAGTTAATCTCTACGCATATAATTATGCGATAGTCATTATATCTTCAAATTGAATGCGATGGCCATCATATTTAAAAGGCTGTCAGATGGCCAACTTAATTAATTAAACCGAATTTATAAATTAACGGGTCCATCTGATCTCTTAAATTCTATGCATGTTAGATTGTGATCTTCATTGGATTTGGGTCGATGTTGTGATAGTCGTTGGTTCCACTTAGCTTCCTTTGCAATTTTTGTTGTTCTTTTTTTCTCTCTATGCATTATAGTAATCACAATTTTTTATTCTGCTATATTTAACATTCCGCCATATTCTTGAATTTCCCTTACTAAACGGAAGGAAAACTGGTGAATCAGAATTTTATTATTGCCAAGATAATAACGATTTTTGTGAAGGCTTATGGATTTCAATAGCCACTCAACTCACTCACATTTTATATAAATAATTCCTACCAATCTAGTTTATAATATACTCAAAATAAATTAATGCATAGAGAAATCGATCAAAACCAAAAACTCAAACTAGGTTCAACTAATTCAATAATAATTCAAGAAACAAATGAATATCGACATTTGAAAATGATGCCCTGCTTCACTTCAAATATAGAGGATTTTAAATATTCTTCTTATTCAATAAATTTCCATTGAATCCTCCTCTTTGAATCCATTTCGAACTTACATTTTAAAATATATTATTCATACAAACAAATTGATCAAATTATATGGATCAATTTGCCCAATTTTAGATAAAATCCTTTTACATGATATTTTCCTAAAAATATTCAACAAAAAAAAACTAAATTCAATGAATCCAATATAAAGCTATCAAAATCCCTGAATACTAGTAAAATATGATCTATCAAAACAATAAATCGTAGGCTAAAGGATCCCACTCCTTTGCTTGCAAATTTTCATTTATTTATTTTTGAATTAAAATGAAGTATTTTTCTCCTCGAGCCTCATGCTCCTGTGTCACATAATAACTAGTACAATTCCTTGTCAAAATAAATACAAACTTAGCTTTTATTAATCATAGAAAAATAATTACTGGGTTAGAGACTTCCACATGACACCTGACCATAGACTGGCTCAACCAATTCCTTCTTTCAGCTAATCACCCCCATGCCATATTCTAAGCCTGAATGTGGGATATCATGGGATAAGATAATCCAATCACAATCAAGGGAATCCAGAGGTTAAACCACCTCCACCCTCTCCATACTGTGATCTCACCTAAATTGGTGTCGAGATCACAAATCCAAACTGACCTTGGATTCCTAAGAAATTTTTCGCCAATACCATGAGGAATTTTACCGTCTCCACCCTCAAGCTTTACTTTGTATCCCACCATTACCAGTTAAGGGATTTATAGGCCTTTGGGAATTTTCCTGAGACCACCTCACCTGGATCCAAAATATTTTAGTTTAATCCAAAACTAAAAATTGAGAACAATCCAATCACATCATTGATATCCAAAAATGACAAGGCTAGGCTAAAATCCCTTGTCGAAGCCTAGAAAAATCCATGAAAATGATAGAAAAAGAACCAAATACCATCATGCACATACCATGCATGTCAAAACCAACTAGGAAATCATACATGAAACCTGTTACCCGAAGTATTCTCACTGAAGCTTCTTGGTCCTTTCCTTCCTTTCCTTTCCTTGTCCTTCTTTTCTTTTCGTTTCCTTTCCTCGCTTGATTTATTTTTCCTCTTGGTGGTTTCTCATTTCTGAGACTAATTCTAAAACTGAACGGACAAAAAGCTGCCAACTGATGCTATGAGGTATTTTTATTGATGAGGCCTCTAATTTCTTAATTTTTCCATTATTTCCTTCATTTTCATCCTCACATGCAACTTGTGAACTTTCACCTTCCTTTTCTCATAATTTATTTTATTTTCATACATAATGTGCCAAAAGTACCTTTTTCCTTTCAAAAGCCTTAGCCATTTCTTCTGTTAATTTCGACTTAGCCATAAAACACAACAAATGATGCCCACTAGGATATTTTTCCCAAAATTTAGCTTGGAATAAGTGTCCCTTGCCCGTGGTCTTATTTGACCTTTATTAACTTTTATTGCATGAACTTTTAACCCACGGTTGTTACACTTCCACTGACAAAGTGTTGAGTAACAACACTCTTCTACTCAAGGAATATGCAACTTTATTTGACTTTCCAGACCTATGCTTAAAAAAAAAATGTATAACTTTGTGAGAATTAAACCCATTTATAATTCCTTTGATTCAACATCCATTGACTATTGATATATTGTAATTCCTTGCGATCACTGAAGAAGACAAATTCCTTAGACAAAAAATAGTGTCTCCACTTCTTCAAAACCTGCACAACACCAAAAAAATATTGATCATATACATAATACTTCTTCTTAGAATGATTTAACTTCTCATTGAATAATACTATTGGTCTTCCTTCTTGACTCAAAACTGCTTCAATTGTTGCCCCACTTACATCATAGTAACTTGGAATACTTTATCAAAGATTGGATGTGCAAAAACTGGTTTCTCTATCACCTTCCATTTCATATCTACAATTTTTTTCCTTTCTTCTACCATCCCTTTAAAATTCCCCTTCTTCATGCACTTAGTAAGTGTTAGACTCCTGTATTTCACAGTATCACAAGGTGACTGATCATTGATTAGATTTTTTATATGCTGAAAATAATATTCTATGGCTATCTTTTATTTTTAGAGAATAAAGGGAGACCCTGAATGTCAAAGAGCATAAAATGAATCAATTTTCCTTATAGTTCATTGGAAAGGAGAAAAATTGTTGATGATAAGGTAATGGTGATCAAAACCTCATTGTTTCCCTCATTTAATTTCATTCACCCTCCTTGTCCCCCATTTTCCCAAATTATTAACATCAATGCTCTGAAATCTCATTTAAAACCCAAGAAATGTTTTGGACTCACTACCTTAAAAAACCACTTATACTAAATTCCTAAATTTTATGGTTATAAGCTCTACACACCCACTGAACAACCGCATACCATTAACCTTTACCCATTGCCCGCACTTCACAGCCCACAAGTTTCAACCGTCTCCTCTTAATTCATCACCAAAACATAAAACGTCACCGATGAGATTTGGTAGGAACCATCGAACCTTCATACCCTTTGAAACTTCATAGTTTCCTTACCTTCCACCTTTTCGCACTTGTCAACAGTTAGCATGTCGCATGACGCACTTCGAACCATTTACAACTTACTTAGCGTCTGCAATGTTAATTTTTTCATGATGCGATGTGATTGCAATCACACATCACAAGTGTCAAAAGATTACCGTGGAAGGGTAAACGTTAAAATCACCGACGTGCGATATGTGATGCGGTGGGACCTGAGCATAGATCGAAAATCGCATATTTTATGAAACAAGTGCAAAGGAAAAATGTTAAATTCACATATTTGCGACATGAGGTGAAGTGGCAGGTGACATGGCAAGTGACATGGCAGATGATGTGATAGGTGACAGCGCAGGTGATGTGGCTTTGACCCTACATATTGAAGATCACCCATGATGATGTGGAATATGACTTGGCAGGGTGACTTGGCAGTGAAGTGGCCCCGACCCGCATAGCGTGCATCACAAGTTTTAAAGAAGAAATGCAAGGGGAAAATGTTAAATTTACTATGTTGCGATGTGCGATTGGTGGGACCCAATCACAAATTGCAACTTGCAAGAGTTGCAGGATATGGCACAGGAGGTAAGTCTTATAATCGCCGACGTGCGATATGCGATGGGTGGGACCCGATTGCAAGGCACACATCGCAAGTTTTAAATGACATCGCGAAGGAAATTTAAAAAAGGGCGATGGAAAAGTTCGATATCAGCATGGATGCAATGTCTCTCAGAGCCAAGATCTAAAAGTTTTCAAGTTCGGGCGGACCCAGTTTCTCCTCTCCCCATCAATTATAAGTTAAAACCCTTGTAGCTTCCCACTATATCTGTCCAACTCCGCACATCATACAGAATCCAACTTTTTTCGACCACCCCCCCCCATCCACCGAATGTTAACAAAACGGGGGGGTGTTTGGAATGGGCGGTATCCCATACCGCCCATCCAACTAACGTGTCATGCCCAGGGATCTTCCTCACCCACCTCTCCTAACACCGCTTACCACTCTCACCCCCCTTTTGACCGTTGCATGTACTTTCCACACCAAGTTTCCACTCCTGCTGTCCGCTTGTAGTCACAACCTTTCCCATTCAGACAACTGTTGCACCATAAATGGTCAGGCCGTTACCCAATGGACCCATGCCACCCCCACACCTGCGCATTGTTGTTTATATAGCCAAATGTTGGCACAAATATAGAGTTTACTCTGTAGTTATTATCGAAATGATATAGGATTTTAATTTGCAGGTATTACTGAAGAAATTGATAATTGCAAAGAAAGTTGTTAGCACTGTGCGAAACTGGATTACAGGGCTCCTTTAGATTTTCAATCCCGGTGACTATACCCTGATGTTTTATCCCTTCCCAGTGCCGACCCATTATCATTTCCCTTCTAAAGTTCCCCTCTCTATTATCCCTTTCTCCATTGCAGGTTTGTGAAAGAAAAATAATTAAGGAAAATGCCTCCAAAGCTATATCAACAACCTTTTAATCCAATGGTCTACCCACAAGTGGACCTGGATCACTTAGCTCTAGTAGACATAGATTACAAGATTCATGAGACAGAGTCTAGTTTCGATTTGTTTGAAGTTTAATTCTGGTTTGAAGACCAATTCCTCGAAGGAACAGATGACCTTAGCCTATGGGAAACCTAGTTTCCCCTTTACATCTTCCCATAGACCCATAGTTTCCCAGAATTCATCACGAAGTGCCAGAGCTATTATGATATTAACCAGAGGACCATAGTCACCCCAACATGAGAAATCATGTTTGACATCAATGCCCAATCCATACAGTAGATTATTCTGGCCTCCAGCCTGACAAGTATTTCTACGAGCTTGTCAAAGCTTCAGATATCCTTATCCAATGCTTAATCACAACTCATGATAGAAAAGATATCTACCATGGCTAAAGACTCAAGGATCAAGTCTTTATAAGATTTAATAGTGAAGCTGGGTTATGACCCAACCAATGTTCAAGCTGTGAGGAGGTTTTGAAGAAGAATAATGTTGATATAGCAGCCCTTAGGAAGCAACTCAAGATGTCAGTAATAGAAGACCCCTTGGCCAAAGGCATTGAGGAAGATGAGTCATAGAAGGCAGAGCTATTGAAGTTGGTTGTAGAACAGTTTGCCTAAATCAAATAAATGGATAATGAGATGGAGAAACTACTGAAAGAGAAATAAGAGGAAGCTCAAGGTAGTACACTCATCCCAGTTGAAGCTACCCCCATCTCAACAATTCCACCAGCTGTCCCTATAGCTGCTGGAACAACTAGTATGATAGAATAGCTGTCAAAGGCCATGGAAAACATGACCCTACAGTCACAAGATATTTGGAAATTGGAAGCACATATTGACATCTTGAATGATCAAAACTTCAGGACTGAAACTTTGAATGAGATAGCCAAGAAACAGATCGAGACATTGGAGAAGGCAGAGAAGGAATTTTCAAATAGGAGCATTATGGGCCAAATGAAGTTGACAATATGGGGTAGTATCATTAAGTTAGTGGAAGAAATGTGGCACCCCATAAACATCATTTTTGAACAAAAAGAATTGGTGGACAACTGTGCAGTGCCCATTGAAAGAGAAATCAAGAATCAGGAAACATGCCAAACACAACCCCTAAGATTATAAAATTCCTGAACTCCAAAACCAGCTATGATCTTGAAGTGATAGATGTACTAGATAGAACAACAACCATATTAAAATTGAAAAGGATCCTCACTAAGAGGAATTTAGTAAGGAAAATGGAGGAGAAGTGTCATGAGTTAGACATGGCCATCAGTATATTCCTGAACAAGATTCAACCCCTGATAGAAAAATGCTTTCCCTCATTATTTGTGAATAGTAACTAGCTAATAAAAAGTGAATATTATATGATCAAACTCAAAGAAGCAGCTAAGGATACCACCAAATTCACTAGCATCCAAGGAAGGGTGACTGGGAAAGTTATCTGGGATCTCTTGAGTAATGAAATCTTTATTCAACATGAACTGAAGCATGTTTTCCCTACCAGGCGCACTTTCAGAAAATACACAGATGTGGACGAAGTATACAGACAATTTGTAAGCACGAAGATCCCAGAAGAAAAGAGTGGAATAGGTTGTGTACATTTCAATATTGAAAAGGCATGATAGACACCTAAACACAACCATCGGTTGATTAGTAGTGCCAGCAACACATCGTCATTTATGATATATGCAATGGCGGCCCAAAGAAAGAGTTAGATGTCAGAACCACCCAGCGTTTCCTTATCACAACCATCTCAGCCATCGTTAAGTCATTTTTTGGATTCACAATGAGCTACTTGAGTTTTTGCCTTCTTGAAGAGTTACCAAAATTAATTCTATAGGCAGTGTTGTCAGATATTTTCTTTATTCGGGCTTTCCATGGCCACACTTATCTAATTTTAGTTTGTTTGTAATAAATGAAGTTTGCTAGAGTTGATTAGGTCAAACCAACTTAGTTGTTAGTTAAATACTGCTAGATTTCTCATTATCAAGGGTTGGATATTTTATCACCTGTACTGTAAGAACTACTATTGGAGAATTGTAATTGTGGAGCTGGACATCAATAAATCAAAGACCGTTTGCAGGATTCTTGAGTTGTGTTAAAATGGTGATGTGGTACTTCTCTATTTAAATGTTTATGTTGTTTTTATCTGCTATGTATCTACTCATCTTATTGTAATTCAAAAATTTTAGATTAATATTTTTTTTTCAAAGCACCTTAATTCTGTCTGAAATTATAATATAAATGTTTTCTACTAAATTTTGATTAAATAATTCTTAATTTATCTTTAGTCACTATTGAACCTTACTGTTTCTTTCACCTCATAATTCGTACAGCTCTTAAAATCCATTTTGCATAGTTAACTTGCCCTATGATTTTCTCTTGATTTTGATGTGCCATTCTAGCCTTTTGACTCAATTGCCCAATGGAATAGTCCCTACAGCCCTATCTGTCCAACCACAAAATCAATCAAACAAACAACCCCCATCACTGTAACTAGCCTAATATCTGTAGTTATAACTAGCAATTTAAATCAATAATAAATCATAAACACAGATAGAGCCCTCTTTGAGTCTAAGAAGGCTAGGTCATGGACTCCAAAGCAGTTTGATGTTGTCCTCTATCTCTTGTTCTTTCCAATCTTACAAAATACGGAGGGCTAACATAATGGAGACCATACTGGGGAGTTATTTAAAAGCTTAGCATTTCATCAAAACTCAGAAACCCCGATCGAAATGCTATGGGATTTAAGTATTTTCCATAGATTGTTTTTTTGTAAAAACATTCATCTTGTTTGTGCGTTGGGTCTAAATTCTGGCTTCTAGAAGAATCTTTACCAGATCTCATTGTGACCCAAATCCCCCTGCAATAGTTGAAAACCCAGAGAAAGTCCTAAGAAAAACTCCCAGATCTGAGGATCCAACTGTTAGTAAGCCTATTCACAAAGAAAGTTCCCTCATTCAGAACCTTGCAACCTTGCAGGATATCTAGTTTGACTTACACTTTGAACAAAGCTTGTTTAGGACCAAATATCAGAATTGGATAGCCCATAAATTTTACAGAAAATTCATATTGGGGAAGCCTCTAGATCCACTCAAACTGACTATCATCTTCTCCAACACTTTGACTCCCTTCAAGGTTTGGTAAGAGAGCTCACCTCAGCTATTGATGATTTTTACCTTTAGCAGGGTGTAGAATTATCCGCTCTAACTACAGCAACTCCTTCTGTTATCTCCAAGTCTTCTCATCCTCAGTTAAAGTTCTTAAGAGTATCTGCAACTATTACCATTTCCTTGAACCTTACCCACGATAGTGCCCAGACCTCCACTCATACACCCATTTTTCACCCTCCTCCATTCAATCCTCCATTTAACCCACCACCTCCATTAATAAACCCTCCTCTTATCAACCCCCCTTGGGTTCCCCCACCACCAATCATGGAAACTTGGTATGCTCCATTAGCGCTACCACAACCTATGGTTCCTATGCCACATAATTACCAGTCCAAAATCCCACATTTTGATGGAACTAACCCTGAAACTGCTCAACAACATGTAGATAAAATGAATGATTCTTTTGATTACCAAGATATAGAGGATAAGACAATCCAATTGAGAATGTTCGCCCAAATTTTAGGGGGAGAAGAGAAAAATGGTTCAAAGGCTTGCCCCTGAATAACATCCATGACCTCCCTTCCCTTCACCAGTTGTTCATTAATAAATGGGAAGTTAAGAAAAATCCTCTCCAAATCCTATCTGAGTATGAAAACATCAAGAGAAATGCTAGTGAGAGTGTCCAGGATTACTCTACGAGGTTCAAAAGTATATAAAACAGCCTCCCACCTCACATGAAACCCCCACAAGGTTTAGCCCTAATGAGATTATCAGATGGTTTTGACCCCGAGATGGCTTATCAGCTAAGAGAAAAAGATCTAACCACTTTGGAAGACATGCATAGGGGTGTAGTAGGTGTTGAAGCAAACCTGATTGAAAAAAGGGCTAGAAAGAGAAGTGAGATGAGAGTCACTATTAGGGAAGAGCTTGCGACCTCCACTTCCTGTTGGAAATACTAAGAGGTGGGGTGAATCAATATTCATTTCAATTAGAGCATTAGTTAATCTTCAATTATTATCAATGTTAGTACAATGATAGCAGTAAACAAAAGGAACACAAATGCACATAGTTTTTAAGCTGGAAACCCACTTCGGGACAAAAACCACCTAATGCTTTTCTAATAGTTCTTTAATATTCAACTCCAATTGAAAATAAAGCTCCAACTTCCTAGAATCTAGAAAATCATTATTCTCCAGCTCCCACTGGATGGACGATCCAACGCTGGAGATTATTCAGTAGTCAACTAAAAGGATGCCCCAACACCTAATGAGCTACAACTCACCCTAGCACCACCCTACCACCTTGTAGAAGAATAAAATAAGAATGGACTCCCGTACCAGGGAAAATGGTCCACTTTACAATGATATAGAATGATGTAGAAGAATAATACACACTAGAACATAACCCCAACTATCACACAACCACCTAATGATGATCCTATGCCACCCAACACTGCCTCTTCAACTCTTGGCAGATAGACACTAGTACAATTTTTACAATAATGTATTTACAATGACTTAGTACAATGATACCTTTACAATGACTGTATGTAGTGTTGCCCACTTGAAGACTTCATGTGATGAAATTCTTGCTGCTATTATGCACCTTGGTTGCTGCTCTTTTCATATTACCCTCTGCTGCACATTGATTTGCTTTGCTACCCTAGAAAGTCTGGTCCTTTGCAGCCCTTGAAAACACATGATCTAACTTGTTCTTGCCTTCTAAGAGCTCGATATTGAAACTGGTGTATCTCTGTTATTTTAGATCCCCAATATGTGATTTTTAGTCCTGTAGTATTCCTTTGAGTCATATTTCCAATTCCATAGGTCTGACCCAATTTTGATTCATCAAGAGAGAGTTATTCCCAATCTCTCACAATGCTCTAATTATGGACTTTTTCTGTAGAGCGAACTTGTACGACGTGCCATGTGTCACTGTTTCTTCATTTAGCTCTAAAATTTATAGAGAGAAAACTAAAGTTCATGCACTATCTATCACTTTTTACATAATTCCAATCCAATACTTAGAGAGAGAGTTATCATGATTTTCCCATGGTCACTTCTTTGAGATGAATTTCAGGAGCCTGCAAAACACTAACTTCCACAGATCATATCTCTGAAAATATTGCGCACCTTGATCTGAAATTTTCACAGGAGATTCCTCAAGATTTCAGCTTCGCTTCATCAACATTTCAGCTTCTAAACCTTCGTATAAAAAAATTTATAGTGAAAATTCCACGATGACCTGTTTCAAAAGGCGAAATCCCTTGCATAAGGAGGATATGCGGACCACAATTTATATAAATTCTTAGGTTGAGAGGGGCTTCAACAAGTGAACGTGGGATTGATTTTAGGAGCTTAAAAAATATTAATTATGACTTTTCAATGACCCTTTCCACAACCCTATGGGGTTTTAGCCCACTAACTAGGGGTATACACTTCAAACATGAATATCTCTCAAATAGTGAAGAATTAAGTGGCATGCCATATATCAATGGAAACATCTCAACAAGTAGTAACCATGAAAATAATTCTTGACCCAAAATATAGTAATTTGGTAGGTCAAAATTTCCATGCAATATTGGGATAGCCCCTGGTGCTTCTTGGGTTGACATCAATGACAACCGTTGATCAACAATCTCCCCCTTTGGTATTGATGGCAACACAAGTACTCCCCCTGCGATCATGACACCTCTTCCTACAAAATTCTCTCCCCCTTTGACATCAATGGCAAAGGGTAACTCCCCCTGACACAAAACCATCCTGTAGACCTATACACACTTCCACTCCCCCTTTATATTCTGAATAAGGAAAATTTAATGAGAAATTGGGAGAATCCCAAGCTTCTGGCGAAGATATTCCAATGCTTCACGAGTACTCTTACAATCATCAACAATCTTCATCTGTAAAGGAATGAATAACGAGATTGTTACCCTTGGGATACCACAAGCCATATTCTATTGTTCCCTTTAGATATCAAAGAATTATTTTGATGGCAATAATATGTGATTCTTTTGGTGCTGCTTGGAATCTTGCTACTTGTCCAACTTCTTACATAACATCTGGCCAAGAGGCTATTACATATAGAAGACTACCAGTCATAGATTTGTACAACCTTTGATCCACATCTTTATATGATTCGTCTATGCTCAATTTGCAACCTGTTACCATTGGAGTAAGGATGGGTTTGCAATCTTCCATTTTAAATTTATTGAGCATTTCCTTGATGTACTTGGCTTGACATATAAATATTCCTTTCTCTTGCTGAGATATTTGAAGCCCTAAGAAGTATGTCAGCTCACCAAGTAAAGACATCTTGAAATCACTTTGCATATTTGTAGAAAACTTCTTACTTAGTCGATCATCATTGCTACCAAATATTATATCGTCCTCTTTAGCTATTATACATGCTTTATTTGCTTCATCAAGAACATATATGTTGTTTGGAGCTTTACTTGCTGTAGCCACAATTTCACCATAACCGCCTTTCCTGATTTCACATTTTGTGGAGTTGAATAATATTGTGTGTCCTTGATCACACATTTGTCCAACACTGAGTAGATTGTGATTCATGTTTTCAACCAATAGAACATTCTTGGCTAGAGCATCTTTGCTTTCGAGAGTGACAGTACCTAATCCTATAACATTTGAAGATCCATCATTTCTAAAGGACATGGTTCCATCATTCTTCTCTTTCAAAGATACAAATTTATTTCTATCTCCAGTCATATGCGTTGAGAAACCACTATCACCATACCACGCATCTTTGTTGTTTTGAGCCTTTAGAGCGAGAGCACAATTATCAGTCTTCTTCTTCTACCATGTTCATTCATTCTGTGGCTTCGAAGATTCTTCTGGAGGATTTTCAAGTCTGCGGTCTCTAGCTATGTGTCCAAAGTTTCGACATTTGTAAAATTCAATATTATTTCTTAAATGTTCAAATCTATTGATGTTTTCTTGAGCCCTGGGAGGTTCATATTTGACATATCTCTTGGAATTGTATTCGTTCATGGGGTACGTGCGACATTCTACAGCTTTATGACTAAATTTTCCACATGAATAACAGTAGCCATAAGAAATTTATTGGTACCTGGATGGAAATCTTGGTCGAGGAATTGTCTTCCAAGGTTGTTCTTGCAAATATTATCCAATGAATTCTACATGCATGTCAGATCTCATAGGTTCATTGTATTTTGTTGTAGAAGGTCCTGCTTCTTCTTCTTTGTAACCGATGCCAATTCTGTCATTGTAAGATCGTTGATTGTGTTAGCCACCTACATTTTGCAATTATATCAGCTGGTGGCTAAATATTCTTTGCAGCCTTCAAGAAACAAATTTAGTCCTGAAGTTGTTGGTGCTTAAAGTCTGTTGGTGAGATCATGAATTGCTGGTTGGTTCTTCATACTTTTCCTTCTCTCAGCCTCTGATATTCCATGAAAATCCGAATCAAATATTGTTGCATCCTCCTCCCTTTTTCCCCTCCCCTGCTTCCATCTCACCTTCATTTCTTCAGTTTCCTTTCATCCATAAAAACCCCACTAAACCCTATGTTATTCCTTATCCCCTCATTAATCTCATTTTCCGAGGTTAAAAACCCACTTTTTAGCCTATCAGAACCTTTTGCCTTTTTTCAAAAATCATTGAAAATCATGTAAAATACGCCTTTTTTCTGTGCGCTGGTTTTCAACCCCTGGGGCTAAGCCCCTGCCTTATCTACCTCCACATGCCCGAGCGCCACGACCGACCGCTCAAGTCTGGAGGCGCCAAACCGAAGCGTGGTCCCCACTCCGCCCTTTTCCTTTGAAACCTTCATTAAACCCATCTTTTATAAGGTTTGGGTGTGAAATATGAAGCCGCATATTTTATTGCCCCGAGAATTCCTAGCCGTCGATCTGCTCCCCAGATCCGACGGAGCGGAGTACCTCACACCTGGTGGACCCCCTTCCCCCGCGCTCATTTCCAAAAACCATGGTATATATCCCGCACCACCTTTCGTCGAATGGCAGTTTTATCCTGTCGACCAGCGATTCCACACGCTGGCCAACGCGTGTCCTTCACCTCATTCCCAAAACCGCCATCCTTCCACTTTGCCCGCGCGTTATCTATCGTCCCATCACCCCGCAGCGGGATCCATCTCTACCGTCGAATCTGGGCCTTCCCATCCGACGGTTGCTAATCGCCTTTTTTTCTCGGCTTTTAACGGATTTCCCCGCCTGTTGAATTTTCCCCCGGCGCGTCCAAAAGTCGATCTCCGCCGTCGATCTCCGTGGATCGACGGTTCTCATTCGTCCTCTCGATTTCACTGTACAAAATCCCTTTTTCTCCGCTGACTTTTCAAAGCACCCCTGACCATTGATCGCAGTACGATCAACGGCTCTGATTTCTCCATTTTTCCGCACGCCCTCTGATGCAGATTGTCCATATAACGCATGATTTTATCATTTTTATTGTATTTTGCAGGTTTTAAGGTTCTTTCGTCGTGTTTTAATGAAAATCTAAAGAATGAGGGTGACGACTCCCGTCCTTCTGATTAATCCAGAGAATCAACCGCAGGGTGAAGAATAATGATATCAACAAGGTTTCATGAGCCTTGGTTGCTACGCGTCCCTGTAAAGCCTGAAGAATGCCGTCAACATCAACGCAGAGAAGAGTATCGGATTTTGAAGACAGAGTGAACCAAAGCAGCAGTTTTATGGATAGATCGGCAGGGATTACGGCTAAGACGGTTATCAAAATCCTAATCCCCGGCTCAGAACACAGATTAAAGCAAAACCTAAAAGTGTTCATCAGACGTATTGCCTCCACCGCCAAACTTTGAGGCGAATTGATTCCTCAACCACCACAGTGCCACCTATTGCCTCAAAATGCTCAGTCAGAGGCCGGATTTATTGAACCAGATCAGATATTATGCCTCAAAACAACCAAAGAAGTTATTTTTGCACCAGGTTTAATGACAAGATGTTCGCAGAGTAACCCTAACAGTACGCAGAGCCTCAAATGTCAACAAAGGCTCCTTCCAAGCTTACTTTATAAGTATAAGCACATAAATGCAGTGGAACACCTGTATAAATTCTTCATCGAGCCTCCTAGGCCAGGAAGACATTAATTTTGCATTAATTGTATTTGAGATCTTTTTGTTAGATCTCACCTCCTCATCCTTCTATAAATACTCCAGAAGAAGATGAGTGAGGGGTTGGATTAGTTGGTTGTCAATGTAATTGCTGAAGTGTTGTAGTTGTTTTTGAGTGGAAAACTCTTGATTGTAAATAGTGGTTTCATAGGCTCTTGGAGCTCTGCTTGTAACAGATAGGTTAGGTTGTGAAAAGAGATGGATTAAAACATTGGATTTGAAGATTGTAACCGGTTTGAAGCAATCAATACAAGATGATTTATGGGATCCTGGTCTATGCTGATGGTGATGTTATTCTCACTGTAACTTGTGTTTTGTTTCTGTTTTCAATTTGTTTCATTTTCCACTGTAAAGAACAGTTTAAACAGTGTTAGGACCTGCTGTATATCAGTAACCTTATCTGGCTGAGAAATCTTTATTTAAATGTTTTCTTTCTACTGTGTTATTTGAGAATGATTTAATTCAGTCTAAGTACAGAGATGCTAGCGTTCCCTCATCTTTTTGTCACTGCTGAATGTTATTTTTAAATGTTACTTTCATGTATGTTGTGTAAGGAATGAATTGAGGAAATCAAAGGTTAGCCCTGAGTCCCTTTCTTGTTTTCTCAACTATTTGACTGTTTCCCTTAGGATGTGTCAAAAGCTGACTAGTTTCAAAGTACTTATCAGATCTTAGGCCATTCTGTGTTATCTTTGTGATTGTCTTGGAAGTAACTAAGTAAAGAAGAACTAGGAGAGGATCAGGGTGAGTCCCAGCCCACTAGTTTCTGCTCCAAAGGTTGCCTTCAAGTTTCCCTTTGTTTTTAATCGGTGTTCTATTAGAAGTGTATCAAAGGCTGGATAGTTTCAAAGTACTTACCAGATCCTAGTTTGCTTCTATGTTTTCCTTAAGTGCCTGGTCAAAGGCTGGCTAGTTTCAAAGTACTTACCAGATCCTGGGCTGCTCTTTGTTCTGCATCTGTTATTTCCCTTTCTTATTGTATCACCCCATTCCATAAATAAAACTTTAAAGAGATCCTTAGGCATAGATGACTTGCCCCATAGATTACTCTTGAACCTGAATGTTTCAATTAAATTCTCTTATGACTCCATAGCCCAATGGATTGAAAACTTGCCATCATCTTTCTTTATAATCAAAGCTTACTTTGTTTGCTTGCAACTTCTCACCTTTGAACCTATTTGCATATAGATCTTTCCGCCTCAGAAAGCAACTATGTTCAACCATCTGAGAAAACCAAACAAAACCCTTGGCCTTCATAACTAGCCTAATATCATCACCCCAAACTTCAAAGACAATATCCATCTTTGTACATATTGGAGAGATCCCTCTCCGGATTCAGGAGGGCTAGATCCTAGAATCCCAAAGTTGGTTGAAATGATGTTAACTTTGTGATCGGACTTTGCCAATCTTGCTTGCTACAGAGACCTAACAGATTGTTGATGAGTTCTTCCAATTCCCTTGAGATGTTGGCATCATTTTTGATAGTTTTTCCTTTCTTCACTTCCTTACGTAAGGAGACTACTTCGGCTTCTAATTCTTCCTTTTCTTGGTTGCTTTCTTCCAACTTATTTTGAAGTGACTCTTCAATGCATTTGTGTTCTTCAACTTCAATTTTGAGACCTTGAACTTGTTCTTCAAGACTATTGGAACAGATCTTCTCTGCCTTGATCTCTTTTATAAGTTTGATTGCTTCCTTAGAAAATTATTCCATAGTCAATCCTTCTTCTTCGTTGTTTGATACCTCTTGTTTATTGTGCTTGGCCATAAACAATACTCTCTCATTGGCTTCTTCTTCACTGTCATTTTCTTCATTGGATGATAAACTATCTTCTTTAGAGAGAAAGTTCCTTTTGGATCCTTTCTTGTTGAATTTATAAAAGCCTTTCTTTCCTTTTGAGTTGCCATCACTTATGTTCGGAAATTGTGATGAAAAATGCCCAACCTTACCACAGCCGAAACATATCAATGGAAGTTCACCTTTGAATTTTCCCTTACCAATTTTTAGTTTTCTCATAAAGTAAGCATATTCTTCATATTAAAGACCTTCTTCATCATCTCCTTTTTTTTCACACTTGCAGGTGCATGTCTTTTCAATTGAAGGTTGTTTTTCCTTATTGGTTTTATTATATGCAACAAACACAGTTTCTAGATGTGAAGTACCCTCTTCTTCATCAAGTCTCATTTCATATGCTATGATAACTCCATGTAATTCCTCTTTGCTGAGTTTCTCCAGATTTGCACTGTATTCTAAGACCGATACCTTTGGGTTGAATCTCCCTGGTAACGTTCTAAGAATATTTTGTATAATAGTCTTCTTATCAACTAGCTCTCCCAATCCTTCTAGAGTATTGGTTATTTCATCAACGTATTGGAAGTATGCAACAATGTTGTAATCTTCTTTCATTCTGAGTTGCTCAAATTTTTCTCTATAGATTTGAAGCTTTGCTTCTTTGACATTTGAGTCACCTGCATATATATTATCAAGCTTGTCCCATACATTTTTGGTGGTTTTACAACTAAAAACCTTATGATAAGCAGAATCAATAAGTCCACTAATAATAATATTCTTTTCTTTTGCATCATTTACCAAATTCTTCTTACCTTGTTCATCTGTGGTTGATGTAAATCTGAACAGTGTCCCATACTTCGTAACCTTGTGCCAAGAGATAGACCTCCATTCTTCCTTTCTAGAGTGCATAATTATTTTCATTGAACAAAGGTACACCATTCTTGGTATTCTCCATGACCTCCTTCCAGTTGTTAAACTACTATTGAAGGAACCAAGCTCTAATACCAATTGTTAGAAATAATGAGAGGGGGGGTGAATCAGTATTCCTTTAAATTAAAGAATTAGTTAATCTTCAATTATTATCATTGCATGTACAATGATAGCAATAAAAAAAAGGAACACAAATGCATATAGTTTTTAAGGTGGAAACCCACTCTAGGACAAAAACCACCTAATGCTTTTCTAATAATTCTTTAATATTCAACTCCAATTGAAAATAAAGCTCCAACTTCCTAGAATCTATAAAAGCATTCTTGTCCAGCTCCCACTAGATGGACGCTCCAATGCCCAAGATTCTTCAGTAGTCAACTGAATAGATTCCCTACACCCAATGAGCTACAACTCACCCTATCACCACCCTACCACCCTGTAGAAGAATAAAAGAAGAATGGACTCCCGTACCAAGGAAAATGGTCCACTTTACAATGATATAGAATGATGTAGAAGAATAATACACACTAGAACATAACCCCAACTATGACATAACCACATAATGATGATCCTAGACCACCCAACACTGCCTCTTCAACTCTTGGCAGATAGACACTAGTACAATTTTTACAATAATGTATTTACAATGACTTAGTACAATAATACTTTTACAATAATTGTATGCAGTGCTGCCCACTTGAAGACTTCATGTGATGAAATTCTTAATTTTTTTATGAACCTTGGTTGTTGCTCTTGTCATACTACCCTCTACTGCACCTTTCTTTGCTTTGCTGCCCTAGAAAGTATGGTCCTTTGCAGCCCTTGACAACACATGATCTAGCTTTTTCTTGCCTTCTAGGAGCTCGATATTGAAACTAGTGTATATATGTTATTTTAGAACCCCAACATGTGATTTTTGGTCCTATAGTATTCTTCTTATTCATATTTACAATGCCATAGGTCTGACCCACTTTGTATTCTTCAAGAGAGATTTATTCCCAATCTCTCACAATTCCCTAATTATGGATTGTTTCAGTAGAGTGAACTTGTACGACATTCCACGTGTCACTGTGTCTTCATTTGGCTCTGAAATTTATAGAGAGAAAACTACATTCCATGCACTATCTGTCACTTTTTACAGAATTCCAATCCGATACTCAGATAGAGAGTTATGACGAGTTTCCCAAGGTCACTTCTTTGAGATGAATTTCAAGAGCCTGCAAAAACACCGAATTCCACAGATCATATATCCAAAAATATTGTGCACCTTGATCTTAAATTTACACACGAGCTTCCACAGGATTTCAGCTTCGCCTCATATAAATTTCAGCTTCTTAACCTTCGTAGAAAAAAATTTAGAGCGAAAATTCCACGATGACCGGTTTCAAATGGTGAAATCCCTTACATAAGGAGGATATGAGGATCACAATTTATATAATTGCTTAGGTTGAGAGGGGCTCCAACAAGTGAACATGGGAGGTATTTTAGGAGCTTAAAAAATATTAATTATGAATTTTCAATGACCCATGCCACAACCGTATGGGGTTTTAGCCCACTAACTGGGGGTATGAACTTCAAACATGAATATCTCTCAAACCATGAAGAATTATGTCGCGTGCCATATATCAACGGAAACATCTCGACAAGTAGAAACCATTAAAATAATTCTTGACCCAGAATATAGTAATTTGGTAGGTCAAAATTCCCATGCAATATTGGGGTAGCCCCTGGTGTTGCTTGGGTTGACATCAATGGAAACTGCTGATAAACACTTCTGATGCCAAGATTGATAGTCTGGTGAGAACCATGGAAATAATTATGGAGAGAATCAACTTGAATGGAGAGTTGTCCCTAGGGAAAATCAACCAGCTCCTCAAAATAGAAACCAAAACTTTAGAAGAAACCCCCCTCAAATAAGACAAAGAGAACATAGAGGACCTGACCAAAAAATAAAGCCTCCATTCCAAGAAAAATATGCTGATGAGGATGAGGGGGTGGTTGAGGAACTAGAAGAAATTCAAATTAATCTGATGGGAATTAATTATGAAGATATTATTTTCCTCATTGAAGAAGAACAAGATGTATTTTCTTCGACTCAAATTGCAGTAGAATTTGAAAAGTTTTAAGATTATAAATAAGGAATCGAGAATGTCATCATGGAGGTGCATAAACAACATAAACTCTGAAGCAAGAAAAATTCATATATCCCCAATATAAATAATTCAGAAAACTCTACTACCAAGGCCCCTGAAGTTGATCCCAAGAAAATAGCAGAGAGTTCCAAGAATGTTACAAAAAAAACTAGAAATAGTGATTTAGAAAGCAACACTAGTAACCTAGTAGTCAGCCTAAGAAAAATAGTTCCATCTAACATCCCTAAGACAAGTCAAAAATCTAAAGTTGCTCCTAAAATAGTGCTTGAGAAGAATGATCCAAATCTTCCAAATTGAGAAGAATGATTCAACATTGAGAATGAAATTTCCAAAATAAAAATCTCTATCCCTCTCACTAAATTGGTGAATCAATATGTATATAGGTCCCAAGTACTAAAAGCTCTGAACATAGGAGAAATCACTGATATGGTCAATTTAAATATGAAAAACCTGAACTTTTGTTTGGCCCAGAAGTAGAGGGTAAATTCCAAGAGGGAGGTGTGCCCCCATTCTATCTCAGTTTGAATTTTCATGATAAAATCCTCCATAATTCCATGATAGACTTTGGTGCATCTCATAATCTCAGGCCTAAGGCAATTATGGAGAGGCTTGGCCTAGAGATAACTAGAGCCTATAAATACATGTATTCATTTGACTCCAACAAAGTTAAATGTCTAGGCCTCATTAAAGATATTTGTGTTACTTTAGCCTAGATACCAGACAAGTTCCTAGTGATGGATATAATGGTGGATGACATCCTGCCAAAAAATGGTGTTCTTTTATCACACTCATGGGAAGCCAAGCTTTCAGGCACCCTCCAGATGGATATGACTTATGATACCATACCGTTTTTTGGACAACAAAGGAGATTGTACAGGGAGACTCTAATGAAATACATGGTCAACAGTCTGGAAAGCCTCATAATTACCCCTTGTACCCCATCCACTCTGACCTTGATTCATTTATTCTTTATAATGATGTAAATATTGATGAGCAAGTAACTGAAGAAGAAGAAAAACATAAGAGAGAACAGTAAAAAAAAATAGAAATTGTGCAACACAAGTCTGAAAATGAACCTTTTTTGAATATGAGTTTTGATGGTTCTTGGGGAAAATCAGGCTCAAGAGCAGGAGTGTGGTTATGAAATACTAAAAATAACTATGCAGAAGGGCATTCTTACAAGCTAAAATTTCAGTGTACCAACAATATAGCTGAATATGAGGCACTCTTGTTGGGTTTACAACTCTTGAAGAAACGAGGAGCGAAAAGAATCTCTGTGCACGGGGATTATGAGTTGGTAATTAAACAAATCATGGGAGAGTATTCAACCAAGTATTCCAGATTAAGAGCATACAGAAATGTGGCCCTTGACATCTTGAATTTTTTTTAAGAATATGACCTTGCTGCAGTTCCAAGGAACCAGAATATTTTAGCTAATGGGTTAGCATTTCCAGCCAGTAATTTTCAGCTACCTCACCCAATATATATATATATATATATATATATATATATATATATACAATGCAAGTGAAACATCGTCCAACAGTTCCCGACAATATGATATATTGGAAATTATTTGGAGATGTTAAACAGATTGAGAATTTCTTGTAGTCCAAGGGTGAGTTTGAAGATTCCAATCTAGACTTAGAATGTGAAGAAGACCGTTCCACTAGAGAGAAAACATGTAGGGAGGAACCCCTTCACAATTCTAATGTTAATTTTTCAGAAAAAGAATATAAGCATAGGAAAGAGATGCATGAAGATCCAGAAAAATAATAATTTGAAGTGATACAGTTCAGAGACAACACCTTGCCTAGAGGACTTATCCCTCTAGAACAAATTTTTTATTTCAATGATGTGGCTAGGAAGCCAAAAATGGAATCCTCAGAAGAAAATATAGAGGAGTGCAATATGGGCAGTGAGAAGGAGCCCAAGATGGTAAAGCTATCAAAGACACTGCCAGCATCCATAAAGTAGAAATACATTTATTTGTTAAAATAATTTATTGATGTGTTTTCCTGAATTTATGATGACCTAAAATCCTATGATACTGATATCATCCAACACAAAATTCCAGTCAAGGAGAACCATAAGCCCTTTAAAGAGAAACTGCATAGGATAAATCCTGTCCAAATTCCATTGTTTGAGAAAGAGATCAAGAAAATGTACGGTGCTTAGAAAATAGTCCCAATCAGGTATTCTGAATGTGTTTCCAATACTGTACCTATGAGAAAGAAGACATGAGAGATTAGACTCTGCATTGACTTTAGAAATCTAAACAAGGCATCTATTAAGGACAACTACCCCTTACCAAAGATGGATCACATATTGCAAAAGGTAGTGGGCTCCAATAGAATCTCTCTGCTAGATGGTTTTTCAGGGTACAATCAAGTGCTGGTACACCCATATGATCAACATGAAACAAATTTTACCACTCCTTGGGGAACCTTCATGTATGTAAAAATTCCCTTTGGATTAATAAATTTTGGTGCCACTTTTCAAAGAGAAATAGATATTTCATTTTCAGAAATAAATTGGTCTTTTTATTGTAATATATCCGGATGATATTACAGTATACTCGAAGACTGATGAAGAGCATTTGGCCCATTTGAGAAGAGTTTTTGAGAAATGCAGAAAGTTTGGTTTATCTCTAAATCCTAAGAAATATTTATTTGGTCTTGATGAAGGAAAGCTTAGGCCACATCATATCTAAAGAAGGGATTAAGATTTACCCCAGTAGGATTGAGGGCATTTTGCAAATCAGTCATCCCAGAAATATTAAAGAGCTGCAATATTTCATTGGAAAGATAAAAAATTTAATATACCAAACCTCATATAACTCTTGGGGAACATCACTAACATGCTTAAGAGATATTTAGGAGTCAAATGGACTAGATAGGCTAAACAGTCATTTGACCTAGTAAAGCAAGCACTCACACAGGCGTCCATTTTAATCAACCTTGATTTAACCAATTATTATATTATTTTATCCTTTGCATCAGTGCTCACAATTGATTTTGTATTACTACAAAAGAATAAATATGGAAAAGAGAAGCCCATAGAAATTTTTAGCCAGGCTTTAAGAGATGCACCTTTGAAGTAAAATATTATGGAAAAGTAGGCTTTTGCCTTGATCAAGGCACTAAAGGATTTCAGAGTTTACATTCTGAATTCACACATCATTGCATTTGTGCCCAATACAGTTGTTAAAGACATCCTAACACAAGATCCTGGTGGGAAAAGAGGCAAGTGGATTTCTATCATCTTGGAATATGATTTAGAGGTCAGGTCCACCAAACTAATCAAGGGACAAGGACTAGCCAAATTGACGGCTGAATTTTTTTTTCAAGCACTAGATATTAACATGATTCATTCACTGGATGAACAAGAGGAGCTAACGATTCCAGTTATTGAGGAAGCATTCCTAAATTCTCCCTGGTACACAGATATAATTTATGTTCTATTTTATTTAAATGCTCCTCCTGGTTTTTCCAAAACAAAGGCTAGATTCTTGAAATTAGAGGATGTAAAATTCTGTATACTGGAAAATGTTTTGTATTGGAAAGATTTTGGTGGCATATTGCTTAAATGTTTGCTTCAAGAAGATGCAGAGAGAGTGATGCATGAATTTAATGAAGGGGATTGTGGAAGCCATCTATACTGGAAAACCACCGCTAACAAGATCCTTAGGGTTGGTTTTTATTGGCCTACTCTTTTCCCAGACATCCAAAAAATGGTAGCATCCTGTCATAAATGTCAAATCTTCGAGGGAAAAAGAAATTTATTGCCTCTGCATTTACAACCTATCTCTGTTGAAGCTCTTTTCCAACAATGGGGTTTAGAATTCATTGGATAAATCCACCCTTCCTCCTTTTCCCAACATAAATGGATCCTCATGGCTACATATTATTTTACCAAATGGATAGAGGCCATCCCTTCCAGAACTGCTACTAACTCAGTGATTATCAAATTTCTTGAAGCCAACATCCTGTCTAGGTTTGTTTGTACTAGGAAAATTATTACAGATAACGCTAATGCCTTTAAATCCAAGAAGATGGTGGAATTTTTCCACAAATATCAAATTTATTTGGGACATTCAACAGCTTATTACCCTCAAGGTAATCGACTGGTTGAATCTTCCAACAAGAGTCTGGTCAACATCATCAAGAAGATGCTGGAATATAATAAGAAATCTTGGCATAAAAAGCTGGTACATGCCTTATAGGTTGACAGACTGACAACAAAGAAATCAATTAGCATGTCACCATACCAATTAGTCTATGGAATGGATGCGATTTTCCCAAAATCCTTGGGAGTGGCAGCCATGAAACTCATTCAAGAAGTGAAAGCTAAAGAAAATGATGTACAAAGAAGAATAAGCCAGACCATTCAGCTGCAACAGTACAAAGAAGAGGTGTACAATAGAACTCAGGTGGTGTAAGAAAATATGAAGAAGATATTTGACAAGAGGACAAAAGCCAATGATTTCAATATTGGAGGTAAAGTGCCGAAATGGGAGATAAAGGTAAGCATGGCAAGTTTGAAAACTTATGGAAAGGGCCATACATTATTCATTCTTTCAGAGGAGATAATGCATGTTTATTGCAAGAAATGGATGGAATAGTGATGTTTGGAGGTATTGTCAATGGAAAGATGCTAAAAAATTATCTCTGTTGACAACTTAGATCAAGACTTTCATCATTGTAAATAACATAGTATTATATTTTCAATAATCCATTGGAAAAGGTTGAAGCCCAGAGTGAAGGCCATAAGCTCAGTCTGATAAGCTTATTAAAAAAAAACAATTGATATATATATATATATATATATATATATATATATATATATATATATATATATATATATATATATATATATATATATATATATATATATATATATATATATATATTTTGAAAGTGTTGCGAATCAAAGTGCCACTACTATTGAAAAGAGTTTTTGTGCAGTCATATAGTTTAAGCATGATAGTACAATTTTGATTTTTCTGCTAATAGGTTATAAAATGAAAATTTTACAAACCATTTAATCTTGGCTTATCAACAGGTAGGTATAAAATGACATTGGTTCAACAGCCTAATCTGAACCAATAGGAGAAATAAGGGATAGGTGATAGGTTAGAGATTCAAAAGAAAAATGATGTCAAGGTCTGCAAGTCTAAATGCACCCCAAAAGGAAATAAAACTGATTAGAGTCATAAATTGGGTAAGTAGGTATGAAAATGAGCTCTTAATACTTTGAGCATGTTTCCAGTTTTCAACTTCAGGTTGCTTTTTAGTCTCGGGATCAGGTGTATTCCAGACCTCAGTTTGCCAAAAGAACTAACTTCAGTTTGAAGGTTTGAGCCACAGAAGTTGTAGCAAATCAGGTTGTGATGCAGGGAAAACCCTGCAATACCCAGAATCTTTCCCTTTACCATGCACATAAAATGGCAATTCCTGTTTCATGTCAAGAAAGTCCACTTTCTTGCAATTTCATAAAATTTTGCGGAAGCTCAAAAATTAATCTTTGAATAGATTACTCTTACCTTGAAGAATAGCACCAGCGACCAAATCTGTTACAAATTGAATCACGCTTATTCAATTCTTATTTAATCAAAACTTAATTGGGTCACCATACAAATGTTTTAAACGCTGGCTCATACTAGCAGCGTGCATTTCTGAAATCTGTTGAACTTCCCATCCACATTTCTCCAGCAATTTACCATGCTGCAACATCTTCCATTCTGTAATCGAATTGATCCTTCGATTGATATATATTTTGCGCTAATACTCTATCACAGTCTATCGACTCTGCTCTCGGTTTGAATCTTCGACCAGACTCAACCCAGTCTTTCGTTTAGCATCCTTCACTTTTCAGAACTTTCACTGGAAATTGCGTTATTTCAAAACACTGCAAACAGGACTTCACAATCAACGATTACCTGTCACAACACTGAACTTGTAGAACTGCAATTTCTGAAACGCTGAACTTTAATATGCCAGAGCTCTGTGTTTGTTGGCTGTAAAACTGCTTCTTCAAGGTTTAAATTTCTGATTGCTTTGAAGTCAAATTACACAGACTTTAATTCGATTCACCTAGAAATTCATCGCTCTACATCAAAGCTTGAAATAGACTTCTATACATCGATTATCAAACTATACATAAACATAAATTTATTCCAGCAAGAAAAACTAATTGCTTCCTTTCAAACATACTTCTCTCTGTGCTGAAGATTGTGTTTCAATAATATCAAAACGAATTTCTCTCTATGTTGAAGATTGTGTTTCAGCAATATTAACAAACAAAACGAATTGCTCTCTATGCTGAAGATTGTGTTTTAGCAACATCATAGATTCTTCATTGGTAACTTTTAAAGTCAGAATCACATTGATTCTTGCCAATCGAACCAGAACGCTTATACAATGGTTTTAAACACAAAACCAACTTTCCAGTCTTGTCTATCTCCGCTTTACTGATGATATAGATCTGCTAAATCCGATGCCAATTCACAACAACATTTACTTGGACTTCATATATTTGTTGATAGAACTGTGAAGTATTAATCCATCCCCAGTAAAACATTCGATTGCATTCTATTTAAACCAGAACCATATAACTCAACAATTCAAAAGGATTCAAAAACCCTTTTTATACCATAAACACGTGATTCACCCAATGTTTTAAACATAACTCTCCCTCTATCAGAATCGATTCATTTTGATGCTAAATTACCCAATCAATCCTACACAGACACAATAATGGAACATGAACTTCAAAAATTTAAATTCTGCATTAATAAACAACACTTACATCAACATGCTTCTTCTTTGGCCTGATTTTCAATCGTTGGCCCTTTACAATTTCCTGAAGGCTTCCAAGTAGAAACCCCTACTCTCTACTCTATTTTTCTACTCACACTCTCACTCTCTCTCCCCGATTTCAATGCCTTTGAGGCTTGATAATTTATAATAATTTAGAATGATCTATTCTAAGTTCAATCCCTTCAACCTCTCAACAAAATCCTAAAATCACTCTTGAATCCCTAAGGATCCTCTCTCACCCATAATTAATGAAACTAATTTCTAAATTAATATTTAGAAAAATATCTCATCCCTTTACATCCTCAACTGACCAAATTCTCTCATATTCTCAATTATTTACAATATTTAATTAAAAATACATAAAACCCACTCAAATCATGCAAAAAAATCTAGCTCTTCTAAAACTTAAGAACCCCTAAGTTTTAAAATACAAAGTATTTTCTCTTTGTCCAATGCTCCTGCATCAGACTCCCAAGGTTTAAAATGATCATGATCTCTTGATCATGCGTTTTTAAGTCTTTTTCCTTGTTTTCCTAGATCCCATACTTTGTTTTGCATCCTGCCTCCAACTATGCTTTCATACTCTACTTTTGTCTTTCCCTTGCTGAAATTCCTCCTCTTTCTTGCTGTTGTCTGCTGCTTTTGAGACACCTTCATCATCAGTCTTTTGATGCTTTCAATCTCTATGTCCAGCCTTTCCTTTGTCTAGAAATTTCTTTGCCTACTGATGTTTCCTCCAAATTCTGTTGTTTCAGCCACTGTAGCTGCTTTTGCTGTGACTGCTTTTCTTGCTGCCAACATTGATGTTTCCGCTGTCAATGTTGCCTCAGTTGTTACCTCCTTGATTGTTGTTAACATTGGTTTTACTCCTGCAGATGCTACCCCACATGTTGCTCCTGCAGATGTCACCCCACATTTTGCTGCCTCCCATACTTCCTGTCCCTCTGCAACATTCTTTTTCTCATCACCTGCAAATTTATCTTCAGAAAATAAATTATCATCTAATTCTTTTCCTGCAGTAACATATCCATTTATCTCTATTTGTATACTAGCAAGCAAAATCAATTTTAACAAACTAGTATCTGCTCCTTTCACAACTTCAAGAAAATTTACTTCAGTGCCTGCAACTTCTTTCTCTGGTTCAAATGTCTCCAGCAAACATTTCAGCCATTTCTCCTCAAACATTTCATCATCATGCTGCAAATTAGTTCCAGCATAACCTTCATCTTCCCCTTTGACAATCTTCAGTAATTGTCCATCATCATCTTGATTGATTCTGACAATCAAATCAAGTTCTTCAAACACTGTAGCAGTTCCAAAATTTTGCCCCATAGTAGTCTCTTGGCTATATAGACAAGCCAGCTCTTCCTTGTCACCCATGGTAACAAGCCTCTGCATATGAGACATGATTGTCTCATCTTCTTTCTGCAAAAATTATTCTTCTTCCAAGACAATTCCAAGTGATGGACCGTCTTCTACATCACCTATAAACACAATCAAATTGTCAGCTTCAAAATCACAAGACCCAATGGTCTCACTTGTTGATTCAGTCACCAAGTTTTCTCTCTGCAGTTCCAAGTCTTCTTCAGGACTCAGAAAATCTTCACTAGCTTTCTCCTCATCTTTCTCTGGCAAAACTTCAGTATGTTGATTTGCATTCACTATGAGACTGTCAGCTAGTCTCTCCTTCTTTCCATCCTCTGTTGCATGATTTTTATTCATGAAAACTTTCTTATCTTGCTTCTTCAGCAAATTATTCTGTGTATAAGTTCTCTGCCTCTGCAATTCTCTTCTCTGAAGATCTAGTTTCCTATACAATTCAACAATTTCATTAGGAGTAGAACTCAGAAACTTCACACAATTTCCCATACCTTCACCAGCTCTTGACCAATCATCAGTTGGTCCTTCTCTCTCTGCACCAATATTCTGATTAGAATCCTTTGTTTTCATTTCCTCCTGAGATCTTGCTATCTCAGCATTGATCTGAACAGACTTTAGATTCAACTCTTCTTGAACAAACTCTAAAGCTTGTTCATCTCCCTGTGTTGTACCTTCAAGCATACACAATTTATTAGTTTTAAAACCACAAGAATTTTCAGTCTTGACTTCTTCCTCAAGCACTTCCCTTTGAACAGATCTGCGTGTGGAATATTCAAATTCCATCTCTGGTTCAAGAACTCTAAGTTCCTTTTTCAATAAGGCAATCTCACTTTGCCTCAACTTCATCTGCAATGGTTGCCAAATCACTTTCTTTCCCTTCAGTGGAAAGATCCATCCTCCGTTCTGGTTTTCCTGCTCTTGCAGCCATTCCTATAGTACCTGCAATTGTACCTTCATTACTGCAATTTCTCTTTCTCTGACTTTATCAGTCATCTTACCTCTGTGGCATTCCTTTGAACCTCTTCTCTGATCCTCCATGATCATATTCTCTATGAGCTTCTCACTCACCATGATTTGCACTAGCCTCTGCAACAACAAGCTCTCTTGCTGCCACTTACCTCACCTATCCGCTTCACTGGACCCGGTCTTTTGGTAAGTACTGGTTCATTGCCTCTGGAACCTCTTGAGCACTCTCTTCTGCTCTCTCTAGGCTATCTCTTCAATTCTCCTTCTCTTCAGAACACTGCAATTGTCCTCCCTATCTAGCCTTTAGCTGAATGTCAGTTTCACTGCCATCATCTAGTCTGCAACCATAAACCTTAATCACAAATTTCAAATCAAAAAATTATCTCACCTTTAAGATCCTGCATGATCTTGTCCTCCATTTATTTCTGCAATCCTGTTCACTGAAATTGTGTAGCTTTGCATATCAGATTTAGAATATGATCTTCCTTTCAGTCTTCATCACACATTTAAATAAGATACACTTCAGTTCTCAACAGAACCTTCCTGCACTCATTCAGAAAACAAACATCTTCAATTTCAACAGAGCCAAGCTCTGATACCACTTGATGCAGGGAAAACCCTGCAATACCCAGAATATTTCCCAACACCATGCACATAAAATGGCAATTCCTGTTTCATGTCAAGAAAGTCCACTTTCTTGCAATTTCATAAACTTTTGCGGAAGCTCAAAAATTAATCTTTGAATAGATTATTCTTACATTGAAGAATAGCACCAGCGACCAAATCTGTTACAAATTGAATCACGCTTATTCAATTCTTATTTAATCAAAACTTAACTGGGTCACCATACAAATGTTTTAAGCGCTGGCTCATACCAGTAGCGTGCATTTTTGAAATCTGCTGAACTTCCCATCCACATTTCTCCGGCAATTTACCATGCTACAACATCTTCCATTCTGTAATTGAATTGATCCTTCGATTGATATCTCTTCTGCGCTAATAATCTATCATATCTATCGACTCTGCTCTCGGTTTGAATCTTCGACCAAACTCAACCCAGTATTGCGTTTAGCATCCTTCACTTTTCAAAACTTTCACTGGAAATTGCATTATTTCAAAATGCTACAAACAGAACTTCAACATCAACGATTACCTATCACAACACTGAACTGATAGAACTGCAATTTCTAAAACGTTGAACTTTAATATGCCAGAGCTCTGCGTTTGTTGGCTGTAAAGCTGCTTCTTCAAGGCTTAAATTTTTGATTTCTTTGAAGTCGAATTACATAGAATTTAATTCGATTCACCTAGAAATTCATCACTCTGCATCAAAGCTTGAAATCGGCTTCTATACATTGATTATCAAACTATACATAAACAGAAATTTATTCCAGCAAGCAAAACGAATTGCTTCCTTTCAAACATACTTCTCTATGTGCTAAATATTGTGTTTCAGCAATATCAAAACGAATTTCTCTCTATGCTGAAGATTGTGTTTCAACAATATTAACAAACAAAACGAATTGCTCTCTATGCTAAATATTGTGTTTCAGCAACATCATAGATTCTTCATTGGTAACTTTTAAAGTCAGAATCACATTGATTCTTGCCAATCGAACTAGAACGCTTATACAATGGTTTTAAACACAAAACCAACCTTCCAGTCTTGTCTATCTTCGCTTTACTGATGCTACATATCTGCTAAATCCGATGCCAATTCACAATATCATTTACTTGGACTTCATATATTTGTTAACAGAACTGTGAAGTATTAATCCAACCCCAGTAAAACATTCGATTGCATTCTATTTAAACCAGAACCATATAAATCAACAATTCAAAAGGATTCAAAAACCATTTTTATACCATAAACACGTGATTCACCCAATGTTTTAAACATAATTCTCCCTCTATCAGAATTGATTCATTTTGATGCTAAATTACCCAATCAATCCTACACAGACTCAGTAATGGAACATGAACTTTAGAAATTTAAATTCTGCATTAATAAACAACACTTACATCAACATGCTTCTTCTTTGGCCTGATTTTCAATCGTTGGCCCTTTACAATTGCCCGAAGGCTTCCAAGTAGAAACCCCTGCTCTCTACTCTATTTTTCTACTCAAACTCTCACTCTCTCTCCCTGATTTCAATGCCTTTGAGGCTTGATAATTTATAATAATTTAGAATGATATATTCTAAGTTCAATCCCTTCAACCTCTCAACAAAATCCTAAAATCACTCTTGAATCCCTAAGGATCCTCTCTCACCCATAATTAATGAAACTAATTTCTAAATTAATATTTAGAAAAATATCTCATCCCTTTACATCCTCAACTGACCAAATTCTCTCATATTCACAATTATTTACAATATTTAATTAAAAATACATAAAACCCACTCAAATCATTCATAAAAATCTATCTCTTCTAAAACTTAAGAACCCCTAAGTTTTAAAATACAAAGTATTTTATCTTTGTCCAATGCTCCTGCATCAGGTTGCAGGGTTGGGATCAGCCCAATGGATCAGACCATTAGTCTACAATGTTCTTAATAGCTCTTGAAGGAGCTGTCATCCCAAGTTGAAGCCACTGTTAGACTCATGTATTTCACAGTATCAGAAGGTGACTGATAACTGATTAGATTTTTTATATGCTAAAAATAATATTCTATGGATATCATTTATTTTTAGAGAAGAAAGGGAGACCCTGACTGTAAAAAAGAATCAAATGAATCAATTTTCCTTATAGTTCAGTGGAAAGGAGAAAAATTTTTGATGATAAGATTTTGGTGATCAAAACCTCATTGTTGCCCTTATTTCATTTCATTCACCCTCCTAGTCCCCCATTTTCCTAAATTATAAACTTCAGTGCTCTGAAATCTCATTTAAAACCCAATAACTTTTTTGGACTCACTACCTTATAAAACCCACTTATACTAAAGTCCTAAATTATATGGTTATAAGCTTTGCCCGCCCACCGAACAGCCGCATACCATTAAACTTTACCCCTTGCCCGCACTTCACAGACTGCAAGTTTCAAACGTCTCCTCTTAATTCATCACCAATACATAAAACGTCGCCAATGCAATTTGGTAGGACCCATCCAACCTTCGTACTTTACCAAAACCCGCATATAAACCTTTGAAACTTCATAGTTTCCTTACCTTCAGCCTTTTCACATTTGTCAATATTTAGCACATCACATGGCGCACTTCGCACCATTTAGAACTTACTTATAAGCACCCACAATGTTAAATTTTTCGCGATGCCATGCGATCATAGTCACACATCGCAAGTGTCGAAAGATTACCGTGGAAGGGTAAAAGTTAAAATCATCGACGTGCAATATGCGATGTAGTGGGATTCGAGCACAGATCACAAATCACAAATTTTGTAAAATAAGTACGAAGGCAAATGTTAAATTCACCAATCTACGACATGAGGTGATGTGGTAGGTGACGTGTCAAGTGACGTGGCAAGTGATGTGGCAAGTGATGTGGTAGGTGAGAGGGCAGGTGACGTGGCATGGTGATGTGGCTTTGAACCTACATATTGAAGATCACCCATGATGACGTGGCATATGACCTGGCAGGGTGATGTGGTAATGACATGGCCACGGCCCGCATAGCATGCATTGCAATTTTTAAAGAAGAAGTGCAAAGGGAAAATGTTAAAGTTACCGAGTTGCAATGTGCGATGGGTATGACCCGATCAAAAATCCCAAATCACAAGATTTGTAGGATATGACGCAGTAGGTATGTCTTACTATCGCTGACATGCGATATGCGATGGGTGGGACCCGATCACAAGGCACACATTGCAATTTTTAAAGGACAACGCGAATGAAAGTTAAAAAATAGCGACGACGAAGTGTGATATCAGCATGGATGCGATGTATCTCAGAGCCAAGATCTAAAAGTTCTCAAGTCTAGGCGGACCCACTTTCTCCTCTCCCCATCAATTCTAAGTTAAAACCCCCACAACTTCCCACCATATCCACCCACCTTCGCACATCATACGACCTCCAATGTTTTTTAGCCCCCCCACGTCTGCCGAAGGTTAAAAAAATGGGGGGGGGGGGGGTGGGTCTGGAATGGGCGGTATCCCATACCGCCCATTCGACTAACATGTCATGCCTAGGGCTCCTCTGCACCCCCTTGTCCTAACACCACTTACCACTCTCACCCCCCTCTGGAAAGTCATTTGCACCATTTTAGAGAATCGCTGCACCCTTTTGACCATTGCACTTATTTTCTGCTCCCGTTGTCCACTTGCAGTCACAAACTCTCTCGTTCAAACAACCGTTGCGCCATAAATGGTTGGGTCATTACCCAATGGACCCGCACCACTGCCACACCTCTACATTGTTCTTTATATATCCAAATGACGGCACAAATATAGAGTTTACTCTATATTTATTGTCGAACTGATATAGGATTTGAATTTGCAGGTATTACTGAAGAAAGTGTTAATTGCAAAGAAATCTGTCAACAATATGCAAAACCAGATTACAAGGCTCCTTTAGACTATCAATATCAGTGACTATACCCTGTTGTTATATCCCTTCCCAGTGCTGACCCATTATCATTTCCCTTCTCAAGTTCCCCTCTCTGTTGTCCCTTTCTCCATTGAAGGTTTGTGAAAGAAAAATCATTGAGGAAAATGCCTCCAAATCTAGATCAACAACCTTTTAATCCAATGGTCTACCCATAAGTGGACCTGGATTACTTGGCTCTAGCAGACAGAGATTACAAGATTCATGAGACAGAGTCTAGTTTCGATTTTTTTGATGTTTACTTCTGGTTTGAAGACCAATTCCTTGAAGGAAACGATGAGCTTAGCCTATGGGAAACCCAGTTTCCCATTTACATCTTTCCAAAGACCCATTGTTGGAACAGGGTCCCCTAAAAGCTGTGAATTTTGTACAATTTTGTATACTTTTGGTATTAATTAGTCTAGCACAGGGGTTTTGGGGTGGTTCAAAGCCTCAAATGCATTGTAATGGGTCAATGGTAGACCAAGAGTCCGTAAACCACGGTTTGCAGACCATTGGAAGCGTAGGCTAAGTCAATATAAATAGATGAACATTTTGAGTCTTAAGGTAGGCAAGAATTAAGTCTGATGCTAAGTGCGAATTGTTAGATCTGTTGTTGGGTCGTTTGGGTAAGGACTCCTGCTGGCTCTGCGCACGAAGTTCCTCAGTCCTGCTGTGTGTGGACCCTGCTAGCCGTGTGTGAAGGCTGTGTTTAGATTGTACTGGGTTTTGGATGTTAATATATGCGTATATAGTTAAATTACCTTTGTGTTATCTGATCTGATGTGTTACTGTTGATGCAAACCTTTGGGATCTGTTGGAGCTAGGAATACAGTTGTGTTATCTATTTATGTTGTGAATATGTCTGTGTATGGTGTGAAGCGTATCCATAATATGTTATTAATGATGTGTTATGATATTGTGTGTTGGTAATTGCTAATATGCACGTGGATGTGAAGGTATTAACTAGATATGTGCATGATAGTAGCTCTTTTGTACTACAGATTATACTGTTAACAAACCTGCGAATAGACCTATCTTGTGCAAACCTGATAAGCTGCAAACACAGATATGCTAGACTTACCTACTCTCTCTCTGGGTGCGGAAACCTAGTTCCAGCACCCTCCCATACTACTTTGGGTGAGACTTTGGCCTGCACAAGAAGGTCACTACCAAAAGGGCAAGTAGTATAGGGTTTTTTTGGAAAACCTTAACCTCCGAATCTGGGTCAGGACCCCTCGATCCAACACCCATAGTTTCCTAGAATTCATCAGGAAGTGCCAGAGTTGTTATGATATTAACAAGAGGACCATAGTCACCCCAATAGGAGAAATCTTGTTTTCCATCAATGCCCAATCCATACAACAGATGATGCTAGCCTCCACCCTGACAAGTATTTCTATGAGCTTGTCAAAGCTTCAGATATCCTTATCCAATGCTCAATCAAAACTCAAGATAGAAAATATATCTGCCATGGAGGAGGTTTTGAAGAAGAAGAATGCTGATATAGCAGCCCTTAGGAAGCAACTCAATATGCCAGTAACAAAAGACCCCTTGGCCAAAGGCATTAAGGAAGAAGAGTCATAGAAGGCAGAGCTATTGAAGTTGGTTGTAGACTAGTCTTCCCAAATCAAACAGATGGATAATGAGATGGAGAAAATACTTAAATAGAAAGAAGAGGTAGCTCGAGATACACTAATCCCAGTAGAAGCTACCCCCATCTCAACAATTCCATCAGTTGTCCCTACAGTTGCTGGAACATCTAGTATGACAGACCAACTGTCAAAGGCCATGGAAAGCATGACCCTACAATCACAAGAGATCCAGAAATTGGAAGCACAGATTGACATCTTGAAAGATCAAAAGGTAAAGGACTAAAAATTCCCACGAGATAGCCAAGAAAAAAATCGAGAGATTGGATAAGGCAGAGAAGGAATTTTCAGATAGCAACATTTTGGGCCAAATGAAGGTGATAATTTGGGGTAGTATCATTAAGTCAATGGAAGAAATATGGCACCCCATCAACATCATTTTTGAACAAAAAGAATTGGTGGAAAACTGTGCAGTGGCCATTGACAGAGAAAATCAGGAATTAGGAAACATGCCAAACACAACCCCTAAGATTATATAATTCTTGAACTCCAAAACTAGCTATGAGCTTGAAGTGCTAGATATACCAGACAGAACAGCAACCATATTAGAAGTGAAAATGATCCTCACTAAGAGGAATTTAGTAAGGAAATTGGTGTCATGAGTTGGACATGGCCATTAGTAGATTACTGAACAAGATTCAACCCGTGATAGCAAAATGGCTTCCCTCATTATTTGTGAATAATAACAAGCTGATCCAAAGGGAAGATTATATGATCAAACTCAGAGAAGAAGCTAAGGATACCACCAAATTCACTAGCATCCAAGGAAGGGTGACTGGGAAAATTATCTGGGATCTCTTGAGTAATGACATATTTATTCAACATGAACTGAAGCATGTTTTCCCCATTAGACCCATTTTCAAGAAATACATAGAGGTGGACGAAGTATACAGAAAATTTGTAAGCACGAAGATCCCCAATAGAAAAGAGTGGAATAGGTTGTGTACATTTCAATATTGAAAAGTCATGATAGACACCTCAGCACAACCACCGATTGATTAGAAGTGGCAGTAGCTCATCCTCCTTTTTGATCTATGCAATGGCGGCCCAAAGAAAGAGTTAGATGTCAGAACCACCTAGCATTTCCTCCTCGCAACCATCTCAGCCACTGTTAAGTCATTTTTTGGATTCACAAAGAGTCACCTAAGTTTTTTCATTCTTAAAGAGTTATCGAAATTAAATTTTCAAGCGGTGTTGTCATAGATTTTCTTTATTCGGGCCTTGCATGGCCACACTTATCTAATTTTAGTTTTTTTGTAATAAATGAAGTTTTCCAGAGTAGATTAGAGCAAATTGACTTAGTTGTTAGTTAAATATTGCTAGAATTCTCATTATCAAGGGTTGGATATTTTAGCACATGTATTGTAAGAAATACTATTGGAGCACTATAATTGTGGAGATGGACATCAATAAATCAAATACCATTTACAAGATTATTTAGCTCGGTTAAAATGGTGATGTGGTACTTCTATGTTTAAATGTTTCCATTTTTTTTCTCTGTTATGTATCTGCTCATATTATTGTAATTCAAAAATTTTAGATTAAGATTTGTTGTCAGAGCACCTTAATTCCGTCTGAAATTAAAATCTGAATTTTTTTTGCTGAAGTTTGATTAAATAATTCTTAATTTCTCTTTAGTCACTACTAAACCTTACTGTTTCTTTCACCTCATAATTCATACAGCTCTTAAGATCCGTTTCGCACAGTTAGCTTGCCCTGTAATTTTCTCTTGATTTTTATGTGCCATTCCAGCCTTTTGACTCCATCGCCCAATGTAATAGTCCCTACAGCCCCATCCATCCAACCACACAATCAAACAAACAAACAACCCCCATCACTATAACTAGCCTAATCTCTGTAGTTATAACTGTTGGAAATATTGTCATTGATGGCAAAGGAGGTAGCAGATGCAGAAACAGGAACAGTTACAAGGAGACTAAGACAGACAATGGAGTAAAGAGGAAATGAAGAGAAAGGCAGAGGCAGAGGAAGCAAATATGGAGACAGAGCTGTTATCACAGCAGTAGAGGCAGAGGCAGAGTGACAGAAGCGACAGAGGCAGAGCCACAGATGTCATTGCAGAGAAACCATTGTTATTTCAAAAATATGTACATATATAGATAGATTCCGAGAATATTTCATACAACCGGGTGTTACACATAACATTCCGGGTGTTTGAATTAGTGCATTATATATATATATATATATATATATGGTTTATATATATGCATACACTGAAGAACCAGCGTGAATAGGAGCGGAACCATAGTCAGAGGCGGAACCAAAGTCAGAGGCGGAACCAAAGTCAAAGGAGAGGAACTCTGCGTTGGAGGCGGAATCAGAGTTGAAACAATAAATTATATATATATAATTGAAATGCGAAGGAATTAGCGTTAAAATGGTCTATTGAACTATTAAATTAAAACCCTGAGCGGAACCTGGAGCGGAGGAGAGGAGCGGAACCGAGACTTGTGAACAGTAACGGTGGGTTGGAGTGAAACCATGGTTTTTTCCGCACCACCATCCATCGGAAAGCGGTATTGGAGGAATGGGCAGTGACTCCATACAGGAATCGACACGTGGCCTGTGGACCATTTCAAAACCACCCTTTAAAGTGAAATTTCACGCGTTATACACTGACGAAAGAGGCCGAGCGAAATGGATATAAACCATCGATCTGGCGGAGGAGCATCGGACGGAGATCATTGAACGAAGATGCACGAATTTTAATGAAAGAGCCTGGAAGATAGCCAGGTACGAGTGCGCACGTTTGGTTGGTTATTGATTGTATGTGTGGGGCCCAATAAAACATGTACTAAGGTTTATTATATGGTCATAAGGTTTCAATTTAATAAAGGCACGTAGTTAAAGGACGAGGATAGATATATGAAATGAATTTTTGGTTATATTAATAAGGTTTGTTGAGTTATTAACATACGGTGGTGAATTGGTGGTGGCGGAACGGTGGTGCGTGGGTGGCACACGGGGCGGAGCCACCTCTACCTGGTGGTTACGGGGGCTCCACTTTGTCCGTACGCAGCAGCTGGGGTGAGGCCCCATAGTTCACCACAACTGTTGATCACTTGGTCAACCGCGATCGGCCAGTCAACTATGGGGGGTGCCTTCCCGTTAACCGTCGAGCGGTTTGACCTCCTGTAATCCATTGATCTCTATCGACGTGCTCCCATTTTAACTCCGCACTGGTTATCCATGCTGCTGCCTGCAACTGATCCGGCAAATGAAATTACATTCCAACAGTTAGCGCATATGTACATATAAGAGATTTCCGGATGAGAAAATGGTTGGACACGAAATTTTGAATGCAATTAAAAGGTGGGAGCAGATATTTGTTTTGTTAATAAGGCAAAGCATTTCCTATAAAATGAAACCAAATATTATACAGTTGATGGAATATGTTAAATATTGGGAGGACTGATATATCCATGTGATTAAAAAGGGTTTATAAAAACGCAGAGTTATATTTAAGTTTGACTAAAAGACAGCTGTACATACAGCTGTTATATAACTGGAATGAATAAGAAAAATACAGGGATTCAGAAGAGCAGTGAACAGGTGAAAGGTACAGATGACAGTAAACAAAGATGATGCAGAATAGGTTCTTAACAGCAGTAGAAAAAGACAAAATCCAGTAAGCCAAAGTTCAGAAGAGGAGCTGAGTGATATTGAAATATGTAATTTAGAATGTGAATGTAAATGATGTAATTATTTTTTATTGTTTGTGATGCAAAGGCAAGTATCCTAAGGAAAAGACAAGATCCCACTGTAGCATGAAGTTTTGTACAAATTATTATGATTTTAAATTGATTTGGATAAAGAAATGAGGAGGCAGAAGACCAAGGGGTATGACCATCCATTTCAAATTCCTAGAGGAAAACAAACAGTCATCAAGAAATTCTATAAGTAATATCATTTTGATATGAAAAATGAGAGTTAGAAGAGAGAGAGAGAGAGAGAGA
The DNA here is from genome assembly GCA_034641835.2 of Pinus albicaulis. Taxonomy (NCBI): domain Eukaryota; kingdom Viridiplantae; phylum Streptophyta; class Pinopsida; order Pinales; family Pinaceae; genus Pinus; species Pinus albicaulis. The sequence continues at coordinate 1,625,259,221 of CM076575.1, forward strand.
GAGAGAGAGAAGAGAGAGAGAGAGAGAGCAGATATAGAGAATGCAGAATATAGAAGAATAAAGCAGAGAAGATTAAGAGAAGAAGAGTAGATACAAAACAGAGCTGATATCTGGAGTAAATTAGCAAACATTTAGCTTGATAGCTGTCAGTTGTAGCTGACAAAGGTTGAAGCCTCCTGTAGGTTGGTGCCTACAGAAAATTGAAGGGAGTTGGTGCTTCCTTGCAAGTTGTAGCTTGCAGAATTGAGGTTGGACCCTCCTGTAGGTTGGTGCCTGTAGAAAAACAGTGGTGAGAGGGAGTAGGAGCTTGCCTTTGCATCACAACAATAATAAGATGTGGTTTTCTCCTATTATGGGTTTCCACTTATATCTGGTGTCTCTGTGCATGATAGTTATGTATTGAATCTGATATGTATCATCTGCTTAATACCTGCAACTCTCATATTAAGTCTACTGCTATATTAAACTAACACTTGCTGCTTGCATTCTAAGATTACTTGCACATTAAATTGGATATGAAATGAAGGTGTAAATAGCTTAATGAAAAGTTTTAAAATATCAGGAATGCATTAAACTGATTCACCCCCCGCCCTCTCAGTTTAATTAAAGGTTCAACAATTGGTATCGGAGCCAGTTCCTTGTATATCAGTCTAACAACTGAAAGGAGATCCTAGGCTCTCAAGATGGAAAGTCAAGAAGGAAACTCAACCAATAAAGCCCCTTTCTTTACAGGTGCAAATTATGCCTTTTGGAAAATAAGAATGAAAGCTTATATAATGTCTTTAGGATTAGAAGTTTGGGATGCTGTGGAAATTGGATATGTCACAAAGTCAACTGATACAGAGAAAGAAGCTAAACAAAGCTTTGTAGCTAATGCAAAAGCAATGAATTCAATCTTAAATGGACTATGTGAAGCTGAGTTTATCAAAATAATGCACAGTAAGACTGCCAAAGATATGTGGGACACTCTAGAGAATATCCATGAGGGAAATAAAAAGGTTAAGACTTCCAAACTTCAAGTATATAGAGCCCAGTTTGAAAATTTAAAAATGAATGATGATGAAGATGTTGGCAGCTTCTTCTTAAAAGTTGCAGAAATTGTTAACAGTATGAAAGCTCTTGGAGAAACAATACCAAAAGGTATAATTGTACAAAAGATTCTAAGATCTCTTCCATCCAGATTCAATCCCAATGTGTCTGCAATAGAAGAAACAACTGATTGGGAGACCTTGACCATGAACCAGCTACTAGGAAATCTTACAGCATATGAGATGAGGCTCCCACAAAAGAAGCCAAGTACAAGGGAGGCAACATTCAAAACAGAAAAGAAGAAAGAAGAAAAGGAAGACATATGCTCCTGCTCTGATGAAGAAGAGGCTAAATTTGTCAAGAAATTGGATAGAGGCTCAGGTAGATACAAATGTAAACTTCCTTTTAAAGGCTTTAACTGTGGAAGAGTTGGAGATTATGCTGCTAAATGTCCTCACAATAAAGTAAGAAATCAAGCTCAAGAATCAGAGAAAGACACATCAAATAATTGGCAGAAAGGAAAGAAATTCAGCAAAAAATCCTTCTATGCTCAGCAAGACAGCAGTGCATCTGAAGACTCAGATGAACCCTCAGGAGAAGAGGGAACCTCGAAATTTTTACTGATGGCCATAGAAGATCTTGAAGGACTCTTGCTAGAAGAAGAAGAAGAAGGGGAAGTCGATCTTGAGGGGGAGATAAGAAGTGCTCTGGAGGAGAATGAAAGACTTAAACTAAAATGAAGAAAACAAAAAGAGATTCTCCTCAAATGTGTGAAAGAAGAACAAAATTCAGAAGTCCTCATGCAGCTGAAGGTAAAGCTTGAAGAAGCCAAGAAGATAGAAGATATGTTACTTCAGCAAATCAAAGATAAAACTTGAGAACAAGAGAAGCTGGAAGAAGAAACTCTGTGTCTGAGAAGGAAATTAGAAAGTGCTCAACAGAAAGTTTCTATATACCCTTCTCAAATGACAAGTTCTGGTAAGTTGAATGAAATCTTGGATGCTCAAAGATCTCCTCTAATAAAAACTGGGATAGGCTATGAAGGAGAATCAAGTAAAGGCAAAGAAAAGGAAAAAAAAAATATATTTTTTGTGAAACCAAAGAAGGCTAATGAAGCAACTCAAATAATTCCTACAAAGGAAGAAACATGTAATGAGAAAGACAGAGGCCAGAAGAAACCTCTAATAACAAAGATTGTAACAAATACTAAGACAACAGAGAAAGGATCATATATTCCTGATTATATCAAATTTGGAAGCCATCAAAGGAGATTCTTGCCTCCTATGAAGAATGCCACCTGTTATGTCTGCCACAAGCCGGGACACATTGTTGCATATTGTCATGCAAGGAGGAATGATTCAAACCAGCAAAAGATGCAAGCATGGAAGAGACAACCTTACATCAAGTATGCAAGTAATTTCTATGGTTATTGTTTTTATTGTAAGGATTTTGGCCATAGAATTATTGAATGTAGAAAGTATGGACAAAGACTGATGTTCAATACCTCAAGGAGGTTTATGAGTCAAAGCAATTTTGTTCATGCTCACAATTCAGCAAAAACTATAATCAAATGTTGTATATGCAATCAAGTTGGACATATATCTTCCAAGTGTTCTCTAAAAGGATATAATTCATCACCTCACAAAAGATACCAAACAAAAGGGGGCCTCCAGTGGATAAAGAAGGTGAATAAATGTGACTTGGCTTTAACTGCTCAAGATTTGAAGAGTCAATGGTATTTGGACAGTGGCTGCTCTAAACACAAGACAGGAGACAAAAACAAGTTTTTAACTCGTGATGAAAAGAAATCGGGCAATGTCACTTTTGGCAATGATAAATCAGGTAAGATCAGGGGAAAAGGTTCAGTCAACATAGATAATGGAAGAGGAAAGGCCCAAGATGTACTATTTGTAGATGGGCTGAAAGCAAATTTACTGAGTGTCAATCAGATGTGTGACAAAGGTTGTGAAGTTCTCTTTAGAGCACAAGACTGTGAAGTCAGATCAAGCACAACAGGAAAGACTCTGCTCAAATGTGTCCGAACAGAGAGTAATGTGTACATATTAAAAGAGGAGGATGAAGCTTGCCATCTTAGCAAACTTGAGGAGTCATGGTTATGGCATAGGAGATTGGGACATCTCAGCTTCGACCATATCATCAGACTGAGTAAGAAGAAAGCTGTCAGAGATATGCCTGAAATAAAGAGGCGTTCAAATACCATATGCAAATCTTGTCAATTTGGGAAACAAACTCGCACATCCTTTAAATCTAAAGAAGAGTTATCAACAAGAAGACCACTGCAACTTGTGCACATGGATCTGTGTGGACCTGCAAGAACTAAAACACCAAGTGGAGAGTCTTACTTTATTCTGATAATAGATGATTTCTCCAGAATGAAATGGGTTGCTTTTCTCAAGAATAAATCGGAAGCTCTGGAAAAATTCAAAACATTTAAAGCATTAGAAGAAAATCAGACATGATGTAAGATGAAATGCATCAGATCAGACAGAGGAGGTGAATTCACTGATTATGAATTTGCAGACCTATGCAATGAACATGGCATAAAACAACAATTTACTATTGCAGGGACACCTCAACAGAATGGAGTAGCAGAGAGACAAAACAGATCTGTTCAAAAAATTGCCAGAGCCATGATGCAAGAGAATAATATTGCTCAAACCTTCTGGGCAGAAGAAGTGCACACAACATTACATATCCTTAATAAAGCTCACTTAAGGCCAAGCAGTGACAAAACTCCCTATGAACTATGGCATGGAAAGCCAGCTTCAATCAAACAGTTCAGAATCTTTGGAAGCAATTGTTACATAAAGAATAATGATGAAAATCTTGGCAAATTTGATGCAAGAGCAGATGAAGGGATATTTCTAGGATATGCTTCCAAAAGCAAAGGGTACAGGTGCTACAACAAGACCCTTCAGAAGATAGTTGAAAGTATTGATGTGAGATTTGATGAAGAACTTCCAAACAATACTAGAGATACAGACTGCTGTAGTACATCAGAAAAAAATGAAGAAGAAGATCAAAATGATGATGAAACAAGCAAAACATCAGAAGATGCTGGACTGAACTCAAAAACCCCCTCAAGATACACTCAAAAGAACCATCCAGAAGATCAAATCATAGGAGACAAGAGTGTAGGAGTACAAACAAGAAGGCAGCTAGCTGAACAGACAGAAGAAGTATACATAGCAATGTTATCACAAATAGAGCCAAAGAAGTTTGAAGAAGCCAGCAAGGACAAGTATTGGGTAAAATCAATGAATGAAGAATTGGACCAAATTGAGAAGAACAATACCTGGGAACTAGTTCCTAGACCAATTGAGAAGAATATCATTGGTTCAAAATGGGTATTAAAAAACAAAATGAATGAGCAAGGACAAGTAATCAGGAATAAAGCTAGGCTGGTCTGCAAAAGGATACTCACAAATTGAAGGACTTGATTATGAAGAAACATTTTCCCCAGTAGCCAGAATGGAAGCTATCAGAATGTTCCTGGCATTTGCATGCTACCAAGACTTCAAGGTATATCAAATGGATGTAAAGTCTTCTTTTCTTAATGGAGATCTAGAAGAAGAAGTATACATGGAACAACCAGAAGGCTTCTCATTGACAGACAAAGAAGACTATGTATGTAGACTGAAGAAGGCCCTATATGGACTGAAACAGGCTCCTTGTGCTTGGTACTCAAGACTGGATAAACATTTGCAAAAACAGGGTTTTAAGAGAGGTGGAGTAGACAACAATTTGTACATAAAATCCCATGAGAATGAACTCCTGATTGTTGTAGTGTATTTTGATGACATTATGTTTGGAAGAAACAAAGGTGAACTAGCAAAAGGGTTTGCTAATGAGATGAAAATAGAGTTTGAAATGTCTATGATTGGAGAGCTCAGTTTCTACTTGGGACTACAAATTCAACAAAAGAACACAGGCACCTTCATCTCTCAAGAAAAATACCTAAAAGAAATACTGAAAAAATTCAAAATGGAAGATTGCAGACCTGTGTCAACTCCCATGACCACAGGTTGCAAGCTGTGTGCTGATGATGGGTCTGCTGATATAGATCAAAAACTCTACAGATCCATGATTGGAAATCTATTGTACCTGACTGCATCAAGACCAGACATCATGCTAGCAGTAGGACTAGTGGCTAGATATCAAGCAGCACCTAAACAAAATCACCTTCTTGCAGTCAAAAGAATATTCAGATATCTACAAGGAACAACACTGTATGGATTTTGGTATCCTAAAAGCAAAAAATTCACTTTATCAGCATACACAGATGCAGATTGGGCCAGCTGTGTGGATGACAGGAAGAGTACAAGTGGAGGTGCTTTCTATCTAGGAGAAAGTCTAGTGGCATGGTTAAGCAAGAAACAAACATCCATCTCTCTGTCTACAGCTGAAGCAGAATATATAGCAGCAGCAGCATGTTGTACACAAGTCATGTGGATGAAGAAAACTCTTCAAGACATGAAGGTAAGCATTGATGAACCTATTTCAATCAAATGTGATAATACAAGTGCTATAAGTATATCCAAAAATCATGTACTTCACTCAAAAACTAAACATATTCCAATCAAGTATCATTTCCTCCAAGAACAAGTGGCTCAGAAGATAGTAAAGCTGGAATATGTACCAACAAAAGAGCAGACAGCTGATATATTTACCAAACCTCTTGCTAGAGAACCATTTCAATATTTGAGAGATAAACTAGGGGTAGTATCTACAGATGCTGCTCTCTGATATAAAGAGAGAGCACAATTTCAGGGGGAGAACAAAAACGAAAATACCATTCCAGGGGGAGAACAGCCAGCAAGGAAAGCATGAATCAGATCCTCAAGATCAAAGGATTAAGGAAAAAGAACACTAATTTATTATCCTAAAGTTATCTGCATTATTCAAGCATCAAAAGGTCAATTACAGAGCAAAAGGATCAGTATTGTGCTCTGAAACATTATATTAATAATCTGAAACATAAAAGACGAGTAGTGATTATACATCTCTGACTAGATAGAGCTAATACAATGTACTCTACGAAATATCATTATTTCTCACTTTTAGCTCTATACAAGTGAAATAACTGTATCAATTTACAGTGTATATTCAAATTTGATAATCCTCAAAGTGTTCTCTCAACAAGTCGTATACATCACTATGGAGCAGCATGGTACAAAGTCAGCAGAACAGGGCCTAAACATAACTCAGAGAGAGGAAATGCAAAAAGAAACCCTTTGCCATTGATTTCAAAGGGGGAGGAAGAGAAAGCAATAGGGGAAAGAGCAGGCAAACAGAGAAAATGTATGTATTGCCATCAATGCCAAATGGGGAGACTGTTGGAAATATTGTCATTGATGGCAAAGGAGGTAGCAGATGCAGAAACATGAACAATTACAAGGAGACTAAGATAGACAATGGAGCAAAGAGGAAATGAAGAGAAAGGCAAAGACAGAGGAAGAAAATACGGAGACAGAGCTATTATCACAATAGTAGAGGCAGAGGCAGAGTGACAGAAGCGACAGAGGCAGAGCCACAGATGTCATTGCAGAGAAACCGTTGTTATTTCAAAAATATGTACATATATAGATAAATTCCAAGAATCTTTCATACAGCCGAGAGTTACACATAACATTCTGGGCATTTGAATCAGTGAGTTATATATATATATGGTTTATATATATTCATACACTGAAGAACCAGCATGAATAGGAGTGGAACCATAGTTAGAGGCGGAACCAAATTCAAAGGAGCGGAACTCTACGTTGGAGGCGGAATCAGAGTCGAAACAAAAAATTATATATATATAATTGAAATGTGAAGGAATTAGCGTTAAAACGGTCTATTGAACTATTAAATTAAAACCCTGAGCGGAACCTGGAGTGGAGGAGAGGAGTGGAATCGAGACTTGTGAACAATAACGATGGGTTGGAGTGAAACCATGGTTTTTTCCGCACCACCATCCGTCGGAAAGCGATATTGGAGGAATGGGCAGCGATTCCATACAGGAAATGACACGTGGGCTGTGGACCGTTTCAAAACCACCCTTTAAAGTGCAATTTTGCGCGTCATACACCGACCAAAGACGCCGAGCAAAATGGATATAAACTGTCGATCTGGTGGAGGAGCATTGGACAGAGATCATTGAACGAAGATGCGCGAATTTTAATGAAAGAGCCCGGAAGATAGCCAAGTACGGGTGCGCGCGTTTGGTTGGTTATTGATTGTATGTGTGGGGCCCAATAAAACATGTACTAAGGTTTGTTATATGGTCATAAGGTTTCAATTTAATAAAGGCACGTAGTTAAAGGACGAGGATAGATATATGCAATGAATTTTTGGTTATATTAATAAGGTTTTCCGAGTTATTAACATATGGTGGTGAATTGGTGGTGGCGGAACGGTGGTGCGTGGGTGGCACACGGGGCGGAGCCACCTCTACCTGGTGGTTACGGGGGCTCCACTTTGTCCGTACGCAGCAGATGGGGTGAGGCCCCGTAGTTCACCACAACCGTTGATCGCTTGGTCAACCGCGATTGGCCAGTTAACTACGGGGGGTGCCTTCCCGTTAACCATCAAGCGGTTCGACCTCTCGTAATTCGTTGATCTCTGTCAACGTGCTCCCATTTTAACTCCGCGCTAGTTATCCATGCTGCCGTCTGCAACTGATCCAGCAGATGAAATTACATTCCAACAGTTAGCGCATATGTACATATAAGAGATTGCCGGATGAGAAAATGGTTGGACATGAAACTTTGAATGCAATTAAAAGGTGGGAGCAGATATTTGTTTTGTTAATAAGGCAAAGCGTTTCCTATAAAATGAAACCAAAGATTATACAGTTGATGGCATATGGTAAAGATTGGGAGGACTGATATATCTATGTGATTAAAAAGGGTTTATAAAAACGCAGAGTTATATTTAAGTTTGACTAAAAGACAGTTGTACATACAGCTGTTATATAACTGGAATGAATAAGAAAAATACAGGGATTCAGAAGAGCAGTGAACAGGTGAAAGGTACAGATGACAGTAAACAAAGATGATGCAGAACAGGTTCTTAACAGCAGTAGAAAAAGACAAAATCCAGTAAGCCAAAGTTCAGAAGAGGAGCTGAGTGATATTGAAATATGTAATTTAGAATGTGAATGTAAATGATGTAATTATTTTTTATTGTTTGTGATGCAAAGGCAAGTATCCTAAGGAAAAGACAAATCCCATTGTAGCATGAAATTTTGTACAAATTATTATGATTTTAAATTGAGTTGGATAAAGAAATGAGGAGGCAGAAGACAAAGGGGTATGACCATCCATTTTGAATTCCTAGAGGAAAACAAATAGTCATCAAGAAATTCTATAAGTAAAATCATTTTGATATGAAAAAGGTGAGTTAGAAGAGAGAGAGAGAGAGAGAGAGAGAGAGAGAGAGAGAGAGAGAGAGCAGATATAGAGAATGCATAATATAGAAGAATAAATCAGAGAAGATTAAGAGAAGAAGAGCAGATACAGAACAGAGCTGATATCTAGAGTAAATTAGCAAACATTCAACGTAATAGCTGTCAGTTGTAGCTGAAAAAGGTTGAAGCCTCCTGTAGGTTGGTGCCTACAGAAAATTGAAGGGAGTTGGTGCTTCCTTGCAAGTTGTAGCTTGCAGAATTGAGGTTGGAGCCTCCTGTAGGTTGGTGCCTGCAGAAAAACAGTGGTGAGAGCGAGTAGGAGCTTGCCTTTGCATCACAACAATAATAAGATGTGGTTTTCTCCCGTTATGGGTTTCCACTTATATCTGGTGTCTCTGTGCATGATATTTATGTATTGAATCTGATATGTATCATCTGCTTAATGCCTGCAACTCTCATATTAAGTCTACTGCTATATTAAACTAATACTTGCTGCTTGCATTCTAATATTACTTGCACATTAAATTGGATATGAAATGAAGGTGTAAATAGCTTAATGAAAAGTATTAAAAGATCAGGAATGCATTAAACTGATTCACCCCCCCCTCTCAGTTTAACTAAAGGTTCAACAATAACTAGAAAGTTAAATCAATCATAAATCATAAACATAGTGAGAGCCCTCTCTGAGTTTAGGAAGGCTAGGTCCTGGACTCCAAAGTGGTTTGATGTTGTCCTCTGTCGCTTGTTCTTGCCAATCTTACAAATTACGAAGGGATAATAGTAAGATGTGCATAGATCTGGCTGAAATTCCTAATGAATTTCTAGTAGAAGCTTTCCAATCCATTAAATCTCCTCACCACAAAAGTATACTGAGGTGTTGGCCATTCCAAGATATCCTTCATCTACTCACAATCCATCTCCAAACCTTCCTTTGAAATAAAAAATCCCAAGTACACTGACTCATCCTGCATGGATGTACATTTCTTCAAGGATTAACTTCTCTCCCTTCAAATGTTGCAAAAACTTGCCTTACGTGTTCCAAGTGCTCCTCTTTGTTTTTGATGAAAATTAAAATGTCGTCCAAGTATGGTACAACAAATTTTCCCAAGAATGGGTTCAAGACCTCATTTGTGAGCCTCATGAATGTGTTAGGGGCATTATTCAACCCAAATGGCATTACCATCCATTCAAGAAATCCATCCTTCATCTTGAAAACAATCTTCCTCTCATCACCTTCCCTAATCTGAATTTGATGATAACTAATCTTCAAGTATATCTTTGTGAAATACGAAAACCCACTAAAATGGTCCATAATATCCTCCATCCTTTGCAAGGGAAATTGGTACTTGATGGTTATCTTATTAATGGCTCTAGAATATGTACACATTATCCATTCACCTATATTCTATGAATTCTATACTATTTGTACAACACACTTTCTCAAACTTTCTCTTATCAATCCTCCATCAAGCAGCTCTTGTACCTGCGTATTTACTTCCTCATTCTTTATTGGGTCATCATGTAAGGTTCCTTGTTTGGTAAGATAACTACAATAATCAACTCAATATGATGACAAATACTTCTCACGAGAGGTATTCCATTTGCAAATTTATCAACAACAATCTCCTTGAATTCATCGAACAAGAATTTATTTTTGTTGGAACAATTTCTAATTTCATTTCCTTTTGCAATGCCTTTGGAATTATTGCTAATTATAATTTCACCTTCCCTTCCTCATGTACAAAATCCTTGGTTGAACATAACCGTTAGAGGAAATTTCAACCTAAAAGTGGCCTCGTAAGGAAAAAAATAAAATAATAGTTAAAATAATAAAATAAAGGATGAATTTTGGAGGGAAAAAACTATTTTTTAATTGTATTTTTGGCTTATCTCCTTATAGGTTTACTCAAATTTCAAGTGTATACACTCGTTGGATACAAAATAAAATTATGAATCAAACAAGTATCAATTATGCATACTTTTCAGAAGACCCACATTGATAAAAATTGATTATACATTAAAAAAACATTTCTCCTAAGGAAAAATAATAAAATAATAGTTAATATAATAAAATAAGAGTTATGAATTTTGGAGGGAAAAGAAGAAAACTACTTTTTTTAATTGTATTTTTGTCTTATATCCTTATAGTTTTTACTCAAAATTCAGTAGTAGACACTTGTTGGAATGGAAATTACATGAAAATACCATTGGAATGTTTAGGCATAAATTTCCTCTAATCAGGATATTGTTGTTACACGTGTTGGTACTTCCACAACTTCTTGCTATTACAGTTGTATTTTCAATCATTGGGGTGAGTTTGTACAATTGTTTGTTTTTCCTAAACTCATGTGGATTCTCCTGGTCATCATGGTGAAATTGTACATCAAACAACCATGGTCTTCCTAGAAGTATGTGGCATGCATCCATATCAACCACATCACACAATACTTTCTCTTAAAGACGACCAATTTGAAAATTCACCAGGCGTTGCTTAGTCATAACTACCTATTTTCCCTTTTGTAACTATGAGACTTTGTAATGGTTTGTATGGACTAAAATATTGAGTTTCAATTTGTATGTGACTTTATCAGACACCAATATATTTATAATTTCTCCATCTATGAACAAGTTATATGTTGATCAGTGGTTGTCATTGATGTCAACCCAAGAAGCACCAAGGGTTACCCCGATGTTGCATGGGAATGTTTAATTGAAAAATTACTCTATTCCAAGTCACAAATATTTGGGATGGTTTCTACTTGTCGAGATGTTTCCTTTGATATATGACACGCCACATGATTCTTCACGGTTTGAGAGATATTCGTGTTTGAAGTTAGTTACCCCGGTTAGTGGGCTATAACCCCATGGGGATGTGGAATGACACTAATCATTGGTTGTGGTCATTGAATATTCAATAATTAATAGTTTTTTAATCTCCTAAAATCCCTTCAACGTTCACTTATTGAATACCCTCTCAACCTAAGAATTTATATAAATTGTGACCCTCATATCCTCCTCATGTAAGGATTTTGCTACAAAAAACAAGTCATCATAGAATTTTATCTATAAATTTTTTTTCTGTGAAGCTTCTGATGCTGAAAAAAACCCACTTAGATGAAATCATGATGAAGCTCATGTCTGAATTTAAGATCTTGGTTCGCTATATTTTCGGAGATATGATCAGTGGAAGTTAGGGTTTTTGTAGGCTTCCGAATTTCATCTCAAAGAGGTGACCTTGGTAAAATCGTCATAACTCTCTCTCTGAGAATAAGATTGTAATTTTGTAAAAATTAGACGATATATGACATAATTTGGTTTTCTTTTTATCAATTTCAGAGATGAAGGAGGAAATAATGACATGTGACACGTCTTACAAGTTCGATCTACTGAACTAGTCCAAAATTAGGTCATTGTGAGAGATTGGGCATAAATTTTCCTTGAAGAATCCAAATCGAGTCAGACTGATGGCATTGGAAAGAAGACTTAGAGGGATACTACAGTAGTAAGGATCACATATCGGGGATCTTAAATCATAGAGATACATCAGATTAAATATCGATCTCCTAGAAGGCAAGAAAAAGCTAGATCGTGTGATGTCAAGGGTTGCAAAGGACCATACTTTCTAGGGAAGCAAAGAAAATAAATGTGCAACAAAATGATGCAGCATAGGTAAGATCTAGGTAGGTATATTCTGTATATGCATGTTCTTCTCCTAATTGCATTAGGTTCTTTGTATTCTAATTTGTTGTTTTTGTTTAGCACTGACATATGCTCTCTAGGATGAAGTAAGTTTTGCTATTATCATGTCATGGGTATTTCCTTGAAGACTTTTTTCAGCTATTATATATTCATCAATATAAGACTCAATGAATTATATAATGTTCTGAAGAGTGATAAATGGTAGCATGACAAGAGCAGCAATCAAGGTGCAAAACAACAACCAGAAGTTCACCACATGAAGTCTTCAAGTGGGTAGCACTACATAAAATCATTGTAAAGGTATCATTGTATTGATTCATTGTAAATGCATCATTGTAAAAGTTATACAATTGTATATCTGCCAAGGGTTAAAGAGGCAGTGTCAAGAGGTCTAGGATCATCATTAGGTGTTTGTGTCATAGTTGGGGTTATGGTCTAGTTTGTCTTCTTCTTCTACATCATCCTATATCATTGTAAAGTGGACCATTTTCCCTGGTACGAGAGATTGTTCTTATTTATTCTTCTATATGGAGGTAGGGTGGTTCTAGGCTAGTACATGCAGTCACCAACAGGTTCAAGCCTATGAAAACTTCAGGGTGGTAGGGTGGTGCCAGGGTGAGTTGTATCTCATTGGGTGTTGGGGCATTCGTTCAGTTGACTACTGAAGAATCTCGGGCATTGGAGCATCCATACAGTGGGAGTTGGAGAAGAATAATTTTCTAGATTATAGGAATTTGGAGCTTTCTTTTTAATTGGAGTTGAAGCTTAAAGAATTATTAGAAAATCATTCAGGTGGTTTTTGTCCCAGAAGGGGGTTTCCACCTTAAAAATTGTGCATTTGTGTTCCTTTTGTTTACTATCACTGTAAAAACACTAATAATAATTGAAGATTAACTAATGCTTTGAAAGATTAATAATAAAACTAATTGGAAGGAATATTGATTCACCTCCCCCCCCCCTCCTCAGTATTTCCAAAAATTGGTATCAAAGCTTGGTTCCTTGAATAGTAGTTTAACAGCTGGAAGGAGGTCATGGAGCATACCAAGAATGGTGTACCTATGTTCAATGAAAATAAATATGCACTCTGGAAAGGAAGAATGGAGGTCTATCTCTTGACGCAAGGTTACAAAGTATGGGACACTGTTCAAAATGGATTTATACCAACTATTGATGAACAAGGTAAGAAGAATTTGGTAAATGATGCAAAAGCAAAGAATATTATTATCCATGGACTTATTGAATCTGCTTATCATAAGGTGTTGGGTTGTAAAACCGCTAAAAATGTATGGGAAAAGCTTGAGAATAGATATGCAGGTGACTCAAATGTCAAATAAGCAAAGCTTCAAATCTACAGATCAAAATTTGAGCAACTCATAATGAAAGAATATGAAAACATTGATGCATACTTCCAACACGTTGATGAAATAACCAAAAATTTGGAAGGATTGGGAGAGCTTTTTGACGAGAAGAATATTATACGAAATATTCTTAGAATGTTACCAGTAAGATTCAACCCAAAGGTATTAGTCTTAGAATATAGTGCAAATATGGAAAAACTCAGCAAAGAGGAATTACATGAAGTTTGCATAGCATATGAAATGAGACTTGATGAAGAAGAGGGTACTTCACATCTAGAAACTACGTTCGCTGCATCTAAGGAAACCAATAAGGACAAACAACATTCAAAGGCAAAGACCATCACTTGCAAGTGTAAAGAAAATGAAGATGATGAATAAGGTATTTTAGATGGAGAATATGCTTACTTTACGAGAAAACTAAAAATTGTTAAGGGAAAATTCAAAGGTAAACCTCCATTGATATGTTTTGGCTGTAATGAGGTTGGGAATTTCGCAGAAAAATGTCCGAACATAAGTGATGGAAACTCAAAAGGAAATAAAGGCTTTAAGAAATTCAATACGCAAGGCAAGAAGAAAGTATTCAAAAGGAACTTTCTCTCTAAAGAAGATAACTCACCATACCATGAAGACAGTGACAGTGAAGAAGAAGCCAATGAGAGATTATTGTTTATGGCCAAGAACAATAAACAAGAGGTATCAAACAACGAATAAGAAGGGTTGATCATAGAAGAATTTTCTAAGGAGGCAATCAGCCTTATAAAAGAGCTCAATTCTGAGAAGATCCCTTCCAATACTCTTGAAGAAAAAGTTCATGGTCACAAAATTGAAGTTTAAGAACAAAAATGTATTGAAGAGTCACTTCAATAGAAGTTGGAAGAAATCAACCAAGAAAGTGAAGCAGTAGAAGCCGAAGTAGTCTCGTTGCGTAAGGAAGTGAAAAAGGGGAAACTGTCCAAAACTATGTCAACAGCTCAAGGGCATTGGAAGAACTCATAAGCAATAAATGGTCTTACGTAGACATAACTGGCATCATTTACAAAGAATAAGAAGCAGGACCTTATACAACAAAATACAATGAACCTATGAGATCTGACAGGCATGTAGAATTCATTGGACAATATTCGCAAGAACAACCTTGGAAGACAATTCCCTGACGAAGATTTCCATCTAGGTACCAACATATTTTTCATGTCTATTGTTATTCATGTGTAAAATTTGGTCATAAAGCTGTAGAATGTCGCACGTACCCTAGGAACCAATACAATTCTAGGATATTTGTCAAGTATGAAACTCCCAGGGCTCAACGAAGCTTCAATAGATTTTAACATTTAAGAAATAATATTGAATGTTACAAATGTCGAAAATTTTGATACATAGCCAGAGAATGCAGACCTGAAAATCCTCCAGAAGAATCTTCGAAGCCACAAAATGAATGAACATGGAAGAAGAAGAAGATTATTAATTTTTCTCTTGCTCTCAAGGCTCAAAACAAAAAAAATATGTGGTATGTTGATAGCGGTTTCTTAACGCATATGACTGGAGATAGAAATAAATTTGTATCTCTGAAAGAGAAGAAGGTGTTGGAAATATTAAGAGGGGGGGTGAATCAATATTCCTTTCAGAGCATTAGATAATCTTCAATTATTATCAATGTTATTACAATGATAGTAGTAAAAAAAAGGAACACAAATGCACACAATTTTTAAGGTGGAAACCCACTCCGGGACAAAAACCACCTAATGATTTTCTAATAATTATTTAATATTCAACTCCAATTGAAAATAAATATCCAACTTCCTAGAATATAGAAAAACATTCTTCTCCAGCTCCCACTGGATGGACACTCCAATGCCCGAGATTCTTCAGTAGTTAACTAAACAGATTCCCCAACACCCAATGAGCTACAACTCACCCTAGCACCACCCTATTTAAGAATAAAACAAGAATGGACTCCTGTACCAAGGAAAATGGTCCACTTTATAATGATATAGAACGATGTAGAAGAAGAAGACACACTAGACCATAACCCCAACTATGACACAACCACCTAATGATGATCCTAGACCTCCCGACACTACCTCTTCAACTCTTGGAAGATAGACACTTGTACAATTTTTATAATGATGCATTTAAAATGACTTAGTACAATGATACCTTTACAATGACTGTATGAAGTGCTGCCCACTTGAATACTTCATGTGGTGAACTTCTTGCTACTATTCTACACCTTGATTGATGCTCTTGTCATTCTACCCTCTACTGCACCTTGCTTTTCTTTGCTTCCCTAGAAATTTTGGTCCTTTGCAGCCCTTGAAAACACATGATCTAGCTTTTTCTTGCCTTCTAGGAGCTCAATATTGAATCTAGTGTATCTCTGTTATTTCAGATCCCCAATATGTTATTTTCGGTCCTGTAGTATTCCTCTGAGTCTTCTTTCCAATGCCATGAGTTCAACCCAATTTGGATTCTTCAAGTGAGAGTTATGCCTAATCTCTCACAATGACCTAATTATGGACTCATTCAGTAGAGCGAACTTGTATGGTGTGACACGTGTCACAGTTTCTTTATTCGGCTCTGAAATTGATACAATGAAAGCTATAGTCCATGAACTATCTGCTACTTTTTACATAATTCCAATATGATACTCAAAGTGAGAGTTATGACAATTTTACCAAGGTCACTCCTTTGAGATGAAGTTCAAGAGTCTCCACAAACACTGAATTCCACAGATAATATCTTCGAAAATGCTGTGCACCTTGATATGAAATTTTTACAGGAGCTTCCTTAGGATTTTGGCTTCACCTCATAAAAATTTTAGGTTTTGAACCTTCGTAGAAGAAAATGTATAATGCAAATTCCATGATGACCTGTTTTAGGTAGTGAAATCCCTACAAGAGGAGGAGATGAGGATCAAGGTTTATATAAATTATTAAGTTGAGAGGGAATTCAACAAGTGAACGTGGGAGGGATTTTAGGAGCTTAAAAATTATTAATTATTGACTTTTCAATGACACATGCCACAACCCCATGAGGTTTTAGCCCACTAACTGGGGTTACAAACTTCAAACATGAATATCTGTCAAACTGTGAAGAATTACATGGTGTGCCATATATCAACAGAAACATCTCGACAAGTAGAAACCATAAAAAATATTCTTGACGTAGAATATAGTAATTTGGTAGGTCAAAAATCCCATGCAAGATCTGGGTAGCCCTTGGTGCTGCTTGGGTTGACATCAATAACAAATATTGATAAAAAATCTCCCCCTTTGGCATTGATGGCAACAAAATTACTCCCCTTGCGATCATGACATCTCTTCCTACAACATTCTCTCCCCCTTTGACATTAATGGAAAATTGTAACTCCCCTTGACACACAACCATCCTGTGGACCTATACACACTTCCACTCCCCCTTTATATTCTAAATAAGGAAAATCTAATGAGAACTTGGGAGAATCCCAAGCTTCTGGCGAAGATATTAAAATTATTCACGAGGTAAAGGTTTAATGAATATTTCAATGATTTGTTCTTTTGTACCAACATACTCAAGTTTGATATTATTTTCAGCGACTTGTTCTCTAACAAAATGATATTTGATCAAAATGTGTTTTGTTTTTTAATGCATGACATGATTCTTGGAGATGCTGATGGCACTAGTGTTGTCACAGAATATGGGAATAGGCTCATTGAATTGTACTTGAAGATCTTGCAAATTTTGTTTCATCCACAGGAATTGAGTACACCATGATTCCACTACAATGTATCCTACTTCCACTGTAGATAACGAGATTGAGGTTTGCTTTTTTCTCAACCATGATACGATACAACCACCTAGATAGAATGCTGCTCCACTATTACTCTTATGATCATCAACGCTTCCTGCCCAATCTACATCTATAAAGGCTTGAATAATGAGATTGTTACCCTTGGGATACCACAAGCCATATTTCGTTGTTCCCTTTAGATATCGAAGAATTCTTTTGACGGAAATAATATGTGATTCTTTTTGTGGTGCTTGGAATCTTGCTACTTGTCCAACTACTTGCATAACATATGGCCGTGAGGCTGTTACATATAAAAGAATACCAATCATAGATCTGTACAATCTTTTATCCACATCCTTATATGAGTCGTCTATGCTCAATTTTAAACCTGTTACCATCGGAGTAAGGATGGGTTTGCAATTTTCCATTTTGAATTTCTTGAGCATTTCCTTGATGTACTTGGATTGACATATAAGTATTCCTTTCTCTTACTGAGATATTTGAAGCCCTAAGAAGTATTTCAACTCACCAAGTAGCAAAGTAAGAACTTTTCTACAAAGATGCAAAGTGAGTTCGGATGGCTTCCATTCTAGCAACTAGTGCAAATGTTTCATCCAAATCAATTCCTTCCACTTGTGCATAGTTTGGGCATTTCATAGTAAAATTTCCAAACAGAAGTGATGGAAACTCAAAAGAAAAGAAATCCTTTAAGAAATTCAACAAGAAAGGAAAAACGGAAGGATCCAAAAGGAACCTTCTCTTTAAAGAAGATATCTCATCATCCGATGAAGACAATGCCAATGAAGAAGATGCCAATGAGAGAGTATTGTTTATGGCCAAGCACAATAAACAAGAGGTATCAAACAACGAAGAAGGAGGGTTGACCATAGAATAATTTTCTAAGGAGGAAATCAAGCTTATAAAAGAGCTCAAGGTTGAGAATATCCATTCCAATAATCTTGAAGAACAAGTTCAAGGTCTAAAAATTGAATTTGAAGAACAAAAATGTATTGAAGAGTCACTTCAACAGAATTTGGAAGAAGAAACCAATAAAGGGAAGCAGTAGAATCCGAAGTAGTCTCGCTGTGTAAGGAAGTGAATAAGGGAAAAATTGTCCAAAACTATGTCAACAGCTCAAGGGCATTGGAAGAACTCATCAACAATCAATGATATTACAATGACAAAACTAGCCTTGGTTACAAAGAAGAAGAAGTAGAACCTTCTACAACAAAATACAATGAACCTATGAGATCTGACATGCATGTAGACTTCATTGGAAAATATTTGCAAGAACATCCTTGGAAGACGATTCCTCGAAGAATATTTCCATCCAGGTACCAACATATTTTTCATGGCTCTTTTTATTCATGTGAAAAATTTGGTTATAAAGCTGTAGAATGTCGCACGTATCCTAGGAACCAACACAATTCTAAGAGATCCTTCAAATATGAACCTCCAAGGGCTCAACGAAACATCAATAGATTTAAACATTTAAGAAATAATATGGAATGTTACAAATGTCAGAAATTTGGACACATAGCTAGAGACTGCAGACTTGAAAATACTCCAGAAGAATCTTCGAAGCCACAGAACGAATGAACATGGAAGAAGAAGAAGGCTGATAATTGTGATCTCACTCTCAAGGCTCAAATCAAAAAACATGTGTGGTATGTTGATAGCGGTTTCTCAACGCATATGATTGGAGATAGAAAGAAATTTATATCTTTGAAAGAGAAGAAGGATGGAACTGTATCCTTTGGAAATGATGGATCTTCAAATGTTATAGGATCAGGTACCGTCACTCTCGAAAGAAAAGATGTTCTAGACAAGAATGTTCTATTGGTTGAAAACATGATTCACAATCTTCTCATTGTTGGACAAATGTGTGATCAAGGACACACAATGCTATTCAACTCCAAAAAATGTGAAATAAGGAAAGGAAGATATAGTAAAATTGTGGCTATAGTAAGTCGAGCTTTAAATGACATATATGTTCTGGATGAAGCAACTAAATCATGTCTACTAGCTAAATAAGATGAAATCTAGTTATGGAGCAAACGAATGGGTCACATAAACTTTGACAATCTTGTCAAGATAAGCAAAAAGGAAGCAATATGAGAAATGCCGAAAATTTCAAAACCTTCCAACACACTATGTAAGGCCTGTCGGCACGGCAAGCAGACAAAATTCGAATTCAAAACAAAAGAACACTTTGCATCACATCCATTGGAATTGATACATACTAATCTATGTGGTCCTGCGAGAGCAAAAGGCTTCGATGGATAATTATATTTCATGTTAATGATAGATGACTATACCAGGATGACAGCCGTCAGTTTCCTAAAGAAAAAATCTGAATCATTTGAGTGTTTTAAGATCTACAAGGAGTTGGTTGAAAAGGAAACTAATTTGAAAATAAAGTGTCTAAGATCAGATAATGGTGTAGAATTCACTTCCAAATTATTTCAGCAATACTGTGACGAAACATTAGGGGAATTTTGAGGTCTAAAATGGGCCTCCTAAGGAAATAATAAAATAATAGCTAAACCAATAAAATAATATTTATGAATTTTCATCACCTTTTGCATCACAATCCATGTAACCATAGTTAAATTCAATTCAAAAGTTGTACCAAAATAAAATTAATAAAAAAATTGTATTGATGTGACTATAAATAAGAATGAACTTTTCAAGAAAAAGTCATTATCGTTGAACAACTAGTGCATTTGTCCTTTGTACTTAAATAACTTAAAATAAAATATAAATATAAATGTATAAATTCTTAATTATATTACATACTATTAATTAAAATTTATATTATTTAAATTGTATAATAACATGTAATTAATATACTATATAAATATAATATAATATAATAAATGTATAGGGATATGCATTGTTTCTTTCAAGAAATATGAAATGAAAATAATATTATTTTATTCAGAAAGTGTGAAATGACATTTATTATGAGTACTTTACTTTATGACTTTAAAATTACTTAGAGTACTACCATGGTTAACCATGAGATTTTATCCACCATTAAGAATGTTACAAGTAAGTACCTTTAACTCAAGCAATGCCACCTCAACCATTAGGGATGATGCCATCCCCTAAAATGTTATTGGTTCTCATAAAGTGAATTTTGATTGTACATTTTCCTTAGGAGCCCCATTTTAGACCTCAAAATTCCCCTAATGATGGAATAAAAAGACATTTTTCAACAACTCGAACACCTCAACAAAATGGAGTTGCTAAAAGAAAGAACAAAATTGTACGGGAAATGGGTAGAACAATGTTGAAGGTCTCAAAATTGGATGAAAAATTCTGGGTTCAAGCAATTGATATGGAAGTCTTCATTATCAACTAAATTCTTCTTAGAAATAATTGCAACAAGATGCCATATGAATTATGGAAAGGAAAACCAGCTAATGTAAAATATTTCAGAATATTTGAAATAAAATTTTATATCAAAAGAGAAGATCAAAATTTGGGTAAGTTTGAATCGTGTGTCGATGAAGGTATCTTTGTTGGTTACTCATGCAAAATAAAGGCCTATAAATGCTATAATCTAAGACGAAAATGGATAGTGGAGAGCATAAATGTTACATTTGACAAAGATGGTGTTCTAACGAATAATGATGAGGATCTAGAATCTTTGAAACTTGAGACAAAGGTTGAAAAAGACACAGAGAAAATTCTAGAACAAGAAAAAATTATCAACCATGAAGAAGTAAATAATGATCATCAAGATATACCAGAATAACAACAAGAAGCTCCTCCAAAGAGAACAAAAGAATGGATTCAAAAGAACCATCCATCAAATCAAATCATTGTGACATAAATGAAGGCTGACAGCTTCGTTCATCACAACAAGCTCACATTTATTTTCTAGAAACCCTTGATCCTATTAGTTTTGAGTAAGCCAACCAGAATGAACATTGGGTAGTAGATATGAATGAATAATTGGATCAAATCGAGAAGAATACCACCTGGTAATTAGTTACACGACCAAAAGATTAATAATAATAGTAATGGAAAGGAATACTGATTCACCCACCCTCTTAGTATTTCCAATAGAAGGATGGAACCATGTCCTTTGGAAATGATGGATCTTCAAATGTTATAGGATCAGGTATTGTCATTCTCGAAAGCAAAGATGATCTAGCCAAGAATGTTCTATTGGTTGAAAACATGAATCAAAATCTGCTTAGTGTTGGACAAATGTGTGATAAAGGACACACAATGCTATTCAACTCCACAAAATGTGAAATTAGGAAAGGAAAGTATGGTAAAATTGTGGCTACAACAAGTCGAGCTCCAAATGACATGTATGTTCTAGATGAAATAACTAAAGCATGTCTACTAGCTAAAGAATATGAAAGCTGGTTATCGCACAAACGAATGGGTCACATAAACTTTGACAATCTTGTCAGGATAAGAAAAAAGGAAGCAATACGAGAAATGATGAAAATATCAAAACCTTCCAACACACTATGTGAGGCCTGTCAACACAACAAGCAGACAAAAGTATAATTTAAAACAAAATAACACTTTGCATCACATCCATTGGAAGTGATACATATTGATATATGTGGTCCTGTGAGAACAAAAGGCTTAGATGGATAATTATATTTCATCTTAATGATAGATGACTATACCAGGATGACAACCGTTAGTTTCCTAAAGAAAAAATATGAAGCATTTGAGTGCTTTAAGTTCTACAAGGAGTTGGTCAAAAAATGAAACTGACTTGAAATTAAAGTGTAAGATCAAATAATTGTGGAGAATTCACTTCCAAATTATTTCAGCAATACTGTGATGAAAATGAAATAAAAATAATTTTTTCAACAACACGAACACCTTAGAAAAATGGAGTTGCAGAAAGAAAGAACAGAACTATACAAGAAATTGGTAGAACAATGATGAAGGACTCAAAATTGGATGAAAAATTTCGGGTTCAAGCAATTTATACGACAATATTCATTATCACTCGAATTCTTCTCAGAAATAATTGCAACAAGACCCCATATGAATTATGGAAAGGAAACTGGCTAATGTAAAATATTTTAGAATCTTAGGAAGTAAATGTTATATCAAAAGAGAAGATCAAAAATTGGGTACGTTTGAATCATGTGTTGACGAAGGTATCTTTATTAGTTACTTGTGCAAAAGACGAAAATAGATAGTGGAGAGCATAAATGTTACATTTGGTAAAAATGGTGTTCTAATGAATAATGATGATGATATTGAATCTTTGAAACTTGAGACAGAGACTGAAAAAATGCACAGAGAAAATTCTAGAACAAGAAGCAACTGTCAACCAGGAAGAAGTAAATAATGATCATCAAGATATGCAGGAACAACAATAATAAGATCCTCTAAAGAGAACAAAATAATGGATTCAAAAGAACCATCCATCAAATCAAATAATTGGTGACATAAATGAAGGTCGACAACTTCGTTCATCACAACAAGCTCACATTGCTTTTCTAGCAACCTTTGATCCTAGTAGTTTTGAGGAAGCCAGCAAGAATGCACATTGGGTAGTAGCTATGAATGAAGAATTGGGTCAAATCGAGAAGAATAACACCTGGAAATTATTTCCATGAGAAAAATATAAAAATGTCATTGGGACTAAATGGGTTTTTAGGAACAAATTGAATCAAGATGGACAGGTTACTGGAAAAAAAGAAAGATTGGTTTGCAAAGGCTATGCACTAGTGGAAGGAATTGATTTCGACGAAACATTTTCACTAGTTTCCAGAATGGAAGCCATCCAGATGTTTATCACCTATGCATGTTCAAGAAAAATCAAATTCTACCAAATGGATGTTAAGTCATCATTTATGAATGGCGAATTAGAAGAAGAAGTTTACATCAAACAACCTGAAGGTTTTCTACTATCTGAAAAATAAGACTATGTTTGCAGGTTAAAGAAGGCTCTATATGGTCTTAAGCAGGGTCCCAGAGCATGGTTTTCTCATCTTGATGGATATCCATGTCAACAAGGGTTAAAGAAAGGTAATGCTGATAGCAATATTTATGTACAAATAGATAAGGGTAACTTAACAATCGTTGAGGTATATGTGGATGATATAATATTTGGTAGAAATGATGATCGACTAAGTAAGAATTTTGCTAAAAAGATGCAAAGTGAGTTTGAGATGTATTTACTTGGTGGGCTAACATACTTCTTAGGGCTTCAAATATCTTAGCAAGAGAAAGGAATATTTATATGTCAAGCCAAGTACATTAAGGAAATTCTTAAGAAATTCAAAATGGAAGATTGCAAACACGTCCTTACTCCGATGGTAACGGGTTGAAAACTGAGCATAGACGACTCATCTAAGTATTAGGATCAGAGGTTGTATAGATCTATGATTGGTATTCTTCTATATGTAACATCCTCTCGGTCAGATGTTATGCAAGCAGTTGGATAAGTATCAAGATTCCAAGAAGCACCAAAAGAATCACATATTATTGTCGTCAAAAGAATTCTTCGATATCTAAAGGGCACAACAGAATATGGCTTGTGGTATCCCAAGGGTAAAAATCTCATTATTCAAGCCTTTAAAGATGCAGATTGGGCAGGAAGCGTTAATTATCGTAAGAGTACTAGTGCAGCAACATTCTATCTAGGTGGTTGTCTCGTATCATGGTTGAGAAAAAAAGGAAACCTCGATCTCATTATCTACAACGGAAGCAGAATACATTGCAGCAGAATATTGTTGTACTCAAGCCCTTTGGATGAAACAAAATTTGTAAGATATTCAATTACAATTTAGTGAGCCTATTCCCATATTCTGTGATAACACTAGTGCCATCAAAATCTCCAAGAATCCTTTCATGCATTCAAAAACAAAACGCGTTCTAATCAAATATCATTCTATTAGAGAACAAGTTGCTGAAAATAATATCAAAATTGAATATGTTGGTACAAAAGAAAAAATCGCTGATATCTTCACTAAAACTTTACCTTGTGAAGCATTTTAATATCTTCGCCAGAAGCTTTGGATTCTCCCAAGTTCTCATTAGATTTTCCTTATTCAGAAAAAAAAGGGGGAGTGGAAGTGTGTGACAAGTCCACAGGATGGTTGTGTGTCAGGGGGGTTACCCTTTGCCATTCATTTCAAAGGGGGAGAGAATGTTGTAGGAAGAGGTGTCATGATCACAGGGGGAGTACTTTTGTTGTCATCAATGCCAAAGGGGGAGATTTTTGATCAACGGTTGTCATTGATGTCAACCCCAGCAGCACCAGGGACTACCCTAATCTTGCATGGGAATTTTGACTTTAAAAATTACTCTATTCAGAGTCAATGATACTTGGGATGGTTTCTACTTGTTGATATTTTTCTGTTAATATATGGCACGCCACGTAATTCTTCACGGTTTGAGAGATATTCGTGTTTGAAGTTAGTAACCCCAGTTAGTGGGCTAAAACCTCATGAGGTTGTGGCATGACACTAATCATTGGTTGTGGTAATTGAATAGTCAATAATTAATAATTTTTTAATCTCCTAAAATCCATCCAATGTTCACTTGTTGAAGACCCTCTCAACCTAACAATTTATATAAATTTAGACCCTCATATCCTCCTCATGTAAGGATTTTTCTACAAAAAAACAGGTCATTGTGGAATTTTCACTATAACATTTTTTTGTAAAAATTTAGATGCTGAAACAAAAAACCCAGTTGGGAGAAATCCTGATGAAGCTTGTGTCCAAATTTTAGATATTGGTTTGCTACATTTTCGGAGATATGATTTGCGTAAGTTAGGGTTTTTGCAGGATTCCGAAATTCATCTTAAAGAGATGACCTTAGGAAAATCATCATAAATATCTCTCTGAGAAGTGGATTGGAATTATGTAAAAAGTGGTGGATAATGCACGGAATGTATATTTTTTTGTACCAATTTCAGAGCCAAAGGAGGAAATAGTGACACGTGGAATGCCATACAAGTTCTCTCTACTGAACTAGTCCATAGTTAGGTCATTTATTGGGCATAAATTTTCCTTAAAGAATCCAAATCAGGTCAGACCTGTGGAATTGGAAAGAAGAATCAGAGGGCTACTATAGGATCAAAGTTCACATATTAGGGATCTGAAATAACAGAGATACATCAGATTCAATATCTAGCCCCTAGAAGGCAAGAAAAAGCTAGATCATGTGTTGTCAAGGGTTACACAGGACCAAAATTTCTAGGGTAGCAAAGTAAAGAAAGATACAACAAAATGATGCAGCAGAGGTAAGCTTTAGGTAAGTATATTTTGTATATGCATGTTCATCTCTTAATTGCATTAGGTTCTTTTTATTCTAGTTTTTTTTTTTTTTTAGCTTTGACATATGCTCTGTAGGATGAGGTAAGTTGTGATGGGTATTTCTTGAAGAATTTTTGCAGGAATTATATATTTATCAAGATAAGAATCAATGAATGATCTAATGTTCTGAAGAGTGATAAAGGGTAGCATGAAAAAAGCAACAATCAAGGTGCATAACAACAACAAGAATTTCACCACATGAAGTCTTCAAGTGGGCAACACTACATACAATCATTGTAAAGGTATCATTGTATTGAGTCATTGTAAAAGCATAATTGTAAAAGTTGTACAAGTATCTTTCTGCCAAGAGTAGAAGAGGCAGTGTCGGGAGGTCTAGGATCATCATTAGGTGGTTGTTTCATAGCTGGGTTATGGTCTAGTGTGTATTCTTCTTCTACATCATTCTATATCATTGTAAAGTGGACCATTTTCCCTGGTATGGGAGTCCATTCTACTTCTATTCTTCTATAGGGTGGCAAGATGGTGCTAGGCTCATGCATGAAGTCACCAACAGGTTCAAGCCTGTTAAAAATTCAGGGTGGTAGGGTGGTGATAGGGTGAGTTGTAGCTCATTGGGTGTTGGGGCATCCGTTAAGTTGACTACTAAATAATCTCAGGCATTGGAGCG
This sequence comes from Pinus albicaulis, assembly GCA_034641835.2. NCBI lineage: Eukaryota > Viridiplantae > Streptophyta > Pinopsida > Pinales > Pinaceae > Pinus > Pinus albicaulis. The sequence goes on from CM076575.1 coordinate 1,625,285,433, forward strand.
TCCATCCAGTAGGAGCTGGAGAAGAATGATTTTCTAGATTCTATGAAGTTGGAGCTTTCTTTTCAACTGGAGTAGAATATTAAAGAATTATTAGAAAATAATTCAGGTGGTTTTTGTCCTAGAGGGGGTTTCCAACTTAAAAATTGTGTGCATTTGTCTTTCTTTTGTTTACTGCTATCATTGAACAAACACTGACAATAATTGAAGATTAACTAATGCTCTGAAAGATTAATAATAATACTAATTGAAAGGAATACTAATTCACCCCCCCTCTCAGTATTACCAACATTATAGCACTTTCCTTCGACCTTACATTTAGTTTTGAAAAATTTCCTTATTCGCTTTGGTTCTTCCACTGTCTTCTTCTTAGCCTTGAGAAATACTCTATGAAACATCAATTTTTCTCCTTGTTCTTGTTGAAGCACATTCACATTTTATCCAGAAATAAAAGCTCCATTAACTTGTATAAGGTGTGTTCTTTATTCACCTCTTCTCCCTAAAATTTTTCCTTTTGGTCACTCAGATTTCTTATGTCCTTCAAATCCAAAATTATAAAAAGTAATTATATAATTTCCCTTTCATCTCCCAAGACTTCCTCTTCCTCTTTCAACATTGTTTCCACCTTTATCACCTTGAACATTGGAGGATTCCTATTCCTTTTCACTTCCCCTTGTAGTCCCTTTCTTACCTCTACCTCTAAATCCTCTTATGTTCCCTTTATGTTGTGTTTTTCTATTCAAAATCTCCTCTATTTTCAAGGAAATGTGGTAGAATTCATCAATGATTTAGAAATAATGTGTCCTCATTTAATCTTGAATTAAGTATTTTAGTACATTCATATAACTTGCGACTCTTTGTAATTATGGCTCCTTCATACTTGATCAAAGTGAAAATTTTAAAATATCCTCAGTGTACTCATGAACACATATGCCCTTTTGTATTAGATTCTCGATTTGTTTATACAAATTATGTTGGTAATAAACAAGCATAAATTTCTCCTTTATCTTTGTGAACATATTCTTCCAAGTTTTGATATTTTCTAGTTCATTATTTACTCTATGCTTTTGTAACATATCCAACAATAGCGTAGCATGACATTTCAACTTCTCTATGGTGATATTTACCATATTTGGACCATGAACATTTTCATACTCAAAGTATATTTCAAGTTCTCCAATCCAATCGATGAGCACATCAGCTCTAAAATTTCCATCACAACATGAAACTTCAACTCTTGAATTGCTCTATTTCTCAAATATGAAAAAAACATAATTTTTTGGTCTCTCTCCTCAGCCTCCTATTACTCATTTATTTATTGTTTAGGCTCTAAATCTACCTTTACATCTCTATTTCTTCTATGCTCCAACTATTTTATTCTTCATCTTAACTATCCTAGCTCTCAATTTCCTACACCTCCTCGTCCTACTCCTCTTGTCCTCGTTGGAATCATTATTAGTTTTAAATGCCTCACCAAAATCCAGAGACCTCAATATAGGTTTTTTTACCTAACTTTTACCTCCAACACTCATTTCGTGAAACCACCGAACAAGGTTTCCTGGTACGATGTTACATGAAGCTATTCAAGGTGGAAAAACTTGAATGAAACTCTCTCTAATACTCCTTAATGGAGTCTAGGGGTTCTATATCTTTCAAAAAACCTACTAAAGATAGATCGTTGTTACAAAGCACACAACGTAGGCCATTGGAATTTGGCTACTATAATAATTAATTCAATGAAGAAATGACAAAGCACAAACTAATAATAATTGAACTCTACTAACGAGAGCACATATTGGATTCAAATATATTTTTATTAATTCAAAATGTGTTGTTACAGAAAAGTATATAAATATGAGAGTGTATTTTTTAGAGTGTTTTATGTCCCCAAGATGTTACACAACAATACCATGCACAACAACCAAACACCCTCACTAACACATACAACGACTAGTCGTATTCTTTGAAAATCATGCAATAGCCAAAACAACACCAATAGTACAAGGGTCAGGAGCTCAAATGAAATCGAAGGAAACTAATAAGTGAAAATAAAAATAAGCTAAAATTTAAAATCCTCTTTTTCTTCTGAGTTCATGCAATTTATCCTCTTGTTGCAAAACTTTTCACACTCCACTGAAACAAATCGCTTCCAATATCACTGACATCTCACCTTACAGAACTTATTCGGTTCGTTTCATCTCAGTATGTAGAAAACCAACATTTGTAACCTCTGTCTCATCCTCATAGTGCGTCCAATAGTGGTTGTCGTATATTAGCACAACGATATAAATATCAATTTTGGATGTGTCAACAACTCCTCATAGCAAGAGTATTAGCACACACCACTAGGAGTGTCAAAAACTCAAGAGTTTTCATGGCTTTAATAAAATGTAGCTAAAGGAGCAGTAAAGGCTACCAGTTGTGTGTATAAGCAACTAAAGTGATAGGTGTATAAACAACTTAAAACACATGGGAGTAACAACACTTATTACAAATTCAATGGAAACTTGTTTTTACATTGATGAGAATTTCCCGAGGCCAAGGAATTTCCTGCATCACCACTTCAGGTTGGTTCTTGTAAATTATTGAATTGGATTCCCCTTCAGGTTGGTGCCTACATTCATATATAAAGAAGAACTTTTCCCATGATTTTCTCTAGTATGGGTTTCCATATAAAAGTTTGAGTATATTGATCTATGTGTGTGCATTTTTAATTATGGAGTTTCATTATGGTTTATTAAATATAGCTTAAATATTTTAAATATTGTTAGATACTCTATATAATATTGATTCTAACTTAATTTTTTTTTTTCTTCAAATTACTGTACATGAAATATTGCAAGCTAGTAAATCTCTATATCATTGTCAGTAATATAAATAATCCTCTTAAGATCACTAATGAAGCTTCATTCCACATTCATGGTGTGTTTGATTATAACTACACTCAAACAATTCATTTTTGTAGGTATCTGTGAGATCTATTATTACTAGTTCTTAGTCTAATTTGTGAATTAATTTATAATTTTTCACAGGTGGTTTTAGTTTCACTACTTTCTATATTCGGTAATTATTGGTTCAAAATTTTACTATTCTACATTTCTTCTAATAAGTTACATGTACATTGTTGTCGAAAATATCAACTAATTGATTCCATGATGGTGCATCCATGTTTTTTTCTCCTAGCTTCTATTTTTTTATCTATCATTCCCTTTAGGTAGGTTAGAATAGTTTCATTCCTACATTTAAAATATTTTTTACCTCAATAGTTGCACCTCGTTGTTGTGACCATTACCCATATCTCACTGATGTGAGGATTAGCCTTTCAAAGTATTTTTTTGGTTAATTTTGTCTAAAATATAGCAAATATTTGTTGTAATTTGTTTTTAGGAAAGCTACCTAGGGCTAGGGTTGGAATCCCCAACAGAGTAGAACATAACATTCGACAAAGAAACTCAAAAAATCATGCGCAGAAGTTGAAATTCACAAAGTAAGTATAATGTAAAGTCCATCCCACCCCCTTGGGCTATTCTTGGTCCATTGAAGGTGTTATTTTAAAATTAACCCAATCTCCAAGATGCATTATGAAGATAGGGTTGCAAAAATCCTCTTTTCCCAACTTCATCAAAACTCAAATCCCTCACAATCATTTCATTTGGGTAGTAAAATGATTTCCAACAACATAAATGTTAGTCTTGGAGAGAAATATCCAACCATACTTTCTATGGATTCATTTGAACAACAATATTCAATAAAATATCAATGAAAAATGAGTCATGTTCTGATCAATTAATGTTGTCTTTCAAGTCATTTAGCTCTTATACTCAACAATCTTCTCCTTCAATAACCCTTTGAAAAAAATGAAAACACTATGTCCAACATAAAATATCACATTGATTTCTTGGAATTTCAAGTTTAAGCTATGTATTTTACACATTCATAACTCTCAAAGGGATTTTCAAGGTGTCGTATATAATACTATTTTACATATGGGTCTCGCACATTATCCCCCAAGCAGGCCCACTCTAGATACACTCCATTTTTTTAAATCTCCAGATTCAACTACATCTAAGCTTCATGAATTAATTCCTCTAGTGGGATCAACTCCAGGTACACTCCATCCTTTTCAAACTTGGAATTCAAATACATCTAGTCCTCATGCATTAATCCCCCAAGAAAGCCCCACTGAAGATACACTCCATTATTTTTTTGTAATATTATAACTAGAGAAATTCAGTGAAATATCAAAATATGAACTAGCTACAACAAATAGATAAACATGCAATCTGAAAACTCCATAAGAACAAAAAATTTAGAATATTGTTGAGTAGAAACAATAGAGTCGAGCCATTTTATTGAATATACAAGAATGTTGCAAGTATAAAATGTAGTGGAATGAGCGCACATAGGATTTATAAAGAAAGCATTGAAAATGTAGGTGAGAATGAGGGAAAATCCATGCTAAAATAAGCTTATTGGTTGCACACTCTGCCCATAAATTTTCTACTATTGCTGTTGGAGGAAAATAATGTTTGAGGTCTCAAATTTGCTCCAAAAATTCTAAATAAAATAGAGAGAGGCTCCTCACACCCCAACCAATAAAATCCAAAAACATTTTGAGCTTATTCCAATTGACATGGAAGCCCCAAAACAGTGCAGAAATACCAGCTAAACCAACAATTCACCTTGCTATAAGAATGTATGATTCTAGCCCGAATACTGCTCAAAAAATTCTATAAAATTAGGACAATTCTCCCCATCCTTGGACCAACAAAACCTAGAAATATTTTAGGCTAATTATAACCTCCCTAATTTACCCAAAATTATATGAATTTTCCGACTATCTAACTCTACGTCCCACCAAAAAAACTACAACCGCTCCACCCAAAATCCTACACCAAAAAACTAACAAATCACTAAGAAAATAACTTCAGAAATAATAGAGTGATGTTCCAACTATTTTTGGCACAAAGCTGCTTGAAAATTGCTCACCAAGATATTCTAGAAAAACCCCAGCATGGGCCCTAAGGAATAAGGATTAGAACCACACAAATGGTGCACAAATGAAATATTCTTATGTTTTGAAACTCCACGAGGAAATTTTTCCTACTCCAATCGAAATTATTGCGAATTCTTGAGGAAAATTTCCCCACCAATTTTCTCCTCCAAGAAAATTTATTTATGCTACTACATCCTCATGAAAAATTTGTCCCACCTATTTTAGAGATGAAATGGATCACAAAATTTAGGAAAAGCAATATCCAATCAACTCCAAATTTCTCTCCTAGGGTGACACTCTAGTTTCACCAAAAGAGAGTTTGGATTTTCTTCCTAGAAATCCCCATGCTAAACAACACTAGTTGACTTGGCTCAATAACTCAAGAAAACACAAGAAGTCATAAATGAAATGCCAAAATATAATGATCAAAATGAGGCTCTAGCCTTCCTTTTATTATTTCTTTCCATTCCTCATACCATGGTTTCATTTCTCTCACACTATGCTTTGATACCATGGTTTGAGTCTTCCAATGGTTCAACTTCTGTTTTTTGTAACCTAAAAAACTTATGTTCACTTTAATTTTTCTTATTTTCCTAAGTCCCAACCATTTCATTTTCTCCAAAATTTATTTAATACCTCCACAACTTATTCCTCCTAATTTTATTTATCTAGAAATATTATTTATTTCCAAAATTGCAAAATTGAGAATTTCCCTTAGAAAAATTATTAATTGGGGACACTACAGTCCTCCCCACAAAACATTTCTTGTCATCAAGTAATGCCTAAAAAATTTCCCTCACTAACTACTGATCACCACTGTAACCACCAATAATACAAGGCTCCCAAATGTATCATTGAGTCATACCTAATCTCAGAACTATCTTGACATAAAGTTATCCCTCGATACCAAGATTCCAATCCATCCTAATCAATTTGAAGCACACCTTGCTCCATTCGTTATCTAACCAGATACAGGCACCATAATTCATTTTCATACTAAAAATAAGCATAGCATCATGATAATGTAGTAATTTTTTCAACTCCCCATGAAGCTTCCCTACTGATTAGTCCACTTCATGAACTCCAAGACTGAAATCATGAAGACACAACATAATCCCTGTGGGGATGAAGTCTCTAGTGCACGAAATTTCCCTGGTATCCCCCTTCTAACCAACCTGACATGCTGGTGAAGTCCCCCACACCAATAGAAAATCCACTAAAACCAAATGGAAGATCTAAATGATCTCCCCATATAGGAACTCAATCACCGATAAGGGTACTTGAACTGTGAAATCTTGTGATGCTTAGATCCCATGCCAGCCTTAGAAGGGTGTTATCATGCTGATGTTGCATCACTCTAACTATGACATACTTCCCATTGTGTTCATACATTATCCTCCCCTCTTGGAACCTAATGGTGAAAAATATGTGAAGGCCAAGCTCATCTTGCTTTAGCATCTCCCTAACATCAATGTCTATCCATCTATTGCAAATCTTGTTCTGGAGGAGTAACAAGGAAAATCAACCTTTCCATATTACAAAGGCTTTGGTGCTCCCCCATATTTCAAACCAAGAGTGAGCTCAGTCACTCTCTGCCATGATCCAACTCGTCACAAAATGGAGTTACCAATCATCCAACTAAATCCTTAGATCCCATATCCATATCGATTTTAGCAAAGTCCTGGAAACTATGGAAACAACTCGTACCATGTCTCAGGTCCTTGCATGCAATTAGCATATGTATTCCACACATCCTGAATTAGTTTGGTGTGTGCAAGATTTCCCTGTGCCTACCATACCACATTGTGAGATCTGTTAACCTTAGGAGAATGAACCCTTAGATCAATAAACCCAATGGATTGATATTAAAAACCTAAAGAACTAATAAACCCAAGGTATTAATAGTAAAAAACCTTGGGTTTATAAACCCAAGGGAATACTATTAAACCTAAGCGATTAATATTATAAACGCTAAATATATAAAACCTTAGATAAATACTATAAACCATGAAATAAATATGGTTGACCATGGTTGATTTAAACATTGAGACAATATTTTTCACACTGCGACGTTGGACCAAGGATGATCATGGTTGTCCATGCTTGATTTTCATATTGAGACAATATTTTCACAATGTGACATTTGACCATGGTAGACCACGATCGACCATTGTTGACGATGGTTAACAATTGTTGATTTTTTTATTGAGAAAATCTTTGTCATAATGTGACATTGGACCATGGTTCATATTTATATTGAAACAATATTTGTCACAATGTGACATTTGACCATGGCTCACAATGGTTGATTGTCATATTGAGATAATCTTTGTCACAATATGAGATTGGACCATGGTTTAACAAGACTATAAACACAACATATTTATATTAAACCATAAGAGTAATATTATAAACCCTATGAATAATATTATACCCTAGGAAATTGAACCGTTAGATAAAAAACACAAGAAATTGATATTTCGCACATCAATTTAAACCCAAGCAATTTATAAACCTAAGGGCTGACCATCATTTTAAACCTAATAGATTTATATTACATCCAAGGATTAATATTATAACAAGGATTTTCCCATGCTCTTGACAATGACTTTATAAAAAACATGGTAAGATTCCATTTAAAGTTTAATTTTGTATTCAAGTATTTTTACTACCAGTCTTTGTTGATTTATTGACCTAGGTTTATCTCTGAACCACAACCTAGAAAAATGACTTACCATGCCCTGGTGTATCTACCCATTCACTTCTGGTTATTTTTATTTATAATAGAAACTTACTTCTCCTTTGAATTTTCCTTAGGATTTATGAGTTTTCCACTGTAATCCTTCTTGTTTAATAATTATATTTTGGTGTTTCTCTCATCCATGGTTATACATGGATAAGGAACCATAATCATCTACACTATATTCTCACTTAATTTTTGAGTTTTCTTTGAGCTTACAATATATTTATTCCTTCATAAAAATATATTAATTTGAGACTTTTCTTGCGCCCACAGTTCCATGGAGAATGTAATATTGTATTCGTTCATAGGAAAACTATTAATTTTTATTGTGTTCAATTTCATTATTGACCACTTTTTTTTAATTTACACATGTCATTTCTTATTTTTAACCCATTTTCTGTTCACATATTGTTGCAAGTGTAACCCTTAAATGGGAATGTTCTATTGTTAAACTTTCATTTAAGAGTCCTCTTACCTATAGAGGCAACCTCGACTTCTTTATTCCATAAGTCGAACGTACTAGATTATTTATTTCCTATCTAAGTATGAATGAGGAGTTTCAATTACACTTCCTCAAAGGAGCTTGGATGTTGATGTTTGAGTTTCTTAGAGTTTGTATTACCTAGGGGTTCTTAAATTATTGACCATTTTAGTGTTTAATTTATAATAATCAAGCTAAGATCCTGTTACCTCTCATCTTTCTTGAAATACCACATTTTTTGTTAGAGCATATCATTTTATTCATACTTCTAATGGAAAGAGTGGATTCATTGTCTCTATTTTCCCATATTTCAGTAGTTGTTTGTCCAGAAAGAATATAAGTTATTTAGTGTTCCTTAAATTATCTTTTGTATGAAGGTTACTGGTGTTAGTGTCAGTATTTGCATCCTTCCACCAATGATCAAAAAATATCTTTTCATATCATAGTAGGGCCCCATTCTGAAATTTTTGTCATTCCATTAGGTCATCATGCAAAAATTTGGTCATTGGAGGTAGCCCAAGGTCAAACCTCACTCTTTTCAAAAATTTCATTACTTGTTGGCTCATTTCACCACTTTGTTGAGTGTACATCAATCATGAGTTGTCATCATCATTTCAGTATTTTCATCATGAAGTTCATTCAGTCATAGTCTCCATTAGGTATTAGGGTTTTCAAGGTCCATCATGTCACCATTTGCATGTATAAAAGTCCAGCAAGTAAGAGAGTGACAATAAACACAAACACAATTTATTATGAAAGTTTGATTTGTAAATTTATTTTCAATTCAATATGTAATTTTATGTTTCTTAATATGTAATAAGTTCTAATGGTTCCAAGGTAGCTGCATACTCAAGGTTCCATCATCCAAGTAAGTCAAAGCTCCAAAATTTATAGTGTTCCAAATCCACCAAAATACCAAATTCAAAGGATCAAGATCAAAAAATGAAAGGTAAATTTCAATGTTTAAGTTGAGTTTGAAAAATAAAACGTGGGTCCCATGCCTATTTTTGAAATTTCATCAAGTATAAAGGGCCATCAAAGACCAAGGAGACACTCATTTTCATCCTCATGTATTGAGCTCTCAGCTTCCCCAAGTCAAAATTAGATTTTCAGCAAGAAAGTCAAATTTCCTTAAGGGCAATGAGCTCTTGCTTGAGGCGCTACGCTTTTTACCGAGAGGCGCTCCGCTTTTTCCTGGGAGGCGTTGCACTCCTGCTTCATGCGCTGCACTTTTTCCAGCTTTCACCTACAGCCTCCAAATCTTCTTTGCAAGTGGTCTAAGCATAAAATCAGGGTTTTCTCAATCAAATGTAAGTAAGTTACACCTCTCAAAGCCCCCCTTTCACTTCATAATTTCAAATTTATGGTGTAAAACCTCCTCACTCATAATTTTAATTTTTAAGAAAAGAAACCCTAGCTTTCACTCTTGAAAGCCAACATTTTTTTCCATAGACCCTATTTTCCCTTTCCACACTTCAAAAAACACTCCTCCTACCCCTACATCACCTTATTTCCCATTCCCAAGCTCTATTCCCTAAACCCTAACACCCCTAAGTTGCGCTTTAGTCATATTTGTTCAGAACATATTGTGGCCAAAAAAATACAAATTTTGAGAAATTGGAGGACTTTTTTGTTCCTAAGATATCAAAGTAAAAAAACCCATCTCATGTTTTACACGAGTATTACAGAACGAGAGATCCATTCATTCACAACCTATTTTTTTGCTTGTGCAAAGTCCTGTTTTAGACAGCTTTTGAAGAGAATATTGCGGACATTCCGATAAGCATATTGGGAAAATAGAGGAGGTTTTTGTTCCTAACATGCCAAAGAACAAAAATGTCTCTCATTTTTTCAAAAAAATTCATGGTTATGGATATATCTCTCCATCTCTGAGGCCTAGTTTTGGAAAAAAACCCAGAAATTTGACATAGACAACTTGTCAAGAATGTAGCACATAGGGCACTGCGCTTTTTGTAGAGCCTCCAAATGACAAATGGTCACCACCATTGGATTCACAAGGCCCTATAGATCAAATTTTTACTATTGGCGCATCAAATTTGGACATCCTGACAAGGATAAATGGCCAAAAACATCCAAAAAATCACCTTTCTGCCTAATTTTTCAGGTCGGCGCTATGCTTTTACCAATATTGGGATATTTCCATGTTGAGACCCTTAACTTCATCATTTTCAGAACATAATGGATTTTTTGGAAACTAGATAGGATAAGCTTTCCAATGAGCTATCTTGGGCTCAATTTTGACTTTTGAAGGTCTTCCAAAAGTGACCTTGAAGTTGGCACTGTGCTTTTGCCAGTTGCCTGATATTTTCAAAATTTTCTAGATTTATCAGTTTGGTCATGGAATTGATGGATTTTACTCGATGTAATTAATCCATTTAAATGTAATTATGTCACTTTTAGTTACTAGAAGTATATACATTGGATAAAAATTTATTTTTGGGACAAATGAATCAGTTTCACCAAAGTTAGGGATGAGTTTGTTGACCTTCCTAGTCTTTTGGTTTCCAGTTGCGAAATTTGGGGATTAGTTCCACAAGTCAAAGATTCGACCCCTAAGAGTGGGAGAGGTAGTTTTCAGCCTATATATTTCATTCCTTTCTACACTACAATAGTTGGATGTTGTTGGATTGATCACTGAACACTATTGTAATCATATTTTTTGCAAGTAATAACAGACTGAGTTGCAACTATCTTGATGGAATTATTGTGGTAAAGTGATTTGACATTTTTTATTCTTATGTTTTTAAAATGTGTGAATGTATTTTTATTCCATATTCATGTCATATCTATATGTAATTGTTTCCTAAGTTAGAAAGACAGAATTCATTAAGCTTATGCTTTGGTTTGGAGGAATAGTTACAGTTTGTTTCATGTTCTTCTTAGTAGAAAAGAATTCATGTTTTTTATGATTTTTTCTCAAACCCTAACATTCTATACCACTCCATCAAGATATCATTTTTTGTTTAACTTCTTACCTACCTTGCTCCATTAGATCCATGCAATTCACTATTCAACACCTCAAAATTCAATCAACCAAACCCTTGTGCTACTATATCTAGCCTAATATCTCATTGATCTAGTCATATTGGCTGAGATCCATTAGAGAGAGCCCTCTCCTACCTAGTAGGTCTAGCTACTTGGAAAAATATTGGTATGTGATTACCTTTGCTGGTCTCTTCTCAGCCTCGGAGATCAGATGGAGTGATAACATCTTGGAGACCATACTAGGGAACAAAGTGACTGATATTCCTTGGGAAAGCACAAAAGGATCAGATATGATTTCTCATGGTCAATAGTAATCTGATGCACTAAGGCTATAATCATCCACCCGGTGAATCCAAATCATTTTTGAAATCAAATCCAAAGACCCCACTGCAGGATGAACCTTGCGAAGAAATATGAAAGGACAACATGGGAAGATCAGGTATTGAGCTTGCACTTTCATTCAAGACATCATGTTATTTATCATGAAATATTTCTTCTCTTTTCCTGAGAATGTCCAGAAATTTTTCCAAAGTATATTGTGTTTGAGAAAATATCACGGACCTCCATTGGATTCCTTTCCTTTGAAGGTTGTAAATTCAAATTCCTCGTATGCCTTTGATCTTGGTCTAGACCCTTTTTCTGAATCTTATGATGTTCGTCTTCAACTTGATGAACCTCAAGAGATAAAAACTAATCCTACAAATTTTGTACATACTCCTACACCTTGTAAAATTCTAGATAGATACACCACTCATCTTACCTCCTATACTCCATGATTTCCCTACAAATTATTAAAAATATCTTCCCAGGTTTGATGGATAATATGGTAACATCACTACTGAGAAACACATTCAGAGTTTTGAAAATTTTATCTACCTTTTTTAGGTCGATGAATATGATGTTAGTATCAAGATCTTTGCTTTATCTTTGCAAGGAAAAGCTAAAGAATGGTTCAAAAACTTGCTAGTTGTAAGGATTGTTTATTTCCATAAGTTTGTGAAAGTATTCCTTGATAAATGGGTGATTAGGAGGAATAATTTTCTGATTTTAGAAGAATATAATCATTTGAAAAGGCATCCAGGAGAAAAAGTGCAACACTTTTCAGCTAAGTTCAATCAAATATACCATTCAATCCTTGCTGATATAAAATCGCCTCTTGGTTCAACCCTCTTACAATACCTAGATTCCTTTGATTTAGAAATGGAATTTTGAATGAGATAAAGGGACATTATAACACTCAAATAAATGTAGTACAATGCAATAGACGTGGAAGCTAATTTGTTGGTTAAAAGGTTAAACTTGAAAGTAGAAGAAAGAGAGAACATAGAGCAGGAATACTTGACATCTTTAGAAGAGAAGATCGACATTTTGGTAAGTACATTAGAGGAAATGATGCAAAATATCACCATGAGAGATGGATTTTATATTCAAGATCACCATGTCCCATTTATTGCAAAATAAGAAGAGGTTTTTGGCCCTAAACACTTTCCTTCTAGTCCCAGCTACCATAGATCATAAATGATTGTCGTTTGTATTCATTTATGAACAATCATGAAAATGGATTTGTAGATCAATCCGTGGAGGAGAAATCTACTGATATAATGTGTATTTTTTATGGCATTCCTTATTTTTATTATTTTCCAAAGTTTGATCAGTATAACGATGATTATGTTCTCCAAATTGAAGCTAACTTTGTGTTGAGTCCCAAATTTGCATCTTTTCCATACACTTTTCCATACCTTTTTCACTCACCTAAACCTCCCAAACTGTCAATATCATGTGCAAAAGAGCATCTAACATGGTTTTTAATTATATTTTTGTGTTTGCTATTTGATCTAGATTTTGTTCATTCAGTTGCGGAATCTTGCCACTTTCCGCAGCTGCTGCAACTTTCCGCAGCTATTTTGTGAAACTCTATGCTACAGGTGTCTACAAGGGAAACGAGCCACATGGGCAGGTCAGGAATGACGTGGACATGGTTCGTGTCCTATTGGTTCAAGCAAACTCGTCCAAAGAAGCCGCGGTCAAAGACGTCCACATGGAAGTCAACCATGGAGTTTCATGTCGGCCGGACTCTGTTTCGTGGCACATAAAGATCCATACGGCCGTTTCTAAGCCTGCGGAGGTTAAATCGACATCTGTACAGGGTTCTAGAGTCGAATTCAAGCATCCAACTCTCGTAGATCTACTTTCCAACACGGCCATTCTCCTATATCCGTGGACGTAGTGGTCTACGTGCTTTCCACCAGCATGAACTTTAGGAAACAGTTATAGTTTGTTGTTATATATAGTGCGTTTGCATACGCATATGAAGTTAGTCGTTATTAGTGAATGTAGTCTCTGTTATCTTTTGATTAGTCTGCTCTGTAGTGATTACGCTGCACTTGTGCCGTAACATTACCATTCTGTAATGACTGCTTTTTAATATGAGAAGACTCTGTTTTTCAACTTAATTCGTATTTGAGGACCGTTTCCAAGGCTGGTGTAGAGGGCCCCTGCTCAGCTAAGGTTTTTTGCATTAGTGTATAATTTTAATTTCATTCCATTGTGTCATAATCCATTCATATGTTCATATATTGCATTTGTTTCATTTCTGTTTATACACTTCCATAATTTCCATTTCATTTCTGTCTTTCATGCTTTATGATTGTTAATCACTGATCAGTGTTCTTGTTTCAGGTTATAGATAGGCAGCCCGAGCATTTTCATAGCTTTTTGACTAATGACATGGAACTAACATTGTTCTGCTGCTAATTTGCTTTTCATAGCTTTTGTTTAATTTCAGTATTGCTTTGTTCATTTCAGTTTTGTTTATTTGCTTCAGTAGTTAAAATTTAGATATACTAATCTGCTCATAGCATCTTCAGTTGCCTCCGAAAGCCACAGCTGGACTGATGGCGAGGGATTGCATTATGAAATGTGTAGTTTAGTATTAGTTTCTTTTCTGCAAATTTAGATATACTAATCTGCTCATAGCATCTTCAGTTGCCTCCGAAAGCCACAGCTAGACTGATGGCGAGGGATTGCATTATGAAATGTGTAGTTTAGTATTAGTTTCTTTTCTGCAAATTTAGATATATTAAATCATGCATGACATCTTCGGTTGCCTCTGAAAGCCACAGTTGGACTGATGGTGAGGGATTGAATCATGAGTGTATGGTTTAGTATTAGTTTACTTTCTGCAAATTAAATATCAGTTACTCAAATTGTTTATGATTACTTCCGAAAATCATAGCTGGACTAATGATGAAGGATCAGAAGATAAATTGATGTAATCTGATTTAGATCTATTTTGTTGCAATTTTGAATTTCCTTAAGCATAGTTTCTTTTGTGTTTAGTTGGCAGCAAGAATAGTTTGGTTTTCATGCTCACTAGTTTATTGTTTTGATTTATTAGATTAGCAGCACCTTTTCATTTCAGCAGTACATTTTCATTTTCTTTCAAGTCTTGTCATTGTAAATTTCAATTTGCTTTTTAAAGTTTCGAGTTGGTAAATCATTATAGGGGATATCACTTCCTTGAACAAACATAACCAAACTTGTTTTCATCTTAGAATTTCCATTTCACCTTAGAAAACCAAAAACGACAAAAAGTTAAGAAATAGGTTATCTTGCACATATAGTGCGCCGCACTTCATCAGCTTACGATTCCGGGATTGACAAATTAAATGCAGCAATTTAGGACACACTAAATTGACCAAACATTTTGGCGCCGTTGCCGGGGAAGTGTAACTAGGTAGCCAATTTCTTAAAAAAAAAAAAACATAAATTATAAAAGAAGGGAAAACTTGATAACTTCTTGAAGTATGCTCTCCTCTTGCACCTAGTGTGATCTGGAGGATCAGAAAAGAGAGTTATTGGTTTAGTAATTTCTTAAGTATGCTCTCTTCTTTCACCTAGTGTGACCTGGAAGATCAGAAAGAGAATTATTAGCCCAACTTTTTAAAAATAAAAATAAAAATAAAAAATGACATGCATAGAGCAAGAGATTCTAGGGGAAGGTTTATAGCTAAAGCCAAGAGTTCGATTTTAATAACTCCATCTTCTTCAAGGCATAGACCAGATTCACCACCATCTACCCCTAGCCTTAAGACTTTTGGAAGTCAAGGAACAGCTGAATTAGAGGATTCTCATATACCACCTACTAAAACCCACTTAGAAAACAAAGAGACTTTCTCTCATCCTTCCTTGGTAGAAGAACTAGAGGACTATAAGGACTCTAAAGAAACTATCATGGCAGAGGAAGTAATAAATAGAGGTGGAGGTAGAAGAGGAGGAAACAATGGAGATAACAATGGTGAAGGAAATAATGATAGAAATAGGGATTTGCTTGGATTCCCTATAATTGATGAGGAAACTCATGCAACAATGAAAAATATCTCACCATCTGTTCTCCCTAACTTTTATGGATTGCGAAGTGAGGATCCTGAAACATTTCTGTTTGAGTTTGAAGTTGTGTGCCGAACTTATGACTATATGGAAGACTCTCAAAAACTCAAACTATTTCCTTCAACTTTGAAGGGATCTACTTTGAAATGGTTCATGGGATTAGCTACTCAATATATTAGGACTTGGAATGATATGAAACAAACATTTTTGGATAGATACTTGGACTATTGTATGCCCACCAATCACAAGGATGAGGTATTCAAAATGATGCAAAAGGAAGATGAAAATTTGGAAGACTTAATTGAAAGATTTCAATACAACTTGAAAAGAGCAAAGATGAGCAACTTAGATAATGAAACCTTGAAAGCCCTCCTATTAAAAGCCATTAGAGATGAATGGATAGACATTTTAAATATGATGGGGAAAGGAGACATTTCTCAACTTCCATTTCGTGATATAACAGAACTTGTATCCATCTCTCAAGAGGAAAATCTAAAACTGGAAAAGGGCCTAGGTATTCTTCTCTTATTAGGGCTAACAAATCTGCAACTGGATCAGTAAGTAGGGCAGAGATTGGTAACATGATTGATGAGTTCAAAACTGATATCTTAGGGAGTCTTAGTGAACAACTAGACACCATTAAAATCCAAAACAAGCAGAAAGCAGAAACAGATGCTTTAGCCATCTTTTGTCCGAAATGTAGAAAGAAACATGCTTTAAGGGAATGTCCCTTGGATGAAAAAGTTGTAGAAACATGTATGATTTGCTCAGAAAATCATGAGATCAAGGATTTTCCTTCAATCCCTGGACTCAAAGTTGTTTTTCAAGAAGATCCAAATTCAGTAGAATCTCTCTGTTTTGTCGCAAGGAGACCTTGGCAGGGACAACAATCTCAAGGGTTTAATAACCCTATGAATCTTTAAACCCCACCAAATTGGAATCCTTGGCAACAACCTTGGCCCCAACATCAGAATTCATATCAGCCATGGGTACAGGGGATGCAAAATCCTTATGGGAGATTTGCTCAATTTTATCAATATCCTCCATCTTTCCAAAATCAACAAGCTCCACAATTTCCAAGCCCAAATCCACAACTTTCATTGCCATTTCCACAACAACAACCTTCTCAACAAAATACAAATCCTCAACTCATGCTCCCATACCAACAGAAGACAAATCAACTTCCAGCTCAGCCATTGCCAAATCCTAATAATAAGAATCCTCAAACTACTTATATGGTAGAAGGACAACAATTTCCTACCTATATGATTGTTCCTCTCAACGATGTACAACTCGGATCTGGTAGAGTTTTAGAAAAACCTTCTATAGACATTCAAGAGCAAGATACCTCTGAAGAGGACTCTCTTCAAGTCAATAAGGGTTTTGAGGAAGAATCTCTTCAAAATTCAAAAATTCAAAAAGAAAAAGAAAAGCTAACATCCACAACTCCTATAGTTGAGCAACTTGTATCTTCATCTACACCTCCTTTTCCGGAAAGACTACAAATTGATAAGGGGGTGGAAAAACAAATCTTGTTGCCTAACTATGACTTTCTAGATGAATTGAAGAATGTTTGTATCAATATTCCATTGCTACAAGCCATTCGAGAAATTCCTATTCTAGCAAAAACCATAAAGGAGTTGAGTTTCAAAAGACCAGAAAGGAAGCTAAAGGACACAAGAAGAATCCACCTGGTAGGAAAGATTGCAGACATTATGATGGGAAAAATTACCATGCAGAAGTATGTAGATCCCGGAAGTCCAATTGTCAAGACACATATAAATGGGATAGAAATTCCAAACACATTGATTGACTTAGGGGCTGCTATCAACATTATGAGTAGACAGACTATGGACCAGCTCAAACTTCCTAACCTTCTTTTTACACCTACTTTACTGCAACTTGCAGATCGATCAATTATTAAACCAGATGGTGTATTAGAAGATATTTCAGTCTCCTTAGATTCTTGGGAATATCCGGTAGATTTTATGATTTTGACTCCCAAAAGTAATCTAGGAGGGCACCCACTTATTTTAGGAAGACCTTGGCTAGCCACAGCTGATGCTTTTATTAGTTGTAGATCTGGGGACATGTACATTTCTAATGGTAATTCGACAAAAAAATTCAATTTGTATCCTCCAGCAAGAGCAATCACAGAAATAGGAGACAATGAATGGGTCGATGATGAGAACACTATACAACCTGTCTTTACCATTTCTGAAATTAGTGAGGATAGTCAAATTCTGAATACTTTAGAAAATTTTGAGATAACTTCAGAATATGACCCCACACAATTTAAGTTGGAATCTGACATAGAATATTTATCATCTAGACAAATGTCTCTTTACTCTATGGAAGAGTTTGGTAATTCTGCTATTGAGATTTTTCCAGAAAAGACATTGAATATCAACAAACATTTGGAGAAGTCACAACAGGAAGAACTAACCAGAATCTTGCAAAAACATTCTACTGCATTTGCATGGGAGTATACTGACATGAAGGGTATTGATCCTAAGACTTGCATCCATCATATCTATATTGAGGAAAATAGTAGACCAATCGGACAACCTCAAAGAAGGATGAATCCAAATCTTAGGGAGATAGTGAAAGAAGAGCTCCAAAAACTTCTCAATGTAAACTTCATTTATCCAATTTCAGATAGCCGATGGGTTTCTCCTTTGGTTATAGTACCTAAAAGAATGGTAAATGGAGAGTATGCATTGATTACAGGGAGTTGAACAAAGCAACTTTGAAGGATCACTTTCCTTTGCCTTTTATTGATCAGGTATTAGATACATTAGCAGGTAAAAAGTACTTTTCATTTTTTGGATGGTTTTAGTGGTTATAATAAAATTCAGGTAGCACCTGAAGATCAAGATAAGACCACATTTACTTGTCCATGGGGAACTTTTGCCTACCGAGTGCTTCCTTTTGGGTTATGTAATGCACCAGCAACATTCCAAAGAGCAGTACTAGGAATTTTTTCTGATCTAATCCATGATTGTGTAGAGGTTTATATGGATGATTTTACGGTTTATGGTAATTCATTTGAAGAGGCATTAGAAAATTTGGAAAAAGTTCTTATAAGATGTAAAGAAACAAACCTTTCATTAAGCCATGAAAAATGCTTTATGATGTTTACTGAAGGGATTGTTTTAGGACATCATATTTCAGGAGATGGGATTAAGGTTGATAGATCAAAAGTTAAAGTCATCTCCAAGTTACCTATTCCAAATTGTCAAAGAGATGTTAGAAGTTTTCTGGGATTTACTGGTTACTATAGAAGATTTATAGAAAACTTCACTAAAATAGCATCTCCACTCTTCAAATTGCTTACAAAAGACTGTGAATTTAAATGGGATCCTGATTGTCAATCGGCTTTTGAAACTTTGAAAACAAGAATATCTGAAGCACCTATCTTGAGAGGACCAAATTGGAAACTTCCTTTCCATATTTCTACAGATGCTTCAGATACAGCTCTTGGAGCTGTGTTGGGTCAAAAGATTTAATTCCTTATGCCATTTATTACACCAGTAAAAATTTGACTCCCACAGAGTTGAATTATACTGTGACTGAAAAAGAGTTCTTAGCTGTTGTTCATGCAATTAATAAGTTTAGACATTACATAACGGGCTATGAAACTTTTATTCATACTGACCATTCTGCAATTAGATATTTAATGAACAAACCTGTTACTAATGGCAGAGTGACAAGATGGCTTTTACTTTTGCAAGAATTCAATATTACTGTGTTGGATAGACCAGGAAAACAGAATACGGTAGCTGATTTCTTGTCTAGGATTCAGAATACTAAAGAAGATTCTCCTGTAGAAGATAAATTTCCTGATGAATACTTGTTTGCAGTAACTATTAAGACCCCTTGGTATGCGGATATTGCTAACTATTTGGTTACAGGGAAACTACCTTCACATTTATTTCCAAGAGAAAAACGAAAGATTATTCAGGAGAGTTCAAAATATTCATGGATTTCTAACGAATTGTTTTAAACAGGGCCAGATCTTGTGATCAGAAGATGTGTCAGGGAAGATGAAATGCCTGATATTCTTAAGGCATGTCATGATGAACCATGCGGTGGAAACTTTGCAGACAAAAGGACGGCCTATAAAATCCTCTCTTTAGGATATTATTGGCCTTCCCTCTTAAAAGATGCAAAACAATATGTCAAAAGGTGTGACAGCTGCCAAAGAGTAGGGAAACCTACCCTTTCAAATGAAATGCCATTGCAAACACAGGTACTCATTGAACCCTTTGAAAAATGGGCTTTAGATTTCTTTGGACCTATTAATCCACCATCTAAGCAAAAGAAGTATATATTGGTTTGTACTGATTATGTTACTAAATGGGTAGAAGCCAAAGCATTAGTATCTGCTACTGAAAATTCAGTTTTTCATTTTCTTTATGAGGATATTTTTACTCGCTTTGGTGTTCCAAGAGAAATTGTAACAGATCAGGGGAGCCAATTCACATCAAATTTGGTGGAGAAGTTGATGGAAGAATACAAAATCAAGCACAGAAGATCTACTCCTTACCATCCATAAGAAAATGGTCAAGTGGAGTCCACAAACAAAGTTCTTGAAAGTATCATCACCAAAACTGTTCATCTACATAGAAGAGATTGGGCAGAAAGGCTTCCAGAAGCCTTGTGGGCCTATAGAACTACATGGAGGAATACAACAGGACATTCTCCCTATGAACTTGTTTATGGGAAATAAGTCTTGCTCCCCATTGAGTTCCAAGTCAAGACCTTCAAGATAGCAGTTCAATTGGGGATGGACTTATCAGAAGCCCAAAAGCATAGAATGGAGCAGTTGAATGAGCTAGATGAGATCAGACAAGAAGCAATTCTAAGAATTGATCTAGTTCAATATCAAAGAACTAAATGGCATGACAAATATATCAAAAAGAAGAAGTTTCAAGAAGGAGATTGGGCATTGTTATTTGATTCCAAGTTTAAAGATTTTCAAGGGAAATTTCAGACTCATTGGCTTGGGCCATATGAGATTGACAAAATCTTTAGCAATGGAGTTGTAAGAATCAAGACCATTGATGAGTTTCAAACTCCTCTTATTGTGAATGGCCATAGATTGAAATTTTATCATAAGCCACTCTCTAAAGAGGATTTTGTCAAGATGTTTCAAGAAAGTTCTGCAATCAGGTTGGTACAGAAGAATTCTTCTTCTCCACCAGCCTAGCTTTTGTTTTTCAGTTAAAAAAAAAAAAAAAAAAAAAAAGAAGAAAAAAAAAGAAGAAAAAAAATGGTATAAGCCTGAAAACAAATCATTGATTGGCAGTCTTATGCAGAAAATATAGAGTGAAAATCAGGAACACCTGACACTCTATATTTTCCAAAAAAAAAAAAAAAAAATCTCTCTTTCATTTCACTTCATTCCACTTCATTTCATTCCATTCCATCAATAAAAATCTTTTTCATGACCATTTCCATCTGGTCATTTGTCATTTGTTCATTTCCATTCATCCAAGTAATAGCTATGTCAGTTTCCGTAGCTGACATCTGTTTCCGCAGCTGACTCCAGTTTCCGCAGCCAGAAGCAGATTCCGCAGCTACTACTCTGTTTTCAAAGAGAATGTACAGTCAGATGTTATTTCCATAATTATGAAATAAAATGCAGGTGAGAGGATTAATGGAGCATTCAAGACACCAATGGAGATCAATCAGTTGAAGACCAAAGGAAAAGGCAAAGATTCCAAAGGTATGAATAAGGTTTATTTCAAATAGTATTGAAAAACACATTTTTATATAGTTTTGAACCATGAGCTCTATCCATTACGCGCAATGATTATATTGACAGTTCCGTAGCCTTTCACGATATCCATATTATCCTCTTGCATTTATTCACAAACGGTTTCATCATTAAACCCCGATTTTCACTCATGATCCAATATCCCACCGGTGATAATGAAGCGTATTTGATTTGATCAAGGACTCTTACAGCCGCATCAAGTCACAACCGTTGATTGAAACATGTTCACATTTATTTCGTAGCCACCAAAATTCAAAATGCGGCTGAATGTGTTATATTCTATCAATCTACTCAGTCCTATCTTTGTTATGTTTTCGAAACCCCACTCTGTTCTGTTTCATTCCATTTCGTTCCTTATGCTCATTCTCACTCCCGTATATCTACCCACAGTCTTACTCCATTCCGTTTATGGTGCTCATTCCCATTTTATGATACATCCCCACAGCCATTGTGCTCGTTTCTAAGCATTCAACCATTCTACTTCCATTTGAAACCCTCACGAAGACAAATTTGTGAAAATCAGAGAAGTGAAATGGGTAAATTGCTAAGGGCAGAGCCGGAAGGACCAAAGTTTATAGAGGGATATCCGCAAGCAAAAGAGATATTGAAGAAAGCAAAATGGCTGCGTTTTATTCAGAAATTCAGAGGTTACCACAAAGAAGTTACGAAAGCGTTTGCAAGGTCATTTGATGGCTCGGAAGCAGAAATTGGAGACCTCAAGTTTTCGGTCAATGAAGCATCAATAGCAACAGCCACAGAACTTCTTCAGGAGGGAGAACGTTGGTTCAAAAATAAAAGCATCGGTGATGAGGCATGGAGAACAATCCTACGAAATCAAGGTATGGACATCACTGTTTTTAAAAGAGGAATCCCTGTGCATGCAATAAAAGAAGAATGGGCCACTTTACTGCTAATTGTTCAGAAATTCATTACATGTGAAGGCCGTTTTGGGTCCATGTACATGTACCATACCAGGCTATTGATGAATTTTCTAGAAAACCAAACTCTCAATCTCCCATATTTTCTATTCAATAGCTTGAAGAAAATGGTTGTGACTGTTCAAAAACACTTAGGAGATGTAGAGCCTCATCTATATCACCACGGCCTTATAAAAATTCTTATTGAAAAGGAGTTAAAGGAAAGAAAAGACACATGGGAACAATTCCTAGTTAGAAATTTCTTTGAGGAACCTCAGGAAATTCCTGAAGGTAGTTCAATAAGAAGGAGTAGAAGAAAAAGAATAAATGTTGAAACCCAAATTACTCCTATTCAGGAAATTCCCGCAGCTAGCACAGCAAGAAGAAGTAGAAGGAAAAGAACAATTGATGAAATCCAAAATACTCCTACTACTACTATGAAAAGAACTGATAGGGAAGAGAGATTGGTAAAAAGGAAGAAGAAGGAAATCAAGGCTAAGAAGCCAATAATACCAAAAGGGAAAGAAACTATTGAGGCTGTACATAAAACTCCTTCTTTTGAAGAAGAAGATCATCAAATACTATCTGAAAGATTAGTTTATCTTCAAAAACAGTCATCTATATCCAAGAAGGCAGAGAAAGGAAAACAAGAACAAAAGGATAATGTACCACAGCGTGTGAGGAGAAGCAGCAGGCTTAAGGGGAAATTGAGAAAAACGCAAATTAAGGGTCCTCATTTCATTGATTTGGGTGAGGAGACATCTGAACAGTCCCCAACTGACCATAGTCCATCTCAGTCAGTTAGTGAACCTGGTTCCTTTCATTCCCAATCGGACAATGAGCATACTCCATCTTATTCTCAGCAAAATATTGATGTAATCCCTCCTCGGCCAGATTTTGAACATAATTCTCCTTTACAGCATTTTGGGGACAGCCCAATGAAAATGACACCGGAAATAGACCCCAAGCAGCAGGAGGTATATGACTATATAGAATCCTTGGAAAAGGCAGCCACAGGTCCAAGTACTTCTTCCATTCAGCCTCATACATTGCGGGATGATTTAGTTCAATCATTAAAACAGGAAATTTTTGAGCTGGAGCTTTTAAATAGGCACATCAAAAATGAAAATGAAACATTGAAAGAACAAGGCAAGCTAGACAAGATCATCCATGATAATACTATGTTACATTTGGGAATATGGCAGAAAAAGAATAAGAAATTGAAAAGGAAATGCCAGAAATTGAGCAGAGCACTTGTAAATATCAAATTTAGGTGCTTAATGAAGAAACCCAGAATGTTGGCAGTACCAAGGAAGAAGAGGAGAGGATTGGATGTGCTGGCTGAAGTATCAAGGCACATGAACTGAAGAAAGAGTATCAAAATTTTGGGTGCATGAGGACATGCAACACCTTCACAGTGGGGGTATGTTGAGTCCCAAATTTGCATATTTTCCATACATTTTTCCATACCTTTTTCACTCACCTAAACCTCCCAAATTGTCAATATCATGTGCAAAAGAGCATCTAACATGGTTTTTAATTATATTTTTGTGTTTGCTATTTGATCTAGATTTTTTTCATTCAGCTGCAGAATCTTGCCACTTTCCGCAGCTGCTGCAACTTTCCGCAGCTATTTTGTGAAACTCTATGCTACAGGTGTCTACAAGGGAAACGAGCCACATGGGCAGGTCAGGAATGACGTGGACATGGTTCGTGTCCTATTGATTCAAGCAAACTCGTCCAAAGAAGCCGCGGTCAAAGACGTCCACATGGAAGTCAACCATGGAGTTTCATGTCGGCCGGACTCTGTTTCGTGTCACATAAAGATCCATACGGCCGTTTCTAAGCCTGCGGAGGTTAAATCGACATCTGTACAGGGCTCTAGAGTCGAATTCAAGCATCCACCTCCCGTAGATTCACTTTCCAACACGGCCATGCTCCTATATCCGTGGACGTAGTGGTCTACGTGCTTTCCACCAGCATGAACTTTAGGAGACAGTTACAGTTTGTTGTTATATATAGTGCGTTTGCATACGCATATGAAGTTAGTCGATATTAGTGAATGTAGTCTCTGTTATCTTTTGATTAGTCTGCTCTGTAGTGATTACGCTGCACTTGTGCCGTAACATTACCATTCTGTAATGAACTGCTTTTTAATATGAGAAGACTCTGTTTTCCAACTTAATTCGTATTTGAGGACCGTTGCCAAGGCTGTGTAGAGGGCCCCTGCTCAGCTAAGGTTTTGTGTATTAGTGTATATTATTTCATTCCATTGTATCATAATCCATTCATATGTTCATACTTTGCAGATGTTTCATTTCTGTTTATAAACTTCTATAATTTCCATTTCATTTCTGTTTTTTTCATGTTTTATGATTGTTAACCACTGATCAGTGTTTATGTTTTTCAGGTTTTAGATAGGCAGCCTGGGCATTTTCATAGATTTTTGACTAATGACATGGAACTAACACTGTTCTGCTGCTAGTTTGCTTTTCATAGCTTTTGTTTAATTTCAGTATTGCTTTGTACATTTCAGTTTTGTTTATCTGCTTCAGTAGTTAAAATTTAGATATACTAATCTGCTCATAGCATCTTGATTCTCAAGAAAGCTCACCAATTTGGACTGATGGTGAGGGATTGTATTATGAAATGTGTAGTTTGATATTAGTTTCCTTTCTGCAAATTTAGATATATTAAGCTGCTCATAGCATCTTCAGTTGCCTCCGAAAGCCATAGCTGGACTGATGGCGAGGGATTGCATTATGAAATGTGTAGTTTAATATTAGTTTCTTTTCTGCAAATTTAGATATATTAAATCATGCATGACATCTTCGGTTGTCTCCGAAAGCCACAGCTGGACTGATGGTGAGGGATTGAATCATGAAGTGTATGGTTTAGTATTAGTTTACTTTCTGCAAATTAAATATCAGTTACTCAAATTGTTTATGATTGCTTCATTGCTTCCAATCATGTTGGAACTAATGATGGAAAATTCGAAGAAGATAGAAATTGATGTAATCGATTTAGATTTATTTTGTTGCAATTTTGAATTTCCTTAAGCATAGTTTCTTTTGTGTTTAGTACGCAGCAAGAATAGTTTGGTTCTCATGTTCACTAGTTTATTTGTTTTGATTTATTAGATTGACACCTTTTCATTCAATGGGTACATTTTCATTTTCTTTCCAAGTCTTGTCATTGTAAATTTCAATTTTCTTTTAAAGTTTCAAGTTGGTAAATCATTATAGGGGATATCACTTCCTTGAACAAATATAACAAAACTTGTTTTCATTTTAGAATTTCCATTTCACCTTAGAAAAACCAAAAACGACAAAAAGTTAAGAAATAGGTTATCTTGCACATATAGTGCGCCGCACTTCATCAACTTACGATTCCCGGATTGACAAATTAAATGCAGCAATTTAGGACACACTAAATTGATCCAAACACTTTGCAGAGCAATCAACATCTGGTTTGTGGGAGGAGGAAGTTCAGTTACAACAACACAAACAAAAAAATCACACTATTCATATCAGTTATGATAGAAATGAAGATGATCCACATAATTTCAAATTAAGTGAAGGATCTTTGCCTTTATGTTTTGCTTCATTTCAATTTCTGAGAGAAATTTTTTCCAAGACTAGAAATCGACAGTATTTCAGTTTTGATGTTGAGGTTGAGAGAGATAATGATCATCTTAAGCAAGTTTTCAATGATAAACCTTCTCCTGAAAGGGTTGAGGAAATAATTTGGGACATAGAAGCCTCCTTATCTCTATATTTGCAGCCATCGAGTTCCATTGAATTTCAAATTACAGATGAAGGCTTGGACGCTGAAACATATGATCAAATGATGCAAGATGATTATGTTACAAAAAAATAAACAAAAAAATCAAATGATAACCATAGGAGCTTGAAAACAATAATGATTTTGTACCATTATGTTTTGAATTATTTCATTTTTTGAAGGAAAATGTTCGTAATTTCTCTAATGCAAAGGATGAGCACATTGTAGAAAGTCATGCAGCCTCATTGGAACCAACAGAAAATAGGTTGCAGCAGTCTTTTCAATTTTTTCATGACCTAGTAGCCAATGTGTTAGATGATATCTGAAGTCAAAGTCCTTATCCATTAATTGGTTATGAGTTTCAAAGCAAAGATGATAAAAATTAGATATGGCAGGCAACTTTATTATCTTAATCAATAGGAGTCCCATTACAAAGATCATACAATATTTTTTTAGTCATATCAGGAGAGTAATGAAGAATATTTTTTCCTTGTTGTTGATCATTAGGAAAAATTATTCATTCATGAGTTTCAGGATATTTTTGTCAACTTGCTGTAGTCATCAAGGGAGGAAAGCATAGATGTTGGGAGAATTTTAAAATCAAGGTACGAAGACTACCTAGAGCATAGTAGTAATGTATTAGATGGGCTGGAAAGTAATATTTATTCCTATGAAGATCCTTTTGAAACATTCTTGAGGTCAGCTAGTGGGCTTAGGCTTTGCAATTTCATAAATATTCAATCTATTAACAAGTTTTCATGGGAGTTTCCTTTCATTAGTTTTCCCTTTTTGCTCATGAGCAAGCACATGCAGGGAATTCAAATAGTAGCCAAAATGCTAACATGTTTGCATTGTCTATTCCATTTCACTTGATCGGGTGATGAATGGATCAGTTAGAGTAGGTATGCTGAATAAGCTCAATTATGAGCATTTTTTTCAGTAGTATCTTAGAGTAAAGTTTGTAGTTAGTCTATAGTTCAGGTTATCAGTTCTATTTCCAAGTCAGTCAGTTTATTATATCGATTTTTTAGAATTTAGTTTGGTTTTAAACTTTTGAATCCGTGCCCAATGGGTAGGCTACTTGGTCTACGGTATTCTTGACACCTCTAAGGATATGTCATCCCCCAACTGGAGCCAATGTTAGTGTCAGTATTTGCATCCTACCACTAGTAATAAAAAAAATATATTTTCATATCATAGTAGGGTCCCATTATGAAATTTTTGTCATTCCATTAGGTCATCATGAAAAAATTTGGTCATCGGAGGTAGCCCAAGGTCAAACCTCACTCTTTTCAAAAATTTCATCACTTGCTAGCTCATTTCACCACTTTGCTGAGTGTACATCAATCATGAGTTGTCATCATCATTTCAGTATTTTTATCATGAAGTTAATTTAGTCAGAGTATCCATTAGGTCTTAGGGTTTTCAAGGTCCATCAAATCACCATTTTCATGCATAAAAGTCCAAAAAGTAAGAGAGTGACAATAGACACATTTTATTAATGAAAGATTGATTTGTAAACTTAATTTCAATTCAATATGTAATTTTATGTTTCCTAATATGTAATAAATTCTCATGGTTCCAAGGTAGCTGCATACTCAAGGTTCCATTAGCCAAGTAAGTCAAATTTCCAAAAGTCATAGTGTTCCAAATCCACCAAAAGATCAAATTCAAAGGATCAAGATCAAAAAATGAAAGGTGAATTGCAATGTTTAAGTTGAGTTTGAAAAATAAAATGTGGGTCCTATGCCTAATTTTGAAATTTCATCAAGTATAAAGGGCCATCAAAGACCAAGGAGACACTCATTTTCATCCTCAGGCATTGAGCTCTCAGCTTCTCCAAGTCAAAAATCAAATTTTCAGCAAGAAAATTGAATTTCCTTAAAGGCGTTGCGCTTCTACTTGAGGCGTTGCACTTTTGATTGAGAGGCATTGTGCTCTTGCTTTAGGAGCCATGCTTTTACTTGGGAGGCGTTGCACTCCTACTTCATGTGATGTGATTTTTCCATATTTCACCTACATCCTCCAAATCTTCTTTTCAAGTGGTCCAAACATCAAATTAGGGTTTTCTCAATCAAATTAAAGTAAGTTACACCTCTCAAATCCCTCCTTTCACTTCATAATTTCAAATTTATGATGTAAACCCTCCTCACTCATCATTTTAAGTTTTGAGAAAAGAAACCCTATATTTCACTCTTGCAAGACAACATTGTTTTCTCTACACCCTATTTTCCCTTTCCATACTTCAAAAAAAACTCCCCCTACCCCTACATCACCTTATTTCCCATTCCCAAGCCCTATTCCCTAAACCCTAACACCCCTAAGTTTTTCTTTCCTAGGCAGCTAGATACCTTTCTGTAATATAAATTTCCTACCCTATTTCCCTTAACATTTCAATCTCCCATCACTTCCCTAAGCTCCCCAACCCTTTTACACATTTCCCCAAATTTTTCCTCACTCATCCCAACCCCCTAACCCTACAATCACTTTCCCTTCCCATTCTTCCCTAGGGGTTCGAGAAAAACTGAACATAATGGAGGAGGAGAGAAACATAATGGAGGAAAATAGAAACAACATCGAGAAAGAGAAAATTACCTACAAGAAAGGAGGGAGAATCTTAAGGCATGAACCTAGACCTTGACCAATACAAACCCTACTTGAAATCACACTACAAAGGAAACCCTAATTTGTCAAAAGGAGAAGGGTAAGTTGGACCTACTTGTTGATACATCCATGATAGTGTAACACACATTATTTTTCATCTTTGGAGCAATTATGTGGAAATTTTGGAGAAAATTTTGAGAAATTTGAAAAAATATTTGAAGGCGCATTTTCCAAAAAATGCCCTGTTTAGTCATATTTGTGTAGAACATATTTTGGCCAAACGAAGATGAATTTTGAGAAAAAAGAGGAGGTTTGTGTTCCTAATATATCAAAGTGAAAAATAATATCTCACTTTTGACATTGGTATTACAGAATTACATATCCATTCACAACTTCACAACCTATTTTTCTTCCTGTGCAAATTCCTGTTTTAGAAACCTTGTTGCAGAGAATATTATGGAAAATATGAAAAGCATATTGGGAACTTGGAGGAGATTTTTGTTCCTAACATTAAAAATAAAAATAAAAACCTCTCTCCGTTGTTCAAAACAGTTCATGGTTAGGGAGATATAGCTCCATCTCTGAGGCCTACGTTTGCAAAAAAACCCAGAAATTTGACACAGTCCACTTGTCAAAAACGCAACGCCTAGAGCACTGTGCTTTTTCTTGGTGCCTCCAAATGACAAATGGTCACCAAAAATAGATTAAAATTCCCTATACATAAAATTTTGACTATTGACACATCAAATTTGGACATTCTAATAGGGATAAATGGCAAAAAACATCCAAAAAATCACCTTTTGCCTCAATTTTCAAGTTGGCACTGTGCTTTTGACTAGCCTTGGTAGATTTCCATTTTGAGGGCCTTAACTTCATAATTTTCAGAAGATAAGGGTATTTTTGGAAATTAGACAGATTTCTCTTTCAAATGAGCTATCTTGGGCTCAATTTGGACTTCAACAAGTCCTCCAAAAGTGAACTTGAAGTTGGCACTGTGTTTTTGTCAAGGGCGTTGCACTTTTGCCAATGGCGCTGCGCTTTTGAAAGTTGCTTGATATTTTTAGAAATTTCCAGATTTCTCAGTTTGGTCATGGAATTGATGAATTTTACTGATATAATTAATCCATGAAAATTTAATTATGTCACTTTTAGTTACAAGAGGTAGATACATTAGATAAAAATGTATTTTTGGGACAAATGAATCAGTTTCACCAAAGTTAGGGATGAGTTTGTTGACCTCCCTAGTATTTGGGTTTCCAGTTGAGAACTTTGGGGATTAGTTCCACAAGTCAAGGATTCGACCCCTAAGAGTGGGAGAATTAGTTTTCAGCCTATATCTTTCATTCCTTTTGACATTGCAATGGTTGGATGTTGTTGGATTGATCATTGAACACTATTGTAATCAAATTTTTGGCAAGTGATAACAAACTGAGTTGCAGCTATTTTGATGGAATTCTTGTGGTAAAGTGATTTGAAATTGTTTCTTATTATTTTTTGAATATTTTTTAATGTATTATTATTATTAATCTCTGTATGTAGTTTTTTCCTAAGTCAGAAAGACATAATTCATTAAGCTTATGTTCTATTTTGGAGGAATAGTTACAATTTGTTTCATCTTCTTCTTAGTAGAAAAGAATTCATATTTCTTATGATATTTTCTCAAACTTTAATAGTCTAGACCACTCCATCAAGAATTGCGTTTTTGTTGAACTTCTTACCTACCTCTCTCCATCAGATCCCTATAATTCTGATTCTTGTTTGCCTTGACCTAGTTCCTTCCTTGACCTATTCACCATTCAGCACCTCAAAATTCAATCAGCCAAACCCCTCTGCTACTATACCTAGTCTAATATGTCATTTATCCAGTCATATTGGCTGAGATTCATTGGAGAGAGCCCTCTCCTACCTAGTAGGGCAAGCTACTTGGAAAAATATTGGTCTGTCATTACCTTTGTCGGTCTCTTCTCAGCCTCGGAGATTTGGTGGAGTGATAATAACTTTCTTCTCAAATAAAGCATGAAATTTGAAGGTTTATCTTATGGTTTTTACTTATAGTGAATTATGGATTTTCTTTCACTTGCCGTTATTTTCACCCCTTTAATATGCTTGATGACTTACAAATATGTCTTTATATTCAGTAATATAATAATGACACATGATTTATATATAATTTTTCAATCATATTATTACATTTTATAGATGTATAATTTATGGTCATTCTGACCCTCTTGAATTTGTCTATGATGAATTATTCTAATATAATCATTAATACATAATGAATTTACTATTTTCTCAGTTTTTTTATGGATATGAATGGTATACTAGAGTATATGCATTTCAATATCTTATGTGAATAGATGATTACTGTATATTACTAAATTTTGATTGATATATGGAATAGATTTGTTTATTCCATGTTTTCTTACACTTTCCTTATTAACATTACCAGCTACTATAACTCATACTAGTCCCCAATAAGTCAGGTGTTTACTTTAAAATTTGTTTCTATACTTCTCGTGTATATATAATTATCCTCTATATATTCAATAATAGAGAAATTTTTCTACCATCATCATTAATTAGTAGATTCCATACGCCATTCTTCCGAGTGAAATTATTTGTGGTTCACAATTTTCTTAACACTCATTAAACGACAATTTTAACAAATAAATTAGCTATTCATGTGTAAGTGTACATGTCTCCAATATAATAAGTAATTATAGTATATGTCA
The DNA here is from genome assembly GCA_034641835.2 of Pinus albicaulis. Classification (NCBI taxonomy): domain Eukaryota; kingdom Viridiplantae; phylum Streptophyta; class Pinopsida; order Pinales; family Pinaceae; genus Pinus; species Pinus albicaulis. The sequence goes on from CM076575.1 coordinate 1,625,316,863, forward strand.
TAGATTATTCCCTCTTATAGTCATACTTGTATAGTCTTTAATCTCATCTATCATATGAATATCAGTATCCATTGGTTTTTTGCATGAAGAAGTGCATTTTACGGCCTAGTATGACCCCAATGTGTAAGTATGTCCGTGCTCAAAGTTAAATATTAGCTAAAGTCGGCCAAAATAAAAATAAAAAATTCGAAATAAAAATAATTTTTATGTTCGTCTCTCCAATAAATAATAATAACGAAAATAGAAAAAATTAATGTTGGCCCAAAACAAAAATGAAATTAAACAATACACTTATCTCATGTGTTTAGATAAAAAAAATTACAACACACTTATCTCATGCATTTAATAGTTATTTTATCATATAGGTTGAATTTGAAGGATCACAAATTTGTTTGTAGATTATTGTTTATTATTAGCTTTTTGTGCAAGTCAAACTATAGGGGTGTCATAGTGAGCTAATTCCATTGAGTTATTTTTTTATTAAGTTAAAAATAGGGGCTTACATGATTATATATTTTACAAGGATTATGCCATTATTTGTTGAACATTTTTTAAAAATCAATGCCTATTATACGATTCAAGGACTTCCATAACTCTTCACATAATTCTTTAAAGGGTTCTAGCTCAATAGAAGAGCACTTTCCATGCAGGGGGTTGGTGGTTCGATTCCACTGTACCCTTGAATTATTCAATAATATTGTAGATTTTTTTTATTAAATATTTTCATATTGATTTATTTTAATGGTGAAATATTTTTCTAGATTCATTTTTTTATATTGTCTCTAGAGAGACAATAGATAGGATTAAAGACAATGTCTCCATAAAGACAATATGTCTTTAATTTCAACTATTGTCTTTGGAGAGACAAAAATGAAATTCTCCAATAAGAGAAAATAATTCTTGCGTTAAGACAATAATTTGAGACACCGGCTTAAAGATAATATTTAAGACAATACAAAAGTTTATTTTGTCTCAAGTTAAGACAATTTACCCAAAAATTGTCTTAAAACTCCCCTTTGTGTTGTAGTGCAACTATTGTCTCTGGAGAGACAAAAATAAATTGTCGTTGGAGAGACAAAAATGCTTATGTTATATATTTCCTTTCTAGAGACAATATTGTAATACAATTTAATTTTAAGATGACACCCACTTAAAGACAATATTTAAGACAATACACAAGTTTTCTTTTGTCTCAAGTTAAGATAATTTACCCAAAAATTGTCTTATATATTGTCTTAACACCCCCCTTTATGTTGTAGTGTTATGATAAAAACTAATCATCTTTAAAATTTAATTTTATGAATTGTGTTATGTGCAAAGAAAAGAAGTTGAAATTATGGAAGACATAAATTATTGGAAGATAAGTTGCGCTCACATTGGAGACTGGCTATATTATTACGCGAGTGATCAACTACATATATAAGATTACAATTTACAATTTAATTGAACAGAATTAGCTAAAACAATGAGTCGAAACAAAATTGTAACAACATACAACAAAACTCTAATAATATGAGAAAATTATAAATTTCTCCCTTATTATGAAAAATACATCATTAGATTTTGAATGGCATATCTTCATGTATATAGATTTTGGGGGAGAGAAAAAGTACAGAGTGGAGAAAATATAATAAAGAAAAGACATGGCATATATAAGGTTCATGTATATTTTGAAAAAAAGTAGAGAGAGGGGAAATATAATAAAGAAAAGACTATATTTATTCATATCAGCATTCCTCCCTGTGAAGGCAAGGCACTGAAGTGAAATCGTGGAGCCTAAAAGGGATATATATCGAATCAGATAGAGCAACTGCCCAGATAAACCTGAGCTCCCATCTACGAAGAGCAACACTTACTCAACACTCTAAAAAATATTATATAATATTTTACACACTATATAATATCAATAATAATATTTTTACATGACATCTCTAAACTATGTGTTAAGAAAATAAAAAATTACATATTTGCATCATGCTAAAAATTAAATTAAATTATTTTACTTTTATTTACTTTATCTTTCTATAGAAATTTCATGTAAAATTAAGGTACAAATTCAAGTATTATTCATGGACGACATTATTTTTTTATTACTATTTTTAATTTTTTAATATAAGTGTTATGCAGAATTATGAATTACGGATAAAAAAATCTTCCCTAAATGTGGTGCATTGCATTTAGAATAAAAGGTTAAAGACTTTGCAAATACTTTTCCTAGCAGTAAATAGACACAAAGAACAGATCAAGAAACTTAATTGGAGTCCAAATGCTTCCAATTATTCTTCTATAGCTCTTGCTGTAGCTTCAAATCCAAGCTAGATCACCAAAATATTTCCTACAATAATGAACACTAAACAGCAAAGAGATAGAAATATACAGATGCCTATTCAAGTTATTCAGTTAAACCAATGAAACATGAACCACATACATCAGATAATAATTCATAATATGGAAGACAAAAGCTTATATATATATAAATATGTGGAAAGTAAACAACAATATTTATTAATGGATAGAAGGGGAGGTTACAACCAGTGATTGATTTGATGTCACCATCTTTAGCATCATCCTAGCCCCATCATAATGAAGATCTCTCCAACAACATATCACTCAAATCAATTCCTCAATTGAAATTCCACTAGCATTTCTCTACTCAAATTCTTCCTTCTCAAGCACAAGGATCTGTGCTCAATTTATAGATGAGCTGAAGGTAGTTTCACAATAAATGAATTTCTAATAATAGGAAAGACATGTTCCCAATCTTAGAGGTATCAAATGGACACATGGATTCGAAGTTTGACATATATGCACTCTTCTAGAAGGCATTGGCCAAGTGGAGATTCTGGACAATGAGAATTTCACTCCCAATTGACCAACACACCCTTGATTGTCGGGAAGTTCTTTGTAGAGCACCTTTGAATCGAGGTACTTGCATATGAAATGCACTTAGCCCATTGAGAGACTGCGTTAGTGAGCTCATAGGTGTTATATTATATACTTAAAATCTTGGAAACCTTGAAATGGAAACCAGGAATGATTTTTCTTTTTTCTTTGGCTTAGGGCATATAGCAACTAAAATGATAGGGGATGATATACCCTATTCATTGGTTATGGGGATGATGTCTAGTTAAACCAGGTCATTGGGAATGGTGCCCAAATTGACCTATAACAAATTTTCCCCTAAAGCATGAATTCAGAATAATAATAACAATCTTTTGAATGAGATGCTTTACATTGTGATGGTTTTGAGTTGAAGTGGAGTGGCGACCTGCATCAATATTACAATAAATTACATCATGATATATCCTCTTGATCATAAATTTATGATGGAAGGCATTCCCATGCTCAACACTTGAACTATATAATAACATGTACATAGTGCAGAAAGTCATCTACATTGGAATGTTTCCCATATAGACATGCCTACAGATATAGGCCCATGTTAGGATGATGATCTGTATGTAAGGTCATCATACAGATGATGTGTACAACAATCTTGAAATCGTAGCCCAGATTTTTGAAACTAGATCCGGAGTCTTCTTATATCATTCACTCAATCATTCAGGTACAAGTCTATCCATGAGAATATATGATTTGTAGTTGAACATGGCAAGGCATCATTTGATTACTAGTAAATGATGTGAGATTTTAACAAACGTGAGAGAACCACCATTAATGTTAATGTCCCTCAAGGTACTGTAGTACATTTCATAAGGAGTGAATAGATGTCGAACACCAAAAAAAATATTTTGGTCAAAAATCCAGAAGCGAGGATCTTATCGATGTTGTAACAAGCCTCATGGTCCTGGAATATGATGTTTCTAGGTGAACTTCCTAGATGATGATTTTTCGTCGATAGGAAGTCACTTTATTGCAAAACAGGAGTTACTTATTTTAGAGACAAAGGATGACTTGATATAGCAATGTTCATGGATGACTGTCATGATAATTAAGGTTTACGAGTATTGCAGAAGGATGAGTATTCACTGGATGAATTCTCTTGAACATATTGGTGACACTGAGATGAGTTGGCAGCATTGAACCAAAACTGAAGTGAAGATATGATGAACCATAGGTATGAATGAACTGTCAAGAAGATTACCCAACCCAAACAATCATGGTGATGGAGTGAAGTGTCATGTTCAAGAGCGACCTACTACCGTAAAAAGTTCTGTTCACTTTCCCAAAATTTCCCCGGTCATTTGTCGACTAGTACCTCTTTATTTTTTAACAAGGTTGAGGAGGATAACATATGCTTGATTTATAATTCAACCCTTTGGGTGAACAATGTATCGCTATTTAATAATTTAACAAGTCTAGCGATGAATGAAACTCGATTCTTACCATGATCGACAAGCCCATCACTATTTTATGTTTTAATGAGCCTAATGACAGTGACAACTCGATCCTTTTTCATATTTAGAGATTTTGAAAAAGAGGACGAAAAGAAAACTCCATAAGTACTTTTTCGTAAAGTTGTCGCTCAGATCCGAAAAAGTGTAAAATAATATCTGAAAGAACCTCTTTATTCATGTTTGACTAAGGTATTCCTTTTTCGTAAATAATATATCTCAGTCCGGAAAAGGGTTAAATTTATACTGAGTAGATATTAGTTCATTTACTTTTACAAGCTCGAAAAGATAAGCGCTTGGAAATCTTCTCACATTATCAGAGTCTGAAAAGAGCTGAAAGAAGACTCCAGGGGTTCCTTTTTTGTTGTTATCGAAGCTCAAAAAAGAGATAAAAGTGTGCTTCAAGTAATTTTTCGTTTTTAACAAAGCTTGAAAAATAAGGATAAAAAGTATTCTTTGTGGTCAAATCATTCTTGAAATAAATCTGGACGACTAATCTGTTCATCAGTTGTAAAACCTGTTCATAACAACATCAAATGGATTAAAAATACCTGTTTCGTGATAAAAATATAATAAAACCATAGTCATAGCAATAAATATTCATTGCAAACAATTAAATGACTTAATAAAAAGAGTTTTACTATTCATTTTTACCATTCAATAGTTACCATTTTCATTTTGGAGCTCTGAACCTGTTTTTTCCCCCGAACTTTAGTAGTTGATTGTGATCAATTCTGTGGATGGTTTTCATCGCCGTTTGATCCAAGTTAGTGCCATGAACCTTCTCTTTATTTTAGTAATAATTTCATTTCCTTTCACTACAACTTTTTAGGGTTTTTTAGCCCCTTAGGTTAAATTTTGCTTCCAAAAAGGGAAACGCACCCTTGAGCATCAAAAAGTGCAATGTGTAGCAGCTAAAATGAAGGCTAGCTACATATGCAACACACTGTCCCTTGCTGAAGACTGCGTTGGGTGCAATCTTCATTTTTTATTCTTGCACTATGCTCAAAATTTGTCTAATTTTTTGCATTGAAGAAAGTCTAATGATTCTTATGATTATGTTTCAGGATTTCATCGAACTATAATGACTATTACATGGAGAGAAATATATCATGAAGAACATAATATGGTTGCCCTAAATGATCCGGGTACAGTAAGAGCCTTAAGAGATTGTGGCTTGTTAAAGTATTTCCATTTGTCAGGGATGAGGCAACAAATAAAACTATTGGAGTTCCTAGTTCGAGCATGGGATCTGAATATCGAGGCATTTCACATTAAGAAAAAATTGGTTCCTATAACATTGGAGGATTTATATTTTCCAACACGTTTGTCAAGGAGAGGCTTGCCCATTTCCCTCTCAGGGTCTACTCTTGGAGGAGAGACTATGAAAGATTATTTTTTGCAGCATTGCTATCAAGGGGTAGAGCCAAGCATAGATGGAAAAATAAATATCCAGGATGTTAGATATTTTCCTTTGAGAACCATTCCTTTCATGATCGCAAAACTTGTTGACACCGTTACACTACATGTAGCGAATAGATCATATATGTAGTATGCGCTAGAGTGCATGGAGCCAACACTCTTCAACTGGTCTGAAGCTGTACTTTCTCAAATAAAAGAACAACTGAACAAGGCAAAGCGAGGAAGGAAGAAAAACTTCAGTTATGGTTTGATCCTCATTTCATTTTCCTTAGAGCGGATTCCACTGATGCAGCCTCAGCATGTGACACTGGGTGTGTCTAATCTTAGATATCTGAGAATGTAGAGATGTGTAGAACTAATGGGTAGGAATGCAGGCCAATCTACCATTGTGTTCTCGACTACGTTCTTTTCCTGGTTCAGGTGACAAGTTGTCGCCATCGATGAGTATGCATACACAGGAATTTATTTCCAAGGAGATCCAGACTTAGCCTTACCAGAAGGCGCTCAGTGGGGTGAAATAGGTAAGAATAGTTTGACCATATTTTTTATTTTCCTAAGGTTTATATAATGTTTTTGTATTTTTGATGTTTTCCCAAGAGTAAACTAAATTTTTTATGTAATGCAGATGTTGTTCGAGTTTAACCGGTGGAGGAACCAGAGCATGGAGAAGATGAGCCAGTAGAGAGGGATGTCGGGAGAGTAGTCCTTCAGGATCTAGACATGGCTGAGTCTTTGATTGAGCTTCAACATCACACAGAGGGGTTGACCTTTGGGATTTCAGATTGCCGGATTGAAGAGTTATCCATGCAACTGCAATGTCATACTATAGGTGTTCCTAACCATTGGATGTGGTTACTGCGTAGGATAGCTAGAGATGTATCATGTTACCATGAGCATCACTAGTTTACTTTTGACATGTTGCATACATTTTGAGGTCATATTACTAATGTATCTTGGGAATTTTTTTTTGTAAAAACCTATAATTATATATCTATTTTACTTCAGTGTTTTCATATGTTTATTGTGCAATCCTATTCAATTATGTGAATGTTTTCTTTAAATGTGTTGCAAATGTCCGTCTAAAACTTGATTAGCCAAAGAATCAGTCAATGTGTTCAAATTTCTAGAAATTTGTTGATATTGAATAAAATCAAAGCGCCTTTCCAAAAGTCAAACTTTTAGGAACAAATGATGAAGTGTTGGATTTCTAACAATATAAATACTAGTAAGTTGTAATACCACAAGTTGTGAGTCTAACCTTATGATAATTTAGTTAATACCAAATGAAATGGAATCAAAGAGAAGTTCGATCAACGTGCTATACTCAGCAATATTTTTTGTCAATCTACCAATACAAATCCCTTGAAAACTCACTAACTCACCGTTCAGAGTGAAAACGGCCCACGTCAGAGAAGATAGATTTTGCGTACTATGACTAGCACCATCAGCATATCCAACAAATGGTTCCAAAGATTCAGACATCTGTGATGAAAAGTGGATTACTAATGTCAAGGAGACTCTAAAAACAAACTAAGATAGTAAATGCAAATCAACAACATATATATACAATATAATACAAAAAATCACTACGCTCATGAGTAAGCATAGTAACGTTTCAGATACAACCCATTTTTGGGTTGCGCCAACAGAATTCCATCGTAATCTACTAACTCATAGGCACCCTTAGCAAGAAATATTTTGACAATATAGGGGCCATGCCATAATGGCTCAAATTTCCTTGTACCTGTTACATCAGCTTCTTGATCATAAAGAAGGACCAAGTCGCCCTTTGAGAAAATACGAGGCTAGACATTTTTGTCGTATTGCACCTTTATATGTATCTTATGTGCTTTGTTGGCCAATTAGGCTTCATGACGCATTTCATCAAGATGGATGAGGTTAAAAAGACGCACTTCTTCTTCTGAGGTGTTAGGTAACAATTCGATTGCGATTTTTAACGATGGTATTTCACATTGGATAGGAAAGATAGCTTTTAGACCATACACCAATTGAAAAGGGGTAAATCTAGTTGCGTTTCTCACTGAGGTTTGGCATGCCCACAAGGTCGAGTACAGGATCAAATTCCAGTTTCTTTTACGAACTCCTATCATTCGTTGAAGCATACTTTTAAGAATCTTGTTGATAGCCTCAACTTGTCCATTTTATTGTGGATAATAAGGAGTAGAATTATCATGTGACAATGCTAACTTGGTATTCAATTCAATCATCATGTGGTTGTGAAAATGATTCCCATGATCTGTAACTATAGCCTGTGTGACCCCAAACCGCGCAATAACATGATTAAAGAAAAAAAAATGTAGTTACATGTCCTGTGTTGTTGAATGTAGGCATCGCTTCGGCCCATTTGGTAAATTAGTCTACTGCGACAATAATATATCCATGCCCCCCGAATGAATGAGGGTTACAGGTCATGAAGTCAATACCCCATTTAAAAAATGGTCCCATAGAGACAACATGATGCATTGGCACTGGCGGTTTGTGGATTTTATGATAAAAAATTTGGCACGCGTGACAACTTCTGACCGCGAGGATGCAGTCGTGAAATATTGTAGGCCAAAAGTAACCATTGTGGAGTAACTTCTGCGCGGTAGCGTATCCATAAAAGTGTCCACCACAAGCCCCAGCATGACAATCATTTAAAACCTTTTCGTCCTCCTCATGAGTGAGGCACCTCCTTAAAATTGTATCGACACCACGATGATAAAGTGTATCATCGATGATTAGATAATCTTTGGCTTGGTATCAAATACGTTGTTGTTCAGAGCGAGAGCTATCAAGCCGAAAAGTTTGAGTTTGGAGATAAATGATGAAATCTCCATACCAAGGATCAGATGATCCGATTAGAAACAAATATTCTTCAGGAATTAATGGTTTCGATGTAGTAGTAGCATTATCAGAGGGAAGGTCACAGAGAAGCTCAGCCAAAACTAAAGACTTCTTTGACTTGGATTTGATGAATTCCAAATCAAATTCCTGCAAAATGAAAATCCATTTTGAGTATTTCCCCCCCAGAAATTGACATGATAAGATATAAGTCATGGGGTTGAAATCCTAAATGATATTTGTCTTTTATAATAGGATATAGTGGAAAAATATTTGGACAGATTGAATGGCTGCCAAGGAAATATTTTCTATGTATGAATACTTAACTTTCATATCATTGATATTTCAACTCAAATAATAGATCAAATGTTCTATCCAATTTTCTACTTGGACCAATACCATAACAATGGTCGTATTAGTCACGATGATATATAGGAAATAATCATTCTAATAATTAGGGGGATACATTAATGATGCTCAGACAAGAGTATCCTTGACAACATCAAAAGAAGCTTGTGCAACTTGGTCCCAATGGAAGGGAACCCCTTTTTTCAAGATTTGAGTAAATCCTTTAGCCATTTTGGAGTAGTTGGGTATGAACCTCCTTAGGAAGTTAGCCTTTCCTTGAAGTTTTTGTATTTGAAGTAAATTTGATGATGCAAGAAAATATAGAATGGCTTGAACCTTCAATGGGTCAATTTTAATTCCTTCTTTTGAGACGAAGAATCCAAGAAAACGACCAGAACCAACACAAAACACACATTTATGTGGATTGAGGCATATTTTGTAGTGTCAACAACGTAAAAATATGTCTCTCAAATACATCCAGTGATCAATCCAATTTTTTGAATGTGTTGGTAAATCATCTAGATAAGGTTGCACAATGTGCTTGATGTCATTGAAAGCATAATCCATTTCTCTCTGAAATGTTGCCCTGGCGTTCTTTAAACCAAACGGTAGTTTCCTATAAGTGAATGTGCCCCAGGGGAAGATGAATGTTGCCTTATGTTGATCCTTTGGGCAGATATTGATTTGATTGTAGCAGGAAAATCCATCCATGAACGAAAATATTTCACATCCAGCACAATCTTCAATGATCTGGTTGATAAAGGGAGTAGGATAGTTGTATTTTGGACAAGCCAGATTGACATCCCGATAATCGACACAAACTCTAATGGTTCCTTGTTTTTTCATTACAAGAACGATGTTGGAAACCTAATCAGTTAGTGGAACAGGGTAAATGAAACTAGCATGCAAAAGTTTTTTAACTTCTGCTTTGATGGCAACAACCTTCTTTGGATGAACAGGACAAAGGCGTTCATGCACCAGTTTGACATCAGGATACATATTAATAGTATGTTCAACGATACTAGTATCTATTCCTAGAGTTTACTCATAATACAAAGCAAATACATCACGTAATTCACGAAATAGAGAGTGACATGTTTCAAGTTCTTATGGAGAACAAGACATAATGACATGAATATTTTCTACTATACCAGGTTTGGTCGAAATATTGATAGAAATGGTTTCTTCAATATTTGACAGATTTCACTCCAAATCGATTGCATTAATAGGTAAAGAATTAGAAAATAAATTTTTGATTGATGGGTGATATAGTTCACTAAGATAATTTTCTTCATAATCAGGAATATGGGAACAATGATGATAATCTTCCCATGGTTCTCCTTCTGACATAATTATTTCCAAAATATTCTCATCTATTAAGAAAGTTGAGGAAAAAGGCAGATGTAGTACCAAAATCTAAGGAATGATCAAACCAAACAAATGACGACGCTGATATCGGATTCACCACCCAAGCCAAATAGATTGATTGCTATGCCGGCTCAATAGGACTGGGCGGAAAAAACTCATCCAACGTAACAATTTCAGAATTACTTGTACTCTTCCTTAAGCCAGATGGAGTGGAAGAGATCATGTAGCAGGTCTCTATACTTGCAATTTCTGCTGACGTCGCAGGTGGAAGTAATGAAAAGGTTCCCATGAGAGTGGAATCCTTTAAAAGTCCTACACTAATGTTCTGAAGTGCTAGTTGGGGTGCGTGAATGAACGGAACGCTTCCAGTTACCTACGAAGTGGATGAAAAGAAGGATAGCTCACTGATGACTATGATTGTACCTTTATATGGAAAGGAAATCATTCTAAAATATGTAGAAACAATTGTAGTCATAGCATATACCCATGGCCTTATAAGTAGAATATTATAGTCAAGGGGTCCATCAACAACCTGGACATCAACATTCACTATTTTTCCCCCTAGTTCAACATGCACGTTATTAATAATACCACAAGGTTTATATGTACGTCCATCAAAAGTGTTCAACGGCGTTGATGATTGAGATAAGTGTGGCGAGCCAAGTGACTTCCAACAATTTAGAGACATAATGCATGTAGATGCTCCCTCATCAATAATAGTGCGGTGAACAAGGTGATTGAGAACATTTACTTGTATGGAGAATACCAATTATGTTGGTAGTTGCGACACATAGCCTGTATGATTAAATACGATGAGAATAGAATCAGTCGAATCAATTCCACCAATAGCCAACAATAAAGCCTGTTTTTGAGAGGGAAAATTTTGTAATACCTCAAGTGCAGACATAGATGAAGGGGATTGAGCCAATTCTTCAACTATATTATAATTTTGAGCATCTCTTGCTCGAGGATTATATGTCGATTTATGAATTACTCCCTTATGTGGCTTAATTGTTAATTCAGGAATAGCAGTAGGCGGTATCGATTCCGTTTACGGATTCGTAGTTGAGGTAGTAGGTTGATCAGTTGCCTGAATACCATAATATTTATTACGCGTTGACACCAAAATATATGTTGAAGGTTTTGTGACATATAACATAAGTACATGGGAACTAGAAGGTGGATCCGTACCAACCAAATTTGTGTCCGGATTCAGAAACGGATATGTCAACACAGTTGATGCATGGGAAGACTTAATTATTTTTGAGGCTTCAGCGTGGTGAAGAAAATCTTGAAAAAATTGTTCCTCATTACAGATTATGCATGGATAACGAGGTTTCCTAGGTGTAGTCATTTGATCAGATGATCTTTCCTACGGGTTAGAAGTTTTCATTTTCTTAGATTTCCCTTTTTTCTTACTTTCGGGTTGCTTGTCACTTTTGCCTTTGTCAAATGACACAGCATTGATTTCGGAAGAAGGTGCAAGATCAGATGTAGTAGTATGGTGTGTTCTTGTAGTACCAATCAAACTGTCTTCGGCATGAGATTCCTTTAATTGTGGAGGAACATTAAAATTAGATAGGAGTGCATTTGGAATTTTTTCATAGAGCATGCCAGATTGGGTATAGATCAAGTCTAAATATTGGGCACGAGCAATGAATTTCTCTTCGGTGACGACCCCACCCTTAGCCACATCCTTAGTTATAAATGGTAACAGGGACTTAATGAACCACTCAGCAAGGAGTTGACCAGGAACAAATGTCTTAACCATTACAATGATGACGCCACTCATGAATATGATCAGAAATGTGAGTAGAATTAGTTTGTTTAAAATTGGTAAAGAGTTTTTTTCCAATTTAATATCATATGGGTAATTGGAAGTGATTCAAAAAGAAAGTAGCTAGGGAAGTGAAATTATCAAAATAAGCTCTAGGTAATTCAATGTACCATTTTGCAGCCGGACCAGTGAGCGTACGCTGGAAAAGATGTAGTCGAACAGAGTCATCATTCAAGGAGTTTGATGAAAACCAAAAATGATAAGTCATTACATGATTCGATGGGTCTTCTCCAGGGTTTCCATTGAAGTTAGGAATATTCGAGGGTAATTTGCGAGGTATCACCGGCCACCAAGGAGCATAGTTGATTGGATCATTGGTTAGCCGATTTAAATTTGGTAACTATAAAGTTGCAACAAAAGGCAACTGTCAATTAAGGTCAGGTTGAGCATAGCCAGGGTATGATGGAATTTATTGAGCAACAGGCCTTTGAGAAACAACATAAGGAATTTGATGCTAGCAACCTAGATAGGGGTTGTTTTGATAAGTAAACTCTTGAGTATTATGTTGACCAAAACCTGGATATGATACTTTTTGAAATGAAGGTTGAGGAATTTGCGCCTGAGGCTGCCAAGGGGTCTATCCACCAATGTTATAACCCAAATTAGAATAACTTGGATTTGGTTGAGGATAAGTATAACTTGGTTGTGGCTGTGACATCCCATAAAATGGTAAACCAGCTTGTGAATATATGATTCCAGGTATAGGTTTTTGTTATAAATTGGCCGAAGGACTTGGATTCTATGGGCCCAATAATTGATGGTATTGAGTTGAAGGACCCGCCTGAAATGGTTTTTGTAAAAAAATTTGATTCAGTAATAGGGGTAAAGGTGTATTAACAAGTGGAAGTGATGTGGGTGTAATAGGTTGAACTAGTTGATACGAGTGTACAACCATTTGTGATTGGATAGGGTGAGTGGGTTGCCATTGAAAAACATTCATTTTTAAATTAGGTTGACCAAAAAGTGACAAGGTACTGTCAAAGTGGGTGACCAAAAGTTGCCCCCCTGCATGAGGAGGATAATAAGATGGAAAATATTTCTCTCCAAATGCAGGGAGTCTAGTTGATATGGTACTGGATGAAATATACCCAAAAGGACCAGCTTGATATTTCCCTGATGATGTGTATAAAGAATCAAGCCGTTAAATACTCACTATAAGTTTACCAATTATAATACGAGATGATGAAATTGGTGAAGTCCATGGGTTTGAAGATGCACCAGAAAAAATTCCAGATAAATATTTATAACCTAATGGGACCATAGGGCCACCATGAAAATATGATTATGGTGAAGTTGTAAACATCGACGGTGTAGCGAGGGTAGGTACTAATGTAATTGGAACAGATGGCCCAACCAAAGATGTTGTTTCAGGCATGGTTACTTGACCAAATGTATACCCTTTTGAATTAACAGGAATATGAATAGGAACATGATCAGCAAAATAAAAGGGTGGTGATTGAGGAAAATACTCGTACAGGTAAAGATCCTCCCCAAAATGGGTTGGAGTTAAAGGTGTCTCGTCTTGTGGGATTTATTCAATTGAAATCAAACCAGGTGGAAGTATTTTTCCGTCAGGCCCAAAGTATATTTCAGGTGGTTGACTGTGTGATATGGGAGATTCAATGGCTACAAAAAATTGTGGGATGACCAATGGATGAACAAATTCCTATTTTTTGACTTTGGGATTCAGATTTTCTGGCAAAGAAGAGACAGGATTTGGATCAACTTCTAGTTGAACAATGTCGGGTTCAGGAGGTATGGTCTCACTGATTGGATGGATCGTGACCACGAGTAGCTGTGAGGACTCCATCTCGACAATAGTAGACAAACCAGGATGTGTAGAAACAACTTGTGCCGAATCTGGTATATGTGAAGATGATGCTTCACCAGAGGTACCGATAGTACTGGTATCAGTAGAGTGATGTTGCCTTTGCCGACCAGGAGTAACTTTTGGTGGTAAAGGTGGTTTCAATGCGAATGACGGGGAAAAGGATTTTTTTCTTCCATGATGACTGATTTATTTTAACCAAAAAAAAAAAACAAAATAAAAGGGTAATGCTAGGCAAAAGGTTTACCAAGAAACTGTGAACTGCAAAATACCTCCTGGTGAACCAAGAAGTACGGGCAGGAAATCTCCTCGAATGCTATGTTTGGTGTATCAAAATTTATAAGGCAGTCGACTTGGTTCACTATGGATGGATAGAAACCTAAAGTTTTCCTCCCAAATATACCCAAAGGTACGTGGATGCCCAAGTCTGTATTAGCATTTTCTAATGCGAAACCACATAGTGAGAGCACCCCTTTATACTTTTCGTACTGTAACATTTTCTGATATACCCAAAAGTACATGGACGAGCTACGATATAATTTCGTATGTGGAGTGAGGTATCACACTTGGAATGTATTGTAGACAATTAACGAGAGCTGCTATGTTTCATGACGTCGGAACATGTCTCTAGCCTAGACCTTCTAAATGTTATCATTATGGTTCCAATGCTTTGTTAGGTAAATTGAGATAAATTTTAAGTTGATCTTGTTTATCAATTTGAATTTCAAGGTTCACCGCCATGATTTATTTGAAATTCCTAAAACGCATACTAAAATCATAAGAAACCTTTTCAATTTTAGTTTTTTCAATGAAAATCCTAGCTACTAGAGGGAAAGAGAAATTAGTTTGAGAGCAAACAATCAAAGAGCACAAACTAAAATGTAGCTTTCCTAATTGTTCCTATGCAAAACAAACAATCCACTACATGAAAATGAAAGTTTTTCTTTTCAGTCCCTTTAATGTGAATGCAAAAAAGAAAACTAAGTGCATCAAATCAATAAAAACAAATGCCTTTTACTTTGAGAAATGAGGAATGGAACAAAAATTTATCTTTTTAGGAAAAATGAAGATTTTAACTACACTTTCTCCGATAGGAAACAAATAATTTAATGACAATTTCCTTTTCAAAAGAAAATGGATCTAATGCAGTAATGAAAATAATTTGAAATTAGTTCCTCAATGATAAAGAAAAGCACTTTAAATAAACATTGAACAAACTTTTCTTTCAAAGGAGGAAGAAGTAGGTAAAGTCACTGGTCAATATGAGGCATCAGACACTTTGAAAACACAACAAAAAATAAACTGAAATCAAATGCAATGAAAAATTCAGTGGAATTTGGTTGAGTCTAGGGGACAATGCAGTCTCTAAGGGGAGACAGTGTGTTGCAACACACCCCTAAGTGGGAGACAGTGATATGCAAAGCACTGTGTGCTGTTCGACAGTGCATTGGGGGCTGCAGGGAACAAAAACTCAGGCTGTTAAACACACTTCTAATGAAAATTTGAATTAAAAAAGCCTAATATTTCAGATTAAATGCTACTGGATTGATAATAGAGGAAAAATACACCAAGGATGAAGGGTAAACTCCCCAACGGAGTCGCCAATTTTTTATGCGGAATTATGAATTATTGATAAAGAATTCTTCCCTAAATGTGGTGCATTTCATTTATAACAATAGGTTAAATAATTTGAAAATACTTTTCCCAACAATATATAGAAATACAGAACATATCAAGAAACTTACTTGGAGTCCAAGCACTTCCAATTCTCCTTCTGTCACTCTTCCTGTAGCTTCAAATCCAAGCTAGATCACCAAAATATTTCCTGCAAGAATGAACACTAAGCAACAAAGAGATAGCAATATAAATATGCCTATTCAATTTATTCAGTTAAATCAATGAAACATGAACTATATACATCATATATGAATTCATAATATGGAAGACATAAGCTTATATAGATACATATGTGGGAAAGTAAACAACAATCTTTATTAATGGATATAAGGGGAGGTTACAACCAGTGATTGATTTGATGTCACCATCTCCAACATCATCCCAGCCTCATCACAATGAACATCTCTCCAGCAGCATATCACTCAAATCAATTCCTCAATTGAAATTCCACTAGAATTTCTCTACTCAAATTCTTCCTTCTCAAGCACTAGGATTTGTGCTCAATTTATAGATGAGTTGAAGGTAGTTTCACACTCAATGACTTTCTAATAATAGGAAATACATGTTCCCAAGCTCAGAGGTATCAAATGGACACATGGATTCGAAGTTTGACACATATGCACTCTTCAAGAAGGCATTGGCCTAGTGGAGATTCCGAAACAATGAGAATTTCTCTCCCAATTGACCAACACACCCTTGAGTGTCGGGAAGTACTTTGTAGAGCACCTTTGAATGGAGTTACCTGCATATGCAACACACTTAGCCCTTGAGACACTATGTTGGTGAACTCATAGGTGTTATAATATATAATTCAAATCTTGGAAACCTGCAATGGAAGTCAGGAATGATTTGTATTTGTTCTTTGGCTTAGGGCATATAGCAACTGAAATGATAGGGGATGATAGACCCTATTCATTGGTTCTAGGGATGATTTCCAGTTAAACCAGGTCATTGGGAATGGTGCCCAAATTGACCTATAAAAATAAGTATTATTTATTATTTTCAAATATAACTTTAGGTGACAACATCTCCTCAATACTTGGATATAGAGCCCCTCTCTCCGTCATGATGGTAGTGTCTGTGGCGGCGGCTTTGATCACAATCACAACCACAACAACGACCACAAAAAATACAATGATGATAAAATTGTAAAATACATTAACGAGGACAATAACCATGATGATGTATTAATTGATGATGATGATTATGATGATCACAATGATGATAACCATAAAATTTTAAAATATAGTATTTTACAATAAACATATTTAAAATTTTTATATATTATAAAGAGTGGACAATATATTAGTATAGTGTTAAAAAAATATTTATATTATTATTAATTGATGATGATGTTTACAAAGAATCTATGATGATGATGATGATGGTGATGATGTGAGAGTGGTAGTGACAACAAAAATGATGATGATGAAAATATGACAATGAGGATAAAATTTTAAAATACAATAGCAACAATGATGACAACGAAAATTATGGTATATTAATTGATGATGATGATGATGATGATGATGATGAATGGTATATAACCTTGTAATGATTATAGAAAACAGTGGGATGAGGGTTGTTATTTACCCATTCTCTCAACAACGACTTTATAACAACCATGGTAAGATTCAATTTAAATTTTAATGTAACAACCTTGGTCAAAAATCCATGTAATAAAGTTAATAAAGGAAAAATAATAACTAATATCGTGGGACAGGTATTCCAAGATGAATGCTCAGAAAAAAATCCTAGTGTAGGTGTTCATTTGGTTTATTATGGATAGTGGAAATTGGCAAAGGCTTTGAAAAGACAAGAGGCATTAATTGGCATTTTATTTATGAAAATAATGGAAATTAGGAGAAAGGAAGGTGAAAGTTCACAAGTTGTGTGTGAGGAGGAAAAAAATGAAAATAATGGAAAGTTGAAGAAATTAGAGGCCTCATTGATAAAAATGTTTCTGAGAAAAACTACACATATTTTGTTAGTGTTAGCTTTTGACAGTTCAGTTTTGGAGCTCTCACTCTATTCTCTCTCTTACCCTTGGAAACTTAGAGTATTATTGGAGCACTCTAGCATTGGAGCAAGAAAAGAAAAGGAATGAAAAATAATGCAAAAAAAAGAAAATATCAAGAAATGAAAAGTGGGATCAAGCAACTACAACGAGATTACTTGAAGGTATCGAGTTGAATGTGTGATTTCCTTGCTATTTTTGGCATTCATGTGTGTTTTTGGTTCTCTTGTTGTCATTGGCATGGGTTTTTCTAGGTGTGATAGTAATTTTTAGCTTTATGTTTCCATTTTAAAATAGCCATGGTGTGATGGGGTTCTCTTTTACTTGGTTGAGCTGGATTACCAGATGGTTTCGAAACTGAGTGGGGTGGTATTTGGAGGAAACACAAGGCCTAGGAATCCCTGGATCATTGAAGGTGGGATTGTGGTAAAGCATGATTGTGTATTCCCTCATTAGGCCTAGGAATATTCAATCAGTGAATGGTGAGATATACGGTAAGGCCTAAAGGGTGGAGTCTCATTGGACCTATGGATCTTTCACCAAAACCTTGAGGAATGTTTCTGTCTTCACCCTTAGGATTTACCATATATCCCTCCATTACCGATTAAGGGATTCCAAGGCCTTTGGGCATTTTCCTGATACCACCTCACCCAGATCCGAAATATTATGGGAATCCAAAGCTCAAAATCGAGAACAATCCCATCACACCATGGATATTTGGAAATGGAAATTCTAAGCTAAAATCCATTGTTGAAACCCGACATAATCCATGCCAATCACAACAAAAGAACCAAATACCAACTTGCACATACCATGCATGTCAAAACCAGCAAGGAAATCATACATGCAACGTGTTACCTACAAGTATTATCACTGAAGCTACTTGATCCTTTCCTTCCTTTTCTTTCCTTGATTTTCCTTTCTTTCTTTCTTTCTCCTCTTAATGCTTTCTCCTCTTTAAGACTAATTCTAAACCTGAATTGAAAAAAAAAAATTTACCAACTAATGCTATGAGGTATTTTTATTGATGTGGCCTCTAATTTCTTGAAATTTCCATTATTTTCCTTCATTTTCCTCCTCACATGAAACCTATGACCTTGTGACCTTATTTTTCTCCTAGTTTCCTTTATTTTCATAAATAATGTGCCACAATAACCTTTTGCCTTTACAAATCCTTAGCCATTGCCTTTTCCAATTTCCCCTTAGCCATAAAACACAACAAGTGAAGCCCACTAGGATATTTTTCCCAACATTCATCTTGGAATAAGTGTCCCTTGCCCATGGTATTATTTGACCTTTATTAACTTTTATTACATGAACTTTTAACCCTGAGTTGTTACGACCCTCCCCCTTAGGACAACACCATCCTTGGTGTTAAACCACACCTGTACCCAAAAAAACCGTTGAGAAGAAAAAACATACTTCCTATGGAGATTTATAACCCAACTCATTTTCGTATATAGAATAATAACCTTCTCGAAGCAATATCGCCATTACAAACATGAAAATGTGACATCCATACCACTTATTGGAGCTTTATAACTTAGCTCGTTTCGGTATTTACAATGGAAACCATACATAAATATGTACAAGTACCAAAACTCATTTACCTTCACTGGGAAACAATGAATGATACATAGCCTACATCTTATCACCCATCTTCCATGTAGCTTCATCAGGCCCAAAGTCTTCCAGTTGAATTTAACCTGCTCGAGTGCTCTATTCCAGAGCACGAGATGTTTCCACTGCAATATGCATTGAGGTTCTAGCTGAAATTATCCTTATTGCTCCACCTACAATACAAACCAATAAATAACATGATCAACATCCTTTACATATATTTTAAGAAATAAAACAATAAAAACATTATGAACTTTCATTGTTAGAGGAAGTGCAAGTTCGTAGGCCATTGGTCCAATCCTCTCAAGGATCTCAAAAGGCCCGCAATACCGTGGTGCCAACTTGGCACATGATCTGATCCTTAAGGATATCTTATTGGGATTGATGCAAGTATACACATGCCTACCAACCTGAAACTCCATAAATTCCCTATGCTCGTCTACATAACTTTTCTGCTTGTCCTGTGCTGCCTCTAGATTCTTCTTTATAACCTGCATTTCTTGTTCCATATCTGTGAACATGTCTATTCTAATAAGTACCCTGTTCACTAGATCACTCCAGTTGATGGAAGTGTTACAAATCTGCCCATACAGTGCCTCAAATAGACTCATCCACAGTGACTCCTCATAATTATTGTTATATGCAAACTCAACCAATGGAAGGTATTCCTACCATCTCCTTTGTTGATGCATGCCATACATCCTTAGCATATCCTCCAGTATATTTTTTACCGTCTCTATTTGTGCATATGACTATGGATGATAAGATATGTGGATGATAAGTTGTGTTGAAGGCCGAACCTATCACCAATCCTGCAAAAAAAATCTTCCAAAAATTGGAAGTGAACTTGGCATCCCTGTCTGACACAATCTTCTTCTGAACACCATGAAATCTCATGATCTCCTTGATGAAGACCTTTGCTACCTCACTAGCTAAATAAGTAGTCTTCACTAGAATTAAATGAGCTACCTTAATCAACATGTCTACCACAACCATGATAAAATCATGTTGCCTCGATGTCCTCGGAAAACCTGTAATGAAATCCATGGAAATTACTTAATCCAAATATCCTGCCACAAACTCGGCCACTTCCTTCTTCAAATTTGACCAATAGTAGAATTTCTTTACTGTTGGAAACGTCTTCTGATATCTTGGGTGACCTTAATATGGTTTAACATTAAAATTCCTCAAGATAATATTCTTGAGTTCAATTTCATCCGAAACATAGATCATGTCCCTAAATCTCACTAAACCATCTTCTGTAAGATTATAATCCACATTGTGATCACATGTACCTTGTTGTAACTTGTGCATAAGCTCCATGTACCTTTTATCATGTTGTCCTACCTGTAAGATTTGATCTTGTAAATTTTTCCCATATGAGCTCACTACTGCAACATGGTTCAACTATACTTTCCTGCTGAGAGCATATGCAACCATGTTATCCTTTCCCTTAATGTACTTGATCTCAAAGAAAAACTCACTAAGGGTAGCCAACCATCTCACTTGCCTGGGATTCAAATTCGGCTAGTTAAACATATATCTTAATCCAATGTGATCGATCATCAACACAAACCTCCTACAAAGAAGATAATGTCTTCACATCTTTAACACGTTAATAATAACTTCCACCTCAAGTTCATAAGTCACATAGTTCTTCTCATGCTCATTCAGCTTCCTGGACTCATAGCATATTGCATGTCCCTCCTACATAAGGACTCCAAAAATCTCTCTCTTATCAAAATTTCTACATACTATGAACTCTTTGTCAAGATCTACAATCTTTAACACTAGAGAATTGGCTAGAAACTGCTTCAACTTCTCAAAACTTGTTTCACACTCCTCTATCCATTCAAAATTCTTACTTTCCTCTACAATTATGTAATATGATATGAAATGCGTGATAAGTTCTTGATGAACCTCTTGTAGTAACCTACTAAGCCCATGAATGATATGACTTCCTCCACATTTATAGGGGTTGGCCACTCCATGAGAGCCTTTATCTAGTGAGCCCTGGTATTGCACCAAGAGTGCTACAACTCCTAAGGCTACTCTACTTTACTTTATCAACCCGGTTTTAGTACGAAATTTGAGGTGACAGTGATATATACACAAGAAATTAATTCTACTCATGCCATACTCTTCTGAGTCCTATGAAAGGGTGATATTGCTAGGGTTTTTGAGTGAAGTCCGTCACACTTCTAAATTAGAGCTAGAACTTCAAATGAATCAAACCCATTAGCATGAATATACATATAGTTATTTTTCAAGTAAGGAAATATAAAATTTAGGCTATTGCAAGCATGGAAAATTTTAGGGGCTAATATTCACAGGTGGGCTAATTTTCCATGGTTTTTCCAAAAAAAAGATTCGCCAATTTCCATTTTTTATAAAAATGATTCGCCCAAATTTTATAATATAAAATTATTTTACATTAAAAATCACCAACACTATATAGAGAGTATATATAATATCATTATAAATTTTAATTTTTTTACAAATACATCAATAAACATTTATAGTTTTCATATTAGGGACTAGTGAGATTCACCAATTTGTTAAACTTCAAGATAATTTTCCATCCTTAAAATTTTCCTTGATTGCAAGAAATAGAAGTAAACTAGGCAACATTCATGAAGTAAATTTCTAAATTGAAATTGCAGAAAGGAAGGCTAATCTAATCACACATTTCTCAGCCAAATGGATTAGTAAACTCTAACTATTTTATCCTTAACTGGTATGCTTTAATAATGCATCTAGTCAGGGGATAACTATTCTTGTAAATACTCTATTTTGCAACAAAATAAGGAGGTGTTAAGGTCACTTATGAAGGTATTGGACTCATGGATTCAAATTTTAAGGTGCCTTGGAGGTTGTGGTAGGGTTAGGTGAGGTGGAAGATGGTTTCTGGGCTGAAGGAGAGGCTAACTCACGCTGCTACTACATGATGTACTGTCAATGCTACAAGAAATAGGACGAGGGTGTTTTGAGGCCAAAATTTATGAGGAAATGGGTAGGGAAGGTGAAATGAAGGTGTATTTAGGTGGATGGAAGGTGGCCAACCCATTTGAAAAGCTCTAAACTTCTTTCAAAGCCTGTCTTGCACTTCTAGGGTTACTCTCGATGTGGTGTTGAAAATCTCAAAAATAGGGTCGAGGGTGATTTTGTTGAAACATAATTATGTATTCAAACAGAAATATAACGTAGTATTATCAACATGTTCATGAAAAATATATCAACCTATTTATTCTTTCCAAGAAATCATAAAATGAAGAGAAATTTTTAGCCTATGGTGAATATCTTCCCTCCTCAATCTCCAACGAAAGAGGTGAGAGAGGGAGGCTTTGAGACATATATTTTGGAGTTTATATGTTGCAGTAGCATGATATACAATAGCCTAACAAAAACAAATTTGAAATTGACGAAAACCAAAAATAGTAAAATGAAATGTAAGCAAACTAGCTAAAACTCATGAAGTAAACTAGCTACAATGGCATAAAAATAAACATAAATACACAAGAGAGAGATTTATGCCAATGGATTGGGCCCTAACCCACAAGATCAAATCTTTGAAACTATATCTTTGAAGGAAAAACTGAGTACTCATTTTATTTCAGAAAGAGTCTCATTACATAACCACGTAAGTCTCAAAATTCTATCACAAGAGCTAAGAGTCTACTAGCTTCCTCCATAATTCGAATCCTAATGAAATATTTATCTTCCCTATTAACCTAAAGGGTAGCTACCAACAACTCCCTAAAAATTAGGTGATGTGTCCCCTTTGATCGCAAGAGAAGTGGAGCTTTGGTGCCCTTGATCTTCCACTTGCTTGGCTGCCTTTTATTTCAAGTCGTTGGAGGGAATCTCAAGGATACCTTGGTTTCCTTAGGAGTTAAGAGGGTGGAAAACCATCCCATAATCTCTCCTTATTTTCTACTTCAAGCTTTTATTGTACAATCTTCAACAAAAATGGAATATATTTGTGATTATCCTGCATTTAAACCATATTAGGCATTTGAAGTATGACAAGCCTTAATCACCATCTACACTAAGAAAAATATGACAATAATGTAATTAAATGTGAGAAAGAGAGACTAATAAGGCTAAAAATGTGACAATTAACCCCTCCAATTATACCTAATGATGGTGCTCATCATCATCCCTACCAAATGGTTTCTCATCCTCTGAGCAACTTAGTCCTCCCTCTTCATTTCTTTCAGTGCTTTATTGGCCCCTATGACTGCCTAAGGAATAAGTGAAGGAGTTCCTTCAGGAGGGTAGAATCCAACATTATTTTTTGCCTCCTCCCATTCTCTGTTTTCCTCATCTTGGTTTTTTCCTTCACCCATTTCCAGCAGCAAAGGTGGATTTAGTTTCAAGCCAAGCCATAGTATTTTCATTTCCTGCATAGCCCTCTTGTATAATGGTGCCCTTTCTAGGGCACTCCTAAATCTCTCTAGGTGATCTGAAAATAGTCTGGATAACTTGTTATGTATTTCAATAACCTCCCACTCAGTTTAACAATTAAATGATCTAGCTTGTACTTAACAATTTGCGAAATTTATGCTTGAAAGTGGTGTATGATTTTTAACTATTTATGTGTCTTAATTTCATTTGTTCTTGCTGAAATTTAACATGTATAACAGAAAAATAATGCAGAAATAAAAAATTTAAACACAACAGAAAAATTAATCTAGGAGTTCACCCGAATCTTGTGGGCTACGTCTCCTTTGAGCTTTTTCATCTTGACTCAACTCCTTAGGATTATGTTAAGGTTTCTTTTACAAGTTCCACACTGGATACTAAACTGATCCAAAGAGCTAATAATACCATCTATATCCCTCTCATGGCTTTCCAAACTCTGCAAACATATTTAGGCTCCCTTTGACACGATTCCTTATGTCAGTGCTTTGAGCTACTCTCAGCTTCTACATGGCACAAAATCCTTTAGAATTTTATTCTGTCACTGAAACCACTCCTTCTGTATCTAGCACACATCATACACCAAATATCAACTGATAGATTTCTCAAAACGAGCACTGCATCCCCAAACTAGGCTATCCTCCACGGTTTGCCCAAGGCTTCCCAAAAATTCACATCAGCTTCTTGAGCTCTATAAGTTAAAAAAATGTTCTGAAACCATTTTTATTGGTTCCAAAATGTATTAAATATTTAATATATACTATTCATTCATCAAAAATTTCCTCCGGCTACTCCGGTTTTGCCTCCAACACTTGTCAGGACCCCTTGGCACTAGGGTCACTGAAAACTTCTCTGCTGGGTTTTATACCTCTATAAGTCCTCAAAAATTTGTGAAACATCTGCCATTAGATTCAAAATTATATTTCAAGTCAATAATTACTATTGTTTCCCTGCATATGGTCTCTAGCTACTCTCGCTAGGCCCTACACTGCTGCTGGAAAAAGTTGGCACTAATGGCCCTTGGAACTTTACTGAAGCTTTTAAGCCTTCAAAAGTTATATACAGGTTCTAAAAACCATATCATTAGATTCATAGCATCTGAAATATCCAATTTTGACTATTGGATCTCTGGATAAGGCCTCTAGCTCCCCTGGCTAGGCCTCAAACCGATTTTTCCTCCTGGTGGCCCTAGTGGCCCCTTGAACTTCACGGATGTAAAAAAATTCTTAGAAGCTCTTTGATGGCTATGAAACATACTCCATTGAGTCCATAAGGTCTGAGATAGTCGAAATTGACTATTTTTTCACTCCATTTGGTCGAAAACTAAAGGAGTTATGACAAATTTTTTTTTTTGCCCATTATCCCTTAAAAACCTCCTCCAAAAATGGAGGAACTCTAGTTAGCCACTCCAAATTGGAGGAATCTCTGAAAATGGTGGAAGGCAATCCAAAATGGCAGATGGTTAGTAGGAAGCAATAAATGTTAGGGCGAGGTGGTCACATGAGCCCCCGTTGGAACCGTTGGCACTAACCACAGACTGATGGTTAACAAACTGTTGTATTAAATGTTGTCCGTAGTCGTGATCACATGACCGTGAAGACCGCGGTCACCAAACTTAACCGTCAGAACCATCGAACCAAACCTGGCATTAACATTTAATTGTCTGCTCATGTGATCACATCTCGAAGCCGTTGTGATTTGGGCCTTTAAGGCCAAGGTTGTAAGCCTTTGGTTGTATGGAGTTGAGGTTAGCCCTAAGGGGCTAGCCCTTTTAATTTTCTACCCATTTAGAATTTGAAATGACAACATGTTTACATTGGCCCGACAAGTTAAGAACTTTACCATAGCCGGGCTGGTCGGGTCACTTCTACACGAATATTCAAGTGGTGGGTTCAAATCCTGCAAACCCATGAAAATTTTGCCAACCTTCACACCTCGGTCTGGGGCCATGTGGTAGCCTTTGGGTAGGCCACATGGCACCCACTGATTGGCCTCCAAAATCATATAAAAAAATCAACTTTTGGCTTACAATTTTTTTAATAAAAATGGCATAGTCAACTTAAGTCAAAAGTCATATTTTGGAGTTTACTGGGCATTTTCAAACCTTAATAACTTCTGCATACGACCTTTGTTTTGCGAATTGTTCATGACACCAGAATCACAGTGACGAGACCTTTCTGGTCATTTATGTTGCAACCATTTCTTAGCACTTTTATTTTTGAGAATTTTTTAAAACTTGGACATGATCACCTGATCACACCTCCCCACTGGGAATATTTTGGACCCAAAAATACTGATATATTGATCTGTATAGTAGATGAGAGTACAACACCCTTTTCTATTTAGCCTCCAAACACTTGCCTTGCATGGCTAGTGACTTTGAACCACAACTAGAAAGCAATTGATACTTCCCTTCCTGGATGCGCTTGTCCTCCTGTCTAGAACTGTCTTTCTTGCACTCACTTAGAAATTTCTGGTGAGAAATTTGCAGAAGGAAATAGAACAGCGTTTCTTTGATCAATGATCCAAGGTGGCTGAAAAAAATGAGAGATTACAACATAAAATACATGCATACAACCGAAATTTGCATATGTACAAAGGAGTATGTCTTATTGTGTTAAGAAGTCCATCCACTTCTTACCAAGCCACTTCCATGGCGAATTTTGTTGTTGCAACTCTTCTTCTTGTGAAACTTCCATTTTCACATCAATAATGGAATCCTTGATTTCACCTTCGCCAATATTTATGTCCTCTTGCTGCATGTGCTTGGGACAACTAGTTGGATGCACAGTCCAACAATGGGAAACAACATGTCCCTTATTCTGGAAATATGTGCAAATCTTATGCACCTTCTTTGAAATTTTCCTTTGCCTCATCTACTTCATGTATGCTTTCTTCCTCATCCAGCATCTCGAAACATCATGGTTAAATCTACCACAATATGTACAACAAATCTTTCTTCCATTTAAGCATGCAAAATTATCATGCCTTGTAGAAACACAATCAAATTGATCATGGGTAGATTTATGCCTATTCTGCTACTTTGCATGTTCATTCTTTGCCTTCATGAGGAGATGAACTAGTAGAGGCTCCAGCTTTCATTTTCAGACTAACATCATCGTTCTTGTCTTGAAAACTGTCTGAAATCGCATGCTTTCCATAAGCTGCATGTCTACCATATTCTTGCTGCAACAAAGGCTTAACGCAATGGCAATCATCTTGGAAACAAATTTGACATATTTTCGTCTTAGAAATTGGAAAAAAAGTTCTCTTTGAAGTAGCCTCATATGCCTTCATGTATTTGGATTCTTCGCCATTAAATTTCACATTAAATAGGATCACCCATACCTTGTGCATGCTTTCCTAAACCCTTGCCTTCATAGCCCATTTTAATCATTAACTTGGATCATATACCTCTCGTATGCTTTTTGAAAGAACCAACACATCTTTCTAATGAGGAAACTGAAGACAAATTAGAATGGATTACCTCTTCTTCACACATGTTCTTGGTCAAAGCCTCTTGGGCTTGATGGAGCTGCATCTCCATATCATGCAATATTTGAATAATTTATTCCTTCTATTGCTTCATAGCAAACAATTTCTCACGAAGTTCAGTGGTTTCTCTTCTATCTTCAAACAGAATCTGCACCATGTCCTTCAATATAATAAAGTCACGCTTCATACCTTCATCGAAGAATATTGTGAAGGAGGAAACCTAACTTGTAGAATTTTTCATTATGATGTCAATGAACAAAATTAACTTCAACAAAGTTCTAAAATATTTCAAAACAAATGAAAAATATTTTTTAACCAAATGGATATAGAGACAAACTCTTATTCAAGCAACCAAACAACAAACAAACTCCATGAACTTCTTAACAAACAATTGTCAAGAGGGTTTGTGTTCCAAGGGTGACCTTTAGGTCCTTTGGGGTAAGGAATATTCCTTCAGCCTTTTATTCCTTTTTATCCTCTCTAGGACTTATCTAATCAGTAGCTATCCCTTCACCTCCAACAAACTCAAAAAACAGTCAATTTGCAAGTAGTAAAACAATCAATCTTTTACACTATTTAAACACCTTTCAAGTTATACAAGCAAAAAATTAAGCAATAGCTTGCTCTGTCAATCAAGAAACCAAGTGCTTTGATACCAACCTGATCTGAAAATGGTCTGGATAACTTGTTATGTATTTCAAGAACCTCCCACTCATTTTAATAATTAAATGATCTAGCTTGTACTTGACAATTTGTGGAATTTATGCTTGAAAGTGGTGTATGATTTTTAACTGTTTATGTGTCTTAAGTTCATTTGTTCTTGCTGAAATTTAACATGTATAATAGAAACATAATGCATAAATAAAAAATTTAAACACAAAAGAAAAATTAATCTAGGAGTTCACCCGAATCTCGTGGGCTACGTCTCCTTTGAGCTTTTTCATCTTGACTCGGCTCTTTGGAATTATGGTAAGGTTTCTTTTACAAGTTCCACACTTAACTCCAATGGATACCAAATTGATCCAAAGGGTTGAGAATACAATATATATCCCTCTCATGGCTGTCCAAACTCTACAAACAGATTTGGGCTCCCTTTGATACGATTCCTTCTGTCGGTGCTCTGAGCTACTCTTAGCTTCTACATGGCACAAACTCCTTCAGAATTCTATTTCTGTCACTGAAACCACTTTTGTTGTATCTAGCACACATCAGACACAAAATATCATGTTAAGTCCCTATATTAATAGTGTAGTCCTTTGTTATGTTAGTGTAGCCCCCCTTATTGTTATTGTTGTACCTCTGTAATCCCCATATTGTTATTATTGTTCCCTTACATTATTATTGTTAGGTCAGCTAGGATTACATTGTGGCCCCATGGACTCCTATATATAGAAAGGAGTTTTTTTCATTTGTATCATCCAAGAATTGTTCATTCATGTATTGGAGGTTTCCCCCTCGAAGTGGCTTATTTATAAGGCGTTAATATCTCTTTTCTTCTATCTTTGGAGCTGGTTTCACAACATTTGGTATCAGAGCTTTGGATTCTAGGGTTTTGTTGCTCCAAATAGGTCATTATGGCATTTTCGCTATAACTTTTTTTCTACGACGGTTCAAAAGGTGAAATTTTTAGAGTGCAAAGCCAAAATCTTGAGGAACATCTTCACAAAATTTTATAGCTTGGTTCGTAACATTTTCAACGATATGATCTATGGAAGTTAGGGCTTTTTGCAGGCTCTTGAATTTCACTCAAAAAGGTCATCGCGGAATTTTCACTATAAATTTTTTTCTACGAAGGTTCAGAAGCTGAAATTTTTATAGTGTGAAACCGAAATCTCGAGGAACATCATCGCAAAATTTTAGAACTTGGTTCGCAAATTTTTTGGAGATATGATCTGTGGAAGTTAGGTTTTTTTCAGGCTCCTGAATTTCATCTCAAAGAGGTGATCGTGGGAAAACATTCATAAATCTCTCCCTGAGCATTGGATTGGAATTATGTAAAACGTTACTGGAATTAAACAGACTGTAGTTTCATGTCTATAAATTTTAGAGCCAAAGGAGCAAATAGTAACATGTGGCAAGTCATACAAGTTCGCTCTATTGAACTAGTCCATAATTAGGTCATTGTGGGAGATTGGCCATAAGAATCCAAATTAGGTCAAAATATGGCATTCGAAAGAGGATTTTGAGGGCTACTGCGGTGCCAAATTTCAGTTATTAAGGATCCAAAATCACATAGATAATTCAGTTTAAATATCGAGCTTCCCAAAAGCAAGAAAAAGGTGTGTATTTGGTTTTTAAAATTCCATAACATTAGCTTGAAAAAGCAGTTTGAAGTGATTCCAAGGGAATATTTTAGAATTTTTATTAGTATTGGGTTCTATAATGACTCAAAAAATAAATTCCAAACCCATTAAGCCCTCAAAAATCTATACTATGACGCATGAAAAAGAAGAATTGCAGTATGAGATTTCAAAATTACGGTACCAAGTGCAACAAATTTAGACCTTACGAAGAGAAACCGAAGATGACATAGATGGTTTAAAAGAAAAAATGGAGGCAAATTTGGATGGTTTTAAGGATCAAATAATAGCTAATATGGATGATTAATTAGTGGAATATCACATCGAGCATCAACAACAAGTTCTCCAACTCTCAAAGGATAACCTAACTTTGGTGCATGATCTAATGAAACAACAAGAAGATCAACATCACATTGAAAGAAGTTCTGAAGTAGTCACAGAAACAAGAACTCGACAAGTATGAACAATTTCAAAGTATCTCAGCAAGTGGAAGAACTTTCCTGTAGAATATTCCACATGGGAAGATGAGAATTTTATACAAAAGTATCAAGAAATAATCAAGCGTTGAGGACAACACTTGTTTGAAGGAGAGGGGCATGTTAAGTCCCTATATTAATAGTGTAGTCCCTTGTTATGTTAGTGTACCCCCCCTTATTGTTATTTTTGTACCCCTGTAACCCCCATATTTTTATTGTTGTGCCCTTACATTATTATTGTTAGGTCGGCTAAGATTACATTGTGGCCCCATGGACTCCTATATATAGAAAGGAGGTTTTGTCATTTGTATCATCCAAGAATTGTTCATTCATGTAATGTATTGGAGGTTTCTCCCTCGAAGTGGCTTATTTATAAGGCATTGATATCTCTTTTCTTCTATTTTTGGAGCTATTTTCACAACATTTGGTATCAGAGCTTTGGATTCTAGGGTATCGTTGCTCCAAACAGGTCATCGTGGCATTTTTACTATAAAAAATTTTCTACGAAGGTTCAGAAGGTGAAATTTTTAGAGTACGACGCCGAAATCCTGAGGAACTTCTTCCCAAAACTTCAAAGCTTGGTTCAAAATATTTTCGGCGATATGATCTGTGGAAGTTAGGACTTTTTGTAGGCTCCTGAATTTCACTCAAAAAGGTCATTGCAGAATTTTTGCTATAACGTTTTTTATACAAAAGTTAAGAAGCTGAAATTGTTAAAGCGTGAAGCTGAAATCCTGAGGAACATCATTACAAAATTTCAGATCTTGGTTCACAATATTTTTGGAGATATGATCTGTGGACGTTAGGTCTTTTTCAGGATCTCGAATTTCATCTCAAAGAGGTGATCGTGGGAAAATATTCATAAATATCTCTCTGTGCATCGGATTGGAATTCTGTAAAACGTTACTGGAATGACACAGACTGTAGTTTCCTGTCTATAAATTTCAGAGCCAAAGGAGAAAACAGTAACAAGTGACAAGTCATACAAGTTTTCTCTACTAAACCAATCCATAATTAGGTCATTGTGGCAGATTGGCCATAAATTTGCCTTGAAGAATCCAAATCAGGTCAGACCTATGGCATTCGAAAAGGATTCTGAGGGCTACTACAGGGCCAAATTTTAGTTTTTGAGGATCCAAAATCACATAGATAATTAAGTTTCAATATCAAGCTTCCCAAAAGAAAGAAAAAGGTGTGTATTTGGTTTTTAAATTCCATAACGTTTGTTTGAAAAAGCAGTTTGAAGTGATTCCAAGGGCATATTTTAGAATTTTAATCAATATTGAGTTCTATAATGCCTCAAAAAAATAATTCCATACCCATTAAGCCCTCAAAAAGCTATACTATGATGCATGAAAAAGAAGAAATGTAGTATGAGATATCAAAATTATGGTACCAAGTGCAACAAATTTTGATCTTATGAAGAGACAATGAAGATGACATAGATGGTTTAAAAGCATAAATGGAGGCTAATGTGGATGGTTTGAAGGATCAAGTAATAGCTAATATGGATGATAAATTAGTGGAATATCAAATCGAGCATCAACAACAAGTTCTCCAACCCTCAAAGGATAACCTAACTTTGGTGCAGAATCTAATGAAACAACAGGAATATCAACATCACATCGAAAGAAGTTATGAAGTAGTCACAGAAACAAGAACTCGACAAGTACGACCAATTTCAGAGTATCTCAGCAAGTGGAAGAAATTTACTGTAGAATATTCCACATGGGAGGATAAGAATTTTATACAGAAGCATCAAGAAATAATCAAGCGTTGAGGAAAACACTTGTTTGAAGGAGAGGGGCATGTTAAGTCCCTATATTAATAGTGTAGTCCCTTGTTATGTTATTGTAGCCCCCCTTATTGTTATTTTTGTACCCCTGTAACCCCCATATTGTTATTACTGTGCCCTTACATTATTATTTTTAGGTCGGCTAGGATTACATTGTCGCCCCACTATGATTACATTATGGCCCCATGGACTCCTATATATAGAAAGGAGGTTTTTTCATTTATATCATCCAAGAATTGTTCACCCATGTAATGTATTAGAGGTTGCCCCCTCGAAGTTGCTTATTTCTAAGGCATTGATATCTCTTTTCTTCTATTTTTGGAGCTGGTTTCACAACATATCAACTGATAAATTTCTCAAAACAAGCACTGCATCCCCAAACTAGGCTATCCTCCACGGTTTGCCCAGGGCTGCTCAAAATTTCGCATTATCTTCTTGAGATCTAGAAGTTCTCAAAATGTTCTGCATCAAATTTCATTGGTTCGAAAATGTCTTAAATATTCAATATAGAATATTCATTCATCAAAAATGGCCTTCGACTACTCCGGTTTCGCCTCCAACACCTGTTGGCACCCCTTGGCACTAGGGTCACTAAAAAATTCTCTGCTAGGTTTTTGACCTCTAGAAGTCCTCAAAACTTTGTGAAACCTCTGAAATTATATTCATAATTATTTTTACAGTCAATAATGACTACTGATTCCCTGCATATGGTCTCTAACTGCTTTGGCTAGGCCTTGTACTGCTGTTGGAAAAAGTTGGCACTAATGGCCCCTGGAAATTTACTGAAGCTTTTTTGCCTTCAAAAGTTCTCTATCGGCTCTAAAAACCATATCATTAGATTTAGAACATCTGGAATATCCAATTTTTACTATTGGATCTCTAGGTAAGGCCTCTAGCTCCCCTAGCTAGGCCTCAAACTGATTTTGCCTCCTGGTGGCCCTAGTGGCCCCTTGAACTTCATGGATGTAAAAACATGATTAGAAGCTCTCTAATGGCTCTGAAATATACTCCATTGAGTCCATAACGTCTGAGATAGTTGAAATTGACTATTTTTGCACTCCATTTGGTCAAAAAATGAAGGAGTTATGACAAAAAAAAAATTCCCAATATCCCTTGAAAACCTCCTCCAAAAATGGAGGAACTCCAGTTAGCCACGCCAAATTTGAGGAATCTCTAAAAATGGTGGAAGGCACTCCAAAATGGCGAATGGTTAGTAGGAAGCAATAAATTTTAGGGCGGGGTGATCACATTACCCCCTACCAGAACCATTAGCACTAACCACGGACTGACGGTTAACAAACCGTTGTATTAAATGTTGTTCGCAATCGTGATCACATGACCATGAAGACCGTGGTCACCAACCTTAACTTTCGGAACCATCAAGCCAAACTTGGCATTAACATTTAATTTTCCACTCATGTGATCACATCCCAAAGCCGCTGTGGTTTGGGCCTTTAAGGCTAGGGTTGTAAACCTTTGGTTGTATGGAGTCGGGGTTAGCCCTTTTAATTTTGTGCCCATTCAACATTTGAAATGAAATCATGTTTACATTGGCCCAATAGGTTAAGAAATTTACTATATTCGAGCCGGTCGGGTCACTTCTGCATGAAGAATCGGGTGGTGGGTTCAAATCTTGCAGACCCACGAATATTTTTCCAACCTTCACACCTCGGCCTGGGGCCACGTGGTAGCCTCCGGGCAGGCCACGTGGTACCCACTGATTGGCCTCCAAAATCATATAAAAAAATCAACTTTTGCCTTATATTTTTTTTATAAAAATGGCATAGTCAACTTAAGTCAAAAGTCATGTTTTGGAGTTTACTGGGCATTTTCAAATCTTAATAACTTATGCATACGACCTCTAGTATGTGAACCGTTCATGGCACTAGAATCGCAGCGACGAGACCTTTCTGGTCATTCAGGTTGCAACCATTTATGAGCACTTTTATTTTGAGAATTTTTAAAAAGTTGGACATGATCTCCTGATCACTAGGGTATGATATTCCATGTTTCTGAGACTAAGAGGGAGGCCATTCTACCTTATTTGACTTTCCATTACACATTCATTTCCAAAAAACCTAGAAATATCATCAAAATGTGCAACAGCTTGTTCTTGTGTGTTGTGGTACTTGTTTGCAAAGCTGGCATCATTATGTATCATGGGGTGATTATTGATGACTCCCCTAGGGTTCAATAATTCTACCCTTATGTGTAGCAGCTCTCCTTTTTCTCTTATCATCACCTTCTTTACTTCCTCTACTCTTGCTTCCTCATTTACCATCCAAGAATATAATGCCATTAACTACATACCTCCCAACCTAGGGTTAGGGTCCCAAATGTTGAAGTCTGTCAAAATAAGATTATGCATGTAGAATTATGCCATTTTGGCCTTGTTTCCCATGTTAGACTGATTGAAAAAGTCAATGAGTTGTGTGAATTTCTGAATAGGTAAGGACCCATGAGAGGCTAATGTCTTAATATAAAATTTGAGCCACTATTCTATGAGGTAGATGGCATAAGATTTTGATGGATATCTGTGTTGGATGGCCTCCATGCACAAATCTTCCATGGTGGAAATTTTTTGTCTTTTTGCCGAAGTTGACTTTTCAATCTTACATTCTCCTCCTATGTTTCATGAAGCTACTCTTTCAACATGGATTCTATGAGTTTAACATCAGACAAATCCCTTTCCAACTCAATCACCTTCTCCTCCATGATCCCTATGTCATGTACACCTTTTGTTGTAGCAATTTTCATCCAATGATGAGTGTGTGCTCTTTCTTGTTCTAACTGATAAAATAAGGGGACTGCAAGCTTCTGAGGAATCATTCTTCCCCCTTCAATAAATGTATAGTAAGAATTGATATTTGGCTAAGGGATAGGGTGTGAAACTGCTGATATATCTTTAGGGACAGATTTTGGGGAGGTAAGCTCCTCCTTTTTCTCCTTTTCTTCCTTCCATTTGGCATCTTTCCCTTCAAGTTCTGCTTCTTTCTCAACTTCTTAGGCCTATTTCCCACCCATGGGTGCCTTATCTCCCTCCCCCATGGATTCTTGCTCGGTTTCTGGCACTAATGGAGTTTCTCGTAGCACAAAAATAATTTTTTGTAGAAAAATCTATTTTTCCTATAGCAAACCCTCCCTTACTTGATTTTCCTTCGTTTATCTCTTTTGATGATTTTTGGGGGTTGGTATACGTGTAGGGGATTCCAACCTAGATGAATGTCTCCTCTTATAGGTCACAGGTGTCCTCTCAGGTGAGGTGAACCCTTGAACTTTCCATTCCTACAACCTTATCTCATCATCCTTTTTCAGTGACTCCTCAATTGTTATAGGGCTTTTGGTTGGAGTCGGTGGCTTCCCCTGCCTTACCCTGGCACTCTTTCTAGTCCTAAAGCACATGGGTGTTTGAATTTTTCTCTTGGCATTCACTAGTGTGCTCAAAGTGGCTAAGGTAGCAGCCACTTCTTTCTCCATTATCTCAGGTGATATGTTGGTCTGTTGAGGAGAGGTATCAGTGCCTAGAATAGGGTCTAATATTTCCTCCTCACCTTTCTTCTCTTCCTTCTTCTCCTATGTTTCTTCCTGCTCTGTTTCATCTCCATATTTTTCTTCTTCATTTCCTTCCTATGTTTCAAGGGTTTCTATGTTTTATGTTTCAACCCCCATCTCTTCTTCTTCCTCATCTTCGCCTTTTGTCTCTTTAGCCTCCCCTTATTATTTTTATTCCATTCCGCTATCTCTAAGACTAGAGGTAGAGGTTTGTCCAGTTTGGGTGGCTATAAAATCTTCCCTATCCATATCTATTAATGAGGACAAGGGCACATGGAGGTTCAATCTTGTTGGAACAGGCTTCCCTAAGCTGCGTGTTTTTATATAATTTTCTAATAGTTGGTCTTGCATAGGGGTTTTGGGCGGGTCAAAGCCCCCAATGTTTTGTAATGGGTTAAAGGGTAGCTCTAGGTTTCACAAACCATGGTTTGCGGACCATCGGATAGCAAAGGCTATGATGGTATAAATAGATAAATAGTTAGGTCTAGTAGGTAAGAATAAGTAAGATTGATGCTACATACAAACTGTTGAGATTTGTCTTGGGTTGTTTTGGGTTAGGAATCCTGCTGGTTGTGTGTGCGGAGATCCTCAGTTCTGCTATGTGTGGACTCACTGGTTGTGTGCATGGGTTGCGTCTTGGGTTGTAATTGGGTTTTTGGCTACTAATGAATGCAGAATATATTTGAATTATCTTGTGATATCTGGACTGATCGTGTTTATTACTAAAGTGCATCTGTGTTATTGATTTATGATGCGAACGTATCTATGATCTATGAATTAGCTGTGATTATAATGTTCTGTGATGGTAATTGTTGATGTGCACGTGGATGCGAATGTATTGATCTGATTTGTTAATGGTAGTAGCTTTGTTATGGTTATATGTTGATTACACTATTATATATCCATTTTGTGTGAACCTGATAGTTCAATGAAGATCTGCCTTAATTATCTACTTTCTCCCAGGGTGCAGAAACCTAGTTCCAGCACCCTCCCATACTACTTTGGGTGAGACCTTGGCCTGCAGAAGTAGGTCATTTTTGAAAGGGCCAGTAGGATAGGGGTTTTTTGGAAAACCTTAACCTCTGAACCAGGGTCAGGACCCCTCAAACCAACAAATGTTTTCGTTGCTGGGACTAGGAGCATTTTGAGAGAGAGATCAGGTAATGCCACGAAGTCATTGGAGACCTAAGAAATTGGAGCTCGAAGACTCATTTGAAAGATAGATTTAGGAATTTTCTGTAAAGAAGAATTGCAGCACGAAGATAACAACTGAAAAGTGAAGAATGAATACATTTTGATCGAAGTATATGAAATATTATTTGTAACTTTTGTGCACTAGCTCCATGAGTGGTTAGCAAGGCTTATAGACTTTAATACATGTTGGAAGGATGATCAGATTACGCAGTGGACTCTGGATCAGATTCAATAGTTGGATAAGACTGAAAATATGATCACCTGTATAGTAGATCATCGAGTGGATAGCGTGCTAGGAGGGTTTGTAACTAAATTCACAGTTGATCACTTCGTATCCTATTCTGAGGTGGAGCAAAGGTTCTTCAAAGTATTCCAGGGTAATCTCTTGCGAACATTGCCATTACTAATTAAAATATTATTGTGCAAAAAGGGTATTCTATGTAGCCACACCAAATGAATGACCTCTGATCAGAGTGAGAGTAAAACGCGAAGTGGTAAGTATTATCGAACCAACCGAGAAGGGGATAGGTCCATCTATATCCCATTAAGAGAGTCGGTTGCACACGTAGGAAGTATTCCTTCGGTTACACTACCTTCAATTCAGCATAAGGGCAAGAACTCCCCCACACCTCCACCACCACTGGAAGAATATATGGCTGCACATATGAAGCTACCAAATTTCAAGGGCGTAGGAGACGAAGATATGGACCGATTCTGGTTTGTAGCGAAATCAGTGTGGACTGCGCAAAATGTGGCTAATGATGTAGTAAAGAGGGCGCAACTATCCCTTGCCTTTGAAGGAAGGGCCCTGGATTGGTACATGGGGTACTTAAGACAGCATGTGGATCCATATATTCAAGAGATTAAGAATGCTTTAAAACAACATTTCTGAAAGTCTAAATCCTACTCCTAGTTGGGTTTTGACTTAAAAGACTTTAGAAAAGGACCCACTGAGTCGGTATGGGAGGTTGATCAATGGCTGAAGAAGGTTATCAAGGATGGGGAATTTATCAATGGCACAAGGAATGGTTCACTTCCATGCTACTACCTCACCTGCGCAGACCTATGGGTCAGTAAGCAATTGAGACGCAAGATAAAGCCTTGGAGATTACTATGAAGCTAGAAGCTACACCAAGGGACGATGACCAGTTTGGGGTACAACAAATCCAGGGAAAGATGGAGGCAATGCACCATGAAATCTAGAATTTGTGGAAGGAATGAGGAAAATAGGCTAGCCCAGACATATGGTGCATAAGACGCAGGGTGTCCGGCCACACCAAGGATCAGTGTCCTTTGCTGGCGGACTACATGTAGGCTGGGGGGCCCAGCCCATTGCGCCCTAAAGAATCTGTGGGACCAAGCGGTCTGATGTTATGGTGTGCTGACTGTCGCATAGCTAGACTACATGATACCAACCACTACCCCCATATTGGTGCTTATGTTCGAGAATTGAAGCAAAAATGGTGTTCATTCTACTCATCTATAGGGCATGACGAACATAACTATCAGACATATGACTTAATGATAGACAGAGGAAAATTATACAGGGTATAGGCTAACCCTTCTTCACCACTATCTCTCTCAAGCAGAGGAGGCTCCCTAGCCAGAAGCAGGGGAGGGGGAAGGGGTGGAGGAAGAGGTCGTGGAAGAGGGCAATTGATCTATTACAACTGTGGAGAATTAGGACACTTCGCAAGGGATTGTCTGAACCTTGTGTGAGAATATTTCTGATATTGTAGACAATTGGATCATGTGATCGAAGATTGTCCAGTACTGAGAGCGAAAATGCAGGAAAAACAATAGACACCAACGTAGAATGTGCAAAGAGTTAAGGCATAACCACATGATGAGGGACCCAGTATTAATGTCATAACACGTAGCGGCATGGATACTGGAGGAGCTGAGGAAAGGGCTGCGGCTGAACCCTTCATTCAAAAATATGTTGTCAAACATGAAATCCTGGATCTGCAGAAGGAGAAATAAACCTTCATGGAAGCTCGCAAAGACTTTACCAAGGATGAGGCATCTACCTCCAAGGCTCCAACAAGCCTAAGAGCAGACGATGAAGTTAAAACTTTCTTACAAGCATGTATGAAGCTAATACACAACCAGGAGGTAGTAGGAAATATTCAAGCACTGATATATGGCTACGCAAAAAGAATTGACCCTCTCATAGAAGTTAAGGATGTTCACAAACTATACAAGCATAAGAAACGCACTGGTTGGGAAATGCAACTAACAGTGCAGATTGGCGATTATGAGATGGATCAGGTCATCCTGGATATGGGATCTAATGCAAATGTCCTACCTAAGAAAACATGGCAGAGGATGGGAGAACCTAAGATGGAATGGTCTACTATACAGTTGTGCATGGCTAACCAACATAAGATCATACCATTGGGGAGATTGTCAAAGATTCTAGTAGATATCGCGGGAGTTAAGGTATGCGTGGATTTTGAAGTCATTTATATCGTGGAGGATGTAGACCCTTATCCTGCCCTCCTGGGACTGGATTGGGTGATAGACATGGGAGGCATTATCAAATTTAAGAAGAGAATCATGGTTTTTGAAAATGAGGTCACAAGAGTGATAGTCCCTCTAGACGCTGCGGAAGGAGAGCGGTATACAGAGCCTGTTCATGAAGAAGATGACGTAGACCATATTTATAAATTTGTCACCCGAGACAAGGATTGGATTAATCCTACAGCTAATGGTGTGCTTTTTTGGGAGAAATATAGTGAATTCCTCTCTGTTACACAACATTTTGTCACTGTCCCTGCAATCCCCATCTTGCCCATTGGAGGGTCATTTATGTGATCAATAAGCAATGTCATAATTTGCAAAGACCATCATTGTATCCCTTTGCATGAGAGTAATATTCCTTCTATTGACAATTCCCTGATCAAAGACTCAAAACCCCTATTTTTTCCTGGGTGTGAGTATTCAGTTATGCCTTCGTGCCAAAGAGGAAGATTAACACTGGGCCTCGTGCTAGATGGCACTCAGTCTCAGTTAGCCACCCGTGCCGAGCTTTTTATGGAATGTTTTTTAAAAATAGAGGCGAAGATTCCATTCCATCAACTTCGAGGATGAGTCATTGGGAGTGGTTGAACTGATAAACCATGGAATTTCTCCTTTGGTTTATGGTTTCCACCTCTTATAGGAACCTCCTAAAGGATAGACCTCCCGCCCACCTTTGTAGGGATCCTAAACTCATCCTTTTCCTCAATAAAAAGAAGATATCTCTCTTTGCATAAGCTAGCTGAACTTGGAGAATTGAACATACTGTAGTAGAACTTCTGAAGAGATAGAATAAGAAGGAATTACGTTGAGAGAGCTTGAGTCCATGATTTCTGAGAGAGCTTGAGTTCATGCCTTCATCCCATCTAAATTCCCTGAAAAACATCTTAGATGCGCTTCCGCTGAACCCCACTAGAGAAGACTGCAACGTCAAAGCTTTGGCTTTATCTCTTTCTTCTATCAATACATATACGTGACTGTTGTTTGGTTCCAATTTTGTGTTATGACATTTTTTTAATGCAATATGTTTAGCCCTCTTTGATTGGCTAATAGTTATGAATGAAGTGTTATTATGTAGTATGTTCTTCTTGTTTTCTGTTCTATGTGCAAGTATCCGAGCATGACTGTTGAAGGATTGTGACTTGCCAAGGAAGGAGCGAGAGGCCACCACCACTACAACAACGACGAAAGTGTTGGACTCCAGGTAGGTTGATCTACCACGTCCTCTTTTCATTCAGTAATTAGGAATCAAAACTCTAGCATGTCTCTTTGTTTCTAGACCCACTCTAGGGCTAGAGGGATCGTCTCTATCTGCAGAGAGGATTTACCTGCTTAAAAAATTGGCAACACCACTGGGGATCAATGTGATTTTGTTGTTTCATCTTGTTGGGTCAGTTTCAATCATTGATTTCCTTATCTACCTTTTCTGGTTTGCTTGCTTAGTTTATATCCTCTGTTCAGCTCCAGAGTGTCAAGATTGACCTGTGCTAATTAATTTTTGGTTTTTCCCTTTTTTCCCATAGTTATCTGGCTTGGCACATTTTTCCTCTGAAAATTTGCACCGATTGGCGCAAGTTACTCTTTTTTCAGTCACGAAAACCCCTGTTTGGTGCAGATTACAGCCTTACAGTCACACTGACTCCTATAGGATTTTGTTTGACCTCCTTAATGAGTCTTTTGGTCAATTGTGCTTGCTTCTGGGTTATTTTTTATGTGTAATTATGCCTTTGGGACTGTTTTGACTGTTGTCAACTTGCTTTTCTCAGTCGTTTGTCCATCTTCTTATCAGTGTAGATTGAGGCCTTAGGTTTTCTAAGTGTCTTAGTGCACTGAGCCTTCTGTTTGGAAACCAAGTCGTTTGATTATTGCCAGTCTCATTCTTGAGTCGATTTCCCTTAGTTTTCTTGATATTTTTGAGTGATTGCTTTGGTTTCAGGATCATTTCATTTCTTGATTGATTCTTTTACTTATTGCTCCAAGCATAGATTACATTGCTTGTTTTTGGATCGTTTTGAAAAAAAATTCTTGGTTTGGAAGATTGCAACATTATTTTGAGTGCTTTCTTGTGTTTGTTTTGCGTTTTATTGTCATTCAATTTCGATTCTACACAATACTCAAGCTAGTGTTTGTTTTCATTTTTTCATGTAATTAGTGCATCATGTACTTCTTTTCATTGAAAAAAAAAAAACATATTTTTCATTCTTTCTTTGCATCGAAAGTGAAATATTCTTTTGCATAACTAGCGACTGATTGTCTAGGAAAGAGTTTCATTTTCATTTGATTGTGTTAGATGCATTAGTGGATTTCTTCGCATATTGTCATTGTTTAATTTTGTTTGAGAGATCTCTATTCTTCTCATAACTAGCATTCATTGAATCGGAAATGATGTTCATTTTCATATAGCTTGCATTTAGGAAATTTGAGATCCAAATTTGATAGGGCCTTAAAATTGAAACATAATCCAAGATCAACTTTAAAATTCACTCAATTAACCTAAAGAAGTATTGAAACCTAACGAAACATTTTTCATGGTCTAGGCTAGAGACGTGTTTCGATGTCTTAAAAACTAGTAGCTGTCGTTCGCCATGTGGCTTTAGACAGCACTAGTACAGACTTGTGCTCCCCATACCATCGAGTATATAAAGGGAGACCCCTCTAGGTTCAAATCCTTTTATCCATAGGAAGTCGATTCTGCCGCCTTGTAACCATGATACACCAAACACAGCATTCGGGGAGACTACCTGCACGTATGTTAAGTCCTTGGTCATTTCTCTTTAATTTGATCACCAAGGTGTATATGTAAGTTCACATAAACCTGGTACACCCTCTTGTTTAGAGTACTTGAGTAGTCATTTTGATCTTTTCATGACTCTTGAAAAAGAGAAGAGATCATCGAGCACTACTCCTTTCATGCTCGTTTAAAATTGAAAGTGACTAGAGTCATCTTTTGCCTGTTTCTCGACTCTTAAAATGTGAAACAACACATTTGGTTTCAGTGTCATAAAATTAACTACCTACGATCACATGCCCGTTAAAATTTTTATTACTTGTACTATTTTTTTTTCCTTAGTTTTGATCTCGGAGCCCTCGATTGGTTATATTTTTTCTTTTCTTGTTTTGAAATACAGTCACGGTGGTGGAACCACCAGTTTCGTCATCCTCACTACCTCCTAGTGATATTTCTTTCTCAGACGTTTCTTTTGAAACCACTCAATCCACTAGATTTGCCGAGTTTGCACAGCCTATTCTCCCGTATGTCCTGCCTCTTGCTACTCGATCTCCTCCTGAAGAGCCAGTTGAATTCAATTGGCCTCCTTCTAGTGCTTGGTTTAGTTTTGGGGAAGAAGGATATTTTCCTCCTCTTACGTCGGGCTCACCATTTTGTTCTGCTGTCGTACCTCCCAGTCCCCATAGTATTTTTGAAGATCTTATTACAGAATCAAACATGGATTAATCTAGTCCTATTGGCAGTGAAGGAATGCATGTTTCTACAAGAGAATATCAACTTTTTCTAGAAGATGTCCCTCATGTTTCTACCTAGTCTTCTCCAACATCGGTGTCACTTCCGCCTAGATATAGGTCATTGAGTTAGATTATGTCTGGCGTTGCATCCATTGCACAATCCAATACATTTACTCCTCCTCAGAGTTCAGTCATTCCTTCGTTAGGACTATCACCTTCGACACCTGGATCATCAGTTACTGTTAAATATGTTCCAGTCCAAGCGACTGTCTATGTCGCTTCATCCACACAAGTTGTTACCACTCAGTCATTAGGATCTTTTCACACTCGCAGTTCTATTTTTCTCAATCCAACATGGCCTATTAATCCTGGTCCTAGTAGATCACAATCTAGTGCTGTGGAGGCCTTACCTGCTTCTAGTGTCATTTTCACTACTTCTGTGATTCCTGGAGGCCTTACTTTTGAAGAGTATATGTTGGTTGTTCAGCAGCAGAGCTCTCAAGGTTCACAACCCCTCCAATCTCTTGGTAATCCTCAATTCCATTAATATGATGTTGTCGGTAATCCTATTTATTCATTTCCGCATCATTATGATGTGTATGGTAATCTTATTTATTTGCCTCCTATTTATCCTCATCAAGCTATTTATGATCCTTATCAGACCGTTACTCATCTTGGACCTACCTTGCTTGTGCAAGCCAAAGGACAACCCTCATTGGGACAACCTTTAGCTCAGCAGGGCCCTACCCCTGGTCCACAGGGAAAACCATATGGTCCACAAGGCCAACCTTCACAAGGTCAACCTTTGGTCCAACATGGCCAACCCTACTATCCGTTTGGTCAGCCTCAGAATCAACTAGGACCATATTATGCTCCTGGAGGGAAAAACTATCCGCTATAGGGACAAAATTTAGCATCACAACCACCGCCACATGTTTCGTATGGTCAGAATTTTATGCCACAAGGACAACCCTATGCTCTTCCTCCAGGTCAACCTAGTTATAAGGGACAACCAGGTCCATCGCAAACATCGGGCCAAAATTTCCCACAAGGCCAACCCGGTGGCCCTCAGTACTCGATTCAACCAGCTCAGCAACCGATTCAACCTGCTCCTCAGTCAGTTCCATCATTTCAGCAGCCAGTTCTACCTACTTATAGTCAGCCAGGTTTACCCGCTCAGCAGCCTGGTCAACTTGCTCAGTCGGGTCCGCCTGCTCAACTGCAAGGTGCTTATTATCCTCAAGGTTCATATCAACCGATATATAGTGCACCCCAGGTTTCTTACCCTCAAAATCAACCTGTATATCATCAACCTCAAAGCCATGCTTACATTCCACAACAGACTCCATACGTGCTCAGCAGGGACCTCAGTGGTCTACTCCGACTCAATATCCTTGTCCTTAACCCTAGTATCAACCGAATTATCCTGCTTCTAACTCCTATGGTTAGACTGGTCTGGGACAGAATGCATGGGGACAGAATCCACCTCAGACTGGGTGGAATGTAAACACGGGTCCTTATCAAAGACCTTCGATGACTTTCAAAACTCAATTATCATTTCTTGCTATGTTTGAATTACCTAATGTGTTAAAGTTAACGAAAGATCCCATTCTTCATAACCCGTATTGGCCTCCGGTTCCAACCAAGATTCCTAGTGATTGTCCCAAATTTGAGGGAAAATCTAGTGAAGACCCCCAAGTGCATGTTATGACTTACCAGTTGTGGTGTTCCTCTAACTCTTGGGTTGACGATTATATTAGACTCTGTCTTTTCCAGCGAACTCTTACTGGTGCTGCTGCAAAGTGGTACATTGAGCTATCTCATGGCATCTTCCAATACTTCAATTCTTTAGCCATGGCATTCCTG
Source organism: Pinus albicaulis (assembly GCA_034641835.2). Classification (NCBI taxonomy): domain Eukaryota; kingdom Viridiplantae; phylum Streptophyta; class Pinopsida; order Pinales; family Pinaceae; genus Pinus; species Pinus albicaulis. Next base: position 1,625,361,258 of record CM076575.1, read on the forward strand.
ACGCATTTTCAGTTACCAGTCCGCTATGAGACCGGGACACACCTCCTCACTTCATTGAAACAGGACCGAGCTACTCATATCTCGGATAATATTCATGAGTGGCAATGTCGTCATCACATGATTGAATTTGAAATTCCTGATCATCTTCTGACTCATTGGTTCACCACCTCCTTTGTCAATGAGATTGTGAAAGACGTAGCTATGGGGGCATGTGTAACCGAGGAACAAGCCATTGCATACACTCAATACCTTGATCTTGTGTACTCTCAGTCCAGCACATTATATGATATCTTTCCTGATGCTCCTCGACCTAGAACTTCTAAACCACCAATGAATCCATCCGTCGATGGTATTATTTGTTCTGTGTTTGAGACTTCTCAGAAGTTCTCTTCTTCAAACTCTGGGAAGCCGAAGTCTGCTTCTTCCAATAATGTTGCTTCTCAGTCCATTTCAAATTATGGTAAACCCACAAAAGTTAATGTCATTCAGGCCAATCCTACAGATAATTCTTCTAAAGGTAAAAATAAGGGTAAAGGTAAGGCCAAAGTTGATACCCCAAAAAAAATTCTCAGGAACCTCGTGCTTGTGATGGTTCTCAATGCAAACTGAAGTACCCTTTTTTAATTTGTGACGATGGGAAATTCACCAAGGAATGTCCCAGACAATATGAAGTGAGCCGCTTTCTCAAAGGAACCCAAGGGACTCTGACCGTTCTTAAAGAACCTTTCCCATCTTAGCAAACTCAGATGGTAGAGTAACCTCAGTCCTCTTCCCCATTTGGCTCTCAGGTGTTCATGATGAACGGTTCTGTCACCGTTTCTATTGCTACTTGGTCAAAATATTATACTAGATCCCGTCAGGCCACGGGGAAGGAGATTTATGATGGTCCTCCTCCTCCACCTGTTACGGGCCCTCTTAAAATTGAAAGGCTGAATGCTGAATCTGTTGTATGACCACCTTACAAAGGTGTACTCCACAAGTATTCTTATAATCCTAATTCTCGTGCTGCTCACCATTACAATATTGTTGAGGATTTAGCTCAGGTGTCATCTATGATGTCCATGTTAGAAGTAATTCAGAGTTGTCTATCTCAGTGAAGAGTTTTGTTATCTTCGATTAGAGGGAGTGATCCTGCTGATATTAGCCTTCTTGCTTTCGATTTAGAGAATTTCATTCCACGACTTCCGCATTAGATTGCGCTCATTATTCACGTTGTTACTAATGGCCTCGACATCCATTAAGCAGTTGTGGACGATGGCGCATAAAAATATGTCATGTCATCTTCATGTTGGAAATATATTGGTTCTACAGCCTTGAATTAATTACCAAATTCCCTTGAAGCATTTGATGGAAGAGAATCAAAACCTTTAGGTGTTATTGCTAGTTTATCGATTACTTTGAAAGGGAAGATAGTCAATGTCAAGGTCGAAGTCGTTGATGCTAAACTCAATTATAATCTTCTCCTCGGTCACAGTTTGACTCATGACGTGTTATGTGCTCCATCCACTCTCTTTCGTGTTCTGAAATTTCCACACGAAGGAAATATTGTTACCGTTGATCAATTGTACTTCTTCACCTCTTCTTCCGAGAACAATGTTCCATATGTGGATAAGATTCCTACTCCCTATGAGAGCGTAGGGCCAGGTATTTTTAAAGATCCTTCCCTCGTGGGTATTTTTCCTCTTCCTCCACCAAATATTTTTCAAATCCATATGATCTCTCGGTCTGATGACCCATTGGTTATTCCTTCTCCTGAACAGATCAATTCATTCAGAGAATTGAGGCGTTTGAGTTTGATTGAGATTGATTATTATGAACTCATTGCGGCTTGAGAAGCTCTGTCCTCTGATTGTGCTCCTTCGAGCATGTCTCTTGACATTTAATCTCAATCCCCCTGGCTTGGCGATTCAGACTCGCCTGATCCTTTGAAAGAAGTGTTTCCCTCCGATGAAGCCATCGTGGAAACCATGTCTCTTGAAGATCTACCATGGGATGATGGTAATCATCGTTCCCCATTCATGTCTGGCCTTGGGGCCATGTCTACTTCTCTCTAGCATTTTGCATCTCAGGTTCCTTCTCCTCTACTTCAATTTCCTGTGACAATGCACAACGTTTTTACAAAAGGTAACTTGAGTAATATTACATAGACGATGCATATTGGACCCTTTGTGAAGTGGGGCATCGATTTTATGACGTGTAACCCTCACTCGACTAGGGGCCATGGTTATATTATCTTAGCCGTGGATTACTTCACCAAATGGGCCAAAGCAATGACTATACTTGCCGCTGACTGTAAGACAGCTGCTCAATTCATATTCAATCACATCATTGCTAGGTTTAGTGTCCCGCAGGCCATCGTTACCGATCATGGTTCCCATTTTCGGCATTATATGGTTGCGGAGTTGACTTCTAAGTTAGGTTTGCGTCATGAAAGCTCAATGATGTACTATCCTTAAACCAATGGCCAGGTTGAAGCCGTGAACAAAGTTCTTGTTACCATGCTTCAACGTACGATTGGGATCCATAAATCCAATTGGAATCTCATCTTATTTTCAACTCTTTGGGTTTATTGAACCTCAGTTAATACTATGACTGGATTTACTCCTTTTCAGTTGGTTTATGTTCTGGAAGCTACACTTGCGATTGAGTGGGAAATACCTTCGCTCAAGTTGGTTGTTGAATTAATGCTAAACAATTCACCAGAAGAAGTGTGTCTTATTTACTTAGAAAGGTTAGATGAAACTCGTCGCTTTGCTGCTCGTGTTATCGAAGCATAGAAGAAGCGGGTAAAAGCTCATTTTGACCAATCGGTTTCCCCTCATTCCTTCGTTGAAGGAGATATTTTCCTCCTGTACGACCAAGGTCACGATAAGCTGGGGGCAGGAAAATTTCAACCCATGTGGAATGGGCCTTACATTATTAAACGTTTGTTGTAGAATGGGGCCTATGAGCTTATTGCTTATGAAGTTCATCCTCTAGAACAACCCAAAAATGGGTTTTATCTCAAAAAATACTATGCGTGAGTCATTCATGCATGATTTATGTACATAGGTGTTTTTTCATTTTTGTACATGTTTTGATTTGGTGTGATTTGGGAGTAGTTTCCTGCATATTTGAGTCCTACTTATTGGTGTAGATGTCTATTGCCCCTTATGTCGGTTTCACGGATGGTGCTTCCCACAGTACCAGGAATTTGTCTTCAGTAGCATTGGTAAACTATGATCCTACTAGTGTGTTGATAGAATTGCAAGGTATTTGTCTAGGACAAACTACAAACAATGTCTCTGAATATAGTGTTGTCCTTGAACTATTAACCAAGGTAATCAATCTTGGCATAGGCACATTTCTTGTAAATCTCGGCGTACTCGTAAATTTTGTAATGTTCCTAATTTTTAAAGGGAACATTATAGTTGGCACATTTTTATTTTGTTTAATAAAATGGGTGAGGAGACCCCTTAACCCATTGGTGATAGAGAAATAACACTCCTTATGAGGAAGGAGGATAAATAAGTAGCTGAAATAAACACCTAATGGTGTGAACATGATGACGATCACCTTGAGTTGGCCATCTTTGACCAAGTCAACAGTGCTACCTTAGAGGGGTGGCTTGCCTTAGAAGACAACGTAGTTTTTGGAGGGAAAGAATTCAAAAGTGAATGGAAACCCTAATTTTGGGGCCTATGGTGAGAGAGAGTTCATTTGCTTCATAAGGGAGAAGATAGCAACTCATTTGGTTATGTTTTGATTCAGAAATTTTGTGGTGAAGCCAAGGACTTGCACATTAGGGTTGTTTAGCAGGATTGCAGTGCTCTTGAGCACTGGGGGTGTTCTCGGTCAGGAATCCCACACCTCTTCCTCAAGGAAGGAGAGGATGTTGATCTGTATTTCCTCATTCTGGCATTGGGCCAAGCTCACTCCCTCACTTGCAGCATTATTTTTGTAGCATAATAGTGTTGTGTTGCAGGGGAAACAATAGAGGAACTCTTAGAGCCTTTCTTGGCTTGCTTTTTTAGTGGAGGACTGATATTTCCTTTGGAGGAGCAGCAGAGAATAATCTTCGGCCATATTTTAGATCTTTGGCTTCAGGCCACTCATTCACCATCTCCCACTACGTAGGCCCTTGGAGAAACTACGTTATTCCATGAGGCCAGTGTTGTGAGGGGTTCTTGAGCTCATCGGGTGGAGTGTTTTTGAGTAAAGGGGATCATCCCCTTTTCCTTAAGGACATTATCAGAGGAGGGCATCATCATTTCAGATCATCCATAGCCTCATGTTAATTTTTTTTCAGTTGCAGTGACATTTTGTTTGTCACTTGTATTTTATTTGACATTTCTAGCAATCTCCCTGAGACTGGCTAGAAATCCCATATTGAGCCCATTTTTCCTCTCTTGGGAAATTTTCTTGTATATTTAGACCACATTTCCATTCTATACATGTTTAGCAGTTGCTTCACTCTTATATACTGTGCAGTCATGGTCTTCTGGCATTCTGTGTAGTTGCAGCAACTCCGGCATTTCATTGTATATTCATTAGAGTATGGTTCTATAGGTTTGAGAGGCTTGTCCCATAAATTATTTCTTGTATATTTATGTTGAAACCATAATATAATTTTTTCTGTACCATTTCCCTCTTTTGATATAGTCAGAATTGCAGAGTTTCAGATTCATGTTTACATATTGTTGTAGCTCTCTCTTTGAGCTGTTTTATGATGTACCTAGGTTGGGGAGATATGTTTAACCCACCTATATATATATATTTTTAGCTCTCTTTCTGAATTTAGACTCCATATTATATGTATAAAAGGACCCCGTCACTACACAAGATTTTATTTGCAAGTATTTCCTTATACAACGTTCCCATGGGAACCATTGCAGAAATTCCTTGAAGGGAAATATTAGCTTTTGACAAGTTCTATTGGCAGAGTCTACTAGTGGGCCAGGTAGCCTCTGGATCTCATCCTTCCTTGTGAAGGTGAAATATCCAGTAAATTTCCCTATAGTGAATCTCTGAAATAGTTCAGTGTTGATTGTTAATACTCTTGGAGTTGGAATATTGGAATATCTTAAGATATTCCCGATAGAGTAGAAAGTTTCAGATTTCAAACATTACAGTGGTATCAGAGCATGATCTTGGCTCATCCTGTTCTCAAGATCTAATGCTATCAAACAGAGGATCTTCTCTACAAGGAGAGGAGATTTACAAAGGAGACAAGGAAAGAGGAATGATGTAAGAGGAGGTTTCCCTTCTTCTTTTCTAGACCATTGAGGACATCATTGAAAATCTTGATGAAAGGGAACAATGGGAAGATTTTCTGAAAAGGGTTGTGGATGGAGCAAACCCTCGTTTTTTCATGATGGGTGTGAGCATTTGGCCACACATGCAGATCCACAACGCAGTCCTTTGTCCATTTTCAAGGGGAATGGAGGAAGGAGATGAGGCCATTGGAGGAGCAGCGCTGCAACTCAAAGGTATGGCTCATGTTCATTGGTTTGAAAGTCTCATTTTACATTGCCATGCAAATGAAAAAATACATGAAGAAATCACTAAGGGTTTGATGGAAGAACTTGGTGAAACTCATTGTGACATAAACACAAACAGTTTGCATGCACTGGAAGGAACCAACAACGTTGTCACACTAGGAGGACATCCATCACCACATGGAGGTGAGAAGGGAGATATTTCTTCCACTAGAGGAGCCCTTGTATCTTTGTAGGGAGTTCCAAATATTTTTAAAAGTGGGAACAAAGGCACAATTCTGGAGCCCTATGTAGCATTTGCTGGGGATTGCGAGATGGAGAGGGAAGAGAAGGATCAGCATGGAGGAATGATGGGCATTCACCCATATCCATTTCAGAAAATTTCTACACAAGGGAAAGAGACTACACTGTGTAGCAGAGAGAGGGACAAATCAGTCCACTCATACATGCAGTCTATTTCAGAGCATGATGTTTCACTTTATGGGGGCATTCCACCTAGGAGGCCACTTGATTTAGAGTTGATGAGAGCCATCATGCCATTTGGTTCACCACTCATGGATTCCGGAGGGGTGGAGACACTAGAGGGATCCAAAACAGTGCAGAGGATTTGGGGTAAACTCAAGGAGGAGAGATATACTCTCTCCTTTTCAGTATCACCCATCTTCATCAATCTTACTACGCTGATAGAGTTTGTTGCATGGTTGGAGGATAGCATATTCATGATGGAGGATGGTTGCTCCAAGGATTTGGATGAAAAAAGGATTCTTCCTTTGAGGAAGGACCCTTTCATGCACTGGAGTAGATGGAGGCCACTCATGCTTGCATTGGCCAGGATCGGGAGATTCTTTGGAGGTAATACTCTCTCATGGGAGGCTCATTTTCAGAGGTCCTTATGTCTATTTGAGCATGAGAAACTGCATGATGGGCATGGAAAAAACTTGGAGGATGAATTTGGCATGGGGGATGTCAAAGTAGCAGGAAGTAGCATGAGGGGAGCACCATATTGTAGAACAAAAGCGTCGTCTATGAGGAGGATAGATCAGGGCTTCCTAGCTATGCACTTGGATGCATAATTTGATTGGCTAGAGGAGTTCACTTGGGAGGGAATTCATCATGACATCTATCAGCATAGGGAGAGATGCATAGCCCACTTGATTATGGTGGAGATAACCTCACAACCACTTCCCTACTCATTGGAGGTAGAGGGAAATTCTCAGTTGGGCCATTTCAGCTCAAGAGCTCAAGTACAAATTTGAGAAGGTATAATCTCACATTTTTTATTGTACTTTATTTCCTTGTTTGAGTAGCATGATGAGTCAAGAAGAGTTTTTCCTTCTTGAATAATGTACAAAGATGTATTTGTAGACTTTTTTAGTAGAATAATGGACCATTCTTATGGTGGTTTGTGGAGGGTGCCACATGCTCCTTGGTGTGTACCATTGGCACCAATTTGTATTTTCATGTTCCTATATTTTGAGATGTGTGTGGCAGCAAAAAGGTGGCTGGGAAAGAACTTGTTATGTATATTTTTTATTCAGGCAAGAGGCTCACTGTGTTTGTCCCATGAGAGGAGTAGTGACCCACTCTCTAGTTGTCTTGTGACAACGTGTTTTCATTGTATTATGCCACCTTGTATTGCTGATGCTTATTTATTCACAGGGAGAACTATTTGGAGAGTGACTTATATGTTGGGACAGCCCATTGGGAGCACTATTCTCCCCATTACACATGTTCTATATTGCAGGAGATACCATGGGCAAACCATGATTCCCATATTATTAATTTTCTCTTATTGTGGGGAAAACCACTTGGAGAATTTGAAGAGGCATTTCATGGCTGAATATTTTGATGGGGTAGCTTGGGCCACTCTTGGAGGACATACCATTTCATCCCAAGGACAGAGGTAGCCCCATATGTACTACAGAGGGAGAGAAGAGCTTATTGGGATGAAGCAGCAAAACTCTCCATTCAACCCTATTACATTGCACAGAACCAGGGCAATAATTCCATTTGGATGATAGCATGGATGAGGGGATCATTAGTAGGATTTTATTTTCCCATGAATTTCATCACTCCCACCTTCAGAAGGCCATGAAAAAGCAAGGATATTTCCACCTACACCTTCTATATTTCCGTAAGGTGCACCATTCCAGTTTGTATACTTGGGAGGACGCATTGGGGGACATTTTAACTACAGCATACCTTGAGTAGCGGTGGAGATTGTTGACGAGGAGGCCACAATAGAAGAAGGGGGAGAAATTTTTGTTCTCTCTATGCAGTTTCTTAAGGACAAGCAACATGTGGGAGGGGAGGACTGTAATCAATTCCTAATTTTTAAAGGGAACATTATAGTTGGCACATTTTTATTTTGTTTAATAAAATGGGTGAGGAGACCCCTTAACCCATTGGTGATAGAGAAATTACACTCCTTATGAGGAAGGAGGATAAATAAGCAGCTGAAATAAACACCTAATGGTGTGAACATGATGAGGATCACCTAGAGTTGGCCATCTTTGACCAAGTCAACAACGCTGCCTTAGAGGGGTGGCTTGCCTTAGAAGACAATGCAATTTTTGGAGGGAAAGCATTCAAAAGTGAATGGAAACCATAATTATGGGGCCTATGGTGAGAGAGAGTTCATTTGATTCATAAGGGAGAATATAGTATCTCATTTGGTTATGTTTTGATTCAGAAATTTCGTGGTGAAGCCAAGGACTTGCACATCTAGGCTGTTTAGCAGGATTGCAGTGCTCTTGAGCACTGAGGGTGTTCCCGGTCGGGAATCCCCCACCTCTTCCTCAAGGAAGGAGAGGATTTTTAGCTACGCATTTCCTCATTTCGAAATTGGGCCAAGCTCACTCCTTCAGTTGCAGCATTATTTTTGTAGCATAATAGTGTTGTGTTACAGGGGCAGTAGTAGAGGAAATCTTAGTGCCTTTCTTGGCTTGCTTTTTTAGTGGAGGACTGATATTTCCTTTGGAGGAGCAGCAAAGAAGTCTCTCGGGCCATATTTCAGATTTTTGGCATCAGAACACTCATTCACCATCTCCCACTGCATAGTCCCTTGGAGAAACTATGTTATTCCATGAGGGCAGTGTTGTGAGGTGTTCTTGAGCTCATCGGGTGGAGTGTTTTTGAGTAAAGGGGATCATCCCCTTTTCCTTGAGGACATTATTAGAGGAGGGCATCATCATTTTAGATCAGCCATAGCCTTATGTTAATTTTGTTTCAGTTGCAGTAACATTTTGTTTGTCACTTGTATTTTATCTGACATTTCTAGCAATCTCCCTGAGATTAGCTAGAAATCCCATATTGAGCCCATTTTGCCTCTCTTGGGCCATTTTCTTGTATATTTCAGCCACATTTCCATTATATACATGTTTAGAATCTGCTTCACTCTTAGATACTGTGCATTCATGGTCTTTCGACATTTTGTGTAGTTGCAGCAACTTCGGCATTTCATTGTATATTCATTGGAGTATGGTTCTAGAGGTTTGAGAGGCTTGTACCCTCAATTATTTCTTGTATATTAATGCTGAAATCATAATATAATGTTGGCTGTACCATTTCCATCTTTTGATATATTCCGAATTTCTGATTTTCAGATTCATGTTTACATATTGTTGTAGCTCTCTCTTTAAGCTGTTTTATGAATTACCTAGGTTGGGGAGATCTGTTTAACCCACCTAGATCTATTTGTTTCAGCTCTCTTTTTGAATTTAGACTCCATATTATATTTATAATAGGACCCCATCACTACACAACATTTTATTTGCAAGTATTTCCTTATACAGCGTTCCCATGGGAGCCATTGCACAAATTCCTTGAAGGGAAATATTAGCTTTTGACAAGTTCTATTGGTAGAGTCTACTAGTGGGCCAGGTAGCCTCTGGATCTCATCCTTTCTTGTGAAGGTGACATATCTAGTAAATTCCCCTACAGTAAATCTCTGAAATATTTCAGTGTTGATTATTAATACTCTTGGAGTTGGAATATTGGAATTTATTTAGATATTCCTGATAGAGCAGAAAGTTCCAGATTTGGAACACTACACATTTTGAGATTTTATTTATGTATTCATTTTTTGGAAAGAAATTTTTGTTTTAGCACATATCAACATATTCCTAGACGAATGAATGCATTAACTGATATAGTGGCTAACATTGTATTAGATAGATATTTGCGCAATTTGTAAAATCATCATCATATGTAAAAGATCCATGTAGGAATATATATATATATATATATATATATATATATATATATATATATATATATATATATATATATATATATATATATATATATCACATGTTTGCATTAGTGTGCATCATAAATTCAAAAAATATGTGTTTTTCTGTTACATCCTGAGACACCATGTCTCTCAAAATATGTAGATATAAAGCCTAAGGTGTATAATCGGGGTGATGCTCATGGTAGCATGTCACTGTCCATACGAGCCACCTTAGTAAAGGGTGAATGCGGCTTGGCACCCCTATGGTATGCCTCTAGTAGGCACGAGTAACATCGTCAAATTGTGCGTAGTCCAGGACTCCACGTGTGATCCTCTCTAGGTTGCGCACGATTTCCTCCTCCTTGCCTCCCTCACCATGAGGGTCGAAATCGCGAGGGATTTTCCTCACTATCGGAGACATGCTCGCAGGTCTTTCTGGGCCAACATCTGCAAATGCATGGATTTAATGTCAGGACATACATAGTTAAAAAAAATCATAACACTCATGAAAATTAAAAATGAGCCTTACCCAAATCTTCATCCCAATCCTCTCCCTCTGGGAGCGGGAGGTCCAAATCACCAGTAAAATCTGTACCAGAGTAGGGCCAGTCCTCCATGACGATCAACTGTTGGCGGAGCCAATCAAAAAATTCAGGTCTCTAGGACATCTATTGACTTCCCCTACCCTTGGCATCAGGGCTGTCCATCGGGCCATCCATGGTTCTCTCGCAGGTGGTGTTGGGACTATGACCTCCTGATGCTGAAAAATTGGTAGTTGTTCCTAGAATAATGATACCAGGATAGATCCATAACCAAATTGATTCAGTTTTGTCTTCTTGCATTTTGTTAGCTAGCGTTTCATGTTTATTGTCACGACCTCTGCCCAGTTGTAGATGGTTGGTGTCAAGCAGTCTACAGCAAGAAGTAAGTGTGTCTTTGTTGCTTTGTGCAGTGCTTGCAATCCCACAGCTCATGTGATGGTATGTAGCACTAATTTTAGTGCCAAATATGGGATTGTTTGGATATCAACTTTCCCACTTCCCGTTCCCTTCCATGCTCCTAGACATACCCTTTCAATCACCATGGACACGCTCTCCATGCAAGGCTGGGTGCTGGTTAGGATAGGTTATGATCTCCTCCGTGACAATCCTATTATAAAATAAACATCAGAAACATCAATCTCAAGTTCCTGATCTCGAAGGATGAACTTTTCCTAGTTCTCATCCCATATAATGATCAAAAACTGTAGCAGCTTTGGTTGAGCATGGAGACACGGTGTCAATAAGAACTTCTTCAGTCCACAATCTCTGAGAGCTTCCATGCATATCTCATTTCCCATGGCAAGACCGTCCTCTTCGCTATGTTCTCGTTCTTTCCATTCGATTACCATTTTGCCACTTTCTACCTGCAAACACATTCATATGAATAGTATTAGCCATTTTTGAATTTTGGCTTTGTAACAATTGGGTATTTAACTTGCATTTTTGCACAAGAATGGTCTACGTGGTTGGCGCACCCTAGTTCAGAAAAATGGGCGATTGGCACGAGTCCGTCCCGAAACTTGTGGCAACTACCATGCCCTAATATTTGCATTTCCTCCCCCAGAAATCAAAATTGGAAGTTTCAGGTAGTAAAATATGACTTAAAATGGAGGGAAGGATGTCGAATATTACCTAGAACCAATGGATTAGAGATTGGTCTGACAGATTGCCCACTATTGTCACCAAAAAATCACAGTATAAAATGGGTAAGTATTGCTCCACAAGAGGTAAAAAGTAAAAAGTAATTATTTTTACCATTTTTGGCATTTTATAACTTTTTACAACCCTAATTTGGTTTTAAGACATGTTTTTTGATTATTTTATTATATTATTTTCGAGAAATGGGTTTTACATGTGTCTCTTGTGCAGCAACAGGTTTTCAGGTTTTCAGGGCGTAGTGATGAAGTGACGAGTTAAATTTTATACTTTTTCGGACTCGGTAAAAACATGAAAAATTCACTACTGGAGTCATCTTTTAGTTCTTTTCTAAATCTTTAAAATTGTAAAGGTTGCTGAGACTCTTATCATTTCAAACTCGTTAAATGGCTGTGAAGCGATATCTACCCACTATACATTTACCCCTTTTTTGGGCTGGGATAGATTATTTACGAAAAAGGAATACCTTAGCCTATCGTGACTAAGAGGTTATTTCAGATATTGTTTTCTACCTTTTCAGATCTGAGAGACTATTTATGAAAAGAGCCATGATGGAGTTTTCTTTTCTGCCTTCTTTTCAAACTCTCTAAAAATGAAAATATGTCAAGTTCTTCCTTTGTCAGACTTGTTAAAACCTGATGACATTGGACTTTGTCACCATGACATTAATTGATTTTCTCCTTCCTAGGGCTCATAAAATGTACTAGGATGGATTTTCCCGAAGGAAAAACTTACAACACAAGAATATGCTATCCCCTTCAAGCTTGTTTAAAAAAAAAAAAATTTGGGGTACTCACCATAAATGGTGGGGGGGAATTGAACCAAGTTTTAGTTATGTTGGCAGTATGTCGCTCTTGAACATGGTACGTGTATGCATTCATGTCAGGTTGGGGACCTCTCATTTTCTCTTTGCCACATCACCATGACCTTAGATCCCTTGATGTCAAATACTGCCAAATCCAGAGTCGTTTCATTGATATGTTCAAGAGAAGTTTGCCTCTGCAGTTTTCAACCTCCCTATGATTCTCTGTTGGTCTTGATTCACTATCATCATGTTACTCTGTCTCGTTTCAATGATGTGGGAAAAATTATGGCCCACCTTTGATCAGGTCACTTCCTATTGACTTCAGCTCATTATCCAGGAATTTGATCTAGAGACTCCCTTATGGTACCTGTTAGGGTCCCGTGATTTGGTTGATTGGCAAGCCAAATGACAGTGTAACATCAAACCAAGATTTGGAGCCCAAGGACCTAGCCTTCCTAGACTCAGAGAGGGCTCTCTCTATATGTGTAAGGGATATCTGTGTGTTTGCTTATTATGTTATGATTTTAGGCTAGTTATGGAGTATGTTTTTTGGTTTTGGTTTTTTAAGTTGTGAGGGATGAAACTGATCGAAGATAAGAAATAGGTAACAAGATGTTAGATTAACTGGGCTATGGGGTCAAAAGGTCAAGAAAGCTATTAGATGATGACACAAGGCTGTTGAAGGGTCGATTTGATTCAAGGTAGAAAGGATCTTTGGGCAAAATGGAGTAAATGGACATCAAGTTTGTGAATGACAAAGGATTTCAAGCATAACTAGTTTAATAGCAGACATAAACATGGTAGGGCAAACCATTAATCATACAAAATGTAACTATAAGCTAATCAATACATAGAAATAAACATTCAAGCCATGCATGGAAGTATAAGACCCTCTAACTTTGGGAAATGGATATCAGACTTTGGGGAAAACACTTAAGGAAGACAAACAACTCAAAAAACTATGCCGGAACGCCTAAACATAGTACTTCAAGTTATTGGGCACTTTGAGCAATAAGGTTTGCATAGTTTTAGGCAAAGGGCTAGATCGAAACTAGGCCTCCTTGGTTCAAACAAAATGATAATCTAATCAATCAAAGAGAAGTTTCATGGATGGAACTATAGCTAGTCATAGGTAAGCAGGGCGTACCGTAAGTCCTTCTTAGCATGTATAAAACCATGAATGAAACAAGCAACAATATCCTAAATATTTACTTTAATGTTACTTAGGAAGAAGAAAACAAAGACGCTATGAAGAAACATAAAATTTGAAGTGCTTCCATGGGCATGTCTCAAATTTTTTCTCTACTGATCTATAGCAAGCAAGAAAAATGTATTCATGAATGAAAACTAGAAGACAAAAACAAAGCAAGAGACACTATACCATTCTACCAAGTCATGGAATCCATCAACAATCCTTCATCATTCATCCAAGAACATCCAAGAGGAAATCCAAAATAATAACACAAGTATTTCCTTCCAAAGCTCATATGACCATATATTGCTTCTCTTCTCAAGTTCAGCCTTCTTTTACAATGAAAGCCTTTGGAATATATATGCTCAAGTGAGGAAAACCTCATGGTTCAACTTGCTCTCCCATTGGCCTAATCAAAATATCTAAACTTGTCCTTGAGGCTTTGCAAAGCCCAAGGCACAAAATATCTCATAAAATATCTAGAAAATGCTAAAAAAGGAAAAATAATTGACTTTGCATCTTTCTCGATGTGCAAAAATAGCTAAACGCACATTTGGAAAAAGCAATTTTTAAAGGTTCAAATTTTATAAAAATATTCAAAATTTACATCAGCAAAAGGTCCCCTGACTTGCCAGCAACATTTGGCAGCCTTCCTGATGTCAAAACGAGGCTCATGATAGCTCGTTGGAAAGCTATGAGTGTCTAATTTCTGGAACAACTAAAATTTTCCCAATCTAATTCCTAGAAGTCATCCAAAAATAGGACTGTGTGTAAAAAACCAAAAAATAAACCTTGCTGATAGACGGGGCAGCATGTTGAAAAAGTGAGCGTTTTTTGTATCTTTGGGGGACCAAAACAACTTCAAATGCTCCGAAAATTTCTGAGTATATGCTCTTGAATTTAATACATCCAATGGTACCACTCTCAAGAGTTGAAGATGCTCCAAACTGAAATGGCGGCGCCCATGATTTTATGCAATTAGGCCCAAAAATGTCGAAAAACAAAAAAATGTCAAAATTTGCTCAATTTTGGTGAGCAAGTCCCTCAAAAATTTTTAGAAACATGTCTAGAAGCGCAGGCCGAAATTCCAAGTCCTGATGTGTCTTTCTTCACTTTTGGTGCCGGGCGCCCTTTTTGGGCAGTTTTGAGCTTTTCTTGGTTTTCCTCCTTTGTTGCTTGACATTCTAGCTTTGGTGAAGAAGTCATGGCCCCTTGCCCTCTACTTATAGATGAAGGAGGCACTTTCAAAACCCTCTTCTTATAGATGAAGGAGGTTTCTTTGGTCTTCAAACCCTCTGCTTATAGATGAAGGAGGTTTCTTTGGTCTTCAAACCCTCTGCTTATAAATGAAGGAGGTTCTTAGTCATGTCATATCAACAGCCTCTTGACAGTGTTGTTTTTCTTTCACTGTTCTTTCAGGCTTCGAATGTGGTCGCAAGAGCTTGATGAAAAAATATTTGCACTGTAGCTGCATCCTAGGCTCAAGATCACATTGAGAAGCAACTGTCTTCTCATGTGGCACCAAAAATTGTCTTTTGAGATGCTGGTATGTTTCCTGTCCTTGAAAGATCTATCAAATACTATAAAACACCTAAAATCAGCTTGAGATTATGGTCTATGTATTGCTGATACTTAAGGGTGTATCAGTGGTGCGACTTAGGGCTGTGACCAACTTTATTAGCAGAGTGGGAGGTCTGTTATGACTGGTCTATAGCAGATGGAGGTTTTTTGGCTCTTGGATAGTTTGCCAAGGGTGAAATGTCTTAAAGCGCCACTTCCTAACTTAGGGGAGGTTGTTTGAACAGATTTGGATTGTTTCTTTAGAACTGATGGTCAGACTAGTATGGTTGAGGTTAAGTAGTATTTGATAATGAGGTTTCATCTCATCATGGGTGGACTGAAAAGGTAGGAAGGCAAAAAAGTTTATGGGGGTTTTCTAGATGACAAATTGACATATGGAGATCAGCTTCTAGAAAACTCAGCTATAATTTAGTCATCAACAATAGGTGAAAAATACTGATGACTAACAGTACCTTCGAGCCTGCATGCCTCAATGACAGTTTCTTCGCATTTGACGCAAGGTCCACCTCATTGGCCTTCAATCGAGTGATTCTGCGGGTGTTCGATGCCAGATCATTGTTCACATTTCGTGTATTGTACCAGTTGTACCTTGAGAGACATTGTCATTATTGGTGGTTTCTCTCATACCTGTTAGCAGATTTCATTAATGGCTACTAATCAGGTGATTTTCTTGCATGTTTGACTTCAGCTCATAAATTTTCATGCTTAAATATCTACTTGTTTGTGTCGAGATGGAGTGCAAGACCTTGGGTTTTGTCTGATAAAATCCAGGCTGCAAATTTTTGTGGATTATCATGACTTATCGCATGACTCTTTTGATTGGATGGCTGCAACCATACCTGACTCTATTTGTTTATCCTTAATACTGGATGGCTACGTCCATACCTCAGATCATGGTTTTGATACACTCTGTTATGGATGTCTCAGAGATATCAGTTGTATTCGTAATTGCAGGTTTTCCGACAATGGTGTTTGGTTTGAATTCGTTCTCATAAAGAATTTCACCCCTCCCTCTCCCTCGGGCCTCATGCTTTGGGGGGCATATGTTACACAACATTTTTTCGCTGTCCCTGTAATCCCCATCTCGCCCTTTGGAGGGTCATTTCTGTGATCAATAAGCAGTGTCATACTTTGAAAATACCATCATTGTATCCCTTTTCATGAGAGTAATATTCCTTATGTTGACAATTCCCTGAGCAGAGACTCAAAAACCCCTATTTTTTTCTGGGCGTGAGTAGTCAGTTATGCCTTCGTGCTGAAGAGGAATATTAACACTGGGCCCCGTGCCAGCTGGCTCTCTGTCTCAGTTAGCCACCCACGCCGAGCTGTTTATGGAATGTTTTTTGAAAATAGAGGCAGAGATTCCATTCCAACAACTTCGAGGATGAGTCATTGGGAGTGGTTGAACTGATAAGCCACGAACTTCCTCCTTTGGTTTATGGTTTCCACCTCTTACGGGAACCTCCTAAAGGATAGACCTCCCTCCCACATTTGTAGGGATCCTAACCTCCTCTTTTTCCTCTATAAAAATAAGCTATCTCTCTTTGCATAAGCTAGCTGAACTTGGAGAATTGAACATACTATAGAAGATATTCTGAAGAGATAGAATAAGAAGGAATTACGTTGAGAGAGCTTGAGTCCATGCCTTCATCATGTATGAATTCCTTGACGAACATCTGAGACGCGCTTCGGTTGAACCCCGCTGGAGGAGACCGCGACGTCAAAGCTTTGATTCAATCTCTTCCTTCTATCAATACATATAAGTGACTATTGTTTGGTTCCACTTTTGTGTTATAACATTTGTTTAATGCAATATTTTTAGCCCTCTTTGACTGGCTAATAGTTACGAATGAAAAGTTATTATGTAGTATGCTATTCTTGTTCTATGTTCTATGTGCAAGTATCCAAGCATGACTGTAGAAGGACTGTGACTTGCCAAGGTAGGAGCAAGAGGCCACCACCACGAAAGTAACGAAGACAGCGTTGGACTCCAGGTAGGTCGCTCTACTGCGTCCTATTTTCATTCAGTAATTAGGAATCAACACTCTATCATGTCTCTTTGTTTCTATACCCACTCTATGGATAGAGGGATCATATCTGTCTGCAAAGAGGATTTACCTGCTTAACACTCTCTGACTCCAACGAGGAGATTAAAAATTGGAAGAATCTGTTACATGATGTATCTACACTATGGTGTCTAAGGATCACGAAGAGATTTTGATGTATATCCTTAGAGGTAAGAGAGTTTCCTTATTTTGATGGGTCAGGTAGTATTAAGGACTTTTTGAGAACATTTGAAGCAGAAGTCCCAAGGGAGAAAAGAATGTGGGCGCTTAACCTAGCCATGCGCGCAACCCCTACATGATTGTATGGATGGAGGCATGGTGTTAAAGGACTGCGAACGAATGGGTCCACTTGTTTATTCATGCCTTGGGGCTGATCCCCACTACATCGTATTTGAATGTAGAACTACATCAACATACCCGCCACTGGGAGATCATGAAGGATGATTTTGTGGGGACGTTTGGGTTGATAGGAAGAACTGAGGCAATGAGGCCCTGAAGGATATAGATGCCCTAGTATTTGATGAATCATGACCGCATGTAGAGTATGGGGCACCAGCTTGGGACACGCAAATGCGGGATATTGCTAATTGCCGTAATCTATCAATGGAGGAATGTGATGAAGACCCACGAAATATCACTATCCCGGAATTAGAGGGAGAACACACAATCGTTAGACCCCTGATATAGATTGTCGATGTGATCAAGCGTCTTAAGCTAAAAGAATTAAATATTGGAATAGAAGAACAAGCTAAGCTAGCTAAAATTAGGGACTACTGGGATGATGATGCTGTTGGGAAAGTCGTCGAGCTTCTCACGGAGTACTAGGACCTTTTTCCTACAAAATTATCAGAACTCAAGGGGATTACAAGGGACCTAGGGGTCATGCGCATCACTTTAAAACTAGATGCATGCCCTGTTAAGCAATGAACTTACCGATTGAATCCAAAGTATAAGCAGAAAGTCAGGGAAGAAATTGACAAAATGATAGCCACAGGTATCGTCAAACCAGTAGAATAGTCAGATTGGGTAAGCCCTATGGTGGTCCCAAAGAAAAAGACTAAAGGAGAAATAAGAATATGTGTTGACATGTGCAAGTTGAATGATGCCTGCATTCATGATCTCTTCACTATGCCATTTTCTGATGAAATTCTCGATAGTGTGGGAGGGCAGGAAGTGTAATATTTCACTGATGGGTTCTCGGGCTACCATCAGATTAGGATCGTACCTGATGAACGTAGCAAAACTATGTTCGCCACTGAATGGGGAGCCTTACAGTACACCGTCATGCCATTCAGGCTCAAGAATTCCCCTGCCATCTTTTGCGGGTGGTGGTCACACTATTCAAAGAGTTCATCCAGAAGTTATTGTAAGTATATTTTGATGATTGGAAAGTATTCGGTTTGGTAAAGAATCACGTCTCGAACCTGCGCATGATGTTGGACGCCTATAGAAAGCACCAGATTTCCCTGAATATTAAGAAGTGCATATTTTGCGTACCTTTCGGGATCTTGTTAGGTCACATAGTCTGTCGACGGGAACTGATGGTTGACCCCGCCAAGGTAGAATTTATCATCAACCTGGTAGTTCCCACATCTGAGAAACAGTTGCGCTCTATCCTTAGACACGCAAGCCACTACAGGAAGTTCATCCGAGGGTACACACTGATCACGCCTCCCATGGAGAAGTTGCTAAAGAAGGATGTTTCAATTTTTTTGGATGCAGAGTGTCAGAAGAGTTTTGAGTTACTCAAGGAGAAGATGGTCTCTGCACCTATCCTCATATTTCCTGACTGGGCAAAGGTCTTCCATGTCCATGTAGATGCTTCAGGGATCACCTTGGGAGCTTTCCTTACATAGCCTAGGGAAGGGGACATCGACCAACCGGTTGCATTTTCTAGTAGAAAACTCTTTAGTGCAGAGCGCAACTACTCCACTACTAAGTGCAAGGGGTTGGCCATGGTATATGCCCTACAAAAATACTAGCATTATCTGTTAGGAGGCCACTTCAAGATGTTCACTGATCACTCAGCTTTGAAGTACCTAGTGAATAATCTTGTGTTGGGGGGGGACATTTTCTAATGGCTACTGTTATGTCAAGAATATGACTTTGAGATCGTCATGAAGCCGGGGAAACTAAATGTTGGGCCAGACCACTTATCACGAATCGAGAGTGGTGAGAAACCAACCAACCTAGAGGAAGGACTGCCTAATGCGCAGCTATTTTCTATTAAGGTGGTTTATGTGCACTTCGTCGACATCATCCACTTCTTAACTACGAGGATGGTGCCTATTGAATATTCGGTACAATAGAAAAAAGAGCGGGTAACCTATGCAGCGGACTTTACCATCATAACGGGTCACTTGTATAAGCTGGGAGCTGATGAGGTACTGCGAAGATACGTTCTGGAGCATGAAAGGTAGGCCATCTTGGAAGAAGCCCATGACAACGTAGTAGGAGGTCATTATGCAGGGAAAGCGACGGCACATAAGATCTTAAGAGCTGGGCTATGGTGGCCCACACTGCATAGTGACTCTCATGACTATTGTAAAGCCTGTGACAGATGCCAAAGGAAAGGAATACCATCGCACAGAGACGAAATGCCCTTGCAGCTGCAGATGGCCCTGCAAGCATTTGACAAATGGGCCATAGACTTCGTTGGGCCCATCAACCCGCCAGGAAAGAAGACATGTGCCCACTACATCATCACTACAACTGATTATGTAACCAGATGGGCTAAAGCACAAGCTGTAAAGGATTGTACCGCAGACACCGTTGCGCACTTTATTTTTGAACATATCATAACTAGGTTTGGTTTTCCGAAGGTTTTTATGAGCGATAGAGGTACACATTTTGTTAATGAGACAATATAGTTCTTGAATGAAGAATTTCAGATCCACCATGCCAAAAGTACCCCATATCACCCACAGGTGAACGGAACTGTGGAAGGTTTTAATAAAATTATAGAACAAGCGCTGACTAAGATCTGCAATATCGAGAGAAGAAATTGAGATGTGTGTATCTCGTCGGTCCTTTGGGCCTATCAAACCACCTGTAAGAAATTGACTAGGAAAACATCGTTTTGAATGGTTTATGAAAAGGAGGCTATTATGTCGATGGAATATATTGTTCATAGCCTGCACATCGCAGCCTTTACCAACATGGCAGAACCTGATATTATGGAGGATCATTTAGTGCAACTTGTTGCCTTGGAGGAAGATCGATTCATTTCTAACTTTCATCAGGAAGTTCAGAAGGCCCAGGAAAAAGCATGGCTTGAACGACATATTCGGAAAAAGATATTTTCAGAGGGAAAATTGGTGTTGCTATATGATAGCCAGTTTGCAAAGCACTCGGGGAAGTTCTGTCAGCACTGGCTAGGTCCCTATATGGTAAAGGAAATCACTAATGGAGGAGTTATATATTTAGCCACACTGCGTGGTGATAGTGTACCGGGCTATGTTAATGGTAGTTGGCTCAAACCTTACCGGATCAAATGAATATATGGTCGGCATATTTGTATTAGGTGGGAGAGCACAAGCAAGATGAAAAACTCAGGAAAGCCCGTTATACGTGGAGGGTTTGCTCACAATTTTGGAAGATTGGGGAGGTGCGCTGGGTGCGCAGGGGTAATACATACCTGTGAAAACTAGCCTTTGGAACAGTAAAATGGGGTAAAAACCAAATTTTACCATTGGAAGGAGTGGGCATTCGACAATTAATGAGGTGATTTCCGAAGATTTTTTACCATTGTCTTGATGGTAAGTTTCTTATAAGCCTCATCCAACTATTGGTTGATATCCAAGGCTATAAAACGAGAAGGGTAGATCAAAAGTGGGTTTTGTGCATCTTGAAAATTTTGTGCTTTGCAAAATTCTGTAACTATTGCGCTCTATTAATTTTTGGGCGAGCTACCCCTTCTGATAGTAGCAATCTCGAATTTGTCTTCCAAGCGAGAATGACCGCAATTAATCCAGCTGAATCATCGTAGGTTGTGGCCTCCACTGATGAAGTATTGGAGGTCACCCCTGAAGTTGAAGAGGTTGTGTCCACACCAATCAAGGGGAAGTAGGTTGAGAAAAATAGGGGTAAAGGGAAAGGACATGAGCAAGGGTAGAGGAGGGCTACGAAATGGGCTGGAGGGAAGCCACGCACCTCCCCTCGGAATGAAAAGTCCCCCCGAATGGTGCCCCAAGCATGTTCTCCTAACCCAAAGAAGAGACCACTGTCTACTCAAGAAGAGGCCTATATCGTTGAACCAATCACTTGGATGCCACCCTATGTTCAGCCTCACCAGCCCTCGGTGCGCACACCTAAGAACCTTGAAGGAATGCATTCTTACCTACAAATGCCAATGATTCTGGGTGAAGTACCTATAATTCGAGAAGCACATGGCAAGCTTGCATCAATTAAGTTCGACAACCATGACCTAGCTAACCTGGAGGCCTTCCCCGAATTAGCACATGAGCTGTACCTTGAAATAATACTGGAGGAAGACATGCTACGGGTCGTCCCAATGTCGTGGGTGTGCAAGCTAGCAAAATCAGGTTTACTAAACTTGTTGTGAATGCCTCATTTTTCTCAGTAGAGTATAACTGACTGATTTGTGTGACAACTGGTATCACTAATCCATGATGGAAGCTTATGGATCTAGGACCACATTCCCATTGATTCCACCCTCATTCACCGTATTACTGGCCTCCCCATGGAAGGGTCGAATCCCATGGAGCACGTCGACAAGAAGTATGAGCAACATATTTCTGATAATGTGCACGATGACTACCATGTTGAGCAGAATACTAGGGACTTCCTAATCAACACCATCAGCAACCCCAGAGCACGCATGGGTACCTTGTTGCTGGCATGTAAAATGATGTGCAAGTGCCAGGTCGCGACCATCCCCGCTTATGTCATTCAGTTCGCTGGTCGTTTCCAAAAAGGGGTCTACTTCAACTGATCCCAGTTCCTTTGCAACGAATTCTTGGAGAACGTGCGCAAGGCCCAGAATCATGGAAGGGAATTCTACTACTCTTGGCTGTTGCTCCTCATTGTGTTGGTCCCAAGGGAAGCCCTCGAAAACTTGGTCCTCTGTGAGCTCGAGCCAGACATGTGTGAGGGGCGCGATACGCGCATTTGTGGGATTCAAAGGTGAGTATCACATTGAGGATAATAAAGTATTCTAGGTCCTATTTCAGAGCGGGCTCGTAGCAGCGATCTGCTCCCGGCCACGCTTATCACTGGCCATCTATGACAAGTACAAGAGCATCAGAGTGTTCCAGGTCACAATGCACAATGTGCAGATCTGGGGTTGTAATGATTCAGCATGGGTATCATTGCCATATATGGTCGCCAACGAGGAAATTGACTGACTCATTTCCACTTGGGCACCACACTGGAGACTGGGCCTCAAATCAGGGACAACTTACACTATAGGAAAAAGCACCAAGAGGAACACCCCACCTGATACCACTAAAGAGACAAAAGTACATGGAAAGGACGTCGAGAAGAGTGCAGAGCAGGAATTGCAGCAGGACTCACAGTAGGATATGGACACAGAGGGTCTGGATGCGTAGGGTGCTGACTCCTCGCGTGGTACGAAACAGACCACCAATCCTCTCTAAGGCCAATGAAAGAAACAATGGTCTAAAAGGCCCAGAAGGGAGATTGAAGTTACTTTGACAAAGGAATACCTGGAGAAAATCATAGATGCAGTCACCCTCACCTCTAAAGATAAATGGTTGGCTTTGGAAGAGTAGCTGAAGGCCACGGTCATTGCACTCCAGTCTCAGCTCTGAGCTCTCCAGCTCAAAATTGACACCCTAGAGACAAGCATGATTTAGAAGAGGATGCCCCCAGCAACCAATAGTGAACTGATCATTAAAAATTAAAGCCACCTCTTCTCCCTGCTCAGCATAGCATTCACCTTGAGCCCGCCTACCTTATGTGCACAAGTCCATGCCTACATAGAGGTGCAATTGGATTTGTCTCGTCTTCCACACGAACTGCTGCAGGTCCTCCATATGTCCCTCTTTGAGGAGATCCAGCATAGAGATATTCGGGTGCATCATCAAATCAGTATAACTGAGTAGATGACATTGAAAAAACCGCTGAGGTGTCCCAGGTGCAGGCTGCATGCACCTCTGTCGCCACGCAACAGACCGAGTTGGAACATCTAATCAGTAGGGTATGCGCAGATGTGATCGAAGATATCCTAGATTCTGCTACCCCCCAGGCCAAGTTTGAGGGACTTATTGCAAACTTAAGGGCTTCTAGGACCAAGATTTAGACTGTCAAGATAGAGATGGTGCAGCATATTCCTGCCTTGCAGGCCAAACTGCAACCGGAAACTCCACCTTTGGTGCGAGCCCAGCGCGCTACACTGGTCACTAAAGCTACAAATGCCATTACAACTTAGATTTCTTAGGGTGAAGAATTTTTGGAGACAGCTATGCAGCTGTGGTCTAAGGTGCAGCGCGATCCTCTCCTACGCAAATTTACTCAAGAACTGCGCCAGAAGGAGGAATATTTTGAGCAGCTAGAAGCTACTATGACCACTTTGATCCCAGCTAAACACCTGGCATGGCTACATATAAACCATGCACTTAGATATGACCTCGAAGACATCCACCACAAAAATAAGGTTCTCAGTGACCAGCTCAAGCCATGGGCTAATGAAGCTCTCAAGCTATCTCAGGAAGTGGATGTTGTAGTTAAACAACTGAACCAGACCTTGGAAAGTGTCACTGTTGCTATTGAGGGTCCAAATTCATAGAAGTTGGTGGATATTGCACAAAATGTTGTTGCATAGAGCGAAGGAGTGCTTCCCACTCTGGTCGATGCAATCAAGCAACTTCAAGTGAATTTGCAAACCCCACGGCCGCTGTGACTCAGGATGAGTCACAAGATTGTGTTGGGGGCTTGTTGGAATGGGGTTCCCTAAGCTGTATTTTTCATATAATTTTATAATAGTTGGTCTTGCATAGGGGTTTTGGGCACGTCAAAGCTCCCAATGTTTTGTAATGGGTTAAAGGGTAGCTCTAAGGTCCACAAACCATGGTTTGCGGACAATCAGATAACAAAGGCTACGATGATATAAATAGATAGATAGTTGGGTCTAATAGGTATGAAGAAGTAAGTGCAGATAAGAAGAGGCCTATAATCATGGAAGGGAATTCTACTACTCTTGGCTGTTGCTCCTCATTGTGTTGGTCCCAAGGGAAGCCCTCGAAAACTTGGTCCTCTGTGAGCTCGAGCCAGACATGTGTGAGGGGCGCGATACGCGCATTTGTGGGATTCAAAGGTGAGTACCACATTGAGGATAATAAAGTATTCTAGGTCCTATTTTAGAGCGGGCTCGTAGCAGTGATCCACTCCCAGCCACGCTTATCACTGGCCATCTACAACGAGTACAAGAGCATCAGAGTGTTCCAGGTCACAATGCACAATGTGCAGATCTGGGGCTCTAATGATTCAGCATGGGTATCATTGCCATATATGGTCGCCAACGAGGAAATTGACCGACTCATTTCCACTTGGGCACCACACTGGAGACTGGGCCTCAAATCAGGGACAACTTACACTATAGGAACAAGCACCAAGAGGAACACCCCACCTGATACCACTAAAGAGACAAAAGGACATGGAAAGGACGTCGAGAAGAGTGCAGAGCAGGAATTGCAGCAGGACTCATAGTAGGATATGGACACAGAGGGTCTGGATGCGTAGGGTGCTGACTCCTCGCGTGGTACGAAATAGACCACCAATCCTCTCTAAGGCCAATGAAAGAAACGATGGTCTAAAAGGCCCAGAAGGGAGATTGAAGTTACTTTGACAAAGGAATACCTGGAGAAAATCACAGATGCAGTCACCCTCACCTCTAAAGATAAATGGTTGGCTTTGTAAGAGTAGCTGAAGGCCATGGTCATTGCACTCCAGTCTCAGCTCTAAGCTCTCCAGCTCAAAATTGACACCCTGGAGACAAGCATGATTTAGAAGAGGATGCCCCCAGCAACCAATAGTGAACTGATCATTAAAAATTAAAGCCACCTCTTCTCCCTGCTCGGCATAGCATTCACCTTGAGCCCGCCTACCTTATGTGCGTAAGTCCATGCCTGCATAGAGGTGCAATTGGATTTGTCTCGTCTTCCACACGAACTGCTGCAGGTCCTCCATATGTCCCTCTTTGAGGAGATCCAGCATAGAGATATTCGGGTGCATCATCAAATTAGTATAACTGAGTTGATGACATTGAAAAAACCGCTGAGGTGTCCCAGGTGCAGGCTGCATGCACCTCTGTCGCCACGCAGCAGACCAAGTTGGAACATCTAATCAATAGGGTATGCGCAGATGTGATCGAAGATATCCCAGATTCTACTACCCCCCAGGCCAAGTTTGAGGGACTTATTGCAAACTTAAGGGCTTCTAGGACCAAGATTTAGATTGTCAAGATAGATATGGTGCAGCATATTGCTGCCTTGCAGGCCAAACTGCAACTGGAAACTCCACCTTCGGTGCGAGCCCAGCGCGCTGCACTGGTCACTAAAGTTACAAATGCCATTACAACTTATATTTCTTAGGGTGAAGAATTTTTGGAGACAGTTGTGCAGTTGTGGTCTAAGGTGCAGCGCGATCCTCTCCTACGCGAATTTACTCAAGAACTGCGCCAGAAGGAGGAATATTTTGAGCAGCTAGAAGCTACTATGACCACTTTGATCCCAGCTAAACACCTGGCATGACTACATATAAACCATGCACTTAGAGATGACCTCGAAGACATCCACCACAAAAATAAGGTTCTCAGTGACCAGCTCAAGCCATGGGCTAATGAAGCTCTCAAGCTATCTCAGGAAGTGGATGTTGTAGTTAAACAACTGAACCAGACCTTGGAAAGTGTCACTGCTACTATTGAGGGTCCAAATTCATAGAAGTTGGTGGATATTGCACAAAATGTTGTTGCATAGAGCGAAGGAGTGCTTCCCCCTCTGGTCGATGCAATCAAGCAGCTTCAAGTGAATATGCAAACCCCACGGCCGCTGTGACTCAGGATGAGTCACAAGATTGTGTTGGGGGCTTGTTGGAATGGGGTTCCCTAAGCTGTATTTTTTATATAATTTTATAATAGTTGTTCTTGCATAGGGGTTTTGGGCACGTCAAAGCTCCCAATGTTTTGTAATGGGTTAAAGGGTAGCTCTAAGGTCCACAAACCATGGTTTGCGAACAATCGGATAACAAAGGCTACGATGATATAAATAGATAGATAGTTTGGTCTAATAGATACAAACCGTTGAGATTTGTTTTGGGTTTTTTGGGTTAGGACTCTTTCTAGCTGTGTGCACAGAGATCCGCAATCCTACTATATGCATACCATGCTGGCTGTGTGCGCGGGGTGTGTCTTGGGTTGTAATTCAGTTTTTGGCTACTAATGAATGCTGAATCTATTTGAAGTATATTTTGATATATGGATTGATCGTGTTAATTACTGAAGTGCATCTGTGTTATTGATTTATGCTGCGAATGTATCTGTGATCTATGAATTAGCTGTGATTATAATGTTCTGCGATGGTAATTGCTGATGCACATGTGGATGTGACTATATTGATTTGATTTGTTAATGGTAGTAGCTTTTTTATCGTTATATATTGATTATATTGTTATAGACCTGTTATGTGTGAACCTAATAGTTCAACGAAGATCTGCCTTAATTACCTACTCTCTCCCAGGGTGCGGAAACCTGGTTCCAACATCCTCCCATACTACTTCAGGTGAGACCTTGGCCTGCGGAAGTAGGCCATTTCCGAAAGGGCCGGCAGTATAGGGGTTTATTGGTAAACCTTAACCTTCAAACCTAGGTCGAGACGGCTCAAACCAAAAAATCTGTTTAGAGAAACATTCACTATCAGCTTGATGAGGCCATGGTGAGCTAAGTGTTGGTACTTCCTTTCCCTCACCTTTTTTCTCATGTCCCTAATTGAATGCAAGAGGAAATAGGGAATGCTTTGTCATTGTTCTAGAGGGAGTTCTCCTTGAAATCTTTGTTCATTTAACAACCTAAAGTGGTATCCATAAACCACACTAAGTTTTCCCTCACATGAAATGAATTTCATAATGTTGAATTCTACTTCATCCTAGGGGTACGAAATACTTTCTCTCTTGGATCCATTTTTGTCTTCAATGAATTCTTCACCTCGCAGGAAGAAGATCTTTTTAGCTGCAGTGTTGGACACCCTATCTTCCCTATAGCACTTGAATCCTAAGGGAAAAGGGGTGATTCTTCTAATTAACCAAGGTGTAATTTTGGTAGCTAGGCCTCTAACCATAGTGGTGGCCCTCTAATCTATTTTTTATTGCAGTGCCACTACAAATTATCGATCTATCTCCTCATCAAAGCCCTTGAGGAGCTCGAAGAAACCTAACCATTGGTGGTTCTTGAAAATCTCCACGACCTGAGGGTGAGATCTTATCCTTGGGATATTTTTGGGCTCCCTTCTATTAAATCCTCCTCCCATTTTATGGTTGTGTTAGGAAGGTAGCTGAATTATTTTGTCTGAAAGCTATTGGTGGAGCGTGGCCTTAGAAATTATAGTTTTTAAATAAATTTGGGCTACCTTGATTCAACCTTTTAATTTCCAAATTATTTCTGACTATGTATAAATTTCATGGAAAATTCATAACTTTTGGGAGTGGGAACCACTTACCTCTAACCACTGGTGTTTTTTTCTTGGGAGATGGTGGTATTAGGAATTAATACCACCTATAAGTGGCTCACTTTTTCTCACTACTGAACCTTTTGTGAAGTTTCCTGTAGCATCCAAAGTTTTCTGTATCATGGGGTTTACATGAAGACTCGACCTTGGTGTTGAGTTCTTCGATGGCTCCTATGACATTCATTCCTCCCACTGCTCTCGAAATGCTAAATTAAATGAGAAGAATGAGCCAACACTTCCCTTTATGGCAACTTAACTGAATTTGGAGTTGAGTGATGACTTGGATTAATTTGTGGCACGAGTTTTCCTATTTTGGACCATTGGACCCACTCCACTTAATCATTTCCTCTGCCTTTGAATCACCTCCATCTCCTTGTGAACTCAACCTTAAATTATTTTACTTGCCTAGGTGGCATGCACACTCAAATTCTCATTCATTTTAACTTCACGAGGGTGGCCAAGTTAATTTCCCACCTTTTTTCCTTTTTAATCTCTACTTCTCAACATTAATTCATTTTGGTCAACATGAGTGCATAATGAGAGGGTGAAGGACCATGATTGAGCCTACCTATTTTTGAGGAGTTTCATACATCATTTAATGCAAGGAGCTATATTTTGGTGATAGCCATGAATGTTTTTCCTTTTGCCGAGTTTTTTTTTATATTACATTTTATGAGTGAGAAACTTATTTCTAAGCGAGATGCTTAACTTTTTTATTTTGTTTCTATTTTTGCAGGTGATGCATGGATGTCCTTAGGTGCTCTTGATGGCGTGATCATCCTCCCGGAGTCTGATGTTGGCCCTTTGAATCAATTTCCATCGATTTCTTCTCACTTTTTGACCTTGATGTGCCATGTACAGGATTTCTACAGGAATTAAGTAACTTCATGTAGCAGTCCCTTCTCTGATTCTTTGGAGCTCCAGATTGTTGAGAAATGAAGGGAAATGATGTATGGAGGTTAGGGATGGAGCTATGAAGTGAGTGGAGTGATGGAAAGGTGAGGGTAGAGGTCCCATGTCCAAAGATAGGTAACCTAGCTGCTAGTGGTGAAAAATAGGGTTTAGAGAGTGAGTACTCATGCATGGAGTGGAGTGAGGGTTAGGAGTGGTAGGTATAGGAAAAAAATCCATTTTCATGCTTTTATTCAATTTTATATGCCCTTGAGATAACTTCCTTTTTCATAGATGAGTTTCCTATATTAGTTACAGGGTTTCCTATAGAACTACAGGAAATCCTATAACTACTAGGACATCATGTAGCAATTATAGACAAGAGAAAAAAATGGGTTTTATTATTACTTGAAGAGAGAAATGGGTGAATGGATTCATGATGGAGTTTCTCATGGAGTGGATAGGTAGAGGAGAGAGAGAAGATAGGAATAAAAATTCTCATTTGAGTTTAAAACCACCTTTGATCAGCAACCTACAAAACATAAATAAGTGAGTGCATAGGTGTGATTTATCTTTTTCTTTTGTATATTTTTCTCATTTTTTCTAAGGACAAGTGGGTTGCCTCCACATAGGTTTTCAACCTAAAAGCTTGCCTTGGGTGCCTCAAGGAGGTTTTCAGTAAAGGATCTTTTATTTATTTGTTTTTTCTTTTTATGCTTCACGACTGCCTCATGGAGGTTTTCAACCCTAGAGTTGGCCTTGGGCATCTGAGAGATGTTTTCAACCATGCCTCTTTATTATTTATTTTTCTTTTATTTTTCCTAGGATGGGGAGGTGCTGGAAACTATGGAGCTTCCAATGACATACACCTCCCTATTTATGGAATTTATAAGCTTAGCCCTAGATGCAGGCTTCTTGTATACTTTGATCCTTAACCATTTAAAATTAGGGGGTCCCCTCTTCATCCATGGTCCTGATATGAACCGTGAAATTATCATATCATCTTTCCACTTTTTAAGGCCCCCACCATATTTTCATTAATTTTCCTTTTATGTCTTTGAATCTTGATTCATAAAGCAAGCCCAATCTCCTTCTTGAAAGGTATTTTCCTTAATGTGCTTATCATGCCAAACCTTCATTCACAGCTGAATCACTTTTGTGTGAAGGAGTGCTTGCGTCCTAAACTCATCAAAACCATTTAACTGCAAAAACCTTTCTTTCCGGGCCTCTTTGATATCTAGGTATAACTTAGCTACCATCGTCAATTTGTTGTATT
The DNA here is from genome assembly GCA_034641835.2 of Pinus albicaulis. NCBI lineage: Eukaryota > Viridiplantae > Streptophyta > Pinopsida > Pinales > Pinaceae > Pinus > Pinus albicaulis. Next base: position 1,625,391,177 of record CM076575.1, read on the forward strand.
CGAACTCAATGGAAAGAAGATATTTATTCCCATAGACTAAGTCATAAGGAGTGAACTTGGTGGTTTTCTTCCAAGTGGTATTGTAGGCCCAAGTGGCTTCCAACAATCTGTCTGCCAAATATTTCATGTTATTGCTCACAACATTAGTGAGGATTTTCTCCAAGGCTCTATTTGTCACTTCCACCTAGACATTTTCTTGAGGATGCTAGGCAGTGGAAGTTTTATGCTTTATCTTGTGTTGCCTTAGAATATTTTCAATGATATGAGAAGAAAATTTAGCCCCCTGATCAATGAATACCTCTTTGTGGTATCCAAACTTGTAGAACACATTCTCTCTTAGAAAATTTTCTTCTTTCTCCTCTGTTTCCACCTTTAAAACCCTTGTTTTAGCCCACTTGGTTAGGTAGTCAGTACAGACTATGATATACCTCTTCTGCTCTGATGGTGGACCAATGGGTCCAATGAATACCATGCCCAACTTTTCAAATGGATCTAGATCCACCTGAGCGTGTAGAGGAATTTCATCCCTCTATGTATTTTTCCACATCCTTTGGCACTGGTCATGCCTACTAGTGTATATCCTGGCATCTTGGTGGAGGGTAAGCCAATAGTAACCTACCTAAAAAGCTTTGAAGGCTGTTATTTTTGTAGCAAAGTGGCCTCCACAAGGAATATCATGACATGTTGAGAGGATTTCAAAAAATTCTTCCTCCCTCACACATCTTTTGATAATTTTGTTAGGGCCCAACTTGAAGAGATTTCCACCGATCCAAATGAAAGGGGCACTTTTTCTCATGATCTTGCTCTTCTCCCTGGATGAGAGGTTTGAAGGGAACTTTTCAGTAGCCAAGTAGTTAGTTATGTCCACAAATCATAGAGAGAGTGTTGAGATAGAAAATATGTGTTCATTTGGAAGTTGTTTATCCACCATTCCTTTCTTATCTGCAGGTAGAGTTAGTCTAGATAAGAAATCTACAACAACATTCTCCTTCCCTGGTTTATCAACAATTGTTAGGTCAAACTGTTTCAATCACAACAACCATCTAATTAGTAAAGAATTAACATTCCGTTTTTTCGTTAAGTACTTGATGGTTGCATGGTCAGTGTGTACAAAGGTATTATAACCAATGATATAATATCTAAATTTGTTTAAAGCATGGACAATGGCTAACAGTTCCTTTTCTATGACAGTATAGTTGAGTTCAGCGTTGGAATTTTTTTTGCTAATGAAATAGATGGCATAGGTTAATTTGTCTTCCAACTGCCCCAAATCTGCCCCCACAAATTCGTGTGAAGCATACATGTGGATGTGGAAAGGAAGAGCCCAATTTGGAGCTCAGAGAATGGGGACAATAGTTAAATTTTCCTTAATGACCTCAAAAGCTTCTTGAATGAGAATGGACCAAAAGCTTCTTGACTGAGAATGCACCAGATAAACTCAGAATATTTGGCCAACAAACCAAATAATGGTGAAGCCAATTTGCTAAATTCTTTGATGAAATTTTTGTAGTAGGAAACTAAACCTAGGAAAATTTTGACATATATCTTCTTTTGAGGAGAAGGAACCCTTTTTATGATGGCGATTTTTTTGGGGTCCACTTGTATTCCTGCTGGTGATATTGAATTTCCCTATACTACTCCTGCTCTTTCTAAGAATTCACACTTTTGAGGATTCTAGGAGAGATGCATCTCAATGCACCTTCTCAGAACCTTTCCCAAATTAGAGAGAGATTCTTGGAATTCATCCCCATAAGATGTGAAATCATCCATGTAGATTTCAACCGAGTCATGGAATATCTTAGAGAAAATGCTCAAGATAGCACTTTGGAAAGTAGTTGGGGAATTTCACAACCCAAAGGGAAGGAATCTGTAAGCGAAGGTGCTCCAAGGAAATGTGGAAGTAGTCTTGTCCCAGTCGTCATGGCTAATTTGGATCCGCTTATACCCATTGAACCCATCTAGGAAATAAAATAATTTATTTCTTGCAAGGCATCTAGAACTTGATCTATTAAGGGAAAGTGTAAATGGTCCTTCTTGGTGGATTTGTTGAGTTCCTGGTAATCAACACAAATTTTCCATTTTCCATTCTTCTTTGGGACTGGGACAAGAGGATATACCCACTTACTATCTGATATAATATAGAAGAAACCTGCATCCAATAATTTATGCAGTTCTTCCTTTACTATGTCCTTTAGAGTTGGGTTCATCCTTCTTTGGGGTTGGCACACAGGATTGCAACCTTCTTTAATGTAGATGTGATGCGTGCACACCGAGGGATGCACCCCTTTCATGTCTTTCTAGTCCCAAGAAAATGCCTCAAGGTTTTATTTCTAGAGCTGACATAGCTGATCTTCTTCTTTAGTTGATAGGGATGAGTTAATTTTCAGAGGTTTTGATGGCCTAAATTCCAGAGCCTTGGTGGTTTCAAAAGTTGAATCCACTGAGCGCAACATCCAAGGGTGGATTTTCAGACTCTTTGACTAGGTCATCAAGTGGACTGTCAGTGGGGGGCTAGTTCTGAATGATTTCATCGATGAGGCCATCCTCATCAAGATGCCCCCCTCTATGAACAATATATATGGTACAAATTGGGTAGGGCGTAATTTTTTATACTTCATATTCTTATACATCATCCTACAACCGTATAGGTAGGTCATGGTCAATGGAAGGCTGGGCAGGAGGTTATAATACCAATTGTTTAGACAAGGGCCCATTCTTTATAGTCATATTTCCAGCCCGACTACTGATATAAGCATCAACAGTGGCTAACCAATGTCTCTCTAAAATGAGAGTATATCCATTAAACTTGGTTTTTGGATGGAGAACCAGGAAATATGTAGGGTACTCACAAGAGTCAATTGAAACCATAACATCCTCAACAATTCCTTCCAGAGGTACTGTGGACCGATCTACAAGTTGCAGAACCATTGTGGTTTTCGTCAAAGTCCCTCATAGGTTGATTTTAAGCATAGTTTCCTTGGTCATTAAATTTATGGAAACCTCAAGATAAATCATAGTATTGGGACTATGACACCATCTATGTGTACATCTACAACTTGACTACCAGGGTCCAGGTACTTCAGGAAGATCACCCTTCCCAACATTAAGTCGAACAACTGTCCTACTACATTGATGGTGGGGGCATATTTCTTCTTTCTCCCAGGTTTATTAAATCACTTTTACTTGATGAGCCTATTGTAAATAGGGACATCCTTAATAAACTAGAGAAGGGGTATTTTCACACACAAAATTTTCATTTGTCCTAGAATTTGAGTCCCCTCTAGGGTGTGATGACTAGAGTGGATCAAGCGCTCAGGAAAAGGAGGTTGTTGGACCTGAGTGTTACTTTCTTCCTTTCCGTCCTCAACCTCTGCAGGTGGATATGGAGGATGATTTTTTGGGATTACTCTTCCTGACCTGAGATTGATCTCATGTATCTCCACAACATAATTTGGATAGGATGTCTCTCAACTGTAAAATTCCTGTGCCTACCTTTTTTTCGGGTTCAGATTGGGCTGTGCAGGCATATGAGGCAGCTTGGTTGGAGCATAATGAGTGAGCTGAGTTTGAGGTTGGGGTGGAGGTAGTATATTAGGTGGTTGATTATGTTGAGGCCTCCACCCTTGTGATGGATTGCTCCACTAAGGTGGTTGAGGAAAAATACTGTTGAAATGGATGGTTCACAGGCTGAGGGTGATATGGTGGGTTTTAGGGCCAAGTAGGAGGTGTAGGTCGTGATGGAGGAGTGGAGGTGTACCAAGACTGCATTGGTTCATTCTTATTTTTATGGTAATACGAGTAAGGTGCACCTTGCATACCCTGCTGATATGACCTAGGCCCTTGAGGCTTTCTCTGATTTTATGAAACAGAGTTTCTCCAGTCCTACTTCCCCACCTTGATATATCTATTTGAGCCTAGGTAAAGAGGGAAACTTATCTTTGGAATGATTCTCTTCATAGACTAATAAAACCTCTTTGAAATTCAATGGAAATTGATTCCGAGCATGTTTTCTAGTACATCTAGGGCAGAATATGGCCAAGGATATTTCTACTTCCTATTGCTTCCTCTTGATCTATATTGTGTCCATTTGGAAATAAAAGGTGTGAAAAATCTCACTCTTGAAGTCCAACATATTTCCAATCTCATGCTTGATGGAGGTGGAAGAGGAAGGTGTGTTGGTCAATCTTTGGCTAGCTCTACCTTTCTTCCTAACTTACCTAGAATGGTTCCTGAAGATAGTTTTGATGTCCCCATAAGGAAGCTAGTAGATATATCCTCCTGATAGCGTATTAAGGGTTTATATCACCTCCTCCCTGATCCCTCAAATAGGTACCAGTATGAGTGATCCAGGATCAGTGCAGTTGGATCTTTTATAATCTAACTCGATTCTTTCTTCATAATATTCTAGGGATTCATTAGGCCCTAGAGTCATCCTAAATATTTCCTCTTTGGTTTCCTTGGACCTAAATTACTCCCTTTACTTGTTATTAAAGGCCTCTTGCATTTGCTCCCACGTAATGATGTTGTTACCAAGTAGACCCATGAACCAGCACAATGTTGCATCCTTGAGGTTGGATGGAAATAGCTTCAACTTTTGATCATCTGAGGCATATGCATAGGTACTTCAAATAACAAAAAATTCAAACATGAATGTGTCAGAATCCTCAGAGGTAAGTCCATAAAAATATGGAAGGGTTGAGGGACTGATGTTCTTCATCCTAGTTTCCCCATCTGTTTCTCTAATGGGAAAGAATCCTTGGGTCCCAGCCTCAGCCAAGGCTTGGATTTGTGAAGTAGGTTCCTTAGGTGAAGCAAGTTATTCTTATTCTCCAATAGGTTCTTCAAAGTGTTAAAGAGACTCACCTATGGTGTGTTCAACCTCAAAGTCACTAAATAAGAGTGAAGGGTGACTCTGTGGGGATGTGGGGGTTTTCAGTAAAAAATTTCCATGGTTATCCCTGCTCCTACGAGGCATGAAATTCAAATTGTTTTTTTATTTTTCAATATTTTTGGAACTACATGTAAAAGAAAAGAAAAAAAAATTGCTAAAAAAAAAATCAAAGAACCTACTTAGACAACTCGTCGACAATGATGCCAAAAAGTGGTGAGCCCTGGTATTGCACCAAGGGTGCTCTAACTACTAGAGGCTACTCTACTTTACTTTATCAATATGGGGTTCATAAAAACTTGGAGGTGACAGTGCTATATACGCAACATATGCATTATACTCATGCCATCCTCTTCTCAGTCCTACGAAAGGGTGTTATTTCTAGGGTTTCTAAGTGAAGTCGATCACACTTCTGAATTAGAGCTAGAACTACAAATTACTCAGAGCCATTACTCTATCAACAATCAAAGGACTATTCTAAAGCAAGAATATACATCTAGCTATTTTGCAAGGAAGGAGATCTACAATTTAGGCTATTGCAAGAAACAAAAGTAAACTAGGGAACATTCATGAAGTAAATTGTTGAATTGAAATTTCAGAAACAAAGACTAATCTAATCACATTGTTGGGCCAAATGGATAATTAAAATCTAACTATTTTTTGCTTAACTGCTATGCTTTAAAAATGCATCTAGTCATGGGATAACTAAGCTTGTAATTACTATGTTTTACAGCAAAAGAAGGTCTTGGTCTCATGGATTCAGAGCTGAAGGTGTCTTGGAGGTTGTGGCAGGGTTAGGTGAGGTGGAGGATGCTTTCTAGGCTGAAGGAGAGGCTAACTAGAGTTGCTACAAGATCTACTACAGGTTTCTTGTAGTGCTACAAGATGTGTTGTCAATGCTACAAGAAACATGGCGAGGGTGTTTTGAGGCCAAAATTGATGAGAAAAGGGGTAGGAAAGGTGAAATTAAGGTGTATTTAAGTGCATGGAAGGTGGCCAACCCCTTGGCCAAGCTCAGAACTTCTTTCAAATCTCATCTTTCATTTCTAGGATTGCTCTTAGTGTGGTGGTGAAAATCTAAAAAACAAGGCTGAGGGTGATTTTGTTCAAAGGAGGTTGGTGAGGGGTGAGAAATGGAGCTAGGTATGCTGGTGGAGTCCTCCTCTACTACTCTACTCAAACATGAAATAAAATTGTCTACTCATGCAATAAACATGGACAAATTTATGATGAAGAAGACTGAAAAGATGAGTTAAATTTGATAAGAAAACCTACTTATGCGTTCAAAAGAAATCTAACTCAGTATTCTCAACATGTTCATGAAAACTACAATAACCTATCTACGCTTTCCAATAAATCATAAGCTGAAGAGAAATTTTGGGCCTATGGTGAAGATCTACCCTCCTCAAGCTCCAATGAAAGAGGTGAGAGAGAGAGGCTTTGACACACAATGTTTGGAGTTTATATGCTACTGTACCATGATCTACAAGATCCTAACTACAAAAACTGTGAAATGGAAGAAAACCAAAAATAGTAAAATGAAATGTAATCAAAATAGCTAAAAATTATGAAGTAAACTAGCTACAATGGCATAAAAATAAACATAAATACACAAGAGAGAGACTAAGGCCAATGGATTGGGCCCTAACTCACAAGCACGGTTCTCTGAAACTAAATCAATGAAGGAAAAACTGAATACTCATGAGCTTCCTCCACAATTCGAATCCTAATGAGCTCTTGATATGCCCTATTTAACTTAAAGGGTAGCTACCAACAACTCACTAAAAAGTAGGTGATGTGTCCCCTTTGATTGCAAGAGAAATGAAGCTTTGGTGCACTTGATCTTCCACTTGCTTGGTTTCCTTTGATTTTGAGTTGTTGGAGGGAATCTTGAGGATCCCCTAGTTGCCTTTAGGAGTTAAGAAGGTGGACAACCCTCTTATAAAATCTCCTTGTTGTCTACTTTGAGCTTTGATTGCACAATCTTCAACAAAAATGGAATACATTCATGATTATCCTACATTTAAAGAATATTAGGCATTCGAAGTATGAAAAACCTTAATCACCATCTACACTAAGAAACATATGACCATAATGTAATTAAATGTGAGAAAGAGAGACTAATAAGGCTAAAAAGGTTATAATTAACCCCTTCAATTATACCTAATGATGTTTCTCATCATTATCTTCTTTGGATGTACTATTATGCCATTCTTGGAAATGGCATGTCTTGATTAGTGTACTTTTTTCTGAAAGAATATGAATTTTCTAAGCTTAACATAAAAATAATGCTCTCTTAGCAATCTCAACATTGCTGCTAAATTCTCGGCATGCTCTTCCTCATTCTTAGAATATAACAAGATTTCACTAGAAATATGAACTACAAATATCACACAATATTTCCTGCAATTTCACTTAGCCCTCATAATTGTGACCATCCTCACTTTTGTAGGCTTCTTATTTTCCTGCAAGTTTCTCTTTTCTCCATTATCATCTACGAACTCAATAGCCTTGTCATAAAAATATGCATTGCTCATGCAAATATGCAACGAATCCATACCCAAATGTATAATATATGATCCCAATGGCAGTACATTCAAATGTGATTATGTAGGCATACCATTCAACTCAAATGCACAAGCTCTTATCCAATGATGAAATCTCTTCTTTGTACTTGTAGCCAACTCCACCAACCAAGAATTTTCATGCTCTTATTTTATTAATCCACACTTATCCACCAGGTTAGGATTAACATAACTATAATTAGATACAGGATCAATCAAAATATAAATAACTTGATCACAAGGCTTATAGTCCATCTCAATGATATATGCTTGGTGATCCACATGCCTGTTGTCCACAAGCACATAAATATGAGGAATAATATGACCAACATTCATAACGGTCTGTGCCTCTTGAGAATTATATATCTAAGTCCTACCTTCATGGTACAATGGAAAATCCTTCTTATGATGAACTTTGTCACATGTCCAGCACTGCAACGGTGCTCTAATATCACCTCTAGTCTGCTACTCTCTAGGCTATGATACATGTCCTTTTTCAACTGCATTGAGATTCTTGTAAGGAGAAATATTTTCTTTCTCACCTACATCTTGAGGTCTTCCCCACTTCGGTGGCCATTTCCTTTTTACTTTATCATTTCCCTTCAAGTCACATTTAGGATCAAATTTGCGCTTTGATTGCTCATACCAAGGCTTCAATTTATGGATGGATTATTCTAATGATATAGGCTCATCAAACTCAATCCAACCTTTATAGGGTGCTATAAATTCACTGATGAATCTCTAAATATTAGCCTTTTCCTCCTTGAGATATGGCACATACCTCAACAACTCCAACAATCTGCTAGTGTACTCATCATCACTCATAGAACCCATTTGTAGCTCATAAAACTCCTTATCTCTATCATCATAGTATCTCTCCGATAGGTACTTCATCTTGAAGTTCTTCTTGAATTCATCATAAATCAAATATTCTTCCTGAATTTCCTTGACATTCTTCCCATATTCCCACGAGATATCTTCTTTCCCTTTAAGGCTGAAGGTGGCTATATTTTATTTTATGTTTTTTCTGAATAGTTATGCAATATGAATAATTTATTCATTCCAAGAAACCTTTCCTATGCATATTTTGGCTTATTCATCTCTCCATCAAATGTAGGAGGCTCCACTTTCTTGAACTCCTTAGGTAAATACTACCTCCTCCTATAAGGATAATGATGACGGTGACTGTGATGATGTCTCCTGGATGAGGAACTAGAATGATGTCTATACATACCATTCCTCCTTTCAGGTGTATCCATTGATATGCAACCTCTAAGTTGTACCCTTTATTAAACCTGTATCTAGACCAAGATATGCTACCATAGGATCCATTTGTTTTCTCTTCCTGCTCTTGACTTATTCTCAAATTTCCTTGTTTCTCCAACTATGACAAGCTCGAAAGAATCGCTACATTAACCTCTAATTTCTTCTCCTAAGCCATTGCAAGTCTTTAGAGATCCTCAACCCCCCTATCATTGTCTACTTTCCAACTTATGATCTCTACCCTCAAGCTTCTCAATGTATATGCTATACTAGGAGAATACTCTTCTCCTTGTTGCCCAACTAATTTGTAGGAAGTGTTAGGGGAAATGTAGTTTGCCATTGTTCTTGTCATCTTGGGTTCTCTTCTTCTTGCAAGTATACCATGTCATATAAAACAAATAGATACCAAAATAAAATCCATACCTCATTGATGTTCAGGGGAGGCTTATCTCATCTGCAAGAACATTTCATATTAGCATATACATGTATAATCATAAACATATCCATGCAATAACATAACATCACAACAAAATCATGCATGATCATACCAATTTTATACCATGATCCCATACATGAAAACCATAACCTTGACAACATCAGAATTACTAAACAAGAGTGAAACCACACTATGATACCACCCTCTTACCCCTCATCCAACATTTACCCACATTCACCGGCTTTCTGAGGGTAAACATGAGCTGAGGTTCACTATGATAAGACTCAACCTCCTAGACGACCTTAAGGAAATGGAGATGAAAATTAAGACCTTACTGACTTCCCTCAGGTGCCACAAGACCTCTAGGAGTAACCCAACCCCTCCAGGTGTCCAACCCTTGAGACAACTCAATTTTTCTCTGACCTAGAGTCCCAGTCACTCCCTTTCCTATGCCTCCATACGACTATGGGTTCCTATTCACACTCACAATACTACATCCATGTGACTATGGAATTTTCTGCTCAACTATATGCTAGGGACTTTGAATTTTGTACCACTTTTTTAGGGCCATGACTCAGGTCTCTTCCCAGAACTTAGTGAAACTTCCAAAGAATGTAAATAACATAGAAACAATTCTTTTCAACCAAAAAATGAAACCAATACTTGACCTAACCATCGCTAACTGGGATTGACATTCAGTCAAGCACTTGGTACGTATGCAACCTACAAGCCATGAATGCAAGTATAAACATGAGGAACTAAAAAATTATCTGGGGTTAGAAAGAAGGATCACTTCCTTCTCACATTAGTTTCCATAACACCTGTTAGGTCTTTGATTCATTAGTCAGTCAGTTACAAGTCAAAACATGAAAAGAGCCATGACTAGGATATGTCATAAAGCCATACTTATAACCAGATAAATAACAATAAGAGAATAACCATTAAATCCACATAATAATGAGTATAATTCCTTGTCAAAATCGAGAGAAACTTAGCTTTTATTAAACATATGAAAATACTGACTGGGTTTGGGACTTCAACATTACACTCGACCATAGATTGGCTGAACCAATTCCTTCTTTCAACCAATCACCCCCATGCCATATTCTAAGCCTAAATGTGGGATATCATGGTATAAAACAATCCAAGAAAAACTAAGGGAATCCAGAGGTTAAACCACCTCCACCCTCTCCATACCGTGATCTCACCTAAACCAGTGTCGAGATCACAAATCCAAATTGAGCTTGGATTCCTGAGATTTTTTTCACCAATACCTTGAGGAATTTTCCCGTCTCCACCCTTAGGAGTTATAGTGTATCCCACCATTACCAGTTAAGGGATTCCTAGGCCTTTGGGAATTTTTCTGAGACCACCTCACCCATATCCAAAATATTTCAGTTTAATCCAAAGCTCAAAACTGAGAACAATCCAATCACATCATGTCTATCAAAAAATGACAAGGATAGGATAAAATCCATTGCCGAAGCCCGAAAAAATCCATGCCAATGACAGCAAAAGAACCAAATACCAACATGCACATACCATGCATGTCAAAACCAACTAGGAAATCATACATGCAACTTTTTACCTGCAAGTATTCTCACTAAAGCTTATTGATCCTTTCCTTCCTTTCCTTTCCTTTTCCTTCTTTTCTTTTCTTTACCTTTCATTGCATGTTTTATTTCTCCTCTTGGGTCTTTCTCCTCTCTCATACTAATTCTAAAACTGAACTGAAAAAAACTACCAACTGATGCTTTGAGCTCTTTTTATTGATGAGGCCTCTAATTTCTTCAATTTCCCATTATTTAGTTCATTTTAGTCCTCACATGAAACTTGTGACCTTTCACCTTCCTTTTCTCCTAATTTATTTTATTTTCATAAATAATGTGCCAAAAATACCATTTTCCTTTCCAAAGCCTTAGCCATTTCCTTTTCTAATTTCCCCTTAGCCATAAAAAACAAAAAATGATGCCCACTATGATATTTTTCCTAACATTTATCTTGGAATAAGTGTCCCTTTCCAGTGGTCTTATTTGACCTTTATTAACTTTTATTACATGAACCTTTAATCTAGGGTTGTTACACTTCCACTGACAAAGTGTTGAGTAACAACACTTTCCTACTCGAGTAATATGCAAATTTATTTGACTTTCCAGACCTATTCTTCAAACCAAATGTATAAATTTTCGAGAATTCAACCCATTTATAATTCCTTTGATTCAACTCACATTGACTATTGATATATTGTAATACCTTGTGATTAGTGAAAAAGACAAATTCCTTAGACAAAAAATAGTGTTTCCACTTCTTCAAAGTCTACACAACACCATAAAGTTATTGATCATATACATAATAATTATTCTTACAATGATTTAACTTCTGATTGAATAATACTATTGGTCTTCCTTCTTGACTTAAAACTACTCCAATTGTTGTCTCGCTTACGTCACAGTCAACTTGGAATACTTTATCAAATATTGGAAGCGCCAAAACTGGTTTCTCTATCACCTTTCATTTCATATCTACAAATTTTTTCCTTGCTACTACTATCCCTTTAAAATTCCCCTTATTCATGCACTTAGTAAGATGTGCACAGATCTAGCTGAAATTCCTAATGAATTTCTAGTAGAATCTTTCCAATCCATGAAATCTCCTCACCGCAAAAGTATACTGAGGTGTTGGCCATTCCAAGATATCCTTCATTTGCTCAGAATACATCTTCAAACCTTCTTTGGAAATAAATTATCCCAGGTACAGTAAATCATCCTGCATGAATATAAATTTCTTAAAGGATTGACAACTTCTCTTCCTTCAACTGCTGCAAAACTTGCCTTACATGTTCCAAGTGCTCCTCTTTGATTTTGATGAAAATTAAAATGTCGTCCAATTATACTGCAACAAATTTTCCCAAGAATGGGTTCAAGACCTAATTTGTGAGCCTCATGAATGTGTTAGGGGAATTATGCAACACAAATGGAATAACTAGCCATTCAACAGTCCATCCTTCATCTTGAAAGCATTGTTCCTCTCATCACCTTCCCTAATCCGAATTTAATGATAACTACTCTTTAATTATATCTTTGTGAAGTTTGCAAGCCCAATAAAACAACGCATAATATCCTCCATCCTTTGCAAGGAAAATTAGTACTTGATGGTTATCTTATTAATGTCTCTATAACATGTACACATTCTCCATTCACCTGTATTCTATGGAGTCAATATTGTTGGTACAACACACAGACTCAAACTTTATCTTATCAATCATTTATCAAGCAACTCTTGTACCTTCTTATTTACTTCCTCATTCTTTGTTGGGGTCATAGTGTAAGGTTCCTTTTTTGGTAATATTGATCCAAGAATCAAGTAAATATGATGAGAAATACTTCTCACGGGAGGTAGTGCATTTGGAATCTTATCAACAACAATCACCTTGAATTCATCTAACAAGGATTTAATTTTTGCTGGGACAATTTCTAATTTCACTTCCTTTTGCAATGGCTTTGGAATTATTGCTAATTATAATTTTTCCTTCTGTTCCTCATGTACAAAATCCTTGGTTGAGCATAACCATTAGAGGAAATTTCAACCTAAAAGTGGCCTCGTAAGGAAAAATAGTAAAATAATAGTTAAAATAATAAAATAAGGGATGAATTTTGGAGGGAATAAAAGAACTATTTTTGTTTAATTGTATTTTTGGCTTATCTCCTTATAGGTTTACTCAAATTTCAAATGTAGACACTTGTTGAATGCAAAAATAAATTCCACATCCAACAACTACCAATTATGCATACTTTTGAGAAGACCCACATTGATAAAACTTTAAGATACATAAAAAAAAACATGTTCTCCTAAGGAAAAATAATAAAATAATAGTTAATATAATAAAATAAGGATTATGAATTTTGGAGGGAAAAGAAGAAACACTCATTGGATACATAATTAAATTCCACATCCAACGAGTACCTATTACGAACACTTTTGAGAAGACCCACATTGATAAAAATGAAGATACATTAAAAAAGTGTATTGAAACACACTTTTTAATGTATCTTCATTTTTATCAATGGAGGTCTTCTCAAAAGTGTGCATGATGAGTACTCGTTGGATGTGAAATTTAATTTCTATCCAATGAGTGTCTACACTTGAAATTTAAGTAAACCTATAAGGAGTTAAGCTAAAAATACAATTAAAAAAAGTAGTTTTTATTCTTTTCCCTCTAAAATTTTTACATGTACCTCTTTTTAAATTAAATTATTTTGATTGGTTTACATGTTATGGAATGGAAATTAAATGAAAATACCATGGGAATGTTTAGGCATATATTTCCTCTAATGAGGATACGGTTTTCACACGTGCTGGTACTTCCACAACTTATTGCTATTACAATTGTATTTTCCATCATTGTGGTGATTTTGTACCATTGTTTGTTTTTCGTAAACTCATTTGTATTGTCCAGGACATCATGGTGAACTTATATGTCAAAAAACCATGGTCTTCCTAGAATTATGTGGCATGCATCCATATCAACCACATCACACTATACTTGATCTTGAAGACCGCCAATTTGAAAATTCACCTGGCATTTCTTAGTCATAACTACATGTTGTCCCTTTTGTAACCATGAGACTTTGTAATGGTTTGTATGGACTAAAATATTGAGTTTAAATTTGTATGTGACTTCATTGGACACTAAAATATTTTTACTCCCTCCATCTACGACCAATTTATAGCACTTTCCTTCGACCTTACATTTAGCTTTGAAAACTTTCCTTTTTCGCTTTGGTTCTTCCACTGTCTTCTTCTCAGCCTTGAGAAATACTCTATGAAACATAAAATTTTCTCCTTGTTATTTTTGAAGTACGTTCACATTTTCTCTCGAAATAAAACTTCATTAACTTGTGTAACATATGTTCTTGCTTCACCACTTATCCCTGAACTTTGTCCTTTTGGGCACTCAGATTTCTTATGTCCTTAAACTCCACTGTGATAACCAGAATTATATACTTTCCCTTTCCTCTCCCAATAATTCCTCTTCCTCTTCCAACATTTTTTCCACCTTTATCACCTTAACCATTTGAGGATTATTATTCCTTTTCACTTCCTCTAGTAGTGCCTTCCTTACCTCTACCTCTAAATCCTCTTATGTTTCATTTTTTTGTGTTTTTCTATTCCTCTATTTTCAAGGCAATGTGGTAGGATTCATCAACAATTCATAAATAATGTGTACTGATTTCATATTGAATCAAGTATTTTAGTACATTGATATACCTTGCAAATGTTTGGAATTCTGGTTCCTTTATACTTGATCGAAGAGAGATTTTATACAAATTATATTGGTAATAAACAAGCATAAATTATCTTTGTGAACATCTTCTTCCAAGCTTTGATATTTTCTAGCTAATTGTTCACTCTATCCCTTTGTAACATATCCAAAAATAGTGTAGCATGACCTTTCAACTTCACTATGGTGATCTTTACCATATTTGGATCATAAACATTTTCATACTCAAATTATCTTTTGAGTTCTCAAATCCAATTGATGAGCACATCGGCTCTAATATTTCCATCATAACATGAAACTTCAACCCTTGAATTGCCTCTTTAACTCAAATATGAAATAAACCTCATTTTTGGGTCTCTCTCCTCAGCCTCTTGTTCCTCATATATTTATTCTTTAGGCTCTGAATCTACCTCTGCATCTCTATTTCTTCTATGCTACAACTCTTTTATTCTTCATCTTAACTCTCCTAGCTCTTAATTTCCTACACATCCTCATCCTCCTCCTCTTGTCCTCGGTTGAATCATTATGATTTTTAAATATCTCACCAACATCTAGAGACCTCAATCTAGGTTTTTTGACCTAACTTGTACCTTCAACTCTCCTGTCGTGAAATCATCGAACAAGGTTTCCAGGTACCCTGTTAGATGAAAAAATTAAAGTTGAAAAAACTAGAATATTGAAACTCTCTCTAATACCCCTTAATGTATTCCAGGGGTTCTATATATCTTTCATAAAACATACTAAATATGGATCGTTGTTACAAAGTGCACAACCTAGGCCATTGGAATTTGGCTACTATAATAATTAATTTAAGGACAAAATCACAAAGCACGAACAAAGAATAATTCAATTATACTAACGAGAACACATAAGGGATTCAAATATATTTTTATTCATTCAAAATCTATTGTTACATAAAAGAATACAAATCTGAGAGTGAAGTTCTCGGAGTGCTTGAAGTCCCCACTATGTTACACAACAATACAATGCACAACAACCAAACACCCTCACTAACTCATACAAAAACTAGTCGTACTCTTTGAAAATCATGCAATAGCCAAACCAACACCAATAGTACAAGGGACATGAGCTCGAATGAACTCTAAGGAAAATAATAAGTGAAAAGAAAAAGAAGCTAAAAATTAAACTCCTATTTTCTTCTGTGTTCATGCAATTTAAGTTCTTGTTGCAAAATTTTTCGTATTCCACTAAAACAAATCTCTTTGACTGTCGCTGACCTATCACCTTACTGAACTTAGTCAGTTCATTTCCTCTCAGTATGTATAAAAACCAACTTTTGTAACCGTCGTCTCAACCTCATAGTGTGTCCAATAGTAGTTGTCTTGTAGTAGTGCAACCAAATAACTATCAATTTTGGATGTGTCAGCAACTCCACATAGCATGATTATTAGTACACACTCCTAGAAGTGTCAAAAACTCAAGAGTAGTCGTGGCTCTAATAAAATATCTAGAGGAGCAGTAAAAACTACCAATTGGGTGTATAAGCAACTAAAGTGATAGGTCTATCAACAACTTAAAACACATGGGAGTAACAACACTTATTACAAATTCAATGGAAAATTGTTTTTACATTGATGATAATTTCCCAAGGCCAAGGATTTTCCTACATCACCACTTTAGGCTGGTGCCTGTAAATTAGGGAATTGGATTTTCCTTCATGTTGGTGCCTACATTCATATATAAAGAAGAACTTTTTCCATGGTTTTCTCTTGTATGGGTGTCCACATAAAACTTTGAGTATCTTGATCTATGTGTGTTCATTTTTAATTATGGAGTTTCATTATGGTTTATTAAATATTTTAAATATTGTTAGATACTCTATAATATTGATTCTAACTTTTAAAAAAATGCTCTTTTTTTTAATTATTGTAGATGAAAGATTTCAAGCTAGTAAATATATATATGTTTTTTATTAATATAAATAATCCCTTAAAGACCACTAATGAAGCTTCATTCCACGTGCATTGTGTGTTTGATTCTAACTAGTCTCAAACAATTCATTTTTGTATATATATGTGAGATCTATTACTACTAGTTCTTAGTCTAATTTGTGAATTGATTTATAATTTTCACTAGTGGTTTTAGTTCCACTACTTTATATATTGAGTTTGGTTCAAAATTTTACTATTCTACATTTCTTCTAATTTTCGAAAATATCAACTAATTGATTCCATGATTGTTCATACATGTTTTTTTTTCTCCTTTCTTCGATTTTATTATCTAGCATTCCCTTTAGGTAGGTTAGAATAGTTGCATTCATACATTTAAAATAGTTTTTACCTCAATAAGTGCACCTCATTTTTGTGATGATTACCCATATCTCACTGATGTGAGCATTATCCTTTTAAAGTATTCTTTTGGCTAATTTTGTCTAAAATATCGCAAATATTTGCTGGAATTTGTTTGTAGGAAAGATACCTAGGGGTAGGGTTGGAATCCCCAACAGAGTAGATCATAAAACTCGACAAAGAAACTCAAACAAGCATGCACAAAACTTGAAATTCATAAATTATGTATAATGTAAAGTCATTCTCACCCCCTTGGGTTATTATTGGTCTATTGAAGGTGTTACTTTAAAATTAACCCAATCTCCAAAATCCATTATGAAGATATGGTTGAAAAAATCCTCTTTTCCCAACGTCATCGAAACTCAGATCCCTCACAATCATTTCATTTAGCTAGTCAAATTATTTCCAACATCATAAATTTTTGTCTTGGAGAGAACTGTCCAACTATAATTTATATGGATTCATTTGAACAACATATATTCAAAAAAATATCAATGAAAAATGAGTCATGTTCTGATCAATTAATGTAGTATTTCAAGTGATTTAACTCTCATACTCAACAATATTCTCCTTTTGAATAACCCTTTGAAAAAAATGACAACACTATGTCCAACATAAGATTAGGGAAAATTTTAAGGATGGAAAATTAACTTGATGTTTAAAAAATTGGCGAATCTCACTAGTCCCTAATATGAAAACTATAAAATGTTATGGATCTATTTGTAAAATTATTCAAATTTATAATGATTTTATATATACTCTCTATATAATGTTGGCTATTTTAAAGGTAAAATAATTTTATATTGTAAAATTTGGGCGAATCATTTTTATAAGAAATGGAAATTGGCGAATCTTTTTTTTGGGAAAATCATGGAAAATTAGCCCACCTACGAATATTAGCCCCTAAAATTTTCCATGCATAAGATATAGCAAAAATTTCTTGAAATTTCAAGTTTAAGCTATGTAGTTTATAGATTCATAATGCTCAAAGGGATTTTCAAGGCGTTGTATCCATTTATACATTCAAAATGAAATTTGAATAATGAAAAATTACACAATGTGTACACACACACACATATATACACATATCGTGTTGGATATATATATATATATATATATATATAGTTAGACCAGCCATACATTATTTTAATGAAAAGTGAAATGAGACTAATCTTTGGGCTTGATTTTTTATTTTCGTCCAGTCATTAATATGTGGGATATTTTATGAAAGGTTTTTAAGTATGGAATCCATAAATTATTGAATTTTAAAATAGAATATTTAGAATCTTTATATATTAGTATAGTGAGAAAAATGAATAATAACCTCACCTTTGGGGTAACTTTTATGAAGGAGTTTGGAGAATGGAGGATGGTAGATATCCTAGGTTTTACTGCTCGGGACTGTATGCGACTGTGGCGGTGGACTACCATGGACGGGTACCTGAAGAGAAGCATAACATGGAAACTGTGGAATTTGGCTTGTATTGGCACAGGTCCTCCTTTGTTCGCATAGAGGCTGCACTCATCGACCAGTTTGGCCTTTGGCCAAGCGAAGGGACGAACAACCTTCCCATTCACCAGGCTCGAGCGACGGTACACCGATCCTGCCTTCTGACCCTCGGCCATGGATTTTTAGCTACGAAAAAGTACACGTTACCTGCACCGTGGATGTGCTAGAGGAAGCCGCAACTGCTTTGACCATTGGGATCATCGCAGGCCTTTGCGTACTGTGGAGGCTGTACCCTAGATGCTCCACTCTGGGGGAGTTGGTTTTACGACTTGAATAGTACCCTGCACAAGTTTCTAGCTCAATAGGCCACTACGAATCATAGAGCATCCACAGGAAGGGAGATTCAGGTAAGCTCTACACAGTTTCAAGTTTTCATAAGGCTCCCTGTGGGGAATAGTTTTATTTTTTGGGTTCGGGACACAGACAGGGTATCAAATATAAAGGAAAAAATCAGATCTGTCTCAGGTTACCCCTACCATACTCAGTCATTGATTGATGGGGGGAAATATTTATTAGATTCCTGCTCCGTAAATCCTTATTCTCTCAGTTCTGGATCTACCATCTTCCTCAACCTGTGACTGCAGGGGGGAAAACAGATAAAAAAAGAGCTCATGGACCCACATGGGGAGCCAGTTCCTCCAAAATAGAAAACTCAAAAGGATCCTCATACATAAATGTTTTACAAGGGAAAAAGAGAGATACAACATCACCTCCACAAGTAGATAGTACCCCCAAGCCATATATTGTGGAGCAACAAACCAGTGTGCCTGAACTGAATATAGACACACCAGAGATAGATGAGCATCGAACCACATTTGAAGCACAAGCAGTAATATGCAGGTTCAACTGTTTTTGGTCTAAACCAATGGACCTTTTCCATTGGATTTTAACCAAATGGACCATGGACTGTGAAATCCATCTATGTTCAAAGGGTTTCTTCATTGTCAAGTTCTCATCATCGGAAGCCAGAGATACCATACTAAGGGAAGGACCGTGGTTCTGGGGATCCACTGGACTCTTCATCACACCATGGTTTCCAGACTTTGACGCAAACACAATGGAGGTTACCAGGATGTCGGTTTGGGTTCGTCTATATAACCTCCCGCTTCATTTTTGGAATGAAAATGTTCTAGAGGCCATTGGGAACAAACTCGCAAGATATATAAAAATAGATACCCAACAGTTGGAGGAGCGCATCTACACTTTCGCACGAATCTGTGTGGAAGTGGACCTTAGTAAAGGCCTACCATAGAGAATACAATTGATACACAAATAGAAAATATAAGAACAACATTTAGATTATGAAAATACAACATTCAGGTGTAGAATATGCAGAAACATGAGACACTTACAAGATACATGCCTGGAAGCAAAACAAGATAACAGAAAAAAGAAGAAGATAGGGAAAGTAGCAAAAGGTTGGAAATTTCCTTCACAGGAATCAGAGTAGGAGGAAAACGAAGAAGAGGAAGACCCCATCCCAAACGCAGAGTAACAGCAAAATAATCCCTATGGGGACACAAGAATGAATATGCAAGATCCTCCGACATCAATACCATGGTACAACCTAGAATGATCCTGGGCACCGACCAATGAGGGAAACAAAAGATACTTTTTAGACACTTTGGACTCCATAAGGACAATGGAGCACTATGAAGGAAACTGGCTCACCCTTATCTCATCCATTAACACAAGGTGCTTGGCACAAGGTTGGAAAGAAAAAGGAGAAAAACATCATTTTCCCCGTAATTTACTTCGCAACATATTAGTTCGTCATTACCAATACTAGCATATTGTAATATGTAAATTTTTTTTTTTTCTATTAATAAAATTTATAAATTTTTCTCTAAAAGAAAAAAGAAAAGAAAAGAAGTATTATAGTGAGAAAAATAAAGAAATCAAAATTGATTAGTGTGGGTAGAAAAATAAAGAATGAAAAATTAATTATTATGGATAGAAAACTAAATATATTATTATCAAAATATTTAAAAAATATTTTTATTATTACTTGATGATGACTAGGAACAAATAACTAAGCATTAAGAGGATCAAATTTCTCAAGATCAAAATCTATTTATGAGACAAAGACAACTATTACGGCTATGACTCGTATAAATCCATCATATTTCTGGATCTACCAAGCACCTAAAGGATCAAATCTCTCAAGATGGGAACATATTTCTGAGTGCAAAAATTGACTAAATGTTTGCACCTCTAGAGATTTTATTCCCATTGTCTATTGGAAAATCCAAAGTTAAGATGGATCTATATTAATTTGTTAAAACTAATGAGATGTTAAGAAATTTTTATTTTTATATTTACTTAATTTTATAATATAGGTGTATTTGAGATTTGGAACGTTTTATTCATGGTTCAAACTTCACATTCTCCACATGCTCCCTCATTTTCATAAAGACAAAATATAATCATAAAATGATCTCTTCTTATAATTATTTTTGTTATTAATATTATTTTAAATTATATATATATATATATATATATATATATATATATATATATATATATATATATAAAGTTAGTATTCTATTAAAATGGTAAAAAATATGTACATCCATTAGAGAAAAAAATAGGTGGTCTCATCCCTTCCAAGTTTGTTGACCAATGTTTGTAGTAAGTGACAAAAATACAAGAAGGTGGTTAAGGATAACGTCCATAAATGAGAGAGCCAAAGACACCAAAAGATATAAAATGCACAAAAAACACCTGATAACATACTAGTCATTCAATGTGATGGAAGTTGGGTTATCTGGGGTAGTTCTTGGAGGAGACAGAGGATGGAAGTTGTACTTTACGTGCCCTTCTAAGTGCGCCAAGCCAAGTCTCCAGCTTTTCCACTTTTTCTGCAAGGTGGTTTTGTCCCCTCCAGACCACCACCACTCACTCTTTGATCTACCAAGCACCTAAAGGATCAAATCTCTCAAGATGGGAACATATTTCTGAGTGGAAAACTTGACTAAATGTTTGCACCTCTAGAGATTTTATTCCTATTGTCTATTGGAAAATCCAAAGTTAAGATGGATCTATATTAATTCTGAGCAACAAACTAATGAGATGTTAAGAATTTTTTATTTTTTATATTTACTTAATTGTTTATAATATATAGGAATTTGAGATTGGAATGTTTTATTCATGGTTCAAACTTCACATTCTCCACATGCCCCCTCATTTTCATAAAGACAAAACATATAATCATAAAATGTGATCTCTCTCTCTATAATTATTTTTGTTATTAATATTATTTTAAATTATATATATATATATATATATATATATATATATATATATATATATATATATATATATATATATATATATATATATATATATATATATATATATATATATATAAAATTGATATTCTATTCAAATGGTAAAAAATATGTGCATCCATTGAGAGCCAAAAAATAGGTGGTCTCACCCTTACAGTTTGTTGACCAATGTTTGTAGTAAGTAACAAAAATACAAAAAGGTGGTTAAGGATAACGTCCATAAATGAGAGAGCCAAAGACACCAAAAGATAGAAAATGCACAAAAAACACCTGATAGCATACTAGTCATTCAACGTGATGGAAGTTGGGTTATCTGGGGTAGTTCTTGGAGGAGACAGAGGATGGAAGTTGCACTGTATGTGCCCTTCTAAGTGTGCCAGCCAAGTCTCCAGCTTTTCCACTTTTTCTACAAGGTGGTTTTGGCCTCTCTAGACCACCACCACTCGCTCTTTGACCTGGAACTGGAAATAATGCATATTTCCAAGGTGACCACCAACTCATCATGCTCCTCCCTTCGAACCTATTCAACTGAATCCACTCAATCTATCAGGGACTCAATTAGTTCTCGACAATTCTCCAGACAAAAATGTTGAACTACCTACGGGCTGGGATTTGCATGTCTACCAGACCTCCGACTAGCCATTCTACCTTGTCGCACACCACCAAATCGTTGAGGTTGCTGAGACCTCCCATCTCCACGAGAAGCCTGCTTTCCGTCACCACGACCTACACACATTCCAACCCCCAATATTTGGGAGCAACCAAAAATCTTGCCACCTCGACGCATCTCGGCTTCCACCATTGCCAAATATTTTGAAGGAGGCAACCTTGCCTGATCCCTGTGACCCGCAGATTTTGGATTTGACATAGGGGGAGGAGCACCCATGACGCAATGAAGGTCGCATATTGAAAAATCTAGGAGAGCCAAATCCCTTAACAGTCTTGATTCTGACCCACTAAAACTTTCCTAGACCTCCACACCCAAATTCTAGGTCTCCCTTCACCGACAATTATCCACATACGACCACACAATATAACCTGGATACCACCTTGCCACAAATTGAGCACCTCGGCGAGAACGTGAGCAACTTGAGAAGGAGAAGGTGGGAGAAACTCACCCGAGGTCCACGCTCCCTAAGAAATCTCACGCAGCCCACACCAAAATGCTGACACCAAGCACTCCAAAAGGGTGACTCCTCTATCTCTATCACACATAGAGAAACACCCACGAAACCACCAAGCGCACCCATTTTCATACTAAGAACTATAAATGGAGAATCCCACGCACAATCGTCGCCACCCCCAACAACATCACCTCCAGATGCCTCCAGCAGACCAACTACTTATACCATCTAAAATCCATCGAAGACAGAAATACCAAGTTCTCCCAATTACCAGTAGTTGTACTATGCAAGTGCAGTAAAAACCTAGGTGCCTTTGTAGAAAAATGATAATGAATTCACACAACCAAGAGTTTCAAGGAAGGTCGGATGCCACCACCCGGCTCTGAAAGCACACCACCGACTCTTGTGCTTGCTTGTAGAATACCAACCAGGATCCCAATAAATGAAAATGCATGCACCCTTTTTATGATGGTGATTTTGAGGAGCATGCACCCTTTTTATGATGGTGATTTTGTTTGGGTCCACCTATATTTCTGCTTGTGATATTGAATGGCACAATACTACTCCTGTTATTTTTAAGACTTCACACTTTTCCGGACTCAGGGAGAGATGCATCTTAATGCATATTCTCAGCACCTTTCCCAAATTGGAGAGATATTCTTGGAGATATTTTTTTTTTCAATTCTAAAAATAGCCATAGAGTATGGGCTATAAGATATTTATAATTATGTTTTCCATATTGTACTCCAGTTATTAAATTTGTATCAGAGAGATATTGTACTTATAACCAAATCACAATCCTATCTCTTGTTCTTCACTGGTATAATCTACAAAAGTTATTGGAATATTACATACACTATTTCAGGTTCTTTCATTTCATATCTCTACACAACAATACAAGAATCATTTTATATGTATGCACAAATTTTCCTTTGCATAGTTTTTGGCCTCTCTCTATATTTTCTCTTTTGCATGCAATGCTTTTATTAAAAATTCTATAATTAAAGAAAATCCTTAGTTAAAAAAATACAAGAATCGTTTTATATGTATGTACAAAGTTTCCTTTGCATAGTTTTTGGCCTCTATGAAATGATTTTATTAAAAATTCTATAATTGGAAAATCCTTAGTTACATCAATACATGAATCATGTTCTTCATTAAGACCCCTCTATTAGTATGTACAAGTCTCTACTGTCCCTTCTATAAATCCAAGGTCACTATGTTGCTATGCACTCCAACTCTATTTATTGAACCTTATATCATTTCCACGGATTATATTAATTCCAAGGTTCGAGCTTATGACTCGAGCTTTCATTTATTTGACTTTTTATTGTATGTTAATATGATGGGTCTTCAATACATATGACGTGCCAAGGTATATGCCATATAACCCCCAACCCATGTGATGGCACATGGTTTCACCTGCCAAACATCCTTTATGGATCAATGGTTCAGAGGTAATCACTCGAATAAATGAATCCTCAAACCCTAACGCATGGAATTCGAGTTCATTTTGTTATTTTTAGGTTGCAGAGTGCTACTTGGATTTATGTTGTTCATGAAATATTAATATGGATGACATTATTCCCTTACTTTTCTATTAATCATGTTCATTTAATGTGTTTCATAACTAGCTAAGAGCACCTTCTCTACGACCATAGGTAAAATTGCTAACGCCATCATTCACACTATTTTCATCTATTTATTTTCATTATTTATCCTTTCTAATTTTTTGATTACTCATATACTTATTTCTTGTGTCGAAATTGCAGGTAAAAAAATATACTAGAGTGAAACCTCTCTATTGTTTCTATATGTTTCTAGGGCTTCAACATTTCTCAACACCAAATCTAGTAATTTACTCAATGGCTTTTAAATGTTTCCCTTAGTCACCATTTATCTTTAGTATTGCATCTTCTCTCCTACACTCATACTTTGTCGCTTGAAAACAGGGCATGGAGTGGTATTAAAGTTGGTCTTACGAATTTTGTAAGTTCAGTTGAGGATTCAATGCCAAATATTTCCATTTCTTACTTATAGGAGTCGGTCATTTTCAACCTCATGTTTTAACCCTGGAAACTAAGCAATACTTGTTTATCCTATTCATGACATTCACAATATTAAAGTTCTGCATTATAATTTCATTTTGTCTCAGGAATTTTCTTCTTTGTATTTTGAGTAAAGAATATGTAAATTTCCCTCCTTGTTTCTTTCTGGGCTCACAATCATATTAATCTCAAAATAGTTATATAAAAGGGTGGGATGAGGGTTGTTATTCTCCCATGTTGGACAACAACTTTATAATAACCTTGGTAAGATTCCATTTAAATTTAAATTTCGTATTTAAGGATTTTCATTTATCAACTTAGGGTTTATCTCAACCCTAACTTGGCAATATGACTTACCATCGTGTGGTGTCCCTACCCATTTTTTTCCAAATATTTTATTCATAATTTGAATTTATTTCTCCTCTGAATTTTCCTTAAAAATTAGGGGTAACCACATTTATAAGTGCTAGGTACATTTTGTTAAAGGATAATTATTTCTAAATATTAATAACTATATAAATAATAATAGCCATAATGATTCATATTTATATAATTATAGTTATTATGTTAACATTATTTTGTATATTAATATAATATTAATTATTACATAAAAATTTACTAATAAAATAATAGATATATTTAAAACTTTAATATAATCCATATATAACATATAATAATGACATTTAGTTATTATTAATAATATATATTTTACCATAATAATTAATATATATTTCTGAATATAATTTCCAACATATTTTATATATTTACTTGGAGTATATTAATAATATTAACTCCGTGCATACTATATATTAAACTAAAATATGTTATACTAATACTTGGATATATATATATATATATATATATATATATATATATATATATATATATATATATATATATATATATATATATATATATATAAGTTAGTCCACAGGGTCTTGGATACATGGTGATTGGGTGCTTTGTTAAGGAACTCGTTGATGTGAAGGCACCGGTTCAATTCTGCCTCTATGAGTGTGATATATTGGACATGATGAAGATGCAGTCCTCCCAAAATTACATAAAAAAATATTATATTATATTGAAATATAAAATTATATATTATTTAATAAATAAATATGTAACAATAATATGTTATTAAATTTTGTTTAAATATTAATATTTATAACTCAAACTATAATATAATGAAAATATAACATAATAATAGTATTTTATTATTATTTATAATAAGTATATATCTCTTACCAATATTGTTAATAATTTTTATATATTTATTAATATAACTGTTAATATCTTTCATATATTAACTGTAAGTAAATTAAATATATCAACTAAACCCAAGGGATTAACAAACACCCGTGGTTATTAATATTATTAACTAAAACCACTAATAAACCCAAGAGTTTAATATTATAAATCCAATTAATTAGTAAAAGCAAGAGATAAATATTATAAACATAAAGTATCAACAAAACCAAGGAATCAAATTAAAAAAAAATGGGATTAATAAACCCTATTAATTATCATTTTAAATCCAAGAGAATATTTATATTATAAACCCAACGAATTAGAAAATCCAAGGGATATCTATTATAAATGTAAGGAATCAAGGAACTCATGGACCAATATAAAAATTAGATAGAAGGGATTAATAAAAGCTAGGAATTAATATTTTAATCTCAAGGGATAAATTAACCAAAGAAAATAAATTATAAACCCAAGGAATTATTAATATTATAAACACAAGGGACTAATAAACCCAAGGGTTTAATATTATAAACCCAAGATTTTAATATTATAAACCCAAGGAATTAGTAAAACCAAGGGATAAATATCATAAACCTAAGGGATCAACAAACTAAAGGGATCAATATTAAAGAAAAAAGAGATTACTAACGCCTAGGAATAAATATTTTTAACCCAAAGAATTGATAAACCGAGGTGACTAGTAATATTATAAACCCACGGGATCAATAAACCCTAGGGATTATTAATATTATAAACCTCACAAATTAATAAACCGAAAGGATAAACAGTATAAACCTAAGGGATTAATATTACACCCTATGACTAATATTTAACCCTTAATATTGGGGTTTAATAAACCCGAGGGATTAATATTACCAACCAAAATAATTAGAAAACTCAATGGAATAATGTTATAAACCCAATGGATTATTAATATTATAAAGACAAGGGATCAATAAACCCAAGAGATTACTAATATCATAAACCCAAGACATTAATTTTATAAACACAAATAGTTAATAAACCAAAGTGATTAATAAACACAAGGAATCAATAAACCCAAGAAACCAATATTAAAACCCTAAGTGATTAATAAACCCTAGGAATAAATATTTTAAACTCAAGGGATTAATAAACCTAAGGGATTAAATGATAAAACCAAAGAATTATTAATTATATAAACTTATAGAACAAATCAACCAAATCCTTTAAGATTATTAACCCAAGGAATTAGTAAACCTAAGAGGAAAATATTATAAACTTAAAGGATCATAAAACACAAGGGATCAATATTAAGAACAAAATGGATTAATAAATCAGAAGAATTATTTTATTTAAACCCAGAGATTGATAAACCCACATAAATATTAATATTATAAACCCAAGGGATCAATAAATCTTGGAGATTAATAAACCCTAAGAATCAATATTTTAAACTCAAGGGATTAATCAAAGTAAAGGATTAATAAACACAAGGGATTATTAATATTATAAACTAAAGGAACTAATAAACCCAATGGCTTAATATTATAAACCCAAGGAATTAGTGAACCCATTGGATAAATATTAAAAAACTAAAGGATCAATATTAAAAACATAAGAGATTAATAAAGCCTAGGAATTAATATTTTGAACACAAAGGATTGATAAACTCACATTATTATTAATATTATAAACTGAAGTGATCAATAAAGCTTAGGGATTGTTAATATTATAAACCCAATGAATTAATAAACTAAAGGAATAAGCATTATAAACTTAACAAATTAATATTAAACCCGAGGACCAATATTTAATTATTAATATTAGGGTCTAATAAACCCAACTTCTTATAGATATTAAAAACCCAAGGGATTAATATTACCAACCCAAATAATTAAAAAACAAGTGTTTATTATTAAACCCTAGGTCTAATATTTAACCCTTAATATTGGGGTTTAATAAACCCAAGGGATTATTAATATAATAAATAAAGGGAAATAAAACCAAGCAATTAATAAACCAAAGGAATCAATAAACCCAACACACTAGTATTAAAAACCAAAACGATTAATAAACCCTAGGAATCAATATTCTAAACTCAAGGGATTAAACGATAAAACAAAGGAATTAATGTTAATGATAAACTCAAGGGATTAATGTTATAAACGCAATGGATCAACGAAGTGATGGAATTATTATACACAAAGGATCAATAAACCCAAGGGATTGTTAATATTATAAATGCAAAAAATAAATATTATAAATAAAAATGATTAATAAACCCAACAAACTAATATTAAAAATACAAGTGATTAATAAACCTTAATAATTAATAATTAATATTTGTCACAATGCGACATTTGACCATGGTTCACAATGTTTGAGTGTCATATTGAGATAAAAATTGTCACAATGTGAGATTGGACCATGGTTGAGCAAGACTATAAACACATCAGATTTATATTAAACCATAGGATTAATATTATAAACCCTATGAATAATATTATGCCCTAGGAAATTGAACTGTTAGATAAAACAACACGAAATTTATATTGCACACATCATTTTAAACCCAAGAAATTTATAAACCTAAGGGTTGACCATCATTATAAACCCAATATATTTATATTCCATTCAAGAATTATTATTATAACAAGGATTTTCGCATGCTCTTAACAATGAGTTTATAACAACCTTGGTAAGATTCCATTTAAATTTTAATTTCATATTAAGTATTTTAATTTGGCCAAGACGTATCCCATCCTAGATACAAAATTAGAGAAGGGGTCATCCTGTTCTAGATGTAAAATTAAGACTTCTTTGTTATATATATATATATATATATATATAACCAGTCTAGAACTATCTTGGGATCAACTAAGTGTGAGGTAAAGCTTTTTCAATATTTTCAGTTCACATATTATTGTAGTTGTAATCATTAAATGGGAGCGTTCTATTGTTCAACTTGCATTTGAAAGTCTTCTTGCCTATTGGTTTTTTAACTAATTTATTTTAATATAGCTCTCCTCCTGATAAATATCCTAAAAAAATTATGTGTAAAAGAGAATATGCTATTTTACCATTTTTAAATTTTTTGTTAATAGCATTAAAAATAAAATTTAGTGTTAAAGAAATTTAATGTAAAATTTGTAATGTGCATTATAAAAAAATATTTTATTTATTAAATTGGTTTTTGTTTTCTTTTGTTGTGGATATACTAATGGTGTATCAAATTAAAACTTAAAATGATAACATCTTACGACAAACCAATAATCTTAAAAATTGAAGTTTATGAATTGTGCTATGTGGTTGAAATTATCGAAGTCCCAAATTATTGGAACATAAGTTGCGCTGACATTGGAGACTAGTTACATTACTTTTACGTTTACCAAGCTAGTAATCAACTACATAAATAAGATTATAATCTATTTGAAAAGGGTAGTAATCAACTACATATATAAGATTATAAGCTATATGAACAGAATCCCAGAATAGCGAGAACAATGAGTCGAAACGAAACTGTAACAACATACTACAAACTCGAGAAAATTCTAAATTTCTTCATTATTATGAAAAATAGACATGAAGGCATCATTAGGTTTTGAATGGCATATTATATTTTGAAAAGAGAAAAAGTACGTAGTGGTGAAAATATAACAAAGAAAAGACACGGCATATCTTCATGTCTATTTTGCGAAAAAGTGGAGAGCAGAGAAAATATATTAAAGAAAGAGTAAATATTTATTTCGATGAGCATTCCTGCGTGCGAAGGCAAGGCAGTGAAGTGAAAGCATGGAGTAGTCTAAAAGGGATAGATCTTGAATCTTTTTCATCAGGGAAAAAGGGAAAAAGTAGAGATCGGGGAAATATAATAAAGAAAAGACAATATTTATTTGTATCAGCGAAGGGAAGGCAGTGAAGTGAAAGCAGCATGGAGTCAGCTAAAAGGGATAGATCTCGAATCTTGCAGAGCAACTGCCGAGATAAACTTGAGCTCCCATCTGCGAAGAGCAACACTCATTCAACACTCCAATGGCTTGTGTCAGGCAGACACGGCAGTCGGGCGCTGAAAGTGTTGTCAAGCACATTTGTAATCCATAAACGGTGACAGTTGAAGAATGTTTCACCACGGCTGCTCCGGTGGCGAATCTATTGACGTGTAAGGGAGCTTTCCGTGCGAGAGTTGCCATGAGATTCCCGAGAGTGTGATTGAAACCATGAATATTATGGTTGCTCTTAGAAGCGTCAACAGCATAGGCAACGCTGGTATCGAGAGCAGAGGCGAAACTGTAATTTTCATAGCGAATGAAGCAGAATTCGAACTGAACTCGAGCGCCTATGGCGTTGGGGCAGCCTTGAAAAGCCTTCTGTGTCGCTGCAGCGGAACAGCTTTGGCAGTCATGGTGAGAGACGTCGGGCCGGCATTGCACAAGCCCATGGATTCCGCCATATGTATGTACTGTTGCCAATCCGCCAGCGCCATCCACCAGGGATTGCAATACCCTCTTCAGATTCCTCTCGTATTCACTGCTACTGCTGTGTTTGTTCGCATTGCACACACCGTAAATATACGAATCAGATTGCTCGGCCAGTTTATCCACAGCTGAAACTGAAATTGAAATTACATTAAATAACACCAGTAACGTCAATATCCATCCTATATTCATTTTCATATTCATGGCCCCCTCCATCTCTCTTCTCTTCTACGTTTGTTTTCCAATAAATATGTAGCAGAGAGAGACGGAGACACGCAAACTCTAAATGGTATATAGCCACAGAAGACGCAATGGTTTTATAGGTATAGCTTGAGGAGACAAACAAATTTTAACACATCATTAAAAATATTGCAAAATTTAACACATCATCAACATATTGCACAAGGATTAAAGAATATATAACGCAAACAACGCATGCTTATTATAATTATAATGTGAAAACAAAGAATTTTTTTTTTTTTCATTCATAATTATTTTAAATTCTGATTTCTCATGCTTTTTTCTTTGTTTTTGGTCTAAACCAATGGACCTTTTCCATTGGATTTTAACCAAATGGACCATAGACTGTGAAATCCATCTATGTTCAAAGGGTTTCTTCATTGTCAAGTTCTCATCATCGGAAGCTAGAGATACCATACTAAGGGAAGGACCGTGGTTCTGGGGATCCACTGGACTCTTCATCACACCATGGTTTCCAGACTTTGACGCAAACACAATGGAGGTTACCAGGATGTCTGTTTGGGTTCGTCTATATAACCTCCCTCTTCATTTTTGAAATGAAAATGTTTTAGAGGCCATTGGGAACAAACTCGCAAGATATATAAAAATAGATACCCAACAGTTGGAGGAGCGCATCTACACTTTCGCACGAATCTGTGTGGAAGTGGACCTTAGTAAAGGCCTACCATAGAGAATACAATTGATACACAAATAGAAAATATAAGAACAACATTTAGATTATGAAAATACAACATTCAGGTGTAGAATATGCAGAAACATGAGACACTTACAAGATACATGCCTGGAAGCAAAACAAGATAACAGAAAAAAGAAGAAGATAGGGAAAGTAGCAAAAGGTTGGAAATTTCCTTCACAGGAATCAGAGTAGGAGGAAAACGAAGAAGAGGAAGACCCCATCCCAAACGAGAGTAAACAGGCAACAATCCCTATGGGGACACAAGAACAGAATATGCAAGATCCCTCTGACATCAATACCATGGTACAACTGGGAATGGATCCTGGGGCACCGAACAATGAGGGAAACAAAAGACAACACTTTTTAGACACTTTGGACTCAGATAAGGACAATGGAGCACTCATAGAAGGAAACTAGCTCACCCTTATCTCATCCACGCTAACACAAGGTGCTTGGCACAAGGTTGAAAAGAAAAAGGGGAGAAAAACATAATTTTCCCTGTAATTTACTTGCAACATATTAGCCTGTCATTATTGACAATACTAGCACATGTAACATGTAAATTTTTTTTTTCATTAATAAAATTACAAATTTTTCCTCGGAAAAAATAGAAAAAGAAAAAAGAAAAGAAAAGAAGTATTATAGTGAGAAAAATAAAGAAATCAAAATTGATTAGTGTGGGTAGAAAAATAAAGAATGAAAAATTAATTATTATGGATAGAAAACTAAATATATTATTATCAAAATATTATCAAAATATTTTTATTATTACTTGATGATGACTAGGGACAAATAACTAAGCATTAAGAGGATCAAATTTCTCAAGATCAAAATCTATTTATGAGACAAAGACAACTATTACGGCTATGACTCGTATAAATCCATCATATTTCTGGATCTACCAAGCACCTAAAGGATCAAATCTCTCAAGATGGGAACATATTTCTGAGTGCAAAAATTGACTAAATGTTTGCACCTCTAGAGATTTTATTCCCATTGTCTATTGGAAAATCCAAAGTTAAGATGGATCTATATTAATTCTGAGCAACAAACTAATGAGATGTTAAGAAATTTTTATTTTTTATATTTACTTAATTTTTTATAATATATAGGTATTTGAGATTGGAACGTTTTATTCATGGTTCAAACTTCACATTCTCCACATGCCCCCTCATTTTCATAAAGACAAAACATATAATCATAAAATGTGATCTCTCTCTCTATAATTATTTTTGTTATTAATATTATTTTAAATTTTATATATATATATATATATATATATATATAAAGTTAGTATTCTATTAAAATGGTAAAAAATATGTACATCCATTAGAGAAAAAAATAGGTGGTCTCATCCCTTCCAAGTTTGTTGACCAATGTTTGTAGTAAGTGACAAAAATACAAGAAGGTGGTTAAGGATAACGTCCATAAATGAGAGAGCCAAAGACACCAAAAGATATAAAATGCACAAAAAACACCTGATAACATACTAGTCATTCAATGTGATGGAAGTTGGGTTATCTGGGGTAGTTCTTGGAGGAGACAGAGGATGGAAGTTGTACTTTACGTGCCCTTCTAAGTGCGCCAGCCAAGTCTCCAACTTTTCCACTTTTTCTGCAAGGTGGTTTTGTCCCCTCCAGACCACCACCACTCGCTCTCTGATCTACCAAGCACCTAAAGGATCAAATCTCTCAAGATGGGAACATATTTCTGAGTGGAAAACTTGACTAAATGTTTGCACCTCTAGAGATTTTATTCCTATTGTCTATTGGAAAATCCAAAGTTAAGATGGATCTATATTAATTCTGAGCAACAAACTAATGAGATGTTAAGAATTTTTTATTTTTTATATTTACTTAATTGTTTATAATATATAGGAATTTGAGATTGGAATGTTTTATTCATGGTTCAAACTTCACATTCTCCACATGCCCCCTCATTTTCATAAAGACAAAACATATAATCATAAAACGTGATCTCTCTCTCTATAATTATTTTTGTTATTAATATTATTTTAAATTATATATATATATATATATATATATATATATTAAGTCAATATTCTATTCAAATGGTAAAAAATATGTACATCCATTAGAGCAAAAAATAGGTGGTCTCACCCCTTCCCAGTTTGTTGACCAATGTTTGTAGTAAGTAACAAAAATACAAAAAGGTGGTTAAGGATAACGTCCATAAATGAGAGAGCCAAAGACACCAAAAGATAGAAAATGCACAAAAAACACCTGATAGCATACTAGTCATTCAACGTGATGGAAGTTGGGTTATCTGGGGTAGTTCTTGGAGGAGACAGAGGATGGAAGTTGCACTGTATGTGCCCTTCTAAGTGTGCCAGCCAAGTCTCCAGCTTTTCCACTTTTTCTACAAGGTGGTTTTGGCCTCTCTAGACCACCACCACTCGCTCTTTGACCTGGAACTGGAAATAATGCATATTTCCAAGGTGACCACCAACTCATCATGCTCCTCCCTTCGAACCTATTCAACTGAATCCACTCAATCTATCAGGGACTCAATTAGTTCTCGACAATTCTCCAGACAAAAATGTTGAACTACCTACGGGTTGGGATTTGCATGTCTACCAGACCTCCGACTAGCCATTCTACCTTGTCGCACACCACCAAATCGTTGAGGTTGCTGAGACCTCCCATCTCCACGAGAAGCCTGCTTTCCATCACCACGACCTACACACATTCCAACCCCCAATATTTGGGAGCAACCAAAAATCTTGCCACCTCGACGCATCTCGGCTTCCACCATTGCCAAATATTTTGAAGGAGGCAACCTTGCCTGATCCCTGTGACCCGCAGATTTTGGATTTGACATAGGGGGAGGAGCACCCATGACGCAATGAAGGTCGCATATTGAAAAATCTAGGAGAGCCAAATCCCTTAACAGTCTTTAGATTCTGACCCACTAAAACTTTCCTAGACCTCCACACCCAAATTCTAGGTCTCCCTTCACCGACAATTATCCACATACGACCACACAATATAACCTGGATACCACCTTGCCACAAATTGAGCACCTCGGCGAGAACGTGAGCAACTTGAGAAGGAGAAGGTGGGAGAAACTCACCCGAGGTCCACGCTCCCTAAGAAATCTCACGCAGCCCACACCAAAATGCTGACACCAAGCACTCCAAAAGGGTGACTCCTCTATCTCTATCACACATAGAGAAACACCCACGAAACCACCAAGCGCACCCATTTTCATACTAAGAACTATAAATGGAGAATCCCACGCACAATCGTCGCCACCCCCAACAACACCACCTCCAGATGCCTCCAGCGGACCAACTACTTATACCATCTAAAATCCATCGAAGACAGAAATACCAAGTTCCCCCAATTACCAGTAGTTGTACTATGCAAGTGCAGTAAAAACCTAGGTGCCTTTGTAGAAAAATGATAATGAATTCACACAACCAAGAGTTTCAAGGAAGGTCGGATGCCACCACCCGGCTCTGAAAGCACACCACCGACTCTTGTGCTTGCTTGTAGAATACCAACCAGGATCCCAATAAATGAAAATGCAAGTTTCACCTTAGTGAGCCATCTCGCTCGTTAAACTTTCACCAACCACATTCATCGAGACAAGACAAGGTTTCACACTATCGCAATTGCAATTGGAATTACAAAGATCATGGGACCCAGTTGCCACATGATTTGAGACTCTCTCTCTCTCTCTCTCTCTCTCTCTCTCTCTCTATAT
The DNA here is from genome assembly GCA_034641835.2 of Pinus albicaulis. Taxonomy (NCBI): domain Eukaryota; kingdom Viridiplantae; phylum Streptophyta; class Pinopsida; order Pinales; family Pinaceae; genus Pinus; species Pinus albicaulis. Next base: position 1,625,426,261 of record CM076575.1, read on the forward strand.
CTATATATATATATATATATATATATATATATATAGATAGTTATAGTTATAGTTATAATATTTTACTAAACATTCATATTGAAATATTTGATTTATAACCCACAATAAATATTTTACAGATTATATGATATCAAAAAATCTAAAAAATTGAAATGGATCTTGGCCCCCAAAAAAATTAGAATGCCAGAAAGAGTAAATAAAACTACAAAGATTTTTTTTATTAAAATAGACAATAACTGTAGAAGTTACATTGTGGTGAACAACATGTCCTTTTACAAGATGTGACTTGTTACTTATAGCATTTTTTAGTTACAATACTACACGTAAATTCTATGGGTGCTTAAATACCATGCGTGAATGAATATTATGGGTGAATGCATACCATGGGAAGATTTCTCTTACAATACCATGGGTGGATAAATACCATGGGTGATGAATACCATGGGTGGATTGCATTTACAATACCATGGGTGGATGCATACCATGGGTGAATGAATACCATGGATATATGTCACTTACTATACCATGGGCGGATAAATACCATGGGTAGATGAATACCATGGGTGTAGGCCACTTTCCATTCAGATCATTACATAACATCTCTCAACTTTAATGTTTAGCAAAGATAAAATTACATATTGCATCATACTAAAAATTATTATTTTATTTTATTTTACTTTTAATTACTTTATATTTCTATAGAAATTTCATGTTATAATAAGGTATAAATTCAAGTAACTTTTATTTTTTTTTATTTTTTAATATAATTATTATTTATTATTTTTAAATATAACTTTACGTGACAACATCTCCTTCATACTTGGATATAGAGCAGCCCTTCTCGAGGTAATTATGGTAGTGTCGGTGGTTTATTTGACAATGACTACTATGACCACGATGATGTATTAATTGATGACCAAAATGACCACTATGATTTATTAATTGATGATGATGATGATGATTATGATGACCAAAATGACCACTATGATGTATTAATTGATGATGATGATTATGATGACCACAATGATTTATAACAATAAAATTTTAATATATATATATATGAAAATGAGAATAAATTTTTAAAATAAAATAACAAGAATGATGACAAAAAAATGATGTTAATGGCTGATGATGAAGGAAATGAATTTTTATGTATTCGTATAGTTAAAAAAAGTGGACAATATATTATTATAATATTTAAGAAATATTCATAATATTGTTATTTCATGATGACAATGACATTAAAATTTTAAAACTAAATATTATAAAAAAGGAATATTTAGAATTTTTATACATTAGAATATGTAGAGAAAATAAGGAGTGGCAAATAGATAGTATAATATTAAAAAATTATTTATAATATAATTAATGATTATGATGATAATGAAGGAAATGATGACATTGACTAGTATATAGTCCATAGAGCTTAAAAGGTAAGAAAATGTAATATATTAGTATAATATTTAGATAAATATTTATGGTATTATTAATTTTTATGATGATTTTTATGATGTAATAGTATTAATATCTATATGATCTATCAAATGTTAAGAAGGTAAGAGAAGATAATAGATTATTTAGAATTTTTTTTATAATTTTACTAGTTTTTATGATGATGATAATACACTTTGGCCTGTATGGTCTATTGGACTTTAACAACATAAGAGATGATGATGATGGTGATAATCTAAGAGATAGTGTTTTTATTCTTCCACCCTCTTTTCATAACAATGGCGATAGAATCTCCATCCCATGGATTTTTAGGAGTTTTCCAACACCAAGTTTCAGTATGAATATCATGAAAATTAGTTCCTATCTTAAAATGTTCATTTTATTCTTAACATTAGTCAAGAAATATAGATATTTGTTTTTTCAACAATGTGTTTTATCATCTCATTATAATATCTTAGTTTCCTTTTCCCCTCTAACTCTTTATTTCCACAAAATTTATTCTTAAAATTTCACATGATAATATTCTTGATAGTATACTAATTCCATAAAATTATCTCCTCTTTTGTTTCCCAATGGCCTACATAAGACCAGACACCTTATTTCATCCTCAAGGGTGAGATTTTTAGCAAGAGTTAAAAGAAATTTTAGAAACCTCTTTGACTTCTATTTTGTATAACTTCTTGTAGATAAGATACCTAGTCGACCCATGATTTCAATGGCGAAAAGTATTTCTTTAATTAAGAGGTTCAGGTAGGGAGTAATTACTTTATTCTTGATATTGGAGGCTATAAAATAATTCTATATTGTTTCCATCCTCCTCCGTGACTCTATAGATATATTGTAACCCCAAACCTCACATCCATATAAAGAAAAAGGAGTGACAAGTATCTCAACGGGGATTTTTTTCTTTTTTCATAATCTCATATCTAAATATATACTAACTTACTATTATTTTCAAGCATGTAGTCAAATTTCCATCCTCCATTTATTCTTTTGTAATTGTTATAAATCCAATTGAGCTTGTGATTAATGTCGATTTGAAGATATTTTTATGAAGGAACTTCACTCAAGTAGTTGTTTTCATATATGAAAGTATTATATGTGATCCTTTTGGATTTAGGTACCTTGAATTTAGTTTTGTTAGTATTAAGAGTCATATCCGGGATGGATCAAAACTCTTAGAGGATTCCAAGTTTATTTACAAGATCATAATGGATCCTTACTAAAATAATGATATTTTCAGCATAAAGAAGCATTATGACTATACCAGTGAGTGTGGGACCAACACAACCTGCATCTACCAAACACTCCTCTATATTATTAATGTATATGTAAAAAATGGTGGGATATAATGAACACCCTTGATTGAATTTGATGTTGCATTTAATTTCATTTGAAAAAACCTCAGTGCTCTTGTGTTTTGGGGAAAGACTCTCATGCATCCTTGTTACAACAACCATTAATGCAAGAGAAATCATTATAACTTCTAACATCTTCCATAACATTGTCTTAAAAATGACGATAAAAGACTTTCCAAAGTCGATGAAACAATATAGAGGCCAATTTTATTTTCGCAAAATTCCTCTACAATGATATTGAGAGTAACACGATGGTACACAAGTGAATGATATCTCCAAAATCCAACTTCACATTTATCTCTTCTACCATGGCTTTCAATCCATGGGCTAATATTCTTTTCCAAAATAATTCTATATTGCTTGGCTAAAATGTGGCTAATCGTAATGGTCCTATATTTAGAGGTAATTATTTTATTCCCTTTTAAAGAGATGCACGATGATGATCTACATCCAAGGCTTAGGAAATCCTTTCTTCATTACAAAATTAAACACAATTTGTATATGAATAATGAGCATAGGCCTCCCATTTTAAAATGTTATGTTTGGTAGCCTTCATGTAACATACCTCATGTATACACATTTTTTTTTTCAATTCTAAATATAGCCATAGAGTATGGGTTATAAGATATTTATAATTATGTTTTCCATATTGTACTCCAATTATTAAATTTATATCAGAAAGATATTGTACTTATAACCAAGTCACAATCCTATCTCTTGTTATTCACTGGTATGATCTACAAAAGTCATTAGACTATTACATACACTATTTCAGATTCCTTTATTTCATATCTCTACACAACAATACAAGAATCATTTTATATGTATGTACAAATTTTCCTTTGCATAGTTTTTGGCCTCTATCTATATTTTCTCTTTTACATGCAATGCTTTTATTAAAAATTTTATAATTGGAAAATCCTTAATTACAAAAATACAAAAATCGTTTTATATGTATGTACAAATTTTCCTTTGCATAGTTTTTGTTCTTTATATATATATATATTCTTTTGTATGCAATGATTTTATTAAAAATTCTATAATTGGAAAATCCTTCGTTACATCAATACACGAATCATATTCTTCATTAAGACTCCTCTATTAGTATGTACATGTCTCTACTGTCCCTTGTATAAATCCAAGGTCGCTATGTTGCTATGCACTCCAACTCTATTTATTGAACCTTATATCATTTCCACGGGTTGTATTAATTCCAAGGTTCGAGCCTGTGACTCGAGTTCTCATTTATTTGACTTTTTACTGTATGTTAATATGATGGGTGTTCAATACATATGACGTGCCAAGGTATATGCCATATAACCCAGCGAGCCTTATTTCAGCTGCCATAGGGCCATTAATGCGGCCTAGGCAGCTGATGCCGACCGTTGGATTAAAGCACACGATCATCGTGCGGTGGGCATCAGCTCCCTGGGCCGCATTAATGGGCCTATGGTAGCTGAAATAAGGCTCGCCATATAACCCCCAACCCATGTGATGGCACATGGTTTCACCTACCAAACATCCTTAATGGATCAATGGTTCAGAGGTAAACACTCGAACAAATGAATTAAATTTAATATGGTTTCCAATAGGGTCTAAAAACCCTAACCTATGGAATTCGAGTTCATTTTGTTATTGTTAGGTTGCAGAGTGCTTTTCGGATTTATTGTTATTGTTATTGTTAGGTTGCAGAGTGCTTTTCGTATTTATGTAAGTATATATCTCTTACCAATATCGTCAATAATTTTTATATATTTATTAATATAACTGTTAATATCTTTCATATATTAATTGTAAGTAAATTAAATATGTCAACTAAACCCAAGGGATTAACAAACACTCGTGATTATTAATATTATAAACTGAAACCACTAATAAACCCAAGAGTTTAATATTATAAATCCAATCAATTAGTAAAATCAAGAGATAAATATTATAAACATAAAGTATCAACAAACTCAAGGAATCAAATTAAAAACACATGGGATTAATAAACCCTAGTAATTATCATTTTAAATCCAAGAGAATATTTATATTATAAACCCAACGAATTAGAAAATCCAAGGGATAACTATTATAAATGTAAGGAATCAAGAAACTCATGGACCAATATAAAAAATAGAAGGGATTAATAAAAGCTAGGAATTAATATTTTAAACTCAAGGGATAAATTAACCAAAGCGAATAAATTATAAACCCAAGGAATTAGTAAAACCAAGGGATAAATATCATAAACCTAAGGGATCAACAAACTAAAGGGATCAATATTAAAGAAAAAAGAGATTAATAACACCTAGGAATAAATATTTTTAACCCAAAGAATTGATAAACTGAGGTGACTAGTAATATTATAAACCCATGGGATCAATAAACCCTAGGGATTATTAATATTATAAACCTCACAAATTAATAAACCGAAGGGATAAACAATATAATCCTAAGGGATTAATATTACACCCTATGACTAATATTTAACCCTTAATATCGGGGTTTAATAAACCCTGGGGATTAATATTACCAACCAAAATAATTAGAAAACTCAATGGAATAATGTTATAAACCCAATGGATTATTAATATTATAAACACAAGGGATCAATAAGCCCAAGAGATTATTAATATCATAAACTCAAGAAATTAATTTTATAAACACAAATGGTTAATAAACCGAAGTGATTAATAAACACAAGGAATCAATAAACCCAAGAAATCAATATTAAAACCCTAAGTGATTAATAAACCCTAGGAATCAATATTTTAAACTCAAGAGATTAATAAACCTAAGGGATTAAATGATAAAACCAAGGAATTATTAATTATATAAACTTAAAGAACAAATCAACCAAATCCTTTAAGATTATTAACCCAAGGAATTAGTAAAATCAAGGGAAAAATATTATAAACTTAAAGGACAAGGGATCAGTATTAAGAACATAATGGATTAATAAATCATAAGAATTATTTTTTTTAAACCTAGAGATTGATAAACCCACATAACTATTAATATTATAAACCCAAGGAATCAATAAATCTTGGAGATTAATAAACCCTAAAAATCAATATTTTAAACTCAAGGGATTAATAAAAGTAAATGATTAATAAACAAAAGGGATTATTAATATTATAAACCAAAGGAACTAATAAACCTAATGGCTTAATATTATAAACCCAAGGAATTAGTGAACCCAATGGATAAATATTAAAAAACTAAAGGATCAATATTAAAAACATAAGAGATTAATAAAACCTAGGAATTAACATTTTAAACACAAAGGATTGATAAACTCACATTATTATTAATATTATAAACTGAAGCAATCAATAAAGCTTAGGGATTATTAATATTATAAACCCAATGAAATAATAAACTAAAGGAATAAGAATTATAAACCTAACGGATTAATATTAAACCCGAGGACCAATATTTAATTATTAATATTAGGGTCTAATAAACCCAACTGCTTATAAATATTAAAAACCCAAGGGATTAATATTACCAGCCCAAATAATTAAAAAACAAGGGTTTATTATTAAACCCTAGGACTAATATTTAACCCTTAATATTGGGGTTTAATAAACCCAAGGGATTATTAATATAATAAATATAAGGGATCAATAAAACCAAGGCATTAATATTATAAAAACAAGTGATTAATAAACCCAAGCAATTAATAAACCCAAGGAATCAATAAACCCAACACACTAATATTAAAAACCAAAACGATTAATAAACCCTAGGAATCAATATTATAAACTCAAGGGATTAAACGATAAACCAAAGACATTAATGTTAATGATAAAATCAAGGGATTAATGTTATAAACCCAATGGATAAACAAAGTGAGGGAATTATTATTATTATAAACACAAAGGATCAATAAACCCAAGGGATTGTTAATATTATAAACACAAAAAATCAATATTATAAATAAAAATGATTAATAAACCCAACAAAATAATATTAAAAATACAAGTGATTAATAAACCTTAATAATTAATATTTTAAACTCAATGGATTAATAAAACCAAGGGATTATTGATATTATAAACCCATGGAACTAATAAACCCTAAAATAAACATAGTTGACCATGACCCATTTTCATATTGAGACAACCTTTGTCGCAAAGCAACGTTCCACCATGGTTGATTTTTGTATTGACAAAATATTTTTCACAATGTGACATTGGACCATGATTGGTCATGATTGACCATAATTATAAACAAAAGATATTGATGTTAAACCCAAGGGTTAATATTATAAAACCTATGAATAATTTATACCCTAGGAATATTAACCCTTAGATCAATAAACCTAATGGATTGATATGAAAAACCCAAAGAATTAATAAACTCAAGGGATTAATAGTAAAAAACCTTGGGTCTATAAACCTAAGGGAATAATATTAAACCTAAGTGATTAATATTATAAACCCTAAGTATATAAGACCTTATATAAATACTATAAACCATGAAATAAATATGGTTGACCATGGTTGGTTTAAACATTTAGACAATCATTGTCACATTGCGATGTGGGACCAAGGATGATCATGGTTTTCCATGGTTGATTTTCATATTGAGACAATATTTTTCACAATGTGACATTCGACCATGGTAGACCATGATTGACCATTGTTGACGATGGTTGATAATGGTTGATTTTCATATTAAGATAATCTTTGTCATAATGTGACATTGGACAATGGTTCATATTTATATCGAGACAATCTTTGTCACAATGAGACATTTGACCATGGTTCACAATGTTTGATTGTCATATTGAGATAATAATTGTCACAATGTGAGATTGGACCATGGTTGAGCAAGACTATAAACACATCAGATTTATATTAAACCATAGGATTAATATTATAAACCATATGAATAATATTATACCCTAGGAAATTGAACTGTTAGATAAAACAACACAAAATTTATATTGCACACATCATTTTAAACCCAAGAAAATTATAAACCTAAGGGTTGACCATCATTATAAACCCAATAGATTTATATTCCATCCAAGGATTATTATTATAACAAGGAATTTCCCATGCTCTTGACAATGACTTTATAAGAACCTTGGTAAGTGTTGGCGAGGAAACAGGTCTCGCGGGCAAGACCCAGGTTTAGGGATTGGGCCAACATGGGAGTCCATTGTAGTCTAGCACCACGCTGGCATTTTCACCCTACTCCGAAGAGCAGAGAGTCTCACTCAAGGCGTGTCACGACCACATGAAGGAGGGGAACAGACTGGTATCAGCAGATGGATCCGCAACTCAAAGCTAATGCAGAATCGTACACATACATAACACTATATATAGAAGATCTCTTAGAACATCATGCAGATAATAAGCAATTAAAATTTTAAAGTACTATAGGAATCATGTAGCACACTCAAGACATATGATATAACAGCAACCTTCAGATATATTAAGAAACTTTCAGCAGGATCAAGTGTTACATCGCTCGATAGAATGAGCTTCCAGATTCAATTACAAAGGTCCCGCAGGACAGAGAGAGATACTATAGCCATAACAGATATATGGAGACATAGGGAATACAATGATGTCAAGACCATGATAGAGCTCTCCTGTGGCGTCTGCTCCTCGGCCTCATTCTACTCTAACCTCTCTCTTACCTTTCTTTGTCTTAAACCCTTTTACTGCTAGGTGACGACCTATTTATTCACCAGCTAGCGCAACTATTAGTTTCTCCTATGTTCTCACTCGGTTGCTTTCGGCTTCTTCCTGTTGAACATAAGTTCCACTATCTGTCCTTTGCCGCATCTTTCCTTCATCTGCACTTTTCTATGCCAACCTCGTGGCCTACCTCCTGCTCCTTCGCAACCTCGACAGCTCCACTGCCTACTGTTGTTGCGCCTGCCATGTGTCGATCAGAAACCCAAAATTTGTCTTCATGAAAAATTCAAAACAAGGGCCCCAACAGGCCCCAACCACAGTCTCTTGACTCGTCCTAAGTCAATCACAGATCACCGTCTCCACCTCCATGGCTCCGCTTGTTCCCGTCTCCTGTTCTGCCCGCCATCCCTCCTTTGTTTTCATCAATGTGCAGCTTCAGGGGCATCATTTCAAAAGTCATCGACAACACACCTTTTGGACTGAGGAGAGTGTGGTTGTGTGTGACCTCAAACCAGACCTGTTCGCTGTATTTGTCCAGCAGAACCCCTAGTATTTGCTGTTGGCTCATGACCACGTCTACCACCATACCATACTAAACTCGGAATCCCTCCTCATTAGCCTCCTTCGAACCTGGGTTGCTGGATACCCTCTTGGGAGTGTATTTCATTGCTAGTGGTTGGTTGTCTAGTATCTTAGTTGGTGTCCGCCTGCTGGGGAAAGACCATTTCCACATGGCGAAGGCCATGATTAAGAACCGATATATGAATCTCGTCGCTCTCCGATAGTTGTCCTCGCATGCCTTGAACAACTCTTGGAGAATGAATGATTACCAATTGAGCTGTGTTCCCTGGATATAGTGCTCTACCATTGAGATGGTGTCTAGGGTGCATTCTCCCTTTGTATAGTGCCTCATAATTTTGCTAGCGATGAGGTAGCATGCAACTTTAACATTAGGCTGATCAATCAGGTCTATCCTAGCTCACTTGCCTCCGTGGTGTGTACCATGCTTGGTGTATAGGTTCTACTCTCCATCCTTCCTAGCCCACTTTGATACTGTTTAGAACACGGTTGAGACTTCTCGGACTTCTTGTGATAATCCTGTCAACCTGTGAATATCCTATGCGCGTATGGGGATCTCCTTCTCCAACCATAATGAGTCGTTCTGAATCCGGCTGAGTAAGAGTTTTGTACACTGCATGGCAGTGCCTGTGGTGCCAAATACCGGCAAGTCTCTTAGATTCAGTAGTGTTGATTTTCGGAGGCCCTGGAAGTATGTCCGTGTTCTTGATGCAGGATTCCCGGCTTCTGTCAGATAATCCTCCATATACATTTGCCGCTTCATGGCTGGGAATTTGAACCAGTCTGTAAGGTCCAAGTCTATCAAAGTTGCACTATCATATTTCCTGACTAGTGACTCTGTTTTTGAAATTCTTCCATCTATCTCAGGCTCGAAAACTAATGGGATTGTTCTAGCCATCCTTGCTCTGTGCTGGTACACCTGTATCATTGCTTCACCTCTGCGTCCCTGACTCTCTACCTCTTGCAACCTTCCCTATTCTTCTACACTCACGACATTCCTCGCTCCTTGAGATGTTTCTAACTCAGAAATCTCTGGAATTCTCGATCTTTTCTGCATGGAGGTTATGTAATTAACTGCCACGAGTGAGGTTGATGAGACCCCATAACTAATTAATTCTTGCTAGCTTCCTCCGCAGCGATAATCATGTGATTAGTTGCCTTCTAAGGTGTGTTATGACATCTGCTGACGGTGGTGTGGGGAAATGGGCAGACGCGACGGCTGAGGGTACTTATAATTATGGAAAAGTTATTACTGTAAGGTTACTTCTTATTATGGCAATTTATTTTGCAAATACTGGTGATCCTATGGACTGACACAAGTACTGGACGAAATGATGGGTACTGATACTTGAAACATTTTCTTATCCTACTTGGATGGCATGCTGGACGTGCCCCTCCCCAACCACAATCAGTTGCGTTGTAGTCCCCGCAACCCAGCTGTTATTGATGACCTATGCATGGACAAGTGACACTACCTACGCTCATCTCGAGTGTGAGAGAGTTATTCAACTACGCTATTCTACTAACTTCTCTCGGTTGCGAGAGTTATTGAAAGAAAACTAAAGAAAATTAGGCATGGTAGGGCTTCAAGCGTGTGCCATTCACCCATCGAGGTAAAATAGTATCGTCCAGTTGAGCCAACCGAACTGCTCCGGAATCCTTAATTTCGACGACGTAGTATGGGCCCAACCAATGCATCTGCAGTTTCCCTGGAAATTTTTGAACCCTGCTATCATATAGCAGAACCTTGCCACCAACCTGGAACATTTTGTTCTTAATATGTCGATCATGCCACGCCTTTTGCCTATCTTTCTGTACTTTTTGATGAAACTCGGAAAGGAACCTTGCCTCGTCAAGTTCCTGTAATTCGTGCAGGTGCTCCTGTAGTGATTCCTCCTCCGAGAAATTTAGGGATGTGGCGATCAGAAGGCTCAGTATGGTGAACTCAGCTAGAATCACAGCTTCATGGCCATACACCAGCTGGAAAGGTGTTTGATTCGTCAACCGCTTCACTGTTGTTTGGTAGGCCCACATTGTGGCTAGCAGACGTTCATCCCAATCATCCCTTTTTGCATTGTAGATCTTCGTCAATCCTTTTTCGAGGATTTTGTTAAACGCTTCGACAGTGCCATTGGCTTGTGGGTGGTATGGGCTACTTTTGTGATGTTGTATCATAAAGGTGTCTAGCAACGTAGGGCAGGCAAATCTGCTAATGATGTTTTCAAAGATAAACCAGGCTACAGTTTCTATCATAAAATCCCTCATTGCCGCTGCTTCGGCCCATTTGGTTAGGTAGTCAGTGGCAGTGATGATGTATCGAGCCTTTGAACCCACTTCTCGAATGGTTGTAATACATTCACCGAGTGCAGTGGGAGTTCGTATATGTGAGAGGGCTTCCCTGTCCTCTAACAAACATCACATTTCTGGACAAAAGATTTATTGTCGACATGGAGAGTTGGGCACCATACTCCAGCTTGCAGCACTTTCCTGGCTATGGGTTTCGCCCCCACGTGTCCTCCCGCAATGCCTCTACGGTATTCCCACATAACAGCTTTGCGTTCATGGTCGAGGACACACCTCCGCAGAATATCGTCAAGCCCCAACTTATACAACTGCCCCGCAATTAGTTGGTATTCAGCAACTCGGACGACCAAGTGTTGTTTCTGGACCAGGGTATAATGCTATGGAGACTGCCCCGTGGTGGGTATGTTGTGATTTCGGCCAAATAGTCTGGCATGGCTTCTACCCGGAAAATATCAGCATCAGGGAACTGATCATCTAGAGAGCCCTAATTGGCTCCAGTATCCAATCGGGATAAGTGATCGGACCCAGAATTCAGCCTCCCGGGCTTGAAAATCACTTCGAAGGTGAACTCCTGAAAAATTAGGGCCATCGGCATATCCGTCCTTCCAAAACTGGCTTATTGACTAGGTATTTCAATGCAGAGTGATCAGTGAAGAATTTGAACTTACCTCCTAGGAGGTAGTGGCAGATATTCTGGAGTGAGTACACCATTTCTAGTGCCTCCCTCTCTGTGGTGATGTAATTTTGCTCCGCATTTGATAGCTTGCAGCTAGAAAAGTACACTGGGTGGTCGACTGTCGTCTCCCCTAGTTGCGCTAAGATAGCCCCAAGTGCAATACCAGAAGCATCGATATGCACATGGAATTGCTTCTCCTACTCTAGGCGAACCAGAATGGGCACAGTTGCTAGCTTCTCCTTTAAAGCGTCGAGAGCTAATTTGTAGTCATCAGTCCACTGGAACACCTTTGACTTCCGTAGTAACTTCTCCAAAGGAGCAGTGATCTTTGCATAGTTTCTGATGAATCTCTTGTAATAGCCCGTGTGCCCCAGTAGTGATCCCAACTGCTTCACAGTTTCCAGTGCTTCCATGTTGACGATTAATACTCAAAACTAGTTGCACGCTCCTCTATCCATTCAAAATTCTTACTTTCCTCTACAATGATGTAATAGGATATGCAATGTGTGAGAAGTTCTTGATAAACCTTCTGTAGTAACCTACTAAGCCCATGAATGATATGACTTCCTCTACATTTCTAGGGGTTGGCCACTCCATGAGAGCCTTTATCTGGTGAGCCCTAGTATTGCACCAAGAGTGCTGCAACTCCCATATGCTAATCTACTTTACTTTACAGTTATATATGCGCAACATATGCATTCTACTCATTCCATCCTCTTCCGAGTCCTAGGAAAGGGTGTTATTGCAAGGTTTTGTGAGTGAAGTCTGTCACACTTTTGAATTAGACCTAGAACTACAAATGACTCGAAACCATTACTTTATCAAAAATCAAAGGAATATTATAAAGCAAGAAGATACATCTAGCTATTTTTGAAGTAAGGAAATCTAATATTTAGGCTATTGCAAGAAATAGAAGTAAACTAGGAAACATTCATGAAGTGAATTGATAAATTGAAATTGTAGAAAGGAAAACTAATGTAATCACACATTGCTCAGCCATATGGATAAGTAAACTTTAACTATTTTTTCCTTAACTGGTATGCTTTAACAATGCATCTAGTCATGGGATATCTATTCTTGTAAATACTCTTTTTTGCACCAAAAGAAGGAGGTGCTAAGGTGGATTAAGAAGGTATTGGACTCATGGATTCATAGTTGAAGGTGTTTTGGAGGTTGTGGCAGGGTTAGGTGAGGTGGAAGATGGTTTATGGGATGAAGGAGAGGCTAACTCGTGCTGCTACAGGTTTCCTGTAGTACTACAGGATGTATAGTCAAGGATATAGGAAATAGGACGAGGGTATTTTGAGGCCAAAATTGATGAGGAAAGGGGTAGGGAAGCTAAAATGAAGGTTTATGTAGGTGTATGTAAGGTGTCCAACCCCTTGGATATGCTCAGAACTTCTTTCAAAGCATGTTGTGCACTTCTAGGGTTGATCTCACTGTGGTGGTGAAAATCTCAAAAACGGGGTTGAGGGTGATTTTGTTGAAACCTACTTATGTATTCAAAAAGAAATATAACTCAATATTTTCAACATGTTCATGAAAACTATAGAAACCTATTTATTCTTTGCAAGAAATCATAAATTGAAGAGAAATCATCTTCCGGCTCGCTGTCAATCCTTTGGCAAGCCAACTTGTGTCAGCCATCGGGGTTCAACACCAATGGCCTCCCGTCTGTACTCTGATCGGGGAAAAACAATATTCCTTTTATGGCCTATAATGCTTGGGATATCAGGTCTGTCTTCCCCTTAAATGAGAAGCACTAAACAAATTTTTCTACAACCTATGGCTAGGAAGTGGTCCCTCTCTTCCTCTCTTCTTCTAAGTACCAGGCTTGCGGAATGGTATCCAAGGAGTGGGAAAACTGATGTACCCACAACTCCTCCGGGTATCTCACACTTCTCCACTGCTCCTAACAAAATTTCAGATGGTCTTTCAGATTGGAATTTCCTTGGTACCTTCGCTTGCTTCGAGGTCCTTCATCTTCCTTAAACCGCGCCGTCAAAGCCGCTGCAACACAACTCCACCGCGATAGGGAGTTGCGGTGATTTTTCCACCACTTGGCTGAGGTGGACTGTAACGCTACATCCATGAGTGGTATTCTTTGCTCCTCCGGTACCTTATCTTCTACCTTTACAATGAAGGTATTTACTACGTGCATATTAGACAAGGTGGCGTATTCCCTTATCTTGGCCCCAATCCAATGGATTCTTGCAATACTGGCGCATCTCCTTGTGCTGGTCTCATACCCGCCTTGCTGCTAGTCCTCCCAAGATATTTCTGAGCCCAGCTCTAAGCTCTGGACACTTCGCTAGCTTACTGAGCCGGTCGCTGTCGGGTTAATGTAATCCTCCCTCTTCCCTGCTGTCATCTGATAGAGGTTGTCCAACATCTGAGCATCTTCCCTGTTATCTACTGTCTCTGTATATCTCAGACCTTGATACGGGTCTAGAGGCTGAGTGACTCTAACTTCCCCATCTTCAAAAATCATTAACTCCTTCTTGAGATCAATGATGGCATAGTTTTCAAAAGCCCAGTTGATCCCTAGTAATGCAGGGTACAGATCTTTGTCTCCCATAATATCTATTACCTCAAAGTCTGTGTAGGTCTTTACCCCTGTGATGTCTACCTCGACTCCTTCGAGTCTACCGATCGGCACAATGTAGTACTGGTTTTCCATCCTGAGTTGGATCGGCAAATAAGTCGGCATGGTCTTCCTAGAGCTTCCCAAGTCTTCCGAGGTAGGATATTGACGTCGAATCCCAAATCGAGCATGGTGTCCCTCATCTGGAATCTCGCAACTTGTGTGTCTAACTAGAACTTTTTTCCCATTCTTCTTATGTTCCGCTTTACTCACTGTACATACTATGGTGTTGTTTCTGGGGAGTCCCTCGCTCTTGTGTTCCCCTGCAACACTTCCTCCAGGGTATGCTTGAGTTGTTCCCGCATTGGAGCATTGTCAAAAATTTTGAGAAATAGGTGGAGCCATTCCTTGATCAGAGCCCCTGTAGCGCTATGTTCTTCGGTATATTTCTTCATAGGTAACTAAATACCTTTGTCTCCCCCCAGCTGGGCAAAATTTTCTACAGCCTCCTGAAAATATTTCTTCTGCATTTCCGACCTGATCAGTTGTTTCGGGGATGCTGGCCTGATCACCCTCATTGGATCCTTCTCACATGCATCTTCCCCTATTTTCTTTCCTCCTCACGTAACTATGGCTACGTTCTGCATTGCTGGAGTCGTTGTCCCTCTAGGTTCTGCGTTCACGAGATTTGTGCTTCTTTGCCTTGCTCTTTCCTCCCATTTCTTGATAATTTCAGGACAGTCTTCTGTCACGTGTATTGTCACGCGGCACTAGGAACACCACAGTCTTCTGGGTTGTGAAAATTCTCTGGCCACATGTCCCTCTTGATCACAATTTTAGCATCTCAGCGGACCCCATCCTCCTGTACAGCCTCCCCTCATACTGCCTCCTCAGCCTCTGGGAGACTCATTCACTCTGTAGGAGGGCCGATCTAATCGATCTGCCAGTGCATCTAGAGATCTGCACCGTTCGGTGCTGTGAGTCATCGAAGTACATAACTCACAGTACACGTTGTTCGGAACATTGGAGTACTTCTATAAAATCAGACACATCTGAGGTTAATGATCCACTATTTGGAAAATTTAGCAATAGTCTGTTGCGGCTTGGGTCGGCTGATTTGGGAACCTGGTATACTCTTATTGTGGTAGATAGACCCCTTGCAAGTTTATCTGTGCAACTCCTCCGATAGGTGGAGCCCCTTGCACTGTCGTTACTGAGGTCCCCACTCCCTGGCTTCGCAACCAAAGACACTTGGTTGCCACGTGTCCTTCCACCAGACAATGTGTGCACCAAACATTTGGCCTGGCTGGTCTTACGAGCTGCATCTCCTTAAGTTTTTTGGTTATATTGGAAATCTGATGTTGCAGTCCCAGTAGGGATGGGTCCTGCGAGGCTGCTCCTCCCTAATATTCTTGCGGGTAGCCCGCCATTACCTCTATCTTCATAGCTTGTTCCAATGCATCCTACAAGTTGTTGATCTTTTGCTGAGTGAGGGGGGTTCGCATCAAGGGAAGTAGAGCCTTGATGAACCAGTCCTTATGATGATTCGGGTCGATCGGGTAACTGATTTTCTCGATCGCATCTTTGAACCTGTGCATCAGCTCCCACACAGTCTCTCCTTCTCTTTTCTTTATCTCCCATAGTTCGTACAGACCTTGCTGGTCCGTTTGGGGTAGCTTAAACTCTCTGACAAAGTCCCGCTTGATATCTGCAATTGTTGGATTCTGGTGGGCCTTTGACCACTTTATGAACCAGCGCAATGCCCTTTCCCTTAGCGTGGTTTGGAATTCAATCAGATTTCCTACATCTAGCATCTGCCTAGCCCTCCATATGGCTTCACAGAGGTACCAGTGTTGTTCCACATCGTCATTACCCCGCCCAGAAAATTCTAGGTACCGAGTGAATTATCCCGCCATACGCTTGCGGAGGTGTCACTAGAATGAACCCTCTGGGTCCTAGTTGCGTAAGTATACCACTGGAAATGCTACTACTAGCATGCATCGCTGCTAACAACTTACTGCTATTCAATCGACTCAACTCTTTCAACTTACCAAAAATATCACTTAGGGGTTTATAGAGTACCAGGGGAAGGTAGGGACCTGTGCTATTCGAACTTTGGGGAGTAGAAATACCTAGAGATATGAATGTCGTCCTTTCTTGGAATAATTGTTGCATCGTGACATACCACTTGACATCGGAATCTTCTTCGAGGCGTGCATCTGCATCTCCTTCGTCAGACATCGTCTCTCTCTTCCTCCGGCTTGGGCTCCCATGCACCCACCGCACTCCCTCAACGGTCACTCGCATCTCCTGGGGACCCATCTGGCATTCTGTGTCCACTATCTTCTGAGGCGCCTCCTCTTTATCCTTCCGATTACTCCCCTGTCATTCCAACTCCCTCATCACCTTCTCTCACCACCTTTCGGTGATCTGTGCCCTCCAATGTGCACGTCGCTCCCTCAACCTCCTTGTAGTTTCAGCATCCATTCCCCTACTCACCCTCTTCACATTTGTCGTAGCATTTGTCCCTCAGGCCCTTACCCCAACATTGGAGGCTTACACTTCCATTCCTAATTTCTGGAATTCCATCAGCCCTTCGTCCATCATCAGGGCCTTAATCCACAATGGAATTTCCTTCAACAACTTCCCTCTTAGTCTGGATCGGAATATAGCTTCTGATCTGGAAAAGGACTGGTAGCACTCTATTGCAAACTCCACAATATACCTATCCAAGGTAGATTCTACTCAGAAATCTACAGCTCGGGTCAACTTGGTATCCAGCCGATGAAGGGCCACTAGATCTCCGTGCACCCACTTGCGGTTGATCTTCCGCAATTTGTCCTTAGTCCGTTTGGTCTGCAGCCTCCGTAACCAGCTATAGAGTTTGTTGGGGAACTTTCCCCAGAATATCTCGTAGGTATCACTGGCAGAATCAAAGAATAGAACTAGATTTCCGATCACCCTCTCTTTTTTAATTTTCAGCTCAGCTTGTTGAGTTATAAACTGGTCCAGGTGGTTATCCCACCATCTCCGTATTTCTCCTTCGAAGATCCTTGATACCTTGATCTAGTTCCCCTCATGAAGTTTAGGGTACCGGCAACGGAACCATTTTTTGGCGAGGAAACAAGTCTCGCGGGCAAGACCCAAGTTCAGGGATTGGGCCAACAAGGGAGTCCGCTGTAGTCTAACACCACGCTGGCATTTTCACCCTACTCCGAAGAGAAGAGAGTCTCACCCGAGGCGTGTCGTGACCACATGAAGGAGGGGAATAGACCGGTATCAACAGATGGATCCACAACTCAAAGCTAACACAGAATCGTATGCATACATAACACTGTATATAGAAGATCTCTCAAAACATCATGCTGATAATAAGCAATTAAAATTTTAAAGTACTACAGGAATCATGAAGCACATTCAATACATACGATATAACAACAACCTTCATATATAATAAGAAACATTCAGCAGGTTCAAGTGTTACATCGCTCAACAGAATGAGCTTCCAGATTCAATTACAAAGGTCCCGCGAGACAGATAGAGATACTATAGCCATAACAGATCTATGGAGACACAGGGAATACAATGATGTCAAGACCAACACAGAGCTCTCCTATGGCGTCTTCTCCTCAGCCTCATTCTACTCTAACCTCTCTCTTACCTTTCTCTGTCTCTAACACTTTTGCTGCTGGGTGACGGCCTATTTATTCACCAGCCAGCGCAACTGTTAGTTTCTCCTGTATTCTCACTCGACTGCTTTCGGCTTCTTCCTGTTGAACAGGAGTTCCACTGTCAGTCCTTTGCCACATCTTTCCTTCATCTGCACTTGTCTGCGCCAACCTCGTCACCTACCTCCTGCTCCTTCGCAACCTTGGCAGCTCCGCTGCCTACCGTTGTTGAGCCTGCCACGTGCCGATTCGCAACCCAAAATCTGTCTTCATGCAAAATTCAAAACAAGGGCCCCAACAGTAAGATTCCATTTAAATTTTAATTTCGTATTCAAGTATTTTTACGTTGATTTATCGACCTAGGGTTTATCTCGATTTTTTGAGCCCTAACCTCTAAATATGACTTACCATGCCCTGATGTCTCTACCCATTCACTTCTGGTTATTTTTATTTATAATAGGAAATTACTTCTCCTTCGAATTTTCCTTTGGATTTAGGGGGTTTCCACTGTAATCCTTCTGGTTTAAAGATTATATTTTGGTGTCTCTTTCATCCATGGTTATACATGGCTAAGGAACCATATTGGTCTACACTGTATTCTCACTTAATTGTTGAGTTTTCTTTGAGCTTACACTAGATTTATTCCTTCATAAAGCTATATTAATTTGTGATATTAAATTAAGACTTCTTTGTTATATATATATATATATATATATATATATAACCAGTCTAGAACTATCTTGGGATCAACTAAGTGTGAGGTAAAGCTTTTTCAATATTTTCAGTTCACATATTATTGTAGCTGTAACCGTTAAATGGGAGCGTTCTATTGTTCAACTTGCATTTGAAAGTCTTCTTGCCTATTGGTTTTTTAACTAATTTATTTTAATATAGCTCTCCTCTTGATAAATATCCTAAAAAAATTATGTGTAAAAGAGAATATGCTATTTTACCATTTTTAAATTTTTTGTTAATAACATTAAAAATAAAATTTAGTGTTAAAGAAATTTAATGTAAAATTTGTAATGTGCATTATAAAAAAATATTTTATTTATTAAATTGGTTTTTGTTTTCTTTTGTTGTGGATATACTAATGGTGTATCAAATTAAAACTTAAAATGATAACATCTTACGACAAACCAATAATCTTAAAAATTGAAGTTTATGAATTGTGCTATGTGGTTGAAATTATCGAAGTCCCAAATTATTGGAACATAAGTTGCGCTGACATTGGAGACTAGTTACATTACTTTTACGTTTACCAAGCTAGTAATCAACTACATAAATAAGATTATAATCTATTTGAAAAGGGTAGTAATCAACTACATATATAAGATTATAAGCTATATGAACAGAATCCCAGAATAGCGAGAACAATGAGTCGAAACGAAACTGTAACAACATACTACAAACTCGAGAAAATTCTAAATTTCTTCATTATTATGAAAAATAGACATGAAGGCATCATTAGGTTTTGAATGGCATATTATATTTTGAAAAGAGAAAAAGTACGTAGTGGTGAAAATATAACAAAGAAAAGACACGGCATATCTTCATGTCTATTTTGCGAAAAAGTGGAGAGCAGAGAAAATATATTAAAGAAAGAGTAAATATTTATTTCGATGAGCATTCCTGCGTGCGAAGGCAAGGCAGTGAAGTGAAAGCATGGAGTAGTCTAAAAGGGATAGATCTTGAATCTTTTTCATCAGGGAAAAAGGGAAAAAGTAGAGATCGGGGAAATATAATAAAGAAAAGACAATATTTATTTGTATCAGCGAAGGGAAGGCAGTGAAGTGAAAGCAGCATGGAGTCAGCTAAAAGGGATAGATCTCGAATCTTGCAGAGCAACTGCCGAGATAAACTTGAGCTCCCATCTGCGAAGAGCAACACTCATTCAACACTCCAATGGCTTGTGTCAGGCAGACACGGCAGTCGGGCGCTGAAAGTGTTGTCAAGCACATTTGTAATCCATAAACGGTGACAGTTGAAGAATGTTTCACCACGGCTGCTCCGGTGGCGAATCTATTGACGTGTAAGGGAGCTTTCCGTGCGAGAGTTGCCATGAGATTCCCGAGAGTGTGATTGAAACCATGAATATTATGGTTGCTCTTAGAAGCGTCAACAGCATAGGCAACGCTGGTATCGAGAGCAGAGGCGAAACTGTAATTTTCATAGCGAATGAAGCAGAATTCGAACTGAACTCGAGCGCCTATGGCGTTGGGGCAGCCTTGAAAAGCCTTCTGTGTCGCTGCAGCGGAACAGCTTTGGCAGTCATGGTGAGAGACGTCGGGCCGGCATTGCACAAGCCCATGGATTCCGCCATATGTATGTACTGTTGCCAATCCGCCAGCGCCATCCACCAGGGATTGCAATACCCTCTTCAGATTCCTCTCGTATTCACTGCTACTGCTGTGTTTGTTCGCATTGCACACACCGTAAATATACGAATCAGATTGCTCGGCCAGTTTATCCACAGCTGAAACTGAAATTGAAATTACATTAAATAACACCAGTAACGTCAATATCCATCCTATATTCATTTTCATATTCATGGCCCCCTCCATCTCTCTTCTCTTCTACGTTTGTTTTCCAATAAATATGTAGCAGAGAGAGACGGAGACACGCAAACTCTAAATGGTATATAGCCACAGAAGACGCAATGGTTTTATAGGTATAGCTTGAGGAGACAAACAAATTTTAACACATCATTAAAAATATTGCAAAATTTAACACATCATCAACATATTGCACAAGGATTAAAGAATATATAACGCAAACAACGCATGCTTATTATAATTATAATGTGAAAACAAAGAATTTTTTTTTTTTTCATTCATAATTATTTTAAATTCTGATTTCTCATGCTTTTTTCTTTGTTTTTGGTCTAAACCAATGGACCAATGGACGTTGATCAATAACATGATCAACGTCCTTTACATCTATTTTAAGCGATGAAACATGAAAAAAATCATGAACTTTCATTGTCTGAGGAAGTGCAAGTTCGTAGGCCATTGGTCAAATCCTCTCAAGGATCTCAAAAGTCCCACAATACCATGGTGCCAACTTGGCACATGATCTGATCCTCAAGGAGCTCTTATTGGGATTGATGCACAAATACACATGCTCCCCAGCCTGAAAATCCATAAAGGCCTATGATCGTCCACATAACTTTTTTGCATGTCTTGTGTTTCCCTTAGATTCTTCTTTATAACCTGCATTTCTTGTTCCATGTCTACGAACATGTCCATTCTATTAAGTACCATGTTCACTGGATCACTCTAGCCAATGGGGGTGTTACAACTCTGCCCATACAATGCCTCAAACAAACTCATCCTTGGTGACTCCTGATAACCATTGTTGTATGAAAAATCAACCAATGGAAGGTACTCCTCCTATATCCTCTGTTGATGCATGACATAATCCTTAGAAAATCCTCCAGTATCCTATTGACCCTCTCTATTTGTTCATTTTCTTGTGGATGATAATCTCTATGGATGTAAAGTTGTGTTAAAGGCCAAATCTATCGCCAATCCTGCAAACAAATCCTTCCAAAAATTGGAAGTGAACTTGGTATCCCTGTCTGAAAAAATCTTCTTCAGAACACCATGCAATCTCAATATCCTCGTGATGAAGACCGGTGATACCTCACTAGCTAAATAGGTAGTCTTCACTAGAATGAAGTGAGCTACCTTAATCAACCTCTTTACCATAACCATGATAGAATCATGTTGCCTCGATGTCCTCGGAAGACTTGTAATGAAATCCATGGAAATTACCTCTAATTTCCATTTCTCAATCGGGATAGGTTGAAGCAACCTACCTGGATGCTTACACTCCACTTTGACCTGTTAACCTAGTCCAAACATCTTTCCACAAATTGTGCCACTTCCATCTTCAGATTCGGCCAATAGTAGAATTTCTTTACCATTGTCAATGTATTATGATATCCTGGGTGACCTTAATATGGTTTAACATGAAAACCCCTCAAGATAAGCTTCTTGAGTTCACTTTCATCCGGAAAATAGACCATGTCCCTAAATCTCACCAAGCCATCTTCTGTAAGATGATAACCCACATCTAATCACATGTACCATGTTGTAACTTGTGCATAATATCCATGTACATTTCATCCCGTTGTCCTGCCTGTAAGTTTTGATATTGTAAATTTTTCTCATATGAGCTCACTACTGCAACATGGTTCAATTGTACTTTCCTGCTCAGAGCATATGCAACCATGTTATCCTTTCCCTTATTGTACCTAATCTCAAAGCCAAACTCACTAAGGGTAGCCAACCATCTCGCTTTCCTGGCATTCAAATTTGGCTAGTCAAACATATATCTTAATCCACTGTGATCGATCATCAACACAAACCTCCTACCAAGAAGATAATGTCTTCACATATTTAACACATGAATAATAAGTTCCAACTCAAGATCATAAGTCACATAGTTTTTCTCATGCTCATTCAGTTTCATGTCCCTCGTACATAAGTACTCCACAGATGTCTCTCTTGTAAGCATATGTACATACCATGAACTCTTTATCTGAATCTACAATATTTAACACTAGAGCATTGGCCAGCAATTGCTTCAACTGCTCAAAACTAGTTGCACACTCCTCTATCCTTTCAAAATTCTTACTTTCCTCTACAATGATGTAATAGGATATGCAATGCGTGAGAATTTCTTGATAAACCTCCTGTAGTAACCTACTAAGCCCATGAATGATATGACTTCCTCCACATTTCTAGCGGTTGGCCACTCCATGAGAGCTTTTATTTGGTGAGCCCTAGTATTGCACCAAGAGTGCTACAACTCCCATATGCTAATCTACTTTACTTTATCAACCCGAGGTTCATATAAAATTGTAGGTGACAGTTATATATATGCAACATATGCATTCTACTCATTCCATCCTCTTCTGAGTCCTAGGAAAGGGTGTTATTGCTAGGTTTTGTGAGTGAAGCCTGTCACACTTCTGAATTAGACCTAGAACTACAAATGACTCAAAACCATTACTTTATAAACAATCAAAGGAAAATTCTAAAGCAAGAAGATACATCTAGCTATTTTGAAAGTAAGGAAATCTACAATTTAGGCTATTGCAAGAAAAAGAAGTAAACTAGGCAACATTAACGAAGTAAATTGATAAATTGAAATTGCAGAAAGGAAAACTAATGTAATCACACATTGCTTAGCCAAATGGATAAGTAAAATTTAACTATTTTTTCCTTAACTGGTATGCTTTAACAATGCATCTAGTCATGGGATATCTATTCTTGCAAATACTCTTTTTTGCACCAAAAGAAGGAGGTGCTAAGGTGGATTAAGAAGGTATTGGACTCATGGATTCATATTTGAAGGTGTTTTGGAGGTTGTGGCAGGGTTAGGTGAGGTGGAAGATGGTTTATGGGCTGAAGGAGAGGCTAACTTGTGCTGCTATAGGATCTGCTACACGTTTCCTGTAGTACTACAAGATGTACTGTCAATGCTATAGGAAATAGGACGAGGGTGTTTTGAGGCCAAAATTGATGAGGAAAGGGGTAGGGAAGCTTAAATGAAGGTTTATTTAGGTGTATGGAATGTGTCCAAACCCTTGGATATGCTAAGAAATTATTTCAAAGCCTGTCTTGCACTTCCAGGGTTGATATCGCTGTGGTGGTGAAAATCTCAAAAATGGGGTTGAGGGTGATTTTTTTGAAACCTAATTATGTATTCAAAAATAAATATAACTCAATATTTTCAAGATGTTCATGAAAACCATAGAAACCTATTTATTCTTTGCAAGAAATCATAAACTGAAGAGAAATTTTTGGCTTGTGGTGAAGATCTGCTCTCCTCAAGCTCCAATGAAAGAGGTGAGAGAGGGAGGTGTTCACACACAAATTTTGAAGTTTATATGCTACAGTAGCATGATCTACAAGAGCCTAACTAGAAAAAATTCTAAATGGAATAAATCCACAAATAGTAAAATGAAATGTAAGCAAACTAGCTAAAACTCATGAAGTAAACTAGCTACAATGGCATAGAAATAAAAAAATACACAAGAGAGATATTGATGGAAATGGGCCCTAACCCACAAGATCATCTCTTTGAAACTAAATCAGTGAAGGAAAAACTGAATACTCATTTTATTACAAAAATAGTCTCATTACATAACCATGCAAGTCTCAAAAGTCAATCAGAAGAGCTAAGAGTCTACTAGCTTCCTCCATAATTCAAATCCTAATGAACTCTTGCTCTTCCCTATTAACCTAAAAGGTAGCTACCAACAAATCCCTAAAAAGTAGGTGACGTGTCCCCTTTGATTGAAAGAGAAGTGGAGCTTAGGTGCACTTGATCTTCCACTTGCTTGGCTGCCTTTGATTTCGAGTTGCTTGAAGGAATCTCGAGGATCCCATGGTTTCCTTAGGAGCTAAGGAGGTGGAAAACCATCCTATAATCTCTCCTTACTGTCTACTTCGAGCTTTTATCGTACAATATTCAACAAAAATTGAATATATTCATGATTATCCTGCATTTAAATCATATTAGGCGTTTTAAATATGACAAGCCTTAATCACCATCTACACTAAGAAAAATATGACAATAATGTAATTATATGTGAGAAAGAGAGACTAATAAGGCTAAAAAGGTGAAAATTAAGCCCTCCAATTATACCTAATGATGGTTCTCATTATAACCCCCCTACCAAATGGTTGCTCATCCTCTGAGAAACTTAGTCCTCCCTCTTCATTTCTTTCAGTGCTTTAGTGGCCCCTTTGACCTCCCGAGGAAGAAGTGAAGGAGTTCCTTCAGGAGGGTAGATTCTAGCATTCTTTTCTACCTCCTCCCATTCTCTGTTTTTCTCATCTTGGTTTTTCCCTTCACCCATTCCTAACAGAAAAGGTGGATTGATTTTCAAGCCAAGCCATTGTACTTTCATTTCCTGCATAGCCCTCTTGTATAATGGTGCCCTTTGTAGGGCACTCCTCAATCTCTCTATGGTATGATATTCCATGTTTCTGAGACTAAGAGTGAGGCCATTCCACCTTATTTTACTTTCCATTACGCATTCATCTCCAAAAAACCTACAAATATCATCAAAATGTGCAATGGCTTGTGCTTGTGTGCTGAGGTACTTGTCTGCAAGGTTGGCATCATTATGTATCAAGAGGTGATTAATTATTCCTCCCTAGGTTTTAATAATTCTTCCCTTAAGTGTAGAGGCTCTCTTTTTCTCTTGTCATCACCTTCTTTACTTCCTCTACTCTTGCTTCCTCATTTACCATCCAAGAAGCTAATGTGATTAACTGCATATCTCCCAACCTAGGGTTAGGGTCCCAAATGTTGAAGTCTGTCAAAATAAGATTGTGCATGTAGAATTATGTTATTTTGGCCTTGTCTCCCATGCTAGACTAATTGAAAAATTCAATGAATTGCCTGCAGTTTTGAAAAGGTAAGGACACATGAGAGGCTAATGTCTTAATCTAAAATTTGAGCCATTGTTCTCTAAGGTAGATGCCAGAGGAGTTTGATGGATATATGTTTTGGATGGCCTCGATGCACAAATCTGTCATGGTGGAAATTTTTTGTCTTTTTGTTGAAGTTGACTTTTCAATCTTGCATTCTCCTCTTGCGTTTCCTGAAGCTGATCTTTCAACATGGATTCTATGAGTCTAACATTAGATAAATCCCTTCCCAACTTAGTCACCTTCTCCTCCATGATCCCTATGTCATGCACACCTTTTGTTGTAGCAATTTTCATCCAATAATGAGTGCATACTCTTTCTTGTTCTAACTGATAAAATAAGGGGATTGTAAGCTTTCGAGGAATCATTCTTCCCCCTTCAATAAATGTATAGTAAGAACTGATATTTGGCTAAGGGCTAGAGTGTGAAATTGCTTATATATATTTAGGGACAGATTTTTGGGAGCTAGGCTCATCCTTTTTTTTCTTCTCTTCCTCCCATTGGCATCTTGCCCTTCAAATTGTGCTTCTTTCTCAACTTCTTGGGCCTTTGTCCCACATATGGGTACCTTATCTCCCTCCCCCATGGCTTCCTTCTCTATTTCTGGTACTACTGGAGTTTCTCGTAGCACAAAAATAGTTTCTTGTAGCAAAATCTATTTTTCCTATAGCAAACCATCCCTTTCTTGCTTTTCCTTATTTTTTGTCTTTTGAGGTTTTGTGGGGGTTGGTACATGTGTATGGGATGCCAACCTAGATGAATATCTCCTCTTATAGGTAACATGTTTCCTCTCAAGTGAGGTGACCTCTTGAACTTTCCCTTCCTCCAACATTATCTCATCATCCTTTTTGGGTGACTCTTCAATTGTTATAGGGCTTTTGGTTGGAGTCTGTGGCTTCCCCTACCTTACCCTGGTAGTCTTTCTGGTCCTGAAGTACATGGGTGTTTGTATTTTTCTCTTGGCCTTCACTGGTGTGCTCAAAGTGGCTAAGTTAGCAACCACTTATTTCTCTGTTATCTCAGGTGATATGCTGGTATGTTGAGGAGAGGTATGAGTGCCTAGAATAGGGTCTAATATTTCCTCTTCACCTTTATTCTCTTCCTTCTTCTGCTATGTTTCTTCCTGCTCTGTTTCATATCCCTCTTTTTCTTCTTCATTTTCTTCCTCTGTTTCTAGGGTTTCTGTGTTTCCTATTTCAACCTCCATCTCTTCTTCTTCCTCATATTCTCCTTCTGTCTCTTCAACCTCCCCTTCTTATTTTTCTTCCATTCCCCTCTCTCCAAGACTAGAGGCGAAGGTTTTTCCAGTTTGGGTGGCTATAAAGGCTTCCCTATCCATATATATGAATGAGGACCAAGGCACAGGGAGGTTCAATATTTTTAGAGCAGCATTCACTATCATCTTGATGAGGGCATGGTGAGCTAAGTGTTAGTACTTCCTTTCCCTCACCTTTTGGCTCATGTCCCTAATTGAATGCGAGAGGAAATAGGGAATGCTGAGTATTTTTTCTAGAGGGATTTATCCTTGAAATATAAGTTCATTCAACAACCTAAAGTGGTATCCATAAACGACACTAAGTCTACCCTCAAAGTAAATGAATTTCATAATTTCGAATGCTACTTAATCCCAATGGTATGGAAGGATTTCTCTCCTGACTCCATTTTTGTCTTCAATGAATTCTTCACCTGGCATAAAGAAGCTCTTTTTAGCTGCAGTGTTGGACACCCTATCTTCCCTATGCCACTTGACTCCTAGGGGAAAAGTGGTGATTCTTATAATTAACCCAGGTGTAATTGTGATAGCTAGGCCTCTAATGATAGTGGTGACCCTTCATTTTTTTTTATTGCAGGGCCACTGCAAATTTTCGAGCTATCTCCTCATCAAAGCCCTTGAGGAGCTCGAAGAAACCTAACCACGGGTGGTTCTTGAAAATATCCACCACGTGAGGGTGTGATCTTATCCTTTTGATATTTGTGGGCTCCCTTATATTAAATCCTCCTCCGATTTTAAGGCTGTGTTAGGAAGGTAGATGAATTATTTTGTTTGAGAGTTATTGGTGAAGTGTGGCCTTAAATATTCAATTTTTAAATAAACTCAAGCTACCTTTATTCAACCTCTTAATTTCTGAATTATTGCTGACTGTGTATAAATTTCATGGAAAATTCACAAATTTGGGGAGTGGAAACCACTTACCTTTGAACTCTTGTGTTTTTTTCTTGGGAGATGGTGGTATTGGGAGTTAATACCACCTATGGGTGGCTCTTCTATGCAATTTTTCTCACTAGTGAACCTTCTGTGAAGTTTCCTGTATCATCCAAAGTTTCTTGTATCATGGGGTTTACATGCAGACTCGACCTTGGTGTTGTGTTCTTCGATGGATCCTCTGACATTTATTCCTTCCAATTCTCTCGAAATGCTAAATGGAATGAGAATAATGAGCCAACACTTCCATTTATGGCAACTTAACCGAAATTTGGAGCAGAGTAACGACTTGGATTATGACACGAGTTTTCCTTTTTTGGACCATTGGAACCACTCTACTTAATCATTACCTCTACCTCTGAATCGCCTCCATCTCCTTGTGAACTCACCCTTAACTTATTTGACTTTCCCAGATGGCATGCACAATAAAATTCGTGTTCCCTTTAACTTCACGAGGGTGGCCAAGTTAACTCGCCACCTTTTTGCCCTTTTAATCTCTAATTCTCGACATTAATTGATTTTGGTCAACATGAGTGCATAACGAGAGGGTGAAGGGCCATGTTTGAGTTATCTACCTATTACTGAGGAGTTGAAAACATCATTTGATGTAGGAATCTGGATTTCGATGATAGCCATGATTTTTTTTCCTTTTCCTGAGTTTTTTCTATTGTACATTTTCTGAGTGAGTTGCTTAACCTTTTTATTTTCTTTTTATTTTTGCAGGTGATGCATGGAGGTACTCGGGTGCTCTTGCTGGTGTGATCATCCTCCTGGAGTCTACTGGTGGTCCTTTGAATCCATTTCCATCAATTTATTCTCACTTTTTGACTTTTATGTGTCGTGTACAGGATTTCTACAGGAAGTAATCAACTTCCTGTAGTTGTCCCTTCTCTGCTCCTTTGGAACTCCATATTGATGAGAAGTTAAGTGAAATGGTGTATGGAGGTTAGGTATGGAGCTATTAACTGAGTGGAGTGATGGATAGGTGAGGGTAAAGGTCCCATGTCTATGTATAGGTAACCTAGCTACTAGTGGAGAAAAAAAGGGTTTAGAGAGTGAGTACTCATGCATGGAGTGGAGTGATGGTTAGGAGTGGTAGGTATAGGAAAAAAATCCATTTTCATCATTTTATTGAAGTTTATATTCCCTTGAGAGAGATTCCTTTCTCGTAGATGAGTTTCCTATAGTAGTTACATGGTTTCCTATAATATTTACCGTGTTTCCTGTAGCACTATTGGAAATCTTGTAAGTAATAGGACATCCTGTAGCATTTGTAGACAGGAGAAAAAATGGGTTTTTTTCTTACTTGAAGAGAGAACTGGGTGGATAGATACATGTTGGATTTTCTCATGGAGTGGGTAGGTAGAGGAGAGAGAGAAGATAGCAGGAAAAATGCTCCTTTGTGTCTAAAACTGCCTTTGATCAACAACCTACAAAACAGAAATAAGTGAGTGCATAGGTGTGATTTTTATTTCTCATTTTCTCTTTTTATTTTGTATTTTTTCCTATTTTCCTAAAGGAAAAGTGGGCTGCCTCCATAGAGGTTTTCAACCGACAAGCCTGCCATGGGTTCCTCAAGGAGGTTTTCACCCAAGGATATTTTATTTCTTTATTTTTTCTTTTTATGCTCCGAGACAGCCTCATGAAGTTTTTCAACCCTACAGTTGGCCTTGGGCATGTGAGAGAGGTTTACACCCATGCCTCTTTATTCTTTCTTTTTCTTTTCTTTTTTCTAGGATGGGGGGGCACTGGAAACTATGGAGCTTCCAATGACATACACCTCCCTGTTTATGGAATTTACATTAGAGGAAATTTCACCCTAAAATTGCCCATGAAATTTTCATTTAATTTCCATGTCATAATATGTAAACCAATCAAAATTCTTTAAATTTAAAAAGAGGTACATGTAAATATTTTGGAGGGAAAAGAAGAAAAACTACTTTTTATTGTATTTTTGTCTTATTTTCTTATAGGTTTACTCAAATTTAAAGTTTAAATGCTCATTATATGCGGAATTAAATTCCACGTCCAACGTGTACCCATTATGCATACTTTTGAGAAGACCCACCTTGATAAAAATTGCAAATGCATTAAAAAAAACATGTTTTAACACTTTTTTAATGTATCTACAATTTTTATCAATGTGGGTCTTCTCAAAAATATGAATAATGGGTACTCATTGGATGTAGAATTTAATTTCGCATCAATTGGGTGTCTAAACATGAAATTTGAGTAAACCTATAAGGAGATAAGTCGAAAATACAATTGAAAAAAGTAGTTTTCTTGTTTTCCCTCCAAAATTCATAACTCTTCTTTTATTATTTTAACTATTATTTTATTATTTTTCCTTAGGAGGCCACTTTTAGGCTGAAATTTCCTCTAATGTAAACTTAGCCTTAGACGGGGGCTTCTTGTATACTTTGATCCTATAACCATTCACAAGCAGGGTTATCCCCTCCTCGTCTATGGTCATGATATGAGTCGTGCCATTATCATAGCATTTTTCTTCTTTTTAAGGTCTCAACCATCTTGTCATCAATTTTCCTTTGAATTCCTTGAAGCTTGAGTCGTAGAGCAACGCCCAATATCCTTCTTGGGGAGTGGCGACCACTTACCTTTGAATTCTGGTGGTTTTTTTTTTGGGAGATGGTGGTCTTAGGAGTTAATACCACCTATGAGTGGCTCTTATTTGTGCTTTTTCTCACTATTGAACCTTCTATGAAGTTTCCTGTAGCATCCAAAGTTTCTTATATCACGGGGTTTACATGCAGACTCGACCTTGGTGTTGCATTATTCGATAGCTCCTATGACATTTATTCCACCAACTGCTCTCGAAATACTAAATGAAATGAGAATAATGAGCAAAAACTTCCCTTTATGGAAACTTAATCGAATTTGGAGCAGAGTGACGACTTGAATTGTGGCACGAGTTTTCCTCTTTTGGACCATTGGACCCACTCTAATTAATCATTGCCTCTGCCTCTGAATCACCTCCATATCCTTGTGAACTCACCCTTAATTGATTTGACTTGCCCAGATGGCATGCACACTCAAATTCGCATTCAATTAATAAATTCATGAGGGTGGTCAAGTTAACTTGCCACCTTTTTTCCTTTTTAATCTCTAATTCTCGACATTAATTGATTTTGGTCAACATGAGTGCATAGCGAGAGGGTGCCATGTTTGAGCCTACTTATTGTTGAGGAGTTGCAAACATCATTTGATGCAGGGATATAGAGTTTGGTGATAGCCATGATTGTTTTTCCTTTTCCCGAGTTTTTTTTATTGTACATTTTCTGAGTGAGTAGCTTATTTCTGAGTGAGCCGCTTAACCTTTTTATTTTATTGTTCTTTTTGCAAGTGATGCATGGAGGTAATCAGGTGCTCTTTCTGGTGTGATCATCCTCCTGGAGTCTTTTGGTGGTCCTCTAAATCCATTTCCATCGATTTCTTCTCACATTTTGACTTTTCCGTGCCATGTACAGGATTTCTACAGGATGTAAGCACCTGTAGCAATCCACTATATGCTTCTTTGCAGCTCCATAGTGATGAGAAATTAAGGGAAATGGTGTATGGAGGTTAGGTATGGAGCTATGAAGTGAGTGGAGTGATGGATAGGTGAGGGTATAGGCCCCATGTCCAGATATAGGTAACCTAGCTACCAGTGGCAGAAAAAAGGTTTAGAGAGTGAGTACTCATGCATGGAGTGGAGTGAGGGTTAGGAGTGGTAGGTATGGGAAAAAATCCATTTTCATGATTTTCTTGAAGTTTGGATTCCCTTGAGAGAGCTTCCATTCTCGTAGATGAGATTCTTGTAGTATTTACAGGGTTTCCTATAATAGTTACAGGGTTTCCTATAGCACTACAGGAAATCTTGTAACTAATAGGACATCCTGTAGCATTTGTAGACAAGGGAAAAAAATGGGTTTTTTTCTTACTTGAAGAGAGAAATGGGTGGATAGACACATGCTAGAGTTTCTCATGGAGTGGGTAGGTAGAGGAGAGAGAGAGAAGATAGGAAGAAAAAATCTCCTTTATGTCTAAAAATGCCTTTGGTCAGCAACCTACAAAACAGAAATAAGTGAGTGCATAGGTGTGATTTTTCTTTCTCTTTTTCTCTTTTTCTCTTTTTCTTTTGTATTTTTTCCTCTTTTTCCTAAGGAGAAGTGGGCTATCTCCATAGAGGTTTTCAACCCACAAGCCTGCCTTGGGTTCCTCAAGGAGGTTTTCACCCAAGGATCTTTTATTTCTTTGTTTTTTCTTTTTCTGCTCCAGGACGGCCTCATGGAGTTTTTCAACCCTACAGTTGGCCTTGGGCATCTGAGAGAGGTTTTCACCCATGCATCTTTATTCTTTATTCTTTATTTTATTTTTTATAGGATGGGGGGGTGCTGGAAACTATGGAGCTTCCATTGACATACACCTCCCTGTTTATGGAATTTACAATAGAGGAAATTTCACCCTAAAAGTTCCCATGAAATTTTCATTTAATTTCCATCTCATAATATGTAAAACAATCAAAATGTTTTAATTTAAAAAGAGGTACATGTAAATATTTTGGAGGGAAGAGAAGAAAAAATGCTTTTTTTATTGTATTTTTGGCTTATCTTCTTATAGGTTTACTCAAATTTCAAGTTTAAATGCTCATTAGATGTGGAATTAAATTCCACATCCAACGTGTACCCATTATACATAATTTTGAGAAGACCCACCTTGATAAAAATTGCAAATACATTAAAAAAAGTGTTTTAACACGTTTGTTAATGTATTGACAATTTTTATCAATGTGGATCTTCTCAAAAGTATGAATAATGGGTGCTCATTGGATGTAGATTTTAATTCTGCATCAAATGAGTGTTTAAACATGAAATTTGAGTAAACCTATAAGGAGATAAGTTGAGAATACAATTTAAAAAATTAGTTTTCTTGTTTTCCCTCCAAAATTCGTAACTCTTATTTTATTACTTTAACTATTATTTTATTATTTTTCCTTACAAGGCCACTTTTAGGCTAAAATTTCCTCTAATGTAAACTCAGCCCTGGACAATGACTTCTTTTATACTTTGATCATGTAATCATTGAAAAGCAGGGGTATCCCCTCCTCGTCTATGGTCCTGATATGAACTGTGCCATTATCATAGCATTTTTCCACTTTTTAAGGTGCCAACCATCTTGTCATCAATTTTCCTTTGAAGTACTCGAAGCTTGAGTCATAGAGTAGCACCAAATATCCTTCTTGGAAGGTATTTTCCTTAATGTGGTTATCATGCCAAACCTTCCTTTGAAACTGAATCACTTTTGTGTGAAGGAGTGCATGCATCCTAAACTCATCGAAACCATTTAACTACAACAACCTTTCTTGCTGGGCCTCTATGATATTTAGGTCTAACTCATCTACCATCATCAAGTATTTGTTAAGTCATAAGGAGTGAACCCTGTGGTTGTCTTCCAAGTGGTATTGTAGGCCCAAGTGGCTCCCACCAATCTATCTGCCGAATCTTTCCAGTTGTTGCTCACAACCTTGGTGAGAATTTTCTCCAAGGTTCTATTTGTCACTTCCACTTGGACATTTTATTGAGGATGGTAGGTAGTGGATGTTTTATGCTTTATCTTGTGCCGCCCTAGAATATTTTTAATGAGATGAGATGTAAATTGAGCTCCATGATCAGTGACTACCTCTCTGTGATATCTAAACTTGTAGAAAAAATTATCTCTCAGAAACTTTGCTACTTTCTCCTCTGTTTCCACCTTTACAACCCTTTTTTAAGCCCACTTGGGTTGGTATTCTGTGCATACTATGATATACCTCTTCTGCCTTGATGGTGTACCAATGGGTCAAATGAATTCCATGCCCCATTTGTCAAATGGATCTAGAGCCACCTAAGGGTGTAGAGGAATTTCATCCCTTTGTATAGGTTTCCCCATCCTTTGGCACTAGTCATGCCTACTAGTGTATCTCCTGGAACCTTGGTGGAGGGTAGGCCAATAGTAACTTGCCTGAAAAGCTTTGAAAGGTTAGATATCATTTTTTGGATTCAACTACGTTAAGTAATTCATTCATCTATGACCATTTCCATGAGAGGTAGTCATAACTGACTAATTTCTCATGATTTTTGAATAGTAAAATTAGCACTCATTACATCGGGTGATTCTCACAGGGTGAAGAAGTGGGATTGAAACTAGTGAAATGAATCACATAGTGTCAATCATCACTTCCGAGGCTTGCACCCGGTAACCAGGACTTCCTGGAGCTTTTAAGGATGTTATTTTTGCAGAAAAGTGGCCTCCACAAGGACTATCATGACATGTTGAGAGGATTTAAAAAAATTCTTCCTCCATCACAAATCTTCTGAGAATTTGGTTAGGGCCCGGCTTGAAGGGACTTCCACCGATCTAGCTAAAAGGGGCGTTTTTTCAGATGATCTTGTTCTTCTCCCTAGATGATAGGTTTGGAGGGAAAGTTTTAGCAACCAATTAGTTAGCTATGTTAGCAAGCCACAGAGAGAGTGTTGAGATAGCAAATACGTGTTCATTCGGAAGCCGTTCATCCACTATTCCTTCCTCATTTGCAGGTAGAGTTAGTCTAGATAAGAAATCTGCAACAACATTCTCCTTCCTTGGTTTATCAACAATTTTCAGGTCAAACTATTGTAATAAAAACAACCATCTAATTAGTAAAGAATTAACATCAGGTTTATTCATTAAGTACTTTATGGCTACATGGTCAGTGCCTACAAAGGTCTGATAACCAGTGATATAATGTCAAAATTTTTTTAAAGCATGTACAATGTCTAACAGTTCCTTTTATGTGACAGTATAGTTGAGTTAGGCTTGGACAAATTCTTGCTAATTAAATAGATGGCATAGGGTAATTTGTCTTCCAACTGTGCCAAATCTGCTCCCACAAATTTTTTTGATGCATTTGTGTGGATGTGGAAAGGAAGAGCCCCATTTGGACCTTGAAGAATGGGGACAATAGTTAACTTTACTTAATGAGCTCAAAAGCTTCTTGACTGAGAATGGACCAGATAAACTTAGAATCTTTGGCCAACAAACCAAATAATGGTGAAGCCAATTTGCTGAAGTCTTTGATGAACCTTCTATAGTAGCCAGCTAAACCTAGGAAAATTATGACATCTATCTGATTTTGAGGAGCATGCACCCTTTTTATGATGGTGATTTTGTTTGGGTCCACCTATATTTCTGCTTGTGATATTGAATGGCACAATACTACTCCTGTTATTTTTAAGACTTCACACTTTTCCGGACTCAGGGAGAGATGCATCTTAATGCATATTCTTAGCACCTTTCCCAAATTGGAGAGATATTCTTGGAGATATTTTTTTTTTCAATTCTAAAAATAGCCATAGAGTATGGGCTATAAGATATTTATAATTATGTTTTCCATATTGTACTCCAGTTATTAAATTTGTATCAGAGAGATATTGTACTTATAACCAAATCACAATCCTATCTCTTGTTCTTCACTGGTATAATCTACAAAAGTTATTGGAATATTACATACACTATTTCAGGTTCTTTCATTTCATATCTCTACACAACAATACAAGAATCATTTTATATGTATGTACAAATTTTCCTTTGCATAGTTTTTGGCCTCTCTCTATATTTTCTCTTTTGCATGCAATGCTTTTATTAAAAATTCTATAATTAAAGAAAATCCTTAGTTAAAAAAATACAAGAATCGTTTTATATGTATGTACAAAGTTTCCTTTGCATAGTTTTTAGCCTCTATACATATATTCTTTTGTATGAAATGATTTTATTAAAAATTCTATAATTGGAAAATCCTTAGTTACATCAATACATGAATCATGTTCTTCATTAAGACCCCTCTATTAGTATGTACAAGTCTCTACTGTCCCTTCTATAAATGCAAGGTCACTATGTTGCTATGCACTCCAACTCTATTTATTGAACCTTATATCATTTCCACGGATTATATTAATTCCAAGGTTCGAGCTTATGACTCGAGCTTTCATTTATTTGACTTTTTATTGTATGTTTATATGATGGGTCTTCAATACATATGACGTGCCAAGGTATATGCCATATAACCCCCAACCCATGTGATGGCACATGGTTTCACCTGCCAAACATCCTTTATGGATCAATGGTTCAGAGGTAATCACTCGAATAAATGAATCCTCAAACCCTAACGCATGGAATTCGAGTTCATTTTGTTATTTTTAGGTTGCAGAGTGCTACTTGGATTTATGTTGTTCATGAAATATTAATATGGATGACATTATTCCCTTACTTTTCTATTAATCATGTTCATTTAATGTGTTTCATAACTAGCTAAGAGCACCTTCTCTACGACCATAGGTAAAATTGCTAACGCCATCATTCACACTATTTTCATCTATTTATTTTCATTATTTATCCTTTCTAATTTTTTGATTACTCATATACTTATTTCTTGTGTCGAAATTGCAGGTAAAAAAATATACTAGAGTGAAACCTCTCTATTGTTTCTATATGTTTCTAGGGCTTCAAGATTTCTCAACACCAAATCTAGTAATTTACTCAATGGCTTTTAAATGTTTCCCTTAGTCACCATTTATCTTTAGTATTGCATCTTCTCTCCTACACTCATACTTTGTCACTTGAAAACAGGGCATGGAGTGGTATTAAAGTTGGTCTTACGAATTTTGTAAGTTCAGTTGAGGATTCAATGCCAAATATTTCCATTTCTTACTTATAGGAGTGGGTCATTTTCAACCTCATGTTTTAACCCTGGAAACTAAGCAATACTTGTTTATCCTATTCATGACATTCACAGTATTAAAGTTCTGCATTATAATTTCATTTCGTCTCAGGAATTTTCTTCTTTGTATTTTGAATAAAGAATATGTAAATTTCCCTCCTTGTTTCTTTCTGGGCTCACAATCATATTAATCTCAAAATAGTTATATAAAAGGGTGGGATGAGGGTTGTTATTCTCCCATGTTGGACAACAACTTTATGATAACCTTGGTAAGATTCCATTTAAATTTAAATTTCGTATTTAAGGATTTTCATTTATCAACTTAGGGTTTATCTCAACCCTAACTTGGCAATATGACTTACCATCGTGTGGTGTCCCTACCCATTTTTTTCCAAATATTTTATTCATAATTTGAATTTATTTCTCCTCTGAATTTTCCTTAAAAATTAGGGATAACCACATTTATAAGTGTTAGGTACATTTTGTTAAAGGATAATTATTTCTAAATATTAATAACTATATAAATAATAATAGCCATAATGATTCATATTTATATAATTATAGTTATTATGTTAACATTATTTTGTATATTAATATAATATTAATTATTACATAAAAATTTACTAATAAAATAATAGATATATTTAAAACTTTAATATAATCCATATATAACATATAATAATGACATTTAGTTATTATTAATAATATATATTTTACCATAATAATTAATATATATTTATGAATATAATTTCCAACATATTTTATATATTTACTTGGAGTATATTAATAATATTAACTCCGTGCATACTATATATTAAACTAAAATATGTTATACTAATACTTGGATATATATATATATATATATATATATATATATATATATATATATATATATATATATATAAAAGTTAGTCCACAGGGTCTTGGATACATGGTGATTGGGTGCTTTGTTAAGGAACTCGTTGATGTGAAGGCACCGGTTCAATTCTGCCTCTATGAGTGTGATATATTGGACATGATGAAGATGCAGTCCTCCCAAACTTACATAAAAAAATATTATATTATATTGAAATATAAAATTATATATTATTTAATAAATAAATATGTAACAATAATATGTTATTAAATTTTGTTTATATATTAATATTTATAACTCAAACTATAATATAATGAAAATATAACATAATAATAGTATTTTATTATTATTTATAATAAGTATATATCTCTTACCAATATTGTTAATAATTTTTATATATTTATTAATATAACTGTTAATATCTTTCATATATTAACTGTAAGTAAATTAAATATATCAACTAAACCCAAGGGATTAACAAACACCCGTGGTTATTAATATTATTAACTAAAACCACTAATAAACCCAAGAGTTTAATATTATAAATCCAATTAATTAGTAAAAGCAAGAGATAAATATTATAAACATAAAGTATCAACAAAACCAAGGAATCAAATTAAAAAAAAATGGGATTAATAAACCCTATTAATTATCATTTTAAATCCAAGAGAATATTTATATTATAAACCCAACGAATTAGAAAATCCAAGGGATATCTATTATAAATGTAAGGAATCAAGGAACTCATGGACCAATATAAAAATTAGATAGAAGGGATTAATAAAAGCTAGGAATTAATATTTTAATCTCAAGGGATAAATTAACCGTAGAAAATAAATTATAAACCCAAGGAATTATTAATATTATAAACACAAGGGACTAATAAACCCAAGGGTTTAATATTATAAACCCAAGATTTTAATATTATAAACCCAAGGAATTAGTAAAACCAAGGGATAAATATCATAAACCTAAGGGATCAACAAACTAAAGGGATCAATATTAAAGACAAAAGAGATTACTAACGCCTAGGAATAAATATTTTTAACCCAAAGAATTGATAAACCGAGGTGACTAGTAATATTATAAACCCACGGGATCAATAAACCCTAGGGATTATTAATATTATAAACCTCACAAATTAATAAACCGAAAGGATAAACAGTATAAACCTAAGGGATTAATATTACACCCTATGACTAATATTTAACCCTTAATATTGGGGTTTAATAAACCCGAGGGATTAATATTACCAACCAAAATAATTAGAAAACTCAATGGAATAATGTTATAAACCCAATGGATTATTAATATTATAAAGACAAGGGATCAATAAACCCAAGAGATTACTAATATCATAAACCCAAGACATTAATTTTATAAACACAAATAGTTAATAAACCAAAGTGATTAATAAACACAAGGAATCAATAAACCCAAGAAACCAATATTAAAACCCTAAGTGATTAATAAACCCTAGGAATAAATATTTTAAACTCAAGGGATTAATAAACCTAAGGGATTAAATGATAAAACCAAAGAATTATTAATTATATAAACTTATAGAACAAATCAACCAAATCCTTTAAGATTATTAACCCAAGGAATTAGTAAACCTAAGAGGAAAATATTATAAACTTAAAGGATCATAAAACACAAGGGATCAATATTAAGAACAAAATGGATTAATAAATCAGAAGAATTATTTTATTTAAACCCAGAGATTGATAAACCCACATAAATATTAATATTATAAACCCAAGGGATCAATAAATCTTGGAGATTAATAAACCCTAAGAATCAATATTTTAAACTCAAGGGATTAATCAAAGTAAAGGATTAATAAACACAAGGGATTATTAATATTATAAACTAAAGGAACTAATAAACCCAATGGCTTAATATTATAAACCCAAGGAATTAGTGAACCCATTGGATAAATATTAAAAAACTAAAGGATCAATATTAAAAACATAAGAGATTAATAAAGCCTAGGAATTAATATTTTGAACACAAAGGATTGATAAACTCACATTATTATTAATATTATAAACTGAAGTGATCAATAAAGCTTAGGGATTGTTAATATTATAAACCCAATGAATTAATAAACTAAAGGAATAAGCATTATAAACTTAACAAATTAATATTAAACCCGAGGACCAATATTTAATTATTAATATTAGGGTCTAATAAACCCAACTTCTTATAGATATTAAAAACCCAAGGGATTAATATTACCAACCCAAATAATTAAAAAACAAGTGTTTATTATTAAACCCTAGGTCTAATATTTAACCCTTAATATTGGGGTTTAATAAACCCAAGGGATTATTAATATAATAAATAAAGGGAAATAAAACCAAGCAATTAATAAACCAAAGGAATCAATAAACCCAACACACTAGTATTAAAAACCAAAACGATTAATAAACCCTAGGAATCAATATTCTAAACTCAAGGGATTAAACGATAAAACAAAGGAATTAATGTTAATGATAAACTCAAGGGATTAATGTTATAAACGCAATGGATCAACGAAGTGATGGAATTATTATACACAAAGGATCAATAAACCCAAGGGATTGTTAATATTATAAATGCAAAAAATAAATATTATAAATAAAAATGATTAATAAACCCAACAAACTAATATTAAAAATACAAGTGATTAATAAACCTTAATAATTAATAATTAATATTTGTCACAATGCGACATTTGACCATGGTTCACAATGTTTGAGTGTCATATTGAGATAAAAATTGTCACAATGTGAGATTGGACCATGGTTGAGCAAGACTATAAACACATCAGATTTATATTAAACCATAGGATTAATATTATAAACCCTATGAATAATATTATGCCCTAGGAAATTGAACTGTTAGATAAAACAACACGAAATTTATATTGCACACATCATTTTAAACCCAAGAAATTTATAAACCTAAGGGTTGACCATCATTATAAACCCAATATATTTATATTCCATTCAAGAATTATTATTATAACAAGGATTTTCGCATGCTCTTAACAATGAGTTTATAACAACCTTGGTAAGATTCCATTTAAATTTTAATTTCATATTAAGTATTTTAATTGAACCTAAAATGGCTAAAACCATTACTTTATCAAAAATCAAAGGAATATTGTATTTGTGCAGAAGATACATCTGTTATTTTTAGAAGTAAGGAAATCTATATCTAATATTTGTTATTACAGAAGAAATAGAAGTAAACTGAAACATTCATGAAGTGAATTGATAAGTGAAATTGAGAAAACTAATAGTAACAATCACACATTTAGAAAGCCATATGGATAAGTAGCTTTAATATTTTTTCCTTAAGCGCGATGTTAACTTTAATAATGCATCTGGTCATGGGATATCATTAACGTAAAAATACTCTTTTTTACTTTTAGAAAAGAAGGAGGTGCTAAGGGGGTTTAAGAAGGTATTGGACTCATGGATTCATAGTTGAAGGTGTTTTGGAGGTTGTGGCAGGGTTAGGTGAGGTGGAAGATGGTTTATGGGATGAAGGAGAGGCTAACTCGTGCTACTACAGGTTTCCTGTAGTACTACAGGATGTATAGTCAAGGATATAGGAAATAGGACGAGGGTGTTTTGAGGCCAAAATTGATGAGGAAAGGGGTAGGGAAGCTAAAATTAAGGTTTATTTAGGTGTATGTAAGGTGTCCAACCCCTTGGATATGCTCAGAACTTCTTTCAAAGCATGTCGTGCACTTCTAGGGTTGATCTCACTGTGGTGGTGAAAATCTCAAAAACGGGGTTGAGGGTGATTTTGTTGAAACCTACTTATGTATTTAAAAAGAAATATAACTCAATATTTTCAACATGTTCATGAAAACTATAGAAACCTATTTATTCTTTGCAAGAAATCATAAATTGAAGAGAAATTTTTGGCCTATGGTGAAGATCTGCTCTCCTCAAGCTCCAATGAAAGAGGTGAGAGAGGGAGGCGTTCACACACAAATTTTGAAGTTTATATGCTACAATAGCATGATATACAAGATCCTAACTAAAACAAATGTTAAATGGAAGAAAACCAAAAACAGTAAAATGAAATGTAAGCAAACTAGCTAAAACTCATGAAGTAAACTAGCTACAATGGCATAAAAATAAACAAATACACAAGAGAGATATTTATGGAAATGGATTGGGCCCTAACCCACAAGATCAAATCTTTGAAACTAAATCAGTGAAGGAAAAACTAAATACTCATTTTATTACAAAAATAGTCTCATTACATAACCATGCAAGTCTCAAAAGTCAATCACAAGAGGTAAAAGTCTACTAGCTTCCTCCATAATTCAAATCCTAATGAACTCTTGCTCTTCCCTGTTAACCTAAAAGGTAGCTACCAACAACTCCCTAAAAATTAGGTGACGTGTCCCCTTTGATGCAAGAGAAGTGGAGCTTAGATGCACTTGATCTTCCACTTGCTTGGTTGCCTTTGATTTCGAGTTTCTTGAAGGAATTTCGAGGATCATGGAACCACTTGAGGCCTAAAGACAGAAGACAAGCTCCATAATCTCTCCTTATTGGCAGCAGAACTTTTTATTGGCACCGTCTTCTTAAAATGGAATATAATCTGATTATCCTAGAAAAATATGACAATAATGTAATTAGATGTGAGAAAGAGAGACTAATAAGGTTAAAAAGGTGAAAATTAACCCCTCCAATTATACCTAATGATGGTTCTCATTATCACCTCCCTACCAAATGGTTGCTCATCCTCTGAGCAACTTAGTCCTCCCTCTTGATTTCTTTCAGTGCTTTAGTGGCCCCTTTTACCTCCCGAGGAAGAAGTGAAGGAGTTCCTTCAGGAGGGTAGAATCCAGCATTCTTGTCTACCTCCTTCCATTCTCTGTTTTTCTCATCTTGGATTTTCCCTTCACCCATTCCTAACAAAAAATGTGGATTTATTTTCAAGCCAAGCCATTGTACTTTCATTTCCTGCATAGCCCTCTTGTATAATGGTGCCCTTTCTAGGGCACTCCTCAATCTCTCTGGGGTATGATATTCCATGTTTCTGAGTCTAAGAGCGAGGCCATTCCACCTTATTTGACTTTCCATTACACATTCATCTCCAAAAAACCTAGAAATATCATCAAAATGTGCAATGGCTTGTGCTTGTGTGCTGAGGTACTTGTCTACAAGGTTGGCATCATTATGTATCAAGAGGTGATTAATTATGACTACGCTAGGTTTTAATAATTCTTCCCCTAAGTGTAGAGGCTCTCTTTTTCTCTTGTCATAACTTTCTTTACTTCCTCTACTTTTGCTTCCTCATTTACCATCCAAGAAGCTAATTTGATTAACTGCATATCTCCCAACCTAGGGTTAGGGTCCCAAATGTTGAAGTCTGTCAAAATAAGATTGTGCATGTAGAATTATGTTATTTTGGCCTCGTCTCCCATGCTGGACTAATTGAAAAAGTCAATGAATTGTCTGCAGTTCTGAAAAGGTAAGGACACATGAGAGGCTAATGTCTTAATCTAAAATTCAAGCCATTGTTCTCTGAGGTAGATGCCATAGGAGTTTGATGGATATATTTTTTGGATGGCCTCCATGCAAAAATATTCAATGGTGTAAATTTGTTTGTATTTTTGTTGAAGTTGAATTTTCAATCTTGAATTATCCTCTTGTGTTCCTTGAAGCTGCTCTTTCAACATGGATTCTATGAGTCTAACATCAGATAAATCCCTTCCCAACTTAGTCACCTTCTCCTCCATGATCCCTATGTCATGCACACCTTTTGTTGTAGCAATTTTCATCCAATGATGAGTGCATACTCTTTATTTTTCTAACTAATCAAATAAGGGGATTGTAATCTTTTGAGGAATCATTCTCCCCCCTTCAAAAAATGTATAGTAAGAACTAAGATTTGGCTAAGGAATAGAGTGTGAAATTTCTTATATATATTTAGGGACAGATTTTGGGGAGCTAGGCTCATCCTTTTTTCCTTCTCTTCCTCCCGTTTGGCATCTTTCCCTTAAGCTTGTGCTTCTTTCTCAAATTCTTGGGCCTCTTTCCCACACATGGGTACTTTATCTCCCTCCCCCATGGCTTCCTGCTCTATTTTTGGCACTACTGGAGTTTCTCGTGCCACAAAAATAATTTCTTGTAGCAAAATCTA
Organism: Pinus albicaulis; assembly: GCA_034641835.2. NCBI lineage: Eukaryota > Viridiplantae > Streptophyta > Pinopsida > Pinales > Pinaceae > Pinus > Pinus albicaulis. The sequence goes on from CM076575.1 coordinate 1,625,469,924, forward strand.
TTTTTCCTATAGCAAACCATCCCTTTCTTTCTTTTCCTTATTTTTTGTCTTTTGAGGTTTTGTGGGGGTTGCTACATGTGTAGGGGATGCCAAACTAGATGAATGCCTCCTCTTATAGGTCACAGGTTTCCTCTCAGGTGAGGTGACCTCTTAAACTTTCCCTTACTCCAACATTATCTCATCATCCTTTTTGGGTGACTCTTCAATTGTTATAGGGCTTTTGGTTGGAGTCTGTGGCTTCCCCTGCCTTACTCTGGCGCTCTTTCTAGTCCTGAAGTACATGGGTGTTTGTCTTTTTCTCTTGGCCTTCACTAGTCTGCTCAAAGTGGCTAAGGTAGCAACCACTTCTTTCACTGTTATCTGGAGTGATATGCTGGTATGTTGAGGAGAGGTACGAGTGCTTAGAATAGGGTCTAATATTTCCTCCTCACCTTTATTCTCTTCCTTCTTCTCCTATGTTTCTTCCTGCTCTGATTTATATCCCTATTTTTCTTCTTCATTTTCTTCCTATGTTTTTAGGGTTTATGTGTTTCCGGTTTCAACCTCCATCTCTTCTTCTTCCTCATCTTCTCCTTTTGTCTCTTCAACCTCCCCTTCTTATTTTTCTTCCATTCCCCTCTCTCTAAGACTAGAGGCGAAGGTTTTTCTAGTTTGGGTGGCTATAAAGGCTTCCCTATCCATATATATGAATGAGGACTAGGGCACAGGGAGGTTCAATCTGTTTAGAGTAGCATTCACTATCATCTTGATGAGGGCATGGTGAGCTAAGTGTTGGTACTTCCTTTCCCTCATCTTTTGGCTCATGTCCCTAATTGAATGCAAGAGGAAATAGGGAATGCTCAGTCTTTTTTCTAGAGGGATTTCTCCTTGAAATCTAAGTTCATTCAATAACCTAAATTGGTATCCATAAACCACACTAAGTCTACCCTCAAAGGAAATGAATTTCATAATTTCGAATTCTACTTCATCCCAATGGTATGGAAGGATTTCTCTCCTGACTCCATTTTTGTCTTCAATGAATTCTTCACCTAGCATAAATAAGCTCTTTTTAGCTGTAGTGTTGGACACCCTATCTTCCCTATGCCACTTGACTCCTAGGGGACAAGTGGTGATTCTTATAATTAACCCATGTGTAATTGTGCTAGATAGGCCTCTAACAATAGTGGTGGCCCTTAATTTTTTCTTATTTTTTATTGTAGGGCCACTGCAAATTCTCGAGCTATCTCCTTATCAAATCCCTTGAGGAGCTCGAAGAAACCTAACCACGGGTGGTTCTTGAAAATATCCACCACGTGAGGGTGTGATCTTATCCTTTTGATATTTGTGGGCTCCCTTATATTAAATCCTCCTCCCATTTTAAGGTTGTGTTAGGAAGGTAGATGAACTATTTTGTCTAAGAGTTGTTGGTGAAGTGTGGCCATAAATATTATAGTTTTTAAATAAACTAAGGCTACCTTTATTCAACCTTTTAATTTCTGAATTATTGCTGACTGTGTATAAATTTCATGTAAAATTCACAACTTTGGGGAGTGGCAACCACTTACCTTTGAACGCTGGTGTTTTTTTTCTTGGGAGATGGTGGTCTTGGGAGTTAATACCACCTATGAGTGGCTCTTCTTTGTACTTTTTATCACTAGTGAACCTTCTATGAAGTTTCCTGTATCATCCAAAGTTTCTTGTATCATGCGGTTTACATGCAGACTTGACCTTGGTGTTGTGCTCTTCGATGGATCCTCTTTATTTATTCCTCCCTTTGCTCTCGAAATTATAAATGAAATGAGAATAATGAGCCAACACTTCCATTTATGGCAACTTAACTAAATTTGGAGCGGAGTAACGACTTGGATTGTGACACGAGTTTTCCTTTTTTGGACCATTGGACCCACTCTACTTAATCATTGCCTCTGCCTCTGAATCGCCTCCATCTCCTTGTGAACTCACCCTTAACTTATTTTACTTTCCAAGATGACATGCACAATCAACTTCTCATTCAATTTAACTTCATGAGGGTGGCAAACTTAACTCGCCACCTTTTTTCCTTTTTAATATCTAATTCTCAACATTAATTGATTTTGGTCAACATGAGTGCATAACGAAAGGGTGAAGGGCCATGTTTGAGCTAGTTACCTATTGCTGAGGAGTTGAAAACATCATTTGATGTAGGGATCTGGATTTTGGTGATAGCCATGATTGTTTTTCCTTTTCCCAAGTTTTTTTTATTGTACATTTTCTGAGTGAGTTGCTTAACCTTTTTATTTTCTTGTTCTTTTTGCAGGTGATGCATGGAGGTACTCAGGTGCTCTTGCTGGTGTGATCATCCTATTGGAGTTTACTGGTGGTCCTTTTAATCCATTTCCATCAATTTATTCTCACTTATTGACTTTTATGTGTCGTGTACAGGATTTCTACAGGAAGTAATCAACTTCCTGTAGTAGTCCCTTCTCTATTTCTTTTGAGCTCCATATTGATGTGAAATTAAGGGAAATGGTGTATGGAGGTTAGGTATGGAGCTATTAAGTGAGTGGAGTGATGGATAGTGGAGGGTAGAGGTCCCGTGTCTAGATATACGTAACCTAACCACTAGTGTAAAAAAAAAGGGTTTAGAGAGTGAGCACTCATGCATGGAGTGGAGTGAGGGTTAAGAGTGGTAGGTATAGGAAAAAAATCCACTTTCATGATTTTATTGAAGTTTATATTCCCTTGAGAGAAATTCCTTTCTCATAGATAAGTTTCCTGTAGTAGTTACATGGTTTCCTATAGTAGTTACAGGGTTTCTTGTAACTAATAGGACATCTTGTAGCATTTGTAGACAGGAGAAAAAATGGGTTTTTTGCTTACTTGAAGAGGGAAATGGGTGGATAGATACATGCTGGATTTTCTCATGGAGTTGGTAGGTAGAGGAGAGAGAGAATATAGGAAGATAAATGCTCCTTTGTGTCTAAAACTGCCTTTGATCAACAACCTACAAAACAGATATAAGTGAGTGCATAGGTGTGATTTTTCTTTCTCTTTTTCTCTTTTTATTTGTATTTTTTTCCAGTTTTTCCTAAGGACAAGTGGGCTGCCTCCATAGAGGTTTTCAACCCATAAGCCTTCCATGGGTTCCTCAAGGAGGTTTTCAGCAAGGATCTTTTATTTCTTTGTTTTTTCTTTTTCTTCTCCAGGACGGCCTGATGGAGTTTTTCAACCCTACAGTTGGCCTCAAACATGTGAGAGAGGTTTTCACCCACGTCTCTTTATTATTTCTTTTTTCTAGGGCGGGGGGCGGGGGGGGGCGCTAGAAACTATGGAGCTTCCAATGACATACACCTCCCTGTTTATGGAATTTACATTAGAGGAAATTTCACCCTAAAAGTGCCCATGAAATTTTCATTTAATTTCCATGTCATAATATGTAAACCAATCAAAATGCTTTAAATTTGAAAAGAGGTACATGTAAATATTTTGGAGGGAAAAGAAGGAAAACAATTTTGTAAATATTTTGGAGGGAAAAGAAGGAAAACAACTTCTCTACCCAAAATCCTTGACCAAATAAGTAAGAAATTAATGAGAAAATAGCTTGAGAAATAGTAGAGTGACGTTCCAACTATTTTCGGCACAGAGTTGCTTAACAACTAATAAAAAAAAGGGTCTAGAGAAACACCAGTGCACTAAGGAAGATGGATTCGACCCACACAAATATAACAATACCAAGCTCTAAAACTCTTTGACTAAATTCCTCCTCCTCCAATCAAAGATCCTGCAAATTCTTGAGGCAAATTTCCCCAACAATTTTCTCCTCTAAACAACTCTATTTCTGCTACTACACCCTCCTAAAAAAAATTGTAATTTTCATAGCGAATGAAGCAGAATTCGAATTAAAATGATAACATCTTACGACAAACCAATAATCTTAAAAATTGAAGTTTATGAATTGTGCTATGTGGTTGAAATTATCGAAGTCCCAAATTATTGGAACATAAGTTGCGCTGACATTGGAGACTAGTTACATTACTTTTACGTTTACCAAGCTAGTAATCAACTACATAAATAAGATTATAATCTATTTGAAAAGGGTAGTAATCAACTACATATATAAGATTATAAGCTATATGAACAGAATCCCAGAATAGCGAGAACAATGAGTCGAAACGAAACTGTAACAACATACTACAAACTCGAGAAAATTCTAAATTTCTTCATTATTATGAAAAATAGACATGAAGGCATCATTAGGTTTTGAATGGCATATTATATTTTGAAAAGAGAAAAAGTACGTAGTGGTGAAAATATAACAAAGAAAAGACACGGCATATCTTCATGTCTATTTTGCGAAAAAGTGGAGAGCAGAGAAAATATATTAAAGAAAGAGTAAATATTTATTTCGATGAGCATTCCTGCGTGCGAAGGCAAGGCAGTGAAGTGAAAGCATGGAGTAGTCTAAAAGGGATAGATCTTGCATCTTTATCAGGGAAAAAGGGAAAAAGTAGAGAGCGGGGAAATATAATAAAGAAAAGACAGTATTTATTTGTATCAGCGAAGGGAAGGCAGTGAAGTGAAAGCAGCATGGAGTCAGCTAAAAGGGATAGATCTCGAATCTTGCAGAGCAACTGCCGAGATAAACTTGAGCTCCCATCTGCGAAGAGCAACACTTATTCAACACTCCAATGGCTTGTGTCAGGCAGACACGGCAGTCGGGCGCTGAAAGTGTTGTCAAGCACATTTGTAATCCATAAACGGTGACAGTTGAAGAATGTTTCACCACGGCTGCTCCGGTGGCGAATCTATTGACGTGTAAGGGAGCTTTCCGTGCGAGAGTTGCCATGAGATTCCCGAGAGTGTGATTGAAACCATGAATATTATGGTTGCTCTTAGAAGCGTCAACAGCATAGGCAACGCTGGTATCGAGAGCAGAGGCGAAACTGTAATTTTCATAGCGAATGAAGCAGAATTCGAACTGAACTCGAGCGCCTATGGCGTTGGGGCAGCCTTGAAAAGCCTTCTGTGTCGCTGCAGCGGAACAGCTTTGGCAGTCATGGTGAGAGACGTCGGGCCGGCATTGCACAAGCCCATGGATTCCGCCATATGTATGTACTGTTGCCAATCCGCCAGCGCCATCCACCAGGGATTGCAATACCCTCTTCAGATTCCTCTCGTATTCACTGCTACTGCTGTGTTTGTTCGCATTGCACACACCGTAAATATACGAATCAGATTGCTCGGCCAGTTTATCCACAGCTGAAACTGAAATTGAAATTACATTAAATAACACCAGTAACGTCAATATCCATCCTATATTCATATTCATATTCATGGCCCCCTCCATCTCTCTTCTCTTCTACGTTTGTTTTCCAATAAATATGTAGCAGAGAGAGACGGAGACACGCAAACTCTAAATGGTATATAGCCACAGAAGACGCAATGGTTTTATAGCTATAGCTTGAGGAGACAAACAAATTTTAACACATCATTAAAAATATTACAAAATTTAACACATCATCAACCTATTGCACAAGGATTAAAGAATATATAACGCAAACAACGCATGCTTATTATAATTATAATGTGAAAACAAAGAAATTATTTTTTTCATTCATAATTATTTTAAATTCTGATTTCTCATGCTTTTTTCTTTGCTTCCCAATAAATACACAGAGTGTGCCAGAGATTAGTGACACCTGCACGCGAACTAAAAGGTATATACCGAGAGAAGAGGGAGCGAACTAAATGATTTTCCTGAAATGAGATTAATCTTTTGGGCTTGAATTGTTAATTTGTTCCACTCATGAATATGTGGGATATTTTATGAAAGGTCTTCATGGAGTCCGTAAATTATTGAATTTTAAAATATGAATATTTAGAATCGAGTATGAATTATTGAATTTTAAAATATGAATGTGTAGAACGAGTATAGTGAGAAAAATAAGGAATTCAAAATTGATTATTTTGGGTAGAAAAAAATAAAGAATGTAAAATTAATTATTATGGATGAAAACGAAATATATTATTATTAAAATATTTATAATATTACTTGATGATGAGGAAATAGTGTAAAATAGATTATAATATTTAAAAAGTATTTATAACATGATTTTTTTGATGATGATGATGATGATGATGATGTGATGATAAAGACAATTACCTTGATTATGATCATGATGATGGCAAAAATAATTACAGTGACTATGACTAGTATTCATCTATCTTAATTCCAGATTTACCAAGTATCAAGAGAGATCAAATCTCTTAAGAACCTATTTTTGAGTGCAAAACTTGACCAAATGTTTGCACCTCTAGAGATTTGATTCCTCTTGTCTTTGCGCCGATCCAAAGTTTAGAAGGATCTATACTGATTCTAAGGAACACATTAATGAAATGTTAAGATTTTTTTTATTTTTTAAATTTACTTAATTTATATAATATATAGGTAGTTGAGATTGAAACATTTTATTCATGATTCACATTCTCCACATGCCCCCTCATTTTCATAAAAAGTAAACATATATTCATAGAATGCTCTCTCTCACATTATTTTTGTTATATATATATATATATATATATATATATATATATATCAACTTCATATTAAATGTTAAAAAAAATTACAAATATCCCTCATAACTTGAATTACAAAGAACATGCAAGCACTCTTTAGCTATATATATATATATATATATATATATATATATTAGTCAACATGCATATTGAAATATTTAATTTATAAAACACCCTACTCTAGGTGTTCATTTGGTTTATTATGTATAGTGGAAATTGGCAAAGGCTTTGGAAAGACAAGATGTATTAATTGGCATTTTATTTTTGAAAATAATGGAAATTAGGAGAAAAGGAAGGTGAATGTTCACAAGTTGCATGTGAGGAGGAAAATGAAGGAAAATAATGGAAAATTGAAGAAATTAGAGGCCTCATTGATAAAAATGCTTCTGAGAATAACTACACGTCGTTTGTCAGTGTTAGCTTTTGACAGTTCAGTTTTGGAGCTCTCACTCTATTCTCTCTCTCATACTCTTGGAGACTTAGAGTATTTTTGGACCACTCTAGCATTGGAGCAAGCAAAGCAAAGGAATGAAAAATAATGCAAATAAAGGAAAATATCAAGAAAGGAAAAGTGGGATCAAAAAGCTACAACGAGATTACTTGAAGTTATCGAGTTGAATGCATGATTTCCTTGCTAGTTCTGGCATGCTTGGCACATGCATGTGTGTTTTTGGTTCTCTTGTTGTCATTGGCATGGGTTTTGCCAGGTGTGATAGTGGTTTTCAACTTTGCCTTGCCATTTTTAGATAGGCATGGTGTGATGTGGTTCTCTTTTACTTGGTTGAGCTGGATTACTGGATGGTTTCGAAAATGAGTGGGGTGGTCTCTAGAGAAACCAAAAGGCCTAGGAATCCCTGTATCAATGAAGGTGGGATTACGATAAATCATGATTGTGTATGCCCTCATTAGGCCTAGGAATCATCGATCGGTGAATGGCGAGATATATGGTAAGGCCTATAGGGTGGAGTCTCGTTGGACCTACGAATCCTTCACCAATACCTTGAGGAATTTTCCCGTCTCCACCCTTAGGATTTACTGTGTATCCCGCCATTACCGGTTAGTGGATTCCAAGGCCTTTGAGAATTTTCCTAAGACCACCTCACCCATATCGAAAATCTTGTGGGCATCTAAAGCCAAAAACCAAAAACAATCCCATCACAGTATGGTTATCTGGAAATGGAAATTATAAGCTAAAATCCATTGTTGAAACCCAACAAAATCCATGCCAATCACAACAAAAGAACCAAATACCAACATGCACATACCATGCATGTCAAAACCAATAAGGAAATCATACATGCAATGTGTTACCTGCAAGTATTATCATTGAAGCTTTTTGATCCTTTCCTTCCTTTGCTTTCCTTGTTCTTCTTTTTTTTTCCTTTCCTTTCCCTTCTTGCTTTCTTTCTCCTCATAATGCTTTCTCCTCTCTGAGATTAATTGTAAACCTAAACTGAAAAAAAAAAATTACCAACTAATGCTATGAGGTATTTTTATTGACGTGGCCTCTAATTTCTTCAAATTTCCATTATTTTCCTTCATTTTCCTACTCACATGCAACATGTGACCTTTCACCTTCTTTTTATCCTAATTTCCTTTATTTTCATAAATAATGTGCCAAAATAACCTTTTTCTTTCCCAAATCCTTAGTCATTGTCTTTTAAAATATCCCATTAGCCATAAAACACAATAAGTGATGCCCACTAGGATATTTTTCCCAACATTCAGCTTGGAATAAGTGTCCCTTTCCCATGGTATTATTTTACCTTTATTAACTTTTATTACATGAAATTTTAACCCTGGGTTGTTACAGACCCTCCCCCTTAGGGCAACACCATCCTCGGTGTTAAACCACACCTGTACCCAGCAAAACCACTGAAAATAAAAAACATACAACCTATGGATATTTATAACCCAGCTCATTGTCATATATACAATAACAACCTACTCAAAGAAAAATCATCATAAAAAACATGAAAATATGACATCCATGCCACTTATTGGAGCTTTATGACTTAGCTCATTTCGGTATTTACAATAGAAGCCATACATAAATATGTACAAATACCAAAATTCATTTGCCTTCACCGGGAAACAATGAAGGATACATAGCCTGCATCTGATTAACCATCTACCATATAGCTTCATCAAGCCCAAAGTGCTTCCAGTTGACTTTAAATTGCTCGAGTGCTCTGGTCTGGAGCCATTGAGGTTCTAGCTAAAATTATCGTTCTTGCTCAACCTGCAATACAAAACAATCAATAACATGATCAACGTCCTTTACATCTATTTTAAGCGATGAAACATGAAAAAAATCATGAACTTTCATTGTCTGAGGAAGTGCAAGTTCGTAGGCCATTGGTCAAATCCTCTCAAGGATCTCAAAAGTCCCACAATACCATGGTGCCAACTTGGCACATGATCTGATCCTCAAGGAGCTCTTATTGGGATTGATGCACAAATACACATGCTCCCCAGCCTGAAAATCCATAAAGGCCTATGATCGTCCACATAACTTTTTTGCATGTCTTGTGTTTCCCTTAGATTCTTCTTTATAACCTGCATTTCTTGTTCCATGTCTACGAACATGTCCATTCTATTAAGTACCATGTTCACTGGATCACTCTAGCCAATGGGGGTGTTACAACTCTGCCCATACAATGCCTCAAACAAACTCATCCTTGGTGACTCCTGATAACCATTGTTGTATGAAAAATCAACCAATGGAAGGTACTCCTCCTATATCCTCTGTTGATGCATGACATAATCCTTAGAAAATCCTCCAGTATCCTATTGACCCTCTCTATTTGTTCATTTTCTTGTGGATGATAATCTCTATGGATGTAAAGTTGTGTTAAAGGCCAAATCTATCGCCAATCCTGCAAACAAATCCTTCCAAAAATTGGAAGTGAACTTGGTATCCCTGTCTGAAAAAATCTTCTTCAGAACACCATGCAATCTCAATATCCTCGTGATGAAGACCGGTGATACCTCACTAGCTAAATAGGTAGTCTTCACTAGAATGAAGTGAGCTACCTTAATCAACCTCTTTACCATAACCATGATAGAATCATGTTGCCTCGATGTCCTCGGAAGACTTGTAATGAAATCCATGGAAATTACCTCTAATTTCCATTTCTCAATCGGGATAGGTTGAAGCAACCTACCTGGATGCTTACACTCCACTTTGACCTGTTAACCTAGTCCAAACATCTTTCCACAAATTGTGCCACTTCCATCTTCAGATTCGGCCAATAGTAGAATTTCTTTACCATTGTCAATGTATTATGATATCCTGGGTGACCTTAATATGGTTTAACATGAAAACCCCTCAAGATAAGCTTCTTGAGTTCACTTTCATCCGGAAAATAGACCATGTCCCTAAATCTCACCAAGCCATCTTCTGTAAGATGATAACCCACATCTAATCACATGTACCATGTTGTAACTTGTGCATAATATCCATGTACATTTCATCCCGTTGTCCTGCCTGTAAGTTTTGATATTGTAAATTTTTCTCATATGAGCTCACTACTGCAACATGGTTCAATTGTACTTTCCTGCTCAGAGCATATGCAACCATGTTATCCTTTCCCTTATTGTACCTAATCTCAAAGCCAAACTCACTAAGGGTAGCCAACCATCTCGCTTTCCTGGCATTCAAATTTGGCTAGTCAAACATATATCTTAATCCACTGTGATCGATCATCAACACAAACCTCCTACCAAGAAGATAATGTCTTCACATATTTAACACATGAATAATAAGTTCCAACTCAAGATCATAAGTCACATAGTTTTTCTCATGCTCATTCAGTTTCATGTCCCTCGTACATAAGTACTCCACAGATGTCTCTCTTGTAAGCATATGTACATACCATGAACTCTTTATCTGAATCTACAATATTTAACACTAGAGCATTGGCCAGCAATTGCTTCAACTGCTCAAAACTAGTTGCACACTCCTCTATCCTTTCAAAATTCTTACTTTCCTCTACAATGATGTAATAGGATATGCAATGCGTGAGAATTTCTTGATAAACCTCCTGTAGTAACCTACTAAGCCCATGAATGATATGACTTCCTCCACATTTCTAGCGGTTGGCCACTCCATGAGAGCTTTTATTTGGTGAGCCCTAGTATTGCACCAAGAGTGCTACAACTCCCATATGCTAATCTACTTTACTTTATCAACCCGAGGTTCATATAAAATTGTAGGTGACAGTTATATATATGCAACATATGCATTCTACTCATTCCATCCTCTTCTGAGTCCTAGGAAAGGGTGTTATTGCTAGGTTTTGTGAGTGAAGCCTGTCACACTTCTGAATTAGACCTAGAACTACAAATGACTCAAAACCATTACTTTATAAACAATCAAAGGAAAATTCTAAAGCAAGAAGATACATCTAGCTATTTTGAAAGTAAGGAAATCTACAATTTAGGCTATTGCAAGAAAAAGAAGTAAACTAGGCAACATTAACGAAGTAAATTGATAAATTGAAATTGCAGAAAGGAAAACTAATGTAATCACACATTGCTTAGCCAAATGGATAAGTAAAATTTAACTATTTTTTCCTTAACTGGTATGCTTTAACAATGCATCTAGTCATGGGATATCTATTCTTGCAAATACTCTTTTTTGCACCAAAAGAAGGAGGTGCTAAGGTGGATTAAGAAGGTATTGGACTCATGGATTCATATTTGAAGGTGTTTTGGAGGTTGTGGCAGGGTTAGGTGAGGTGGAAGATGGTTTATGGGCTGAAGGAGAGGCTAACTTGTGCTGCTATAGGATCTGCTACACGTTTCCTGTAGTACTACAAGATGTACTGTCAATGCTATAGGAAATAGGACGAGGGTGTTTTGAGGCCAAAATTGATGAGGAAAGGGGTAGGGAAGCTTAAATGAAGGTTTATTTAGGTGTATGGAATGTGTCCAAACCCTTGGATATGCTAAGAAATTATTTCAAAGCCTGTCTTGCACTTCCAGGGTTGATATCGCTGTGGTGGTGAAAATCTCAAAAATGGGGTTGAGGGTGATTTTTTTGAAACCTAATTATGTATTCAAAAATAAATATAACTCAATATTTTCAAGATGTTCATGAAAACCATAGAAACCTATTTATTCTTTGCAAGAAATCATAAACTGAAGAGAAATTTTTGGCTTGTGGTGAAGATCTGCTCTCCTCAAGCTCCAATGAAAGAGGTGAGAGAGGGAGGTGTTCACACACAAATTTTGAAGTTTATATGCTACAGTAGCATGATCTACAAGAGCCTAACTAGAAAAAATTCTAAATGGAATAAATCCACAAATAGTAAAATGAAATGTAAGCAAACTAGCTAAAACTCATGAAGTAAACTAGCTACAATGGCATAGAAATAAAAAAATACACAAGAGAGATATTGATGGAAATGGGCCCTAACCCACAAGATCATCTCTTTGAAACTAAATCAGTGAAGGAAAAACTGAATACTCATTTTATTACAAAAATAGTCTCATTACATAACCATGCAAGTCTCAAAAGTCAATCAGAAGAGCTAAGAGTCTACTAGCTTCCTCCATAATTCAAATCCTAATGAACTCTTGCTCTTCCCTATTAACCTAAAAGGTAGCTACCAACAAATCCCTAAAAAGTAGGTGACGTGTCCCCTTTGATTGAAAGAGAAGTGGAGCTTAGGTGCACTTGATCTTCCACTTGCTTGGCTGCCTTTGATTTCGAGTTGCTTGAAGGAATCTCGAGGATCCCATGGTTTCCTTAGGAGCTAAGGAGGTGGAAAACCATCCTATAATCTCTCCTTACTGTCTACTTCGAGCTTTTATCGTACAATATTCAACAAAAATTGAATATATTCATGATTATCCTGCATTTAAATCATATTAGGCGTTTTAAATATGACAAGCCTTAATCACCATCTACACTAAGAAAAATATGACAATAATGTAATTATATGTGAGAAAGAGAGACTAATAAGGCTAAAAAGGTGAAAATTAAGCCCTCCAATTATACCTAATGATGGTTCTCATTATAACCCCCCTACCAAATGGTTGCTCATCCTCTGAGAAACTTAGTCCTCCCTCTTCATTTCTTTCAGTGCTTTAGTGGCCCCTTTGACCTCCCGAGGAAGAAGTGAAGGAGTTCCTTCAGGAGGGTAGATTCTAGCATTCTTTTCTACCTCCTCCCATTCTCTGTTTTTCTCATCTTGGTTTTTCCCTTCACCCATTCCTAACAGAAAAGGTGGATTGATTTTCAAGCCAAGCCATTGTACTTTCATTTCCTGCATAGCCCTCTTGTATAATGGTGCCCTTTGTAGGGCACTCCTCAATCTCTCTATGGTATGATATTCCATGTTTCTGAGACTAAGAGTGAGGCCATTCCACCTTATTTTACTTTCCATTACGCATTCATCTCCAAAAAACCTACAAATATCATCAAAATGTGCAATGGCTTGTGCTTGTGTGCTGAGGTACTTGTCTGCAAGGTTGGCATCATTATGTATCAAGAGGTGATTAATTATTCCTCCCTAGGTTTTAATAATTCTTCCCTTAAGTGTAGAGGCTCTCTTTTTCTCTTGTCATCACCTTCTTTACTTCCTCTACTCTTGCTTCCTCATTTACCATCCAAGAAGCTAATGTGATTAACTGCATATCTCCCAACCTAGGGTTAGGGTCCCAAATGTTGAAGTCTGTCAAAATAAGATTGTGCATGTAGAATTATGTTATTTTGGCCTTGTCTCCCATGCTAGACTAATTGAAAAATTCAATGAATTGCCTGCAGTTTTGAAAAGGTAAGGACACATGAGAGGCTAATGTCTTAATCTAAAATTTGAGCCATTGTTCTCTAAGGTAGATGCCAGAGGAGTTTGATGGATATATGTTTTGGATGGCCTCGATGCACAAATCTGTCATGGTGGAAATTTTTTGTCTTTTTGTTGAAGTTGACTTTTCAATCTTGCATTCTCCTCTTGCGTTTCCTGAAGCTGATCTTTCAACATGGATTCTATGAGTCTAACATTAGATAAATCCCTTCCCAACTTAGTCACCTTCTCCTCCATGATCCCTATGTCATGCACACCTTTTGTTGTAGCAATTTTCATCCAATAATGAGTGCATACTCTTTCTTGTTCTAACTGATAAAATAAGGGGATTGTAAGCTTTCGAGGAATCATTCTTCCCCCTTCAATAAATGTATAGTAAGAACTGATATTTGGCTAAGGGCTAGAGTGTGAAATTGCTTATATATATTTAGGGACAGATTTTTGGGAGCTAGGCTCATCCTTTTTTTTCTTCTCTTCCTCCCATTGGCATCTTGCCCTTCAAATTGTGCTTCTTTCTCAACTTCTTGGGCCTTTGTCCCACATATGGGTACCTTATCTCCCTCCCCCATGGCTTCCTTCTCTATTTCTGGTACTACTGGAGTTTCTCGTAGCACAAAAATAGTTTCTTGTAGCAAAATCTATTTTTCCTATAGCAAACCATCCCTTTCTTGCTTTTCCTTATTTTTTGTCTTTTGAGGTTTTGTGGGGGTTGGTACATGTGTATGGGATGCCAACCTAGATGAATATCTCCTCTTATAGGTAACATGTTTCCTCTCAAGTGAGGTGACCTCTTGAACTTTCCCTTCCTCCAACATTATCTCATCATCCTTTTTGGGTGACTCTTCAATTGTTATAGGGCTTTTGGTTGGAGTCTGTGGCTTCCCCTACCTTACCCTGGTAGTCTTTCTGGTCCTGAAGTACATGGGTGTTTGTATTTTTCTCTTGGCCTTCACTGGTGTGCTCAAAGTGGCTAAGTTAGCAACCACTTATTTCTCTGTTATCTCAGGTGATATGCTGGTATGTTGAGGAGAGGTATGAGTGCCTAGAATAGGGTCTAATATTTCCTCTTCACCTTTATTCTCTTCCTTCTTCTGCTATGTTTCTTCCTGCTCTGTTTCATATCCCTCTTTTTCTTCTTCATTTTCTTCCTCTGTTTCTAGGGTTTCTGTGTTTCCTATTTCAACCTCCATCTCTTCTTCTTCCTCATATTCTCCTTCTGTCTCTTCAACCTCCCCTTCTTATTTTTCTTCCATTCCCCTCTCTCCAAGACTAGAGGCGAAGGTTTTTCCAGTTTGGGTGGCTATAAAGGCTTCCCTATCCATATATATGAATGAGGACCAAGGCACAGGGAGGTTCAATATTTTTAGAGCAGCATTCACTATCATCTTGATGAGGGCATGGTGAGCTAAGTGTTAGTACTTCCTTTCCCTCACCTTTTGGCTCATGTCCCTAATTGAATGCGAGAGGAAATAGGGAATGCTGAGTATTTTTTCTAGAGGGATTTATCCTTGAAATATAAGTTCATTCAACAACCTAAAGTGGTATCCATAAACGACACTAAGTCTACCCTCAAAGTAAATGAATTTCATAATTTCGAATGCTACTTAATCCCAATGGTATGGAAGGATTTCTCTCCTGACTCCATTTTTGTCTTCAATGAATTCTTCACCTGGCATAAAGAAGCTCTTTTTAGCTGCAGTGTTGGACACCCTATCTTCCCTATGCCACTTGACTCCTAGGGGAAAAGTGGTGATTCTTATAATTAACCCAGGTGTAATTGTGATAGCTAGGCCTCTAATGATAGTGGTGACCCTTCATTTTTTTTTATTGCAGGGCCACTGCAAATTTTCGAGCTATCTCCTCATCAAAGCCCTTGAGGAGCTCGAAGAAACCTAACCACGGGTGGTTCTTGAAAATATCCACCACGTGAGGGTGTGATCTTATCCTTTTGATATTTGTGGGCTCCCTTATATTAAATCCTCCTCCGATTTTAAGGCTGTGTTAGGAAGGTAGATGAATTATTTTGTTTGAGAGTTATTGGTGAAGTGTGGCCTTAAATATTCAATTTTTAAATAAACTCAAGCTACCTTTATTCAACCTCTTAATTTCTGAATTATTGCTGACTGTGTATAAATTTCATGGAAAATTCACAAATTTGGGGAGTGGAAACCACTTACCTTTGAACTCTTGTGTTTTTTTCTTGGGAGATGGTGGTATTGGGAGTTAATACCACCTATGGGTGGCTCTTCTATGCAATTTTTCTCACTAGTGAACCTTCTGTGAAGTTTCCTGTATCATCCAAAGTTTCTTGTATCATGGGGTTTACATGCAGACTCGACCTTGGTGTTGTGTTCTTCGATGGATCCTCTGACATTTATTCCTTCCAATTCTCTCGAAATGCTAAATGGAATGAGAATAATGAGCCAACACTTCCATTTATGGCAACTTAACCGAAATTTGGAGCAGAGTAACGACTTGGATTATGACACGAGTTTTCCTTTTTTGGACCATTGGAACCACTCTACTTAATCATTACCTCTACCTCTGAATCGCCTCCATCTCCTTGTGAACTCACCCTTAACTTATTTGACTTTCCCAGATGGCATGCACAATAAAATTCGTGTTCCCTTTAACTTCACGAGGGTGGCCAAGTTAACTCGCCACCTTTTTGCCCTTTTAATCTCTAATTCTCGACATTAATTGATTTTGGTCAACATGAGTGCATAACGAGAGGGTGAAGGGCCATGTTTGAGTTATCTACCTATTACTGAGGAGTTGAAAACATCATTTGATGTAGGAATCTGGATTTCGATGATAGCCATGATTTTTTTTCCTTTTCCTGAGTTTTTTCTATTGTA
Source organism: Pinus albicaulis (assembly GCA_034641835.2). Classification (NCBI taxonomy): domain Eukaryota; kingdom Viridiplantae; phylum Streptophyta; class Pinopsida; order Pinales; family Pinaceae; genus Pinus; species Pinus albicaulis. The sequence goes on from CM076575.1 coordinate 1,625,486,131, forward strand.
CATTTTCTGAGTGAGTTGCTTAACCTTTTTATTTTCTTTTTATTTTTGCAGGTGATGCATGGAGGTACTCGGGTGCTCTTGCTGGTGTGATCATCCTCCTGGAGTCTACTGGTGGTCCTTTGAATCCATTTCCATCAATTTATTCTCACTTTTTGACTTTTATGTGTCGTGTACAGGATTTCTACAGGAAGTAATCAACTTCCTGTAGTTGTCCCTTCTCTGCTCCTTTGGAACTCCATATTGATGAGAAGTTAAGTGAAATGGTGTATGGAGGTTAGGTATGGAGCTATTAACTGAGTGGAGTGATGGATAGGTGAGGGTAAAGGTCCCATGTCTATGTATAGGTAACCTAGCTACTAGTGGAGAAAAAAAGGGTTTAGAGAGTGAGTACTCATGCATGGAGTGGAGTGATGGTTAGGAGTGGTAGGTATAGGAAAAAAATCCATTTTCATCATTTTATTGAAGTTTATATTCCCTTGAGAGAGATTCCTTTCTCGTAGATGAGTTTCCTATAGTAGTTACATGGTTTCCTATAATATTTACCGTGTTTCCTGTAGCACTATTGGAAATCTTGTAAGTAATAGGACATCCTGTAGCATTTGTAGACAGGAGAAAAAATGGGTTTTTTTCTTACTTGAAGAGAGAACTGGGTGGATAGATACATGTTGGATTTTCTCATGGAGTGGGTAGGTAGAGGAGAGAGAGAAGATAGCAGGAAAAATGCTCCTTTGTGTCTAAAACTGCCTTTGATCAACAACCTACAAAACAGAAATAAGTGAGTGCATAGGTGTGATTTTTATTTCTCATTTTCTCTTTTTATTTTGTATTTTTTCCTATTTTCCTAAAGGAAAAGTGGGCTGCCTCCATAGAGGTTTTCAACCGACAAGCCTGCCATGGGTTCCTCAAGGAGGTTTTCACCCAAGGATATTTTATTTCTTTATTTTTTCTTTTTATGCTCCGAGACAGCCTCATGAAGTTTTTCAACCCTACAGTTGGCCTTGGGCATGTGAGAGAGGTTTACACCCATGCCTCTTTATTCTTTCTTTTTCTTTTCTTTTTTCTAGGATGGGGGGGCACTGGAAACTATGGAGCTTCCAATGACATACACCTCCCTGTTTATGGAATTTACATTAGAGGAAATTTCACCCTAAAATTGCCCATGAAATTTTCATTTAATTTCCATGTCATAATATGTAAACCAATCAAAATTCTTTAAATTTAAAAAGAGGTACATGTAAATATTTTGGAGGGAAAAGAAGAAAAACTACTTTTTATTGTATTTTTGTCTTATTTTCTTATAGGTTTACTCAAATTTAAAGTTTAAATGCTCATTATATGCGGAATTAAATTCCACGTCCAACGTGTACCCATTATGCATACTTTTGAGAAGACCCACCTTGATAAAAATTGCAAATGCATTAAAAAAAACATGTTTTAACACTTTTTTAATGTATCTACAATTTTTATCAATGTGGGTCTTCTCAAAAATATGAATAATGGGTACTCATTGGATGTAGAATTTAATTTCGCATCAATTGGGTGTCTAAACATGAAATTTGAGTAAACCTATAAGGAGATAAGTCGAAAATACAATTGAAAAAAGTAGTTTTCTTGTTTTCCCTCCAAAATTCATAACTCTTCTTTTATTATTTTAACTATTATTTTATTATTTTTCCTTAGGAGGCCACTTTTAGGCTGAAATTTCCTCTAATGTAAACTTAGCCTTAGACGGGGGCTTCTTGTATACTTTGATCCTATAACCATTCACAAGCAGGGTTATCCCCTCCTCGTCTATGGTCATGATATGAGTCGTGCCATTATCATAGCATTTTTCTTCTTTTTAAGGTCTCAACCATCTTGTCATCAATTTTCCTTTGAATTCCTTGAAGCTTGAGTCGTAGAGCAACGCCCAATATCCTTCTTGGGGAGTGGCGACCACTTACCTTTGAATTCTGGTGGTTTTTTTTTTGGGAGATGGTGGTCTTAGGAGTTAATACCACCTATGAGTGGCTCTTATTTGTGCTTTTTCTCACTATTGAACCTTCTATGAAGTTTCCTGTAGCATCCAAAGTTTCTTATATCACGGGGTTTACATGCAGACTCGACCTTGGTGTTGCATTATTCGATAGCTCCTATGACATTTATTCCACCAACTGCTCTCGAAATACTAAATGAAATGAGAATAATGAGCAAAAACTTCCCTTTATGGAAACTTAATCGAATTTGGAGCAGAGTGACGACTTGAATTGTGGCACGAGTTTTCCTCTTTTGGACCATTGGACCCACTCTAATTAATCATTGCCTCTGCCTCTGAATCACCTCCATATCCTTGTGAACTCACCCTTAATTGATTTGACTTGCCCAGATGGCATGCACACTCAAATTCGCATTCAATTAATAAATTCATGAGGGTGGTCAAGTTAACTTGCCACCTTTTTTCCTTTTTAATCTCTAATTCTCGACATTAATTGATTTTGGTCAACATGAGTGCATAGCGAGAGGGTGCCATGTTTGAGCCTACTTATTGTTGAGGAGTTGCAAACATCATTTGATGCAGGGATATAGAGTTTGGTGATAGCCATGATTGTTTTTCCTTTTCCCGAGTTTTTTTTATTGTACATTTTCTGAGTGAGTAGCTTATTTCTGAGTGAGCCGCTTAACCTTTTTATTTTATTGTTCTTTTTGCAAGTGATGCATGGAGGTAATCAGGTGCTCTTTCTGGTGTGATCATCCTCCTGGAGTCTTTTGGTGGTCCTCTAAATCCATTTCCATCGATTTCTTCTCACATTTTGACTTTTCCGTGCCATGTACAGGATTTCTACAGGATGTAAGCACCTGTAGCAATCCACTATATGCTTCTTTGCAGCTCCATAGTGATGAGAAATTAAGGGAAATGGTGTATGGAGGTTAGGTATGGAGCTATGAAGTGAGTGGAGTGATGGATAGGTGAGGGTATAGGCCCCATGTCCAGATATAGGTAACCTAGCTACCAGTGGCAGAAAAAAGGTTTAGAGAGTGAGTACTCATGCATGGAGTGGAGTGAGGGTTAGGAGTGGTAGGTATGGGAAAAAATCCATTTTCATGATTTTCTTGAAGTTTGGATTCCCTTGAGAGAGCTTCCATTCTCGTAGATGAGATTCTTGTAGTATTTACAGGGTTTCCTATAATAGTTACAGGGTTTCCTATAGCACTACAGGAAATCTTGTAACTAATAGGACATCCTGTAGCATTTGTAGACAAGGGAAAAAAATGGGTTTTTTTCTTACTTGAAGAGAGAAATGGGTGGATAGACACATGCTAGAGTTTCTCATGGAGTGGGTAGGTAGAGGAGAGAGAGAGAAGATAGGAAGAAAAAATCTCCTTTATGTCTAAAAATGCCTTTGGTCAGCAACCTACAAAACAGAAATAAGTGAGTGCATAGGTGTGATTTTTCTTTCTCTTTTTCTCTTTTTCTCTTTTTCTTTTGTATTTTTTCCTCTTTTTCCTAAGGAGAAGTGGGCTATCTCCATAGAGGTTTTCAACCCACAAGCCTGCCTTGGGTTCCTCAAGGAGGTTTTCACCCAAGGATCTTTTATTTCTTTGTTTTTTCTTTTTCTGCTCCAGGACGGCCTCATGGAGTTTTTCAACCCTACAGTTGGCCTTGGGCATCTGAGAGAGGTTTTCACCCATGCATCTTTATTCTTTATTCTTTATTTTATTTTTTATAGGATGGGGGGGTGCTGGAAACTATGGAGCTTCCATTGACATACACCTCCCTGTTTATGGAATTTACAATAGAGGAAATTTCACCCTAAAAGTTCCCATGAAATTTTCATTTAATTTCCATCTCATAATATGTAAAACAATCAAAATGTTTTAATTTAAAAAGAGGTACATGTAAATATTTTGGAGGGAAGAGAAGAAAAAATGCTTTTTTTATTGTATTTTTGGCTTATCTTCTTATAGGTTTACTCAAATTTCAAGTTTAAATGCTCATTAGATGTGGAATTAAATTCCACATCCAACGTGTACCCATTATACATAATTTTGAGAAGACCCACCTTGATAAAAATTGCAAATACATTAAAAAAAGTGTTTTAACACGTTTGTTAATGTATTGACAATTTTTATCAATGTGGATCTTCTCAAAAGTATGAATAATGGGTGCTCATTGGATGTAGATTTTAATTCTGCATCAAATGAGTGTTTAAACATGAAATTTGAGTAAACCTATAAGGAGATAAGTTGAGAATACAATTTAAAAAATTAGTTTTCTTGTTTTCCCTCCAAAATTCGTAACTCTTATTTTATTACTTTAACTATTATTTTATTATTTTTCCTTACAAGGCCACTTTTAGGCTAAAATTTCCTCTAATGTAAACTCAGCCCTGGACAATGACTTCTTTTATACTTTGATCATGTAATCATTGAAAAGCAGGGGTATCCCCTCCTCGTCTATGGTCCTGATATGAACTGTGCCATTATCATAGCATTTTTCCACTTTTTAAGGTGCCAACCATCTTGTCATCAATTTTCCTTTGAAGTACTCGAAGCTTGAGTCATAGAGTAGCACCAAATATCCTTCTTGGAAGGTATTTTCCTTAATGTGGTTATCATGCCAAACCTTCCTTTGAAACTGAATCACTTTTGTGTGAAGGAGTGCATGCATCCTAAACTCATCGAAACCATTTAACTACAACAACCTTTCTTGCTGGGCCTCTATGATATTTAGGTCTAACTCATCTACCATCATCAAGTATTTGTTAAGTCATAAGGAGTGAACCCTGTGGTTGTCTTCCAAGTGGTATTGTAGGCCCAAGTGGCTCCCACCAATCTATCTGCCGAATCTTTCCAGTTGTTGCTCACAACCTTGGTGAGAATTTTCTCCAAGGTTCTATTTGTCACTTCCACTTGGACATTTTATTGAGGATGGTAGGTAGTGGATGTTTTATGCTTTATCTTGTGCCGCCCTAGAATATTTTTAATGAGATGAGATGTAAATTGAGCTCCATGATCAGTGACTACCTCTCTGTGATATCTAAACTTGTAGAAAAAATTATCTCTCAGAAACTTTGCTACTTTCTCCTCTGTTTCCACCTTTACAACCCTTTTTTAAGCCCACTTGGGTTGGTATTCTGTGCATACTATGATATACCTCTTCTGCCTTGATGGTGTACCAATGGGTCAAATGAATTCCATGCCCCATTTGTCAAATGGATCTAGAGCCACCTAAGGGTGTAGAGGAATTTCATCCCTTTGTATAGGTTTCCCCATCCTTTGGCACTAGTCATGCCTACTAGTGTATCTCCTGGAACCTTGGTGGAGGGTAGGCCAATAGTAACTTGCCTGAAAAGCTTTGAAAGGTTAGATATCATTTTTTGGATTCAACTACGTTAAGTAATTCATTCATCTATGACCATTTCCATGAGAGGTAGTCATAACTGACTAATTTCTCATGATTTTTGAATAGTAAAATTAGCACTCATTACATCGGGTGATTCTCACAGGGTGAAGAAGTGGGATTGAAACTAGTGAAATGAATCACATAGTGTCAATCATCACTTCCGAGGCTTGCACCCGGTAACCAGGACTTCCTGGAGCTTTTAAGGATGTTATTTTTGCAGAAAAGTGGCCTCCACAAGGACTATCATGACATGTTGAGAGGATTTAAAAAAATTCTTCCTCCATCACAAATCTTCTGAGAATTTGGTTAGGGCCCGGCTTGAAGGGACTTCCACCGATCTAGCTAAAAGGGGCGTTTTTTCAGATGATCTTGTTCTTCTCCCTAGATGATAGGTTTGGAGGGAAAGTTTTAGCAACCAATTAGTTAGCTATGTTAGCAAGCCACAGAGAGAGTGTTGAGATAGCAAATACGTGTTCATTCGGAAGCCGTTCATCCACTATTCCTTCCTCATTTGCAGGTAGAGTTAGTCTAGATAAGAAATCTGCAACAACATTCTCCTTCCTTGGTTTATCAACAATTTTCAGGTCAAACTATTGTAATAAAAACAACCATCTAATTAGTAAAGAATTAACATCAGGTTTATTCATTAAGTACTTTATGGCTACATGGTCAGTGCCTACAAAGGTCTGATAACCAGTGATATAATGTCAAAATTTTTTTAAAGCATGTACAATGTCTAACAGTTCCTTTTATGTGACAGTATAGTTGAGTTAGGCTTGGACAAATTCTTGCTAATTAAATAGATGGCATAGGGTAATTTGTCTTCCAACTGTGCCAAATCTGCTCCCACAAATTTTTTTGATGCATTTGTGTGGATGTGGAAAGGAAGAGCCCCATTTGGACCTTGAAGAATGGGGACAATAGTTAACTTTACTTAATGAGCTCAAAAGCTTCTTGACTGAGAATGGACCAGATAAACTTAGAATCTTTGGCCAACAAACCAAATAATGGTGAAGCCAATTTGCTGAAGTCTTTGATGAACCTTCTATAGTAGCCAGCTAAACCTAGGAAAATTATGACATCTATCTGATTTTGAGGAGCATGCACCCTTTTTATGATGGTGATTTTGTTTGGGTCCACCTATATTTCTGCTTGTGATATTGAATGGCACAATACTACTCCTGTTATTTTTAAGACTTCACACTTTTCCGGACTCAGGGAGAGATGCATCTTAATGCATATTCTTAGCACCTTTCCCAAATTGGAGAGATATTCTTGGAGATATTTTTTTTTTCAATTCTAAAAATAGCCATAGAGTATGGGCTATAAGATATTTATAATTATGTTTTCCATATTGTACTCCAGTTATTAAATTTGTATCAGAGAGATATTGTACTTATAACCAAATCACAATCCTATCTCTTGTTCTTCACTGGTATAATCTACAAAAGTTATTGGAATATTACATACACTATTTCAGGTTCTTTCATTTCATATCTCTACACAACAATACAAGAATCATTTTATATGTATGTACAAATTTTCCTTTGCATAGTTTTTGGCCTCTCTCTATATTTTCTCTTTTGCATGCAATGCTTTTATTAAAAATTCTATAATTAAAGAAAATCCTTAGTTAAAAAAATACAAGAATCGTTTTATATGTATGTACAAAGTTTCCTTTGCATAGTTTTTGGCCTCTATGAAATGATTTTATTAAAAATTCTATAATTGGAAAATCCTTAGTTACATCAATACATGAATCATGTTCTTCATTAAGACCCCTCTATTAGTATGTACAAGTCTCTACTGTCCCTTCTATAAATCCAAGGTCACTATGTTGCTATGCACTCCAACTCTATTTATTGAACCTTATATCATTTCCACGGATTATATTAATTCCAAGGTTCGAGCTTATGACTCGAGCTTTCATTTATTTGACTTTTTATTGTATGTTAATATGATGGGTCTTCAATACATATGACGTGCCAAGGTATATGCCATATAACCCCCAACCCATGTGATGGCACATGGTTTCACCTGCCAAACATCCTTTATGGATCAATGGTTCAGAGGTAATCACTCGAATAAATGAATCCTCAAACCCTAACGCATGGAATTCGAGTTCATTTTGTTATTGTTAGGTTGCAGAGTGCTACTTGGATTTATGTTGTTCATGAAATATTAATATGGATGACATTATTCCCTTACTTTTCTATTAATCATGTTCATTTAATGTGTTTCATGACTAGCTAAGAGCACCTTCTCTACGACCATAGGTAAACTTGCTAACGCCATCATTCACACTATTTTCATCTATTTATTTTCATTATTTATCCTTTCTAATTTTTTGATTACTCATATACTTATTTCTTGTGTCGAAATTGCAGGTAAAAAAATATACTAGAGTGAAACCTCTCTATTGTTTCTATATGTTTCTAGGGCTTCAAGATTTCTCAACACCAAATCTAGTAATTTACTCAATGGCTTTTAAATGTTTCCCTTAGTCACCATTTATCTTTAGTATTGCATCTTCTCTCCTACACTCATACTTTGTCACTTGAAAACAGGGCATGGAGTGGTATTAAAGTTGGTCTTACGAATTTTGTAAGTTCAGTTGAGGATTCAATGCCAAATATTTCCATTTCTTACTTATAGGAGTGGGTCATTTTCAACCTCATGTTTTAACCCTGGAAACTAAGCAATACTTGTTTATCCTATTCATGACATTCACAGTATTAAAGTTCTGCATTATAATTTCATTTCGTCTCAGGAATTTTCTTCTTTGTATTTTGAATAAAGAATATGTAAATTTCCCTCCTTGTTTCTTTCTGGGCTCACAATCATATTAATCTCAAAATAGTTATATAAAAGGGTGGGATGAGGGTTGTTATTCTCCCATGTTGGACAACAACTTTATGATAACCTTGGTAAGATTCCATTTAAATTTAAATTTCGTATTTAAGGATTTTCATTTATCAACTTAGGGTTTATCTCAACCCTAACTTGGCAATATGACTTACCATCGTGTGGTGTCCCTACCCATTTTTTTCCAAATATTTTATTCATAATTTGAATTTATTTCTCCTCTGAATTTTCCTTAAAAATTAGGGGTAACCACATTTATAAGTGCTAGGTACATTTTGTTAAAGGATAATTATTTCTAAATATTAATAACTATATAAATAATAATAGCCATAATGATTCATATTTATATAATTATAGTTATTATGTTAACATTATTTTGTATATTAATATAATATTAATTATTACATAAAAATTTACTAATAAAATAATAGATATATTTAAAACTTTAATATAATCCATATATAACATATAATAATGACATTTAGTTATTATTAATAATATATATTTTACCATAATAATTAATATATATTTATGAATATAATTTCCAACATATTTTATATATTTACTTGGAGTATATTAATAATATTAACTCCGTGCATACTATATATTAAACTAAAATATGTTATACTAATACTTGGATATATATATATATATATATATATATATATATATATATATATATATATATATATATATATATATATATATATATATATATAAGTTAGTCCACAGGGTCTTGGATACATGGTGATTGGGTGCTTTGTTAAGGAACTCGTTGATGTGAAGGCACCGGTTCAATTCTGCCTCTATGAGTGTGATATATTGGACATGATGAAGATGCAGTCCTCCCAAACTTACATAAAAAAATATTATATTATATTGAAATATAAAATTATATATTATTTAATAAATAAATATGTAACAATAATATGTTATTAAATTTTGTTTATATATTAATATTTATAACTCAAACTATAATATAATGAAAATATAACATAATAATAGTATTTTATTATTATTTATAATAAGTATATATCTCTTACCAATATTGTTAATAATTTTTATATATTTATTAATATAACTGTTAATATCTTTCATATATTAACTGTAAGTAAATTAAATATATCAACTAAACCCAAGGGATTAACAAACACCCGTGGTTATTAATATTATTAACTAAAACCACTAATAAACCCAAGAGTTTAATATTATAAATCCAATTAATTAGTAAAAGCAAGAGATAAATATTATAAACATAAAGTATCAACAAAACCAAGGAATCAAATTAAAAAAAAATGGGATTAATAAACCCTATTAATTATCATTTTAAATCCAAGAGAATATTTATATTATAAACCCAACGAATTAGAAAATCCAAGGGATATCTATTATAAATGTAAGGAATCAAGGAACTCATGGACCAATATAAAAATTAGATAGAAGGGATTAATAAAAGCTAGGAATTAATATTTTAATCTCAAGGGATAAATTAACCGTAGAAAATAAATTATAAACCCAAGGAATTATTAATATTATAAACACAAGGGACTAATAAACCCAAGGGTTTAATATTATAAACCCAAGATTTTAATATTATAAACCCAAGGAATTAGTAAAACCAAGGGATAAATATCATAAACCTAAGGGATCAACAAACTAAAGGGATCAATATTAAAGAAAAAAGAGATTACTAACGCCTAGGAATAAATATTTTTAACCCAAAGAATTGATAAACCGAGGTGACTAGTAATATTATAAACCCACGGGATCAATAAACCCTAGGGATTATTAATATTATAAACCTCACAAATTAATAAACCGAAGGGATAAACAGTATAATCCTAAGGGATTAATATTACACCCTATGACTAATATTTAACCCTTAATATTGGGGTTTAATAAACCCAAGGGATTAATATTACCAATAAAAAAAAATTAGAAAACTCAATGGAATAATGTTATAAACCCAATGGATTATTAATATTATAAAGACAAGGGATCAATAAACCCAATAGATTACTAATATCATAAACCCAAGATATTAATTTTATAAACACAAATAGTTAATAAACCAAAGTGATTAATAAACACAAGGAATCAATAAACCCAAGAAACCAATATTAAAACCCTAAGTGATTAATAAACCCTAGGAATAAATATTTTAAACTCAAGGGATTAATAAACCTAAGGGATTAAATGATAAAACCAAAGAATTATTAATTATATAAACTTATAGAACAAATCAACCAAATCCTTTAAGATTATTAACCCAAGGAATTAGTAAACCTAAGAGGAAAATATTATAAACTTAAAGGATCATAAAACACAAGGGATCAATATTAAGAACAAAATGGATTAATAAATCAGAAGAATTATTTTATTTAAACCCAGAGATTGATAAACCCACATAAATATTAATATTATAAACCCAAGGGATCAATAAATCTTGGAGATTAATAAACCCTAAGAATCAATATTTTAAACTCAAGGGATTAATCAAAGTAAAGGATTAATAAACACAAGGGATTATTAATATTATAAACTAAAGGAACTAATAAACCCAATGGCTTAATATTATAAACCCAAGGAATTAGTGAACCCATTGGATAAATATTAAAAAACTAAAGGATCAATATTAAAAACATAAGAGATTAATAAAGCCTAGGAATTAATATTTTGAACACAAAGGATTGATAAACTCACATTATTATTAATATTATAAACTGAAGTGATCAATAAAGCTTAGGGATTGTTAATATTATAAACCCAATGAATTAATAAACTAAAGGAATAAGCATTATAAACTTAACAAATTAATATTAAACCCGAGGACCAATATTTAATTATTAATATTAGGGTCTAATAAACCCAACTTCTTATAGATATTAAAAACCCAAGGGATTAATATTACCAACCCAAATAATTAAAAAACAAGTGTTTATTATTAAACCCTAGGTCTAATATTTAACCCTTAATATTGGGGTTTAATAAACCCAAGGGATTATTAATATAATAAATAAAGGGAAATAAAACCAAGCAATTAATAAACCAAAGGAATCAATAAACCCAACACACTAGTATTAAAAACCAAAACGATTAATAAACCCTAGGAATCAATATTCTAAACTCAAGGGATTAAACGATAAAACAAAGGAATTAATGTTAATGATAAACTCAAGGGATTAATGTTATAAACGCAATGGATCAACGAAGTGATGGAATTATTATACACAAAGGATCAATAAACCCAAGGGATTGTTAATATTATAAATGCAAAAAATAAATATTATAAATAAAAATGATTAATAAACCCAACAAACTAATATTAAAAATACAAGTGATTAATAAACCTTAATAATTAATAATTAATATTTGTCACAATGCGACATTTGACCATGGTTCACAATGTTTGAGTGTCATATTGAGATAAAAATTGTCACAATGTGAGATTGGACCATGGTTGAGCAAGACTATAAACACATCAGATTTATATTAAACCATAGGATTAATATTATAAACCCTATGAATAATATTATACCCTAGGAAATTGAACTGTTAGATAAAACAACACGAAATTTATATTGCACACATCATTTTAAACCCAAGAAATTTATAAACCTAAGGGTTGACCATCATTATAAACCCAATATATTTATATTCCATTCAAGAATTATTATTATAACAAGGATTTTCGCATGCTCTTAACAATGAGTTTATAACAACCTTGGTAAGATTCCATTTAAATTTTAATTTCATATTAAGTATTTTAATTTGGCCAAGACGTATCCCATCCTAGATACAAAATTAGAGAAGGGGTCATCCTGTTCTAGATGTAAAATTAAGACTTCTTTGTTATATATATATATATATATATATATAACCAGTCTAGAACTATCTTGGGATCAACTAAGTGTGAGGTAAAGCTTTTTCAATATTTTCAGTTCACATATTATTGTAGCTGTAACCGTTAAATGGGAGCGTTCTATTGTTCAACTTGCATTTGAAAGTCTTCTTGCCTATTGGTTTTTTAACTAATTTATTTTAATATAGCTCTCCTCTTGATAAATATCCTAAAAAAATTATGTGTAAAAGAGAATATGCTATTTTACCATTTTTAAATTTTTTGTTAATAACATTAAAAATAAAATTTAGTGTTAAAGAAATTTAATGTAAAATTTGTAATGTGCATTATAAAAAAATATTTTATTTATTAAATTGGTTTTTGTTTTCTTTTGGTGTGGAGATACTAATGGTGTATCAAATTAAAACTTAAAATGATAACATCTTACGACAAACCAATAATCTTAAAAATTGAAGTTTATGAATTGTGCTATGTGGTTGAAATTATCGAAGTCCCAAATTATTGGAACATAAGTTGCGCTGACATTGGAGACTAGTTACATTACTTTTACGTTTACCAAGCTAGTAATCAACTACATAAATAAGATTATAATCTATTTGAAAAGGGTAGTAATCAACTACATATATAAGATTATAAGCTATATGAACAGAATCCCAGAATAGCGAGAACAATGAGTCGAAACGAAACTGTAACAACATACTACAAACTCGAGAAAATTCTAAATTTCTTCATTATTATGAAAAATAGACATGAAGGCATCATTAGGTTTTGAATGGCATATTATATTTTGAAAAGAGAAAAAGTACGTAGTGGTGAAAATATAACAAAGAAAAGACACGGCATATCTTCATGTCTATTTTGCGAAAAAGTGGAGAGCAGAGAAAATATATTAAAGAAAGAGTAAATATTTATTTCGATGAGCATTCCTGCGTGCGAAGGCAAGGCAGTGAAGTGAAAGCATGGAGTAGTCTAAAAGGGATAGATCTTGAATCTTTTTCATCAGGGAAAAAGGGAAAAAGTAGAGATCGGGGAAATATAATAAAGAAAAGACAATATTTATTTGTATCAGCGAAGGGAAGGCAGTGAAGTGAAAGCAGCATGGAGTCAGCTAAAAGGGATAGATCTCGAATCTTGCAGAGCAACTGCCGAGATAAACTTGAGCTCCCATCTGCGAAGAGCAACACTCATTCAACACTCCAATGGCTTGTGTCAGGCAGACACGGCAGTCGGGCGCTGAAAGTGTTGTCAAGCACATTTGTAATCCATAAACGGTGACAGTTGAAGAATGTTTCACCACGGCTGCTCCGGTGGCGAATCTATTGACGTGTAAGGGAGCTTTCCGTGCGAGAGTTGCCATGAGATTCCCGAGAGTGTGATTGAAACCATGAATATTATGGTTGCTCTTAGAAGCGTCAACAGCATAGGCAACGCTGGTATCGAGAGCAGAGGCGAAACTGTAATTTTCATAGCGAATGAAGCAGAATTCGAACTGAACTCGAGCGCCTATGGCGTTGGGGCAGCCTTGAAAAGCCTTCTGTGTCGCTGCAGCGGAACAGCTTTGGCAGTCATGGTGAGAGACGTCGGGCCGGCATTGCACAAGCCCATGGATTCCGCCATATGTATGTACTGTTGCCAATCCGCCAGCGCCATCCACCAGGGATTGCAATACCCTCTTCAGATTCCTCTCGTATTCACTGCTACTGCTGTGTTTGTTCGCATTGCACACACCGTAAATATACGAATCAGATTGCTCGGCCAGTTTATCCACAGCTGAAACTGAAATTGAAATTACATTAAATAACACCAGTAACGTCAATATCCATCCTATATTCATTTTCATATTCATGGCCCCCTCCATCTCTCTTCTCTTCTACGTTTGTTTTCCAATAAATATGTAGCAGAGAGAGACGGAGACACGCAAACTCTAAATGGTATATAGCCACAGAAGACGCAATGGTTTTATAGGTATAGCTTGAGGAGACAAACAAATTTTAACACATCATTAAAAATATTGCAAAATTTAACACATCATCAACATATTGCACAAGGATTAAAGAATATATAACGCAAACAACGCATGCTTATTTTAATTATAATGTGAAAACAAAGAAATTTTTTTTTTTTCATTCATAATTATTTTAAATTCTGATTTCTCATGCTTTTTTCTTTGCTTCCCAATAAATACACGGAGTGTGCCAGAGATTAGTGACACCTGCAAGCGAACTAAATGGTATATACCGAGAGAAGAGGGGGCGAACTAAATGATATATACCGAGAGAAGACGGAATGGTATTATAGCTATGATGCGGAGTCAAACAAAATTTAACCCATCATTAAGATAAGATATTTGCATTAAGATCATATTACAAAAGGATTAAAACAACGCATGCTTATTATTTCAAAACTATACTGATATTAATAAGAGAAAAACAAAATTAAGCACGTCATTACGATATTGCAAATGGATTAAAGAATATATAACAGTACGCGTGCTTATTATTTCAAAACTATACTCGTATTAATAAGAAATTAAGTTTTTCATTTATAGCTATTTTAAATTCTGTATTTATCAAGTATGAAAAATGACGTCTCTTTTTTAGTAATTACTTTTTTTCCTTACTATATATATATGTGTATGTATACGTGTTGAGATTTTTCTAGTGTGGATAGATTTCACTTTTGGATGAATTCAAGTTATTTTATTTTTATTTTTGAAACATTGCCTTAATTTTTATTTGTTATTTCCTATATATATATATTTAGTTATTTTATATTTTTGTGACCATATTATCTCAACACTAACACTAAATAATGGTAAAGGTGTAAAACATTCCACCAATTAAGAAAAAAAATGTCCTTAACCAATAAATTATAATAATTATTATCATCATATAATAAAATTAACAATATTTTTATTTGAATATTTATGAGTTGATAGAATTATAGTAATAGAAATGACAGGGTTAACATTAGTTTAAATTGTTTAGGATGGTTATTATTTCGTGTTGCCATTAAATGAGCATAGTATGCCGCTTCATAGTCTTATTTGATCTCTTCTTTGGCAGTTGGGACTTGAGGCACATCTTGAGTTAGAGAGGCTATCACCCACATGCTTCCGGTGTCTCTAGTTTGAAACCCCCTCTGAAATGTTCTCAACGACCCCGTCTTCACCTTGTTGTGGATGTGTTTTACCCAGATCTGAGTTTGGTACTTACTCAATTTTTCCATTACGTTAATTATTCACAAAATGTGTTCTAGTTAATGTAACAAAATCGAATGTAGATTCATCTGGTGGAATATGAAATACGAGTCATACATAGGGGAGTTGTTGAGGCTTTTTACTCTTCCCTGACGGTCCGCCTTGGCTTCAATTGGCACCTTATTGGGAGCCTTTTTGGTATATGCTTTATCTTTCTATTCTTATTAGGCAACATGGTGCTTTCATCCTTGATTTTGCATTGAGAAAAATGTAGAAGGACAAGAATTGTAGATGCACACGCTGAAATTACCTCTCCATGCTAAAATAAATGTTAAGAGAAGGAAAAATCACAAGTGGAAACCATGCAATGTAAGATTTATCATGTCCTACTTCCTTTTCTCAATGGCAAGGAAGTCAATCAGTGTCATCTTCTAGGAAATTTAGAAAATGTGTTAACTTTTATGAACTGAGCATGGAGTATTTTATTAGAGCTCTAGAGCCTCAGAAATCCAGTTTATATACAACTTATAAGGTGTGTTAGTTGCTATGAATCATAATGTGCTTAAAAACAAGCACTTATCCATGTTGCCTCGATGTCCTCAGAAGACCTGTAATGAAATCCATGGAAATTACCTCCAATTTCCATTCCTCAATCGGAATAGGTTGAAGCAACCCACCTGGATGCTTACACTCCACTTTGACCTGTTGACCTAGTCCAAACATCTTTCCACAAATTGTGCCACTTCTTTCTTTAGATTCGGTCAATAGTAGAATTTCTTTATTTTTGTCAATGTCTTATGATATTTTGGGTGACCTTAATATGGTTTAACATGAAAACCCCTCAATATAAGCTTCTCGAGTTCACTTTCATCCAGAAAATAGACCATGTCCCTAAATCTCACCAATCCATCTTCTGTAAGATGATAACCCACATCTGATCACATGTACCCTGTTGTAACTTGTGCATAAGATCCATGTACATTTCATCCTGTTGTCCGGCCTGTAAGTTTTGATGTTGTAATTTTTTCTCATATGAGCTCACTACTGCAACATGGTTCAGTTGTACTTTCCTGCTGAGAGCATATGCAACCATGTTATCCTTTCCCATATTGTACTTGATCTCAAAGCCAAACTCACTAAGGGTAGCCAACCATATTGCTTTCCTAGCATTCAAATTTGGCTAGTCAAACATATATCTTAATCCATTGTGATCGATCATCAACACAAACCTCCTACCAAGAAGATAATGTCTTCACATATTTAACACATGAATAATAACTTCCAACTCAAGATCATAAGTCACATATTTTTTCTCATGCTCATTCAGTTTCATGGACGCATAGCATATCGCATGTCCCTCCTACATAAGTACTCCAAAAATCTCTCTCTTGTAAGCATATGTACATACTATGAACTCTTTATCTGAATCTACAATCTTTAATGATGGAGCATTGACCAGCAATTGCTTCAACTACTCAAAACTAGTTGCACGCTCCTCTATCCATTCAAAATTCTTACTTTCCTCTACAATGATGTAATAGGATATGCAATGTGTGAGAAGTTCTTGATAAACCTTCTGTAGTAACCTACTAAGCCCATGAATGATATGACTTCCTCTACATTTCTAGGGGTTGGCCACTCCATGAGAGCCTTTATCTGGTGAGCCCTAGTATTGCACCAAGAGTGCTGCAACTCCCATATGCTAATCTACTTTACTTTACAGTTATATATGCGCAACATATGCATTCTACTCATTCCATCCTCTTCCGAGTCCTAGGAAAGGGTGTTATTGCAAGGTTTTGTGAGTGAAGTCTGTCACACTTTTGAATTAGACCTAGAACTACAAATGACTCGAAACCATTACTTTATCAAAAATCAAAGGAATATTATAAAGCAAGAAGATACATCTAGCTATTTTTGAAGTAAGGAAATCTAATATTTAGGCTATTGCAAGAAATAGAAGTAAACTAGGAAACATTCATGAAGTGAATTGATAAATTGAAATTGTAGAAAGGAAAACTAATGTAATCACACATTGCTCAGCCATATGGATAAGTAAACTTTAACTATTTTTTCCTTAACTGGTATGCTTTAATAATGCATCTAGTCATGGGATATCTATTCTTGTAAATACTCTTTTTTGCACCAAAAGAAGGAGGTGCTAAGGTGGATTAAGAAGGTATTGGACTCATGGATTCATAGTTGAAGGTGTTTTGGAGGTTGTGGCAGGGTTAGGTGAGGTGGAAGATGGTTTATGGGATGAAGGAGAGGCTAAATCGTGCTGCTACAGGTTTCCTGTAGTACTACAGGATGTATAGTCAAGGATATAGGAAATAGGACGAGGGTGTTTTGAGGCCAAAATTGATGAGGAAAGGGGTAGGGAAGCTAAAATGAAGGTTTATTTAGGTGTATGTAAGGTGTCCAACCCCTTGGATATGCTCAGAACTTCTTTCAAAGCATGTCGTGCACTTCTAGGGTTGATCTCACTGTGGTGGTGAAAATCTCAAAAACGGGGTTGAGGGTGATTTTGTTGAAACCTACTTATGTATTTAAAAAGAAATATAACTCAATATTTTCAACATGTTAATGAAAACTATAGAAACCTATTTATTTTTGCAAGAAATCATAAATTGAAGAGAAATTTTTGGCCTATGGTGAAGATCTGCTCTCCTCAAGCTCCAATGAAAGAGGTGAGAGAGGGAGGCGTTCACACACAAATTTTGAAGTTTATATGCTACAATAGCATGATATACAAGATCCTAACTAAAACAAATGTTAAATGGAAGAAAACCAAAAACAGTAAAATGAAATGTAAGCAAACTAGCTAAAACTCATGAAGTAAACTAGCTACAATGGCATAAAAATAAACAAATACACAAGAGAGATATTTATGGAAATGGATTGGGCCCTAACCCACAAGATCAAATCTTTGAAACTAAATCAGTGAAGGAAAAACTAAATACTCATTTTATTACAAAAAAAGTCTCATTACATAACCATGCAAGTCTCAAAAGTCTATCACAAGAGGTAAAAGTCTACTAGCTTCCTCCATAATTCAAATCCTAATGAACTCTTGCTCTTCCGTGTTAACCTAAAAGGTAGCTACCAACAACTCCCTAAAAATTAGGTGACGTGTCCCCTTTGATGCAAGAGAAGTGGAGCTTAGATGCACTTGATCTTCCACTTGCTTGGTTGCCTTTGATTTCGAGTTTCTTGAAGGAATTTCGAGGATCCCATGGTTTCCTTAGGAGCTAAGGAGGTGGAAAACCATCCCATAATCTCTCCTTATTGTCTGCTTCGAGCTTTTATTGTACAATCTTCAACAAAAATGGAATATATTCATGATTATCCTAGATTTAAATCATATTAGGCGTTCGAAGTATGACAAGCCTTAATCACCATCTACACTAAGAAAAATATGACAATAATGTAATTAGATGTGAGAAAGAGAGACTAATAAGGTTAAAAAGGTGAAAATTAACCCCTCCAATTATACCTAATGATGGTTCTCATTATCACCTCCCTACCAAATGGTTGCTCATCCTCTGAGCAACTTAGTCCTCCCTCTTGATTTCTTTCAGTGCTTTAGTGGCCCCTTTTACCTCCCGAGGAAGAAGTGAAGGAGTTCCTTCAGGAGGGTAGAATCCAGCATTCTTGTCTACCTCCTTCCATTCTCTGTTTTTCTCATCTTGGATTTTCCCTTCACCCATTCCTAACAAAAAATGTGGATTTATTTTCAAGCCAAGCCATTGTACTTTCATTTCCTGCATAGCCCTCTTGTATAATGGTGCCCTTTCTAGGGCACTCCTCAATCTCTCTGGGGTATGATATTCCATGTTTCTGAGTCTAAGAGCGAGGCCATTCCACCTTATTTGACTTTCCATTACACATTCATCTCCAAAAAACCTAGAAATATCATCAAAATGTGCAATGGCTTGTGCTTGTGTGCTGAGGTACTTGTCTACAAGGTTGGCATCATTATGTATCAAGAGGTGATTAATTATGACTACGCTAGGTTTTAATAATTCTTCCCCTAAGTGTAGAGGCTCTCTTTTTCTCTTGTCATAACTTTCTTTACTTCCTCTACTTTTGCTTCCTCATTTACCATCCAAGAAGCTAATTTGATTAACTGCATATCTCCCAACCTAGGGTTAGGGTCCCAAATGTTGAAGTCTGTCAAAATAAGATTGTGCATGTAGAATTATGTTATTTTGGCCTCGTCTCCCATGCTGGACTAATTGAAAAAGTCAATGAATTGTCTGCAGTTCTGAAAAGGTAAGGACACATGAGAGGCTAATGTCTTAATCTAAAATTCAAGCCATTGTTCTCTGAGGTAGATGCCATAGGAGTTTGATGGATATATTTTTTGGATGGCCTCCATGCAAAAATATTCAATGGTGTAAATTTGCTTGTATTTTTGTTGAAGTTGAATTTTCAATCTTGAATTATCCTCTTGTGTTCCTTGAAGCTGCTCTTTCAACATGGATTCTATGAGTCTAACATCAGATAAATCCCTTCCCAACTTAGTCACCTTCTCCTCCATGATCCCTATGTCATGCACACCTTTTGTTGTAGCAATTTTCATCCAATGATGAGTGCATACTCTTTATTTTTCTAACTAATCAAATAAGGGGATTGTAATCTTTTGAGGAATCATTCTCCCCCCTTCAAAAAATGTATAGTAAGAACTAAGATTTGGCTAAGGAATAGAGTGTGAAATTTCTTATATATATTTAGGGACAGATTTTGGGGAGCTAGGCTCATCCTTTTTTCCTTCTCTTCCTCCCGTTTGGCATCTTTCCCTTAAGCTTGTGCTTCTTTCTCAAATTCTTGGGCCTCTTTCCCACACATGGGTACTTTATCTCCCTCCCCCATGGCTTCCTGCTCTATTTTTGGCACTACTGGAGTTTCTCGTGCCACAAAAATAATTTCTTGTAGCAAAATCTATTTTTCCTATAGCAAACCATCCCTTTCTTTCTTTTCCTTATTTTTTGTCTTTTGAGGTTTTGTGGGGGTTGCTACATGTGTAGGGGATGCCAAACTAGATGAATGCCTCCTCTTATAGGTCACAGGTTTCCTCTCAGGTGAGGTGACCTCTTAAACTTTCCCTTACTCCAACATTATCTCATCATCCTTTTTGGGTGACTCTTCAATTGTTATAGGGCTTTTGGTTGGAGTCTGTGGCTTCCCCTGCCTTACCCTGGCGCTCTTTCTAGTCCTGAAGTACATGGGTGTTTGTCTTTTTCTCTTGGCCTTCACTAGTCTGCTCAAAAAAGTGTTGTCAAGCACATTTGTAGCAGTCGGGCGCTGAAAGTGTTGTCAAGCACATTTGTAGCAGTCGGGCGCTAAAAGTGTTTTCAACCACTTCTAAGGTAGCAGTCGGGCGCTGAAAGTGTTGTCAAGCACATTTGTAATCCATAAACGGTGACAGTTGAAGAATGTTTCACCACGGCTGCTCCGGTGGCGAATCTATTGACGTGTAAGGGAGCTTTCCGTGCGAGAGTTGCCATGAGATTCCCGAGAGTGTGATTGAAACCATGAATATTATGGTTGCTCTTAGAAGCCTCAACAGCATAGGCAACGCTGGTATCGAGAGCAGAGGCGAAACTGTAATTTTCATAGCGAATGAAGCAGAATTCGAACTGAACTCGAGCGCCTATGGCGTTGGGGCAGCCTTGAAAAGCCTTCTGTGTTGCTGCAGCAGAACAGCTTTGGCAGTCATGGTGAGAGACGTCGGGCCGGCATTGCACAAGCCCATGGATTCCGCCATATGTATGTACTGTTGCCAATCCGCCAGCGCCATCCACCAGGATTGCAATACCCTCTTCAGATTCCTCTCGTATTCACTGCTACTGCTGTGTTTGTTCGCATTGCACGCACCGTAAATATACGGATCAGATTGCTCGGCCAGTTTATCCACAGCTGAAACTGAAATTGAAATTACATTAAATAACACCAGTAACGTCAATATCCATCCTATATTCATTTTCATATTCATGGCTTCCTCCATCTCTCTTCTCTTCTACGTTTGTTTTCCAATAAATATGTAGCAGAGACTGAGACACGCAAACTCTAAATGGTATATAGCCACAGAAGACGCAATGGTTTTATTAGGTATAGCTTGAGGAGACAAACAAATTTTAACAAATCATTAAAATATTGCAAAATTTAACACATCATCAACATATTGCACAAGGATTAAAGAATATATAACGCAAACGACGCATGCTTATCATAATTATAATGTGAAAACAAAGAAATTATTTTTTCCATTCATAATTATTTTAAATTCTGATTTCTCATGCTTTTTTCTTTGCTTCCCATAAATACACAGAGTGTGCCAGAGATTAGTGACACTTGCACGCGAACTAAATGGTATATACCGAGAGAAGAGGGAGCGAACTAAATGATTTTCCTGAAATGAGATTAATCTTTTGGGCTTGAATTGTTAATTTGTTCCACTCATGAATATGTGGGATATTTTATGAAAGGTCTTCATGGAGTCCGTAAATTAAAATATGAATATTTAGAATCGAATATAAATTATTGAATTTTAAAATATGAATGTGTAGAACGAGTATAGTGAGAAAAATAAAGAATTCAAAATTGATTATTTTGGGTAGAAAAAAAAATAAAGAATGTAAAATTAATTATTATGGATGAAAACGAGATATATTATTATTAAAATATTTATAATATTACTTGATGATGAGGAAATAGTGTAAAATAGATTATAATATTTTAAAAGTATTTATAACATGATTTTTTTGATGATGATGATGATGATGTGATGATAAAGATAATTACCTTGATTATGATTATGATGATGACAAAAATAATTACAGTGACTATGACTAGTATACATCTATCTTAACTCCAGATTTACCAAGTATCAAGAGAGATCAAATCGCTTAAGAACCTATTTTTGAGTGCGAAACTTGACTAAATGTTTGCACTTCTAGAGATTTGATTCCTCTTGTCTTTAGGCCGATCCAAAGTTTAGATGGATCTATACTAAGGAACACATTAATGAAATGTCAAGATTTTTTTACTTTTTATATTTACTTAATTTATATAATATATAGGTAGTTGAGATTGAAACATTTTATTCATGATTCACATTCTCCACATGCCCCCTCATTTTCATAAAAAGTAAACATATATTAATAGAATGCTCTCTCTCACATTATTTTTGTTATATATATATCAACTTCATATTAAATGTTAAAAAAAATTACAAATCTCCCTCATAACTTGAATTACAAAGAACATGCTAATGGAATAAGGACTCTTTAGCTATATATATATATATATATATATATATATATATATATATATATATATTAGTCAACATGCATATTGAAATATTTAATTTATAAAACACCCTACTCTGGGTGTTCATTTGGTTTATTATGTATAGTGGAAATTGGCAAAGGCTTTGGAAAGACAAGATGCATTAATTGGCATTTTATTTTTGAAAATAATGGAAATTAGGAGAAAAGGAAGGTGAAAGTTCACAAGTTGCATGTGAGGAGGAAAATGAAGGAAAATAATGGAAAATTGAAGAAATTAGAGGCCTCATTGATAGAAACGCTTCTGAGAATAACTACTCTCTCGGGCCCAGGGATCGACTACAGTCAAAGGTTCGAACGAAGATGCAATATCTATCCTCTACAATGAAGTCTCCTAGGTTAGGTAAGATTTCTACTCAATCTACATTATATCCTACAGAAAATTATGGAAAGAAGGAGGGAAGGGGCCAGATGGACAGAGAACGAGGAAATGAAGTGTTGACAGGGGAGGGAAACTGCATGAAGGGGGAGGAGTCTATGAAAGATGGGCAGGGGAAAGAACTGGTGGCGGTGAAACCAAGCCTTCTTATTCCGCATTTATCAGTTCTAACTTCAGAACATATTGTAGCTTTGAAGGAAACTGTTGAGAATGACTTAATGACAGAACTAAATATCCCTGTGGTTCTCCCTGAAGGATCGAGGACACATTGGGATAGGGATTCTATGGATGCTGAGCTTGACGGGATGACAGAGGCTATTGTTCAGGGCTGCTCAGAAATTAGTTTACCTGCTTCCGATGCTGAACCATCCTCTTCTAAGAATTCAGTTGGTAGTGACTTGGATTTACTACTGTTAGACCAAGACGCTGAACTGGTTAATATTCCCGTGGTAAAGGGAGGTATGGCTTCTTCTCCTGGTTTCAAATGTCCGACATCCACTGCTAATGTTACTTTACGCAGTGGGAAGGGGAGACCAAATATCAAAAAGAAATCATTATCACAGGCGGGTGGAATAGGGATTTAGGATAATGAGAAATTTAGAGACATTCCGGTTAACTTAGAACTGAATAGGGTTCTTAGAGCATTAAGCCCTTCGAAGGTTTTTCCATGAATTGTCTGCTATCTATGAATATTAGGGGACTTGGGGGGATGAGAAAATTTTTGTCAATACGTCATTTTCTTAGGAATAAGGCGCCCTCCATTATTTTTATTCAAGAAACCATGCAGTGTGCAGAAAAAGCTATTTCCTGTTTTAGCGCCATGTTTCCTGAGTGGCATTTGGCGGCAAGGGATGCTTTTGGAAGATCTGGGGACGAATTAGTCATGTGGGATCTGGTTAAGGTGGATATGAAGGCATATGGTTTCTTTGGAGGGATTTTACTAACAGGTTTCATTAGAGGATTTAAACAGAGGATTCACTTGATTAACATTTATGCACCCTACATGGAGAAGTTATTTTTTTGGCGCAGGATGGAAAATAGTGGCATTTTGATGTTGGATAATCTCATTATTGCTGGGGATTTTAATCTATCCCTTCACGAGGATGAAATTTGGGGAACCAGAAGTAGAAAGGAGGGGCTGGAAGGCACTATTATAAACATTTTCGCAGAACATTCTTTGGAAGATATTTCGATGAAGGATGGGGGTCCATCTTGGTTCAACGGTAGAAAGGGTGATGCTGTGATATGAAAAAGAATCGATCGGTTTGTGGTGAAAACTAATCTTCTGGCGTGTATGGGGGAGTGGTAGGCTGATATTGGCGATATTTGTATTTCGGATCACAGACCCATAGCTTTAAAATGGCGCTTTGAAAAGAATCTGGGAGGTCCACCTTTTAAATTTAATCGCACATGGTTGCAGGACCCTGCTTTCATCTCCATGGTTGAGCAGTTCCTGAATCATCTGCCAGGCCGAGGTTCCAAAACTACCATGGACTATTTGACGGATACGCTCAAAACATTAAAAGGTAAAGTCAAAGACTGGGAGCGTGTTAAAAAGGATAATATGAAGAAAGATCTAAAGGCACTGGAAAAAGAAACAACAATTCTGTTCAAAGCACTGGAAGGCCCTGCATCTAGTGAAGACATATGGAAAAGATTGAAGAGCGTAGAGGAGGAAAGACACAACATACTTAGGACTGAGGAACAGATTTGGAGATTGAAAAGTTGGGCGATATGGCTTCGTGAGGGAGATAAAAACACTCGTTTTTTCCATGCCTATGCTACAGGGAGGAAAAATCGAAATTCTATTTGGAGAGTTAAGGTTAATGAGACCACATATACTTCAGCGAAGGAGATTCATAAGGAAGCTATTAATTATTTCTGCAATTTATATAACAGTTTTGATGACTCGGCACATGTAGAGAAATTATGGGCAATTGAAGATTTGCCAGTAATGTTTGGAGCAGAAGATAATAATGAGCTCAAACTGGCAATCAGTAATGAGGAAGTTCTTGTTGTTTTAAAATCCTTTGCAGTGGATAAAAGTCCGGGGCCGGATGGATGGACCCTAGACTTCTTCATTTTTTTAAGGACTTTTTCATAGATCATATCCAAGTTATGGTTGAGGAAGCAATGAATACTGGTAAAATTAGTGGGGCTTTAAACTCTACATTCATTGTTTTGATCCCAAAAGAAAAAGAGAATGAGACTTTTGATAACTATCGACCAATATCTCTTTGTAATTCACTGTATAAGATTATTTTGAAGATTATTGCTGAGCGAATGAAAAAAGTGTTATCAAGATTTATCTCTTAGGAACAGACAGGATTTCTGTGAGATAGAAGTATCCATGACGTGGTAGCATCTACTCAGGAAATTATTCACTCCATTCATTCTCAACATTTGAAGGCACTAGTTACGAAAATAGACCTAAGTAAGGCCTATGACAGGGTCGATTGGGGTTTGTTGAGACTTATTTTATATAGGATTGGATTGGAAAGGTTTTTGTCAATTGGATCATGGGCTACATTAGTAATACGTCCATGGTTGTTATCATAAATGGTGTGGCCACTCGTTTTTTAAAACCCAAAAGGGGATTACGTCAAGGATGTGCCCTTTCCCCGCTTCTGTTCATTCTAATAATGGATTCTTTGAGCACCAAATTAAATAGGGCAGCCAGCAGAGGTACTATTAGGGGGATTGGAATTACATTTCACAAAGAGATTACTCATAATCTAGTTGTGGATGATATTCTTTTTTTTGGCTTACTTGTGAAGGAGGTGTGGGGGGCTTTTTATGGGATCTTCACTAAATTCTGTAGAGCGTCTGGAATGATGGCCAATCATGGAAAATCTTGCATATACTACGGTAACGGAGATATGGAGCTAGTGGAATGGATTGGTTCTCTGTTCAATTTTAGGTTTGCTCCATTAGACATGGGCTTCAAATATTTGGGATTTTATATGAAACCTAATAAGTATGGAATAAAGTACTGGAAATGGCTGATTGAGAAAGCAGAAAGAAGGATTGGGGGATGGACATCGAAATGGCTATCCAAAGGAGGACAACTTATATTGGCACAGGCTGTGATTCAACAAATTATGGTTTATTGGGCACATATTTATGTGATCCCATCGAACATCCTAAAGGGAATAAGGAGCAACATTCTTAATTTTCTGTGGAGTGGGGGAAGGGAGAAAAGAAAAATATATTTAGCAAGATGGGAATTGATCATGAGGCCTTTGGACAATGGGGGATGGGGGCTGAAAGACTTACACATTTTTGGACGGGCTTTGATTATGAAATCCATTGGGAGAGGGCTGAACAATGGCGGTATATGGAGTGATATTTTAAAGTTTAAATACTTAAATGACAAGACTATGGAGGAATTATATGTCACCGGTTGGCAGCAGAAAAAGGGAGGATCTACAATATGGAATGGCTTCAGTAAGTGCTGATTGAGTTTTTCTTCTTTCCTGATTTGGAACTTTGGTGGGGGATCGAAGATTTTGATTCGATAAGAAGGATTGAATGGAAGCTTCGATCAAGGGAATCTAGGCATGGACATAATAAAATTTCTAAATTCTAGAGGGATATTCTATTTGTCACAAATCATAAAGGATATTGTAAATGGGAGACCGATATGGATGATGCATAAGGACTTGTATCTTCCTATGCATTTAAGGACTGAATGGGACAACTACAATGTGACTTTGAGAAGCCACGGGTTGCTTATGAACAACAATGGAGATAGGCTCACATGGAAGGGGAAGACTATAAAAGAGAGACCGGTTGTTAGTGACATTTACCAACATCTGACCTTTCCCACTTTATCTAGTGGAGAGGATGGTATTTATAAAAGAATTTGGAGAAACAATTCTCCGCTGAAGATGAGGATCCTACTGTGGCTGATTAAGATGAATAAAAATCTTACATGGGACACTTTACAGAGAAAATGTTGGAGTGGACCTGGATATTGCAGACTCTGTATGATTTCTGAGGAGAACAATGCACATCTATTTTATAGCTGTACATTTTCCCGGAAGGTTATAGAGGAATTGGGTAAGTTTTTTAATTTCAGTATCCCTATTCCAGCTAACACAGTGGAGTTTATCCTATGGTGGCATCTGCGGGCCTCTTCACTTAGGGTAATCCCAACATTGTTTCATTGGCAAATTTGGAGAGCCAGAAATCAGGGGATCTTTGAGGATGTTGTTTGTAGTCCAGAGAAAACTGTGGGCCTTATAATTTCCTCATGGGAAGGACTGAGGGAAAAGCAGAAACCAACAAAGGATCTGTCTAAGAGAATGTGGCCTGTGGAAATACATTATCCGGCGGGGTTTTTTGATGGAGCCTCCCAACGGTCAAAATGTGGGTGTGGCGCATGGCTAAGGATGTCTCCAAATTGTTATTACAAATTCTTCTAGCATGGAGGGAACGACACCAACATGCGAGCAAAAATTCTGACATGCTGGGGTTTACTGTGGTTTGCATCACAATTAGGTGTCGACCATATGTGGGTCTATGGGGATTCAAAAGTTTTAATTGAAAATCTCAACAAGGGTACAAGTTTAAATCCTGGCAATTTGGGGTCATGGATGGATAGGATTGCCCTGCTTCACAATATGTTCAATGAATTACACTTTAATCACATTTATAGGGAAAAAAATGGAGTGGCTGACTATTTATCGAAGAAAGGGCTGCAGGGGGTTTTTGGGAACATGCAATATGAGCTTATTGATCCGGATGGGAGAAAAACTACAGGATCAATAAAATTTCTTTAACATGTTTGCTGCTATTGAATGGTCACTGCCCTATTTGCCTTTGACAAGAACATTTCTATTAACAGAGGGTATACTAGTGAGTATTCAGTAGCCTTCTTTAAGAAAGTGGCTTTTTTTTTTCTCTCTCCTTTTCAACAGACTACTACAACTGGTGGCTACCTGGTGATGAACAAGACTTGTGAAGGGACTTACACTGCTGTACATTTTACTTGGCTGGGAAATTTTTTTGTTTTAGAAGAGATCATAAGAAAGTCTGAAAACTTTTCGAGATGTTTTGCTAAGTTTTTTATGTTTCTAGGGGAGTACTTATGTATCTTTTGCTTGCTAATTATGTTTACAGAACTGACTGTTTAGTTGCCAATCCTTTGTATTGGTAATTTGTATTGATCTGGAACTTCTTTGAACTGGTACATAATATATGACCAGAGTTTTTTCTGTTTTGAAAAAAATTTATGTCAAAACTAAAACTTAATAAGAAATTAAGTTTTTTCATTCACAATTATTTATTTTAGTTTCTGTTTTTCAACTACAAAAACGCTTAATTAAACTCTAACAACTTTAACCTAAATAAAGTCAACATAGTAGATTCTCTGAGTCATAGGTTCCCATTACAAACAATAATGGGACGTACGTAATTCTTATAGGTTCATCATTACAAACCGCATAGTCTAAAAAAACAGCAGATTGGCTCAAAATCTTGTAAAAATTTTGAAACAAATTGGCAAATATTTTATCAGAATTTTTTTTATAATTGTTAAATTTTAGTATTTTGAGTATCTTAAAAGTCAAATCCATTTCCACTATCAAAAATAGATTCCAAACACTCCAACTACTTAATTTTTTAAATTTTAGTTTACCAAATTCCAAAAAAACACTACTATCCTAGCTATTCCACATGCTAAGTGGCAACTCAACTTCCAAACAAACAGTAACAGGACGTGCATAATTCCTTGCTCGCTTCCCAAGGAACGTAGTTTATTGAATCGCTCGTTTCCCAAGGAATCCTGTGCATAGAAAACTTAATCATGTGATCCAAAATAGTTAGACCATGGATACATTATTTTACTGAAATGAGATTAATCTTTTGGGCTTGAATTGTTAATTTGTTCCACTCATGAATATGTGGGATATTTTATGAAAGGTCTTCATGGAATCCGTAAATTATTGAATTTTAAAATATGAATATTTAGAATTGAGTATAAATTATTGAATTTTAAAATATGAATGTTTAGAACGAGTATAGTGAGAAAAATAAAGAATTAAAAATTTGATTATTTCGGGTAGAAAAGAAAAATGTAAAATTAATGATGAAAACTAAATATATTATTATTAAAATATTTATAATATTACTTGATGATGAGGAAATAGTGTATAATAGATTATAATATTTAAAAGGTATTTATAATATGATGATGACGATGATGATGATGATGACAAAGACAATTATCTTGATTATGACCATGATGATGGCAAAAATAATTACGGTGACTATGACTAGTATACATCTATCTTAACTCCAGATTTACCAAGTATCAAGAGAGATCAAATCTCTTAAGAACCTATTTTTGAGTGCAAAACTTGACCAAATGTTTGCACCTCTAGAGATTTGATTCCTCTTGTCTTTGGGCTGATCCAAATTTTAGATGGATCTATACTGATTCTAAGGAACACATGAATGAAATGTTAAGAAATTTTTTTATTTGTTATATTTACTTAATTTATATAATATATAGGTACTTGAGATTGAAACATTTTATTCATGATTCACATTCTCCACATGCCCCCTCATTTTCATAAAAAGTAAACATATATTCATAGAATGCTCTCTCTCACATTATTTTTGTTATATATATATATATATATATATATATATATATATATAGATTAGTCAACATGCATATTGAAATATTTAATTTATAAAACACCCTACTCCGGGTGTTCGTTTGGTTTATTATGTATAGTGGAAATTGGCAAAGGCTTTGGAAAGACAAGATGCATTAATTGGCATTTTATTTCTGAAAATAATGAAAATTAGGAGAAAAGGAAGGTGAAAGCTCACAAGTTGCATGTGAGGAGGAAAATGAAGGAAAATAATCGAAAATTGAAGAAATTAGAGGCCTCATTTATAAAAATGCTTCTGAGAATAACTACACGTCTTTTGTTAGTGTTAGATTTTGATAGTTCAGTTTTGGAGCTCTCACTCTATTCTCTCTCTCATACTCTTGGAGACGTAGAGTATTCTTGGAGCACTCTAGCATTGGAGCAAGAAAAGCAAAGGAATGAAAAAAGAATGCAAATAAAGGAAAATATTAGGAAAGGAAAAGTGGGATCAAGAAGCAACAATGAGATTACTTGAAGGTATTAAGTTGAATGTATGATTTCCTTGCTAGTTCTGGCATGCTTGGTACATGCATGTGTGTTTTTGGTTCTCATGTTATTGGCATTGGTTTTTCGAGGTATGATAGTGGTTTTCAGCTTTGCCTTGCCATTTTTAGATAGCCATGGTGTGTTTTGGTTCTCTTTTATTTGGTTGACCTGGATTACCAAATGGTTTCGAAATTGAGTGGGGTGGTCTCTGGAGGAAACACAAGGCCTAGGAATCCCTATATCAATGAAGGTGGGATTACGATAAATCATGATTTTGTATGCCCTCATTAGGCCTAGGAGCCATCGATTTATGAATTGCGAGATATACGGTAAGGCCTAGAGGTTGGAGTCTCGTTGGACCTACGAATCCTTGACCAATACCTTGAGGATTTTTCCCGTCTCCACCCTTAGGATTTTTTGTGTATCCCGCCATTACTGGTTAATGGATTCCAAGGCCTTTGGGAATTTTCCTGAGACCACCTCACCCAGATCCAAAATCTTGTGGGAATCCAAAGCTCAAAACCAAAAATAATCGCATCACACTATGGCTATCCAAAAATGTAAATTATGAGCTAAAATCCATTGTTGAAACCAAACAAGATCCATGCCAATCACAACAAAAGAATCAAATACCAACATGCAGACACCATGCATGTCAAAACCAATAAGGAAATCATAAATGCAACGTGTTACCTGCAAGTATTATCGTTGAAGCTGCTTGATACTTTCCTTCCTTTTCTTTCCTTGTCCTTGTTTGTTTTTCCTTTCCTTTCCTTGCTTTCTTTCTTTCCCCTCTTAATGCTTTCTCCTCTCTGAGATTAATTGTAAACATAAAATGAAAAAAAAAATTACCAACTAATGCTATGAGGTATTTTTATTGACGTGGCCTCTAATTTCTTCAAATTTCCATAATTTTCCTTCATTTTCCTACTCACATGCAACATGTGACCTTTCACCTTCTTTTTATCCTAATTTCCTTTTTCATAAATAATGTGCCAAAATAACCTTTTTCCTTTCCAAATCCTTAGTCATTTTCTTTAACAATTTCCCATTAGCCATAAAACACAATAAGTGATGCCCACTACGATATTTTTCCCAACATTCAGCTTGGAATAAGTGTCCCTTTCCCATGGCATTATTTGACCTTTATTAACTTTTATTACATGAAATTTTAACCCTGGGTTGTTACATACTCTCCCCCTAAGGGCAACACCATCCTTGGTGTTAAGCCACACTTGTCCAGCAAAACCGCTGAAAATAAAAAACATACTACCTATGGATATTTATAACCTAGCTCATTGTCATATATACAATAAAAACCTCTACTCAAAGAAAAACCATCATGAAAAACATGAAAATATGACATCAATGCCACTTATTGGAGCTTTATGACTTAGCTCATTTCGATATTTACAATAGAAGCCATACATAAATATGTACAAATACCAAAATTTATTTTCCTTCACTGGGAAACAATGAAGGATACATAGCCCACATCTAGTTAACCATCTACCATGTATCTTCATCAGGCCCAAAGTGCTTCCAGTTGACCTTAACTTGCTCGAGTGCTCTGGTCTGGAGCCATTGAGGTTCTAGCTAAAATTATCCTTCTTGCTCCACCTGTAATACCAAACAATCAATAACATGATCAACGTCCTTTACATCTATTTGAAGCAATGAAACATGAAAAACATCATGAAATTTCATTGTCAGAGGAAGTGGAAGTTCGTAGGCCATTGGTCAAATCCTCTCAAGGATCTCAAAAGGCTCGCAATACCGTGGTGCCAACTTGGCACATGATCCGATCCTCAAGGAGCTCTTCTTGGGATTGATGCGCAAATACATATGCTACCCAACCCGAAACTCCATAAATGCCCTATGATCGTCCACATAACTTTTTTGCATGTCCTGTGTTTCCTTTAGATTCTTCTTTAGAACATGCATTTCTTGTTCCATGTCTAAGAACATGTCCATTCTGTTAAGTACCATGTTCACTGGATCACTCTAGCCAATGGGAGTGTTACAACTCTGCCCATACAATGCCTCAAACAGTCTCATCCTCGGTGACTCCTGATAACCATTATTGTATGAAAACCCAACCAATGGAAGGTACTCCTCCTATCTCCTTTGTTGATGCATGACATAATCCTTGGCAAATCCTCTAGTATCTTTTTGACCCTCTCTATTTGTTCATTTTCTTGTGGATGATAATCTCTATGGATGTAAATTTGTGTTAAAGGCCAACTCTATCGCCAATCCTACAAACAACTCCTTCCAAAAATTGGAAGTGAACTTGGTATCCCTGTCCGACAAAATATTCTTTGGAACACCATGCAATCTCAGTATCCCCCTGATGAAGACCTGTGATACCTCACTAGCTAAATAAGTAGTCTTCACTAGAATGAAGTGAGCTACCTTAATCAACCTCTTTACCATAACCATGATAGAATCATGTTGCCTCGATGCCCTTGGAAGACCTATAATGAAATCCATGGAAATTACCTCCAATTTCCATTCCTCAATCGGAATAGGTTGAAGAAACCCACCTGCATGCTTACACTCCACTTTGACCTGTTGACCTAGTCCAAACATCTTTCCACAAATTGTGCCACTTCCTTCTTTAGATTCGGCCAATAGTAGAATTTCTTTACTGTTGTTAATTTCTTATGATATCCTGGGTGACCTTAATATGGTTTAACATGAAAACCCCTCAGGATAAGCTTCTTGAGTTCACTTTCATCCGGAAAATAGACCATGTCCCTAAATCTCACCAAGCCATCTTCTGTAAGATGATAACCCACATCTGATCACATATACCCTGTTGTAACTTGTGCATAAGATCCATGTACATTTCATCCTGTTGTCCTTCTTGTAAGTTTTGATATTGTAAATTTTTCTCATATGAGCTCACTACTGCAACATGGTTCAATTGTACTTTCCTGTTGAGAGCATATGCAACCATGTTATCCTTTCCCTTATTGTACCTGATTTCAAAGCCAAACTCACTAAGGGTAGCCAATCATCTCGCTTTCCTGGCATTCAAATTTGGCTAGTAAAAAATATATATTAATCCACTGTGATTGATCATCAACACAAACCTCCTACCAAGAAGATAATGTCTTCACATATTTAACTCATGAATAATAACTTCCAACTCAAGATCATAAGTCACATAGTTTTGCTCATGCTCATTCAGTTTCATGGACGCATAGCATATCGCATGTCCCTCCTACATAAGTACTCCACAAATGTCTCTCTTGTAAGCATATGTACATACTATGAACTCTTTATCTGAATCTACAATCTTTAATGCTAGAGCATTGGCCAACAATTGCTTCAACTGATCAAAACTAGTTGCACACTCCTCTATCCATTCAAAATTCTTACTTTCCTCTACAATGATGTAATAGGATATGCAATGCATGAGAAGTTCTTGATAAACCTCTTGTAGTAACCTACTAAGCCTATGAATGATATGAATTCCTCCACATTTCTAGGGGTTGGCCACTCCATGAGAGCCTTTATCTCGTGAGCCCTAGTATTGCACCACGAGTGCTGCAACTCCCATATGCTAATCTACTTTAATTTATCAACCCGAGGTTCGTATAAACTTGTAGGTGACAGTTATATATATGCAACATATGCATTCTACTCATTCCATCCTCTTCTAAGTCCTAGGAAAGGGTGTTATTGTTAGGTTTTGTGAGTGAAGTCTGTCACGCTTCTGAATTAGACCTAGAACTACAAATGACTTGAAACCATTACTTTATCAATAATCAAAGGAATATTCTAAAGCAAGAAGATACATCTAGCTATTTTTCAAGTAAGGAAATCTATAATTTAGGCTATTGCAAGAAATAGAAGTAAACTAGGCAACATTCACGAAGTAAATTGATAAATTGAAATTTCAGAAAGGAAAACTAATGTAATCACACATTGCTTAGCCAAATGGATAAGTAAACTTTAACTATTTTTTCCTTAACTGGTATGCTTCAACAATGCATCTAGTCATGGGATATCTATTCTTGTAAATACTCTTTTTCGCACCAAAAGAAGGAGGTGCTAAGGTGGATTAAGAAGGTATTGGACTCATGGATTCATAGTTGAAGGTGTTTTGGAGGTTGTGGCAGGGTTAGGTGAGGTGGACGATGGTTTATGGGCTGAAGGAGAGGCTAACTCGTGCTGCTACAGGTTTCCTGTAGTACTACAGGATGTACAGTCAATGCTATAGGAAATAGGACGAGGGTGTTTTGAGGCCAAAATTGATGAGGAAAGGGGTAGGGAAGCTGAAATGAAGGTTTATTTAGGTGTATGGAAGGTTTCCAACCCCTTGGATATGCTCAGAACTTCTTTGAAAGCCTGTCTTGCACTTCTAGGGTTGATCTCACTATGGTGGTGAAAATCTCAAAAATGGGGTTGAGGGTGATTTTGTTGAAACCTACTTATGTATTCAAAAAGAAATATAACTCAATATTTTCAACATGTTCATGAAAACTATAGAAACCTATTTATTCTTTGCAAGAAATCATAAATTGAAGAGAATTTTTTGGCCTATGGTGAATATCTGCTCTCCTCAAGCTCCAATGAAAGAGGTGAGCGTGGGAGGCATTCACACAAAAACTTTGAAGTTTATATGCTACAGTAGCAGGATCTACAAGATCCTAACTAAAAAAAATGTTAAATGGAAGAAAACCAAAAATAGTAAAATGAAATGTAAGCAAAGTAGCTAAAACTCATGAAGTAAACTAGCTACAATGGCATAAAAATAAACAAATACACAAGAGAGATATTTATGGAAATGGATTGGGCCCTAACCCACAAGGTTAGCTCTTTGAAACTAAATCAGTGAAGGAAAAACTAAATACTCATTTTATTACAAAAATAGTCTCATTACAAAACCATGCAAGTCTCAAAAGTCTATCACAAGAGCTAAGAGTCTACTACCTTCCTCCATAATTCAAATCCTAATGAACTCTTTCTCTTCCCTATTAACCGAAAAGGTAGCTACCAACAACTCCCTAAAAATTAGGTGATGTGTCCCCTTTGATTGCAAGAGAAGTGGAGCTTAGGTGCACTTGATATTCCACTTTCTTGGCTGCCTTTGATTTCGAGTTGCTTGAAGGAATCTCGAGGATCCCATGGTTTCCTTAGGAGCTAAGGAAGTGGAAAACTGTCCTATAATATCTCCTTACTATCTACTTTGAGATTTTATTGTACAATCTTCAACAAAAATGGAATATATTCATGATTATCCTGCATTTAAATCATATTAGGCGTTCGAAGTATGACAAGCCTTAATCACCATCTACACTAAGAAAAATATGACAATAATGTAATTAGATGTGAGAAAGAGAGACTAATAAGGCTAAAAAGGTGAAAATTAAGCCCTTCAATTATACCTAATGATGGTTATCATTATCACCCCCCTACCAAATGGTTACTCATCCTCTGAGCAACTTAGTCCTCCCTCTTCATTTCTTTCAGTGCTTTAGTGGCCCCTTTGACCTCCTGAGAAATAAGTGAAGGAGTTCCTTCAAGAGGGTAGAATCCAACATTCTTGTCTATCTCCTCCCATTCTTTGTTTTCCTCATATTGGTTTTTCCCTTCAGCCATTCCTAATAGAAAATGTGGATTGATTTTCAAGCCAAGCCATTGTACTTTCATTTCTTGCATAGCCCTCTTATATAATGGTTCCCTTTCTAGGGAACTCCTCAATCTCTCTGGGGAATGATATTCCATTTTTCTGAGACTAAGAGTGAGGCCATTCCACCTTATTTGACTTTCCATTACACATTCATCTCCAAACAACCTAGAATTATCATCAAAATGTGCAATGGCTTGTGCTTGTGTGCTGAGGTACTTGTCTGCAAGGTTGGCATCATTATGTATCAAGAGGTGATTAATTATGACTCCCTAGGTTTTAATAATTCTTCCCTTAAGTGTAGAGGCTCTCTTTTTCTCTTGTCATCACCTTCTTTACTTCCTCTACTCTTTCTTCCTCATTTACCATCCAAGAAGCTAATGTGATTAACTGATTATCTCCCAACCTAAGGTTAGGGTCCCAAATGTTGAAGTCTGTCAAAATAAGATTGTGCATGTAGAATTATGCTATTTTGGCCTTGTCTCCCATGCTAGACTAATTGAGAAATTCAATGAATTGTCTGAAGTTCTGAAAAGGTAAGGACACATGAGAGTCTAATGTCTTAATCTAAAATTGGAGCCATTTTTCTCTGAGGTAGATGCCATAGGAGTTTGATGGATATCTGTTTTGGATGGCCTCCATGCACAAATATTCCATGGTGGAAATTTGTTTGTCTTTTTGTTGAAGTTGACTTTTCAATCTTGCATTCTCCTCTTGTGTTTCCTGAAGCTGCTCTTTCAACATGGATTCTATGAGTCTAGCATCAGATAAATTACTACTGCAATGGAAAGATCTCGAGAAATTAGGTCAATAGAAAAAAACGGCTCTGAAAACAGCTTGAGGATGAAGAAGTTATTCATTTTTTAATAAAATTTGGAGTAGATGTCGAGTAGTTATGTGAGAGGTTGAAATTTGATGATGAATTTGTACTTTTAACCCCCCCACCTTTCCAATATTAATATAATAAGATAACTTAAAAAAAATACTATTTTATGTGATCCACTTTTATAAATAAGTGAGAGTCACTTTTAGAATGTTACTTTTACATGTGCCTTTTAAATAAAACCCCTTTTATTTTAAAAGAAACATACCAAAAAGTTTCTTAAGAAAAAGTAACTTAACAAAAATATTTTTAGAAAAGGAAGTTTGACAAAGAGACTTGAACCCAAGACATCTATTCTTGTAAATTAACTTTACACCAAGTGAGCTAGAAAAAGGATTATATAATTGTTTGAAAGGAGGAAGGGTTTTTTTTTTCTCTTTGGTTTGCATGATTTTTCTTGCAGAAAAAACAACTGTGTAAACAAAAAAATGCAAGCCTTATGATAGAATGTTAGATTTCTAGTTATTTTTTCTGAAAACTTTATTTGTTTCCTATTTCTAATTTCCCGAGATCACACAAAGTTGCAGGGAAAGAACATACGTAGCAGAAAAATATTGTCTTCCTGTTTCTGGTTTACCAGATCACACACAGTGTAGAGAAAAGACCGTATGCAAAGAATAGGGTATAGATCTAGTAATAAAAAAAGAGTATAAATCGAAATAAATAGAGGGATTAGAAAATGTAACTACAAAAAAATACTTTATACCTCCATATCTAAAATAACATAATTTGTGCAAACAGAAACCTTTTCCCATGAAACAAAAGTAGTTCCTCACTGTAACAGAGGCTCCAGAGACAATCGATCAATTATCCCATCCCAAACGTGGTCGGAAACTACATATCTGGAAAATGGCAGTCACATGTATTTAAACGAGTTTTAGATTTGGATCAACAATGGATGTGGCCCTCAAAACAACTTTGATACCGTGTATGAATTTACAAGGTAAGTTCCTTAGATCAAACACCAAATTTCACCACTCACAAAAAGATCTCATATCAATACACCAGTATTTGATGTGGTTAAAACCCTTGAAGAAGGAAAAAGTCGATGGCCTGAGCCAACACAACTGTTAGTCATTAGTATTTTTTACCTGTTGTTGATGACTAATTTCCTTAGATGTGTTTTTCTAGAATTTAATCTCAATTTGTCAATTTGTCATATAGAAAACACCCAAAACAAATTTTTTTCCTCCTACCCGTCCCTATCAGTCTATGATGAGAACAATCTTCAGTTTTCAAGTCATATCTCACTTCAGCAAAGTCTCCTTGTCTATAGCTGTCATAACTTCACTTCTCTACTATCATTTTCCCTTGCTTCTCATGCCATTCACTATCCGAAGGTTGAAAAAGTGTCTGATCCTCTATCCCTAATCATCTTGTCATATGAAAATCTTATCATGCCTAAGAAAACACTCAGAATCTGTGACTATTGTCTCTAAGTTAGATAGTGTTGTTTAGGGAGTTTTTCCTTGGCTAATATATCCTAAGCGAAAAAGCCTATGTCTAGTACCAGTTAGCCATGAATATTTTCCTATTTTGGAAAACAAGCCTTGATCTATCCATAGGTCACACACCACTAAGAGGCCACTTTGTCTCATTTAAGAAGAAGTTCAACAAATATCCAAATCGAGAGAAGATGAGGATGTTCACTGTCTGAAGAAATATGCTTAGATCAGGCGAAATCTCCATGAAACGCAAAAGGAGCTCTCCAACGTTCAAAGCATCTATTTTTACATCTCTGCAAGGGTGTAATTGAATGATGATCAGTAGGAAAATAAGAGTGAAGGTACAAGTTCAAACAGGTCCCTCATGTTGAATGGGTTTGCCATCAATGAAGCAAATGAAGTGAAATGAGTAAAGAGCAGCTAATATATATGGTTTTAAATCCAAAAGCTTCCTGAAGAACAAATATCATTCTCCAAGTCACATGAATATAAAAGACTGAGTGATGCTGATCAGCAGTGCTCCATAATCTCCTCCAAAAGCAGTGCTGTATAATCTTTCCAAAGGGCATAATCATGTAGGGCCTAAGAATACAACTTCTTCTTATGTTACTTTGAACCTAAGATGTGAAAATTGATCAAAGGAAATTTCAATATACCTCTAAAAACATGGTCAAGGGAAAAATTAGCTCAATGATGTCTAGCAGCGACCACTATCCATATACAAATCACATTGCTTTTGGTCTAGTGTTCATAGTGATATTTTACAAAAAGGATATACATCTCAGAAAAGGCCTCATAAAGAAAGAGGACATTAGGTTCGAGTGATTTTATCAATGATAAATGTCAAATTTCACTTTGTTTCCTATAGGTATTCTTAAAGCAAACATATAGATCATGGTACAATGATTGAAATAGATGAAGATCCTCTTTTAAAATAACCTCCTTCAATGATAAGTAGAGGGTTAGAAACACAACGATGATAACCTCCTTCAATGATAAGTAGAGGGTTAGAAACACTTGATGGAACCTCCTTCATATAAAGGCAAAGGGTTAGAAAAACATTGTTGTGGCTTCCTTCATAAACAAGCAGAGGGTCAAACATGTTTTGGAGTAACTTCAGTGGCTGCTTGGCACTACTTCCTCCAAAGGATGAACATAGGATGCATTAGCAGGGTTTAATGTTGAATTTAAGACAAGTTTCCTTTCGCTAAGAAAGGTTGAGAAATAGTGGTGAGGATAAATTCAAATTTCAAGTTTGAAATGGCCACCCTCAAAAGGACAAAAAGGCACACTGTCTGATAAAGATAACTCTTTATGTTTTAAGCTAATCTCCTTGAGAAACAAGCAGAAGGCCAAATCATGGTTGATGACCTCCTTTAGGAACAAGTGGAAAAGGTCAAATATTTTCCCCTAAAGGTCTATTCAAAGCAACAGAATAAAACATTACTGAAAGGACCTCCTTCTCATCATAAACATAAGATTTACATTATGGTATTGAAAGGCTGCAGTAGTGGTTTTAAAAGGATGACCTCCTTGGTAAACAATCAGGGATCAAATCATGGTTTGGAGGCCTCCTTCATCATACAAGAAAAAGGTCAAATCATGGTTTAAACACCTCTTTCACTTCATAAATCAATGGATCTACCTAATGGTTTCAAAGGGCTGAAATAGTAGTGTTTTTATGAACTTATTTCAGATGATGTACTAGGTCACAGTTTTGGAGAAGACCATTACAATCTATCTAAATACCTCTTCCAATGGATAGAAAAAGAACACTTTTCATAATCAAATCACATGTTTCTTGTCTAAAGTTTCAAAGAGACATAGTGCTAAGGGAGATAGGTATCACAGGTAAGTTTTATGAAAAACAAAGGGACTGTTTGTTTGAAGGTCTTGAAGGGTGACTTTCTTGGTAAACAAACAGAAGGAAAAAGACACATATGAAAAGAATCCCATCACTTCATAAACAATGAATTTGCACAGTGGTTTTAAGAGGTTGCAGTAGTGGTTTTTTATGATGACCTCCCTTGTAGAAAAACAGAAGCATGACACAGTTTAAAAAACCTCCTTCATGACAAGTAGAGGGTTGAAAATATCATCAAATTTCTATATATTATTTAGGAAGAATTTGCAGTGGAAATCAGAGGTTGAGAATTAGTTTTTTTCAAAAGTTTTCTTTCAAAGTGACAAACAAAAGAATAAACAACTTTTAAAAATATGTTTTCACATTCAGTCAAAGGAACTTACACCAAAAATATAGAAAGGCTAAAGGAAGATGTTTTGAATTCTTGAAAGGAGGGAACAACGTTTTAAAAATCCTTATGAGTATAAGAGTGCTGGAGCAAAATTTCATGATCATCATGCAAACACTTCACGGAGAAAGGAGCGAGTTTAACTAGAATTTTTAGCCTTGATTTACATGCGGCGTGTGTGGAATGCTGCGCGGAACGCTTGTAGGTTTCTACACTGCAAATCTCTAAAAGGTGTGGCACACCTACAACATTGCATGGCGTGCTTGTGCCCGGTGCCCTATGCCCATATTAACGTAGCGCCCTTGCTATTTTTTCCCTCATCCAAGCATTCAGGCCACGGATAAAGTTTCCCTCACCTGCCTTATACCCTTGACATTATGATATTTCATCTCTAGCCTTTGAATTTCCCATTGTCACTCTCTGCACGCTCATATTGGACCCGCCCGGGCCACCTCTGAACGGCCTAGTGCCCAGGCCATGCCTGAACGACCCATTGCCCATTTCTGAATGCGGCGCCCTTACAATTTTTGCTTTCAAACAAGCGCCTGGGTCATGGAAAGAGCTCCCCTCACCTGCATTATACCCTCATTGTGGTTATATTTCACCTCTAGCATTTAAAATTTCCATTTTCACTATTTTCACAGCCCATTTTTGACCTGCTCGGGCCATTTCTGAATAGCCCACCGCCTAGGCCACCTCTGAACGGCCCGACGCCTAGGCCACATTTGAACAAAGATTTTTCCCACCCAGGCCAATACTGCAAGAAACCCTCAAGGTGTCAAAGATCAGATTTCGCACAAATATCTCACCTCCAAATACATCAAGGGAAATTTTTTTAAGGTATTTATTGTCTCTCAGCTAAGTTTTTAATTTGAAGGAAAGTTGGATATCAAAGTTTAATGGAAAATAGTGATTGACGGTAAAAGAATAATCACAGTTTTATAGAGAAGTCTGTTTGTTTGCAAATACTTGTTTGTCAAACAAAGAAGAACAATTGAGTGCTAGAGGAGAAACAGTCCTCTACTAAAGATCAACAAATTTGTTTGCTAGTGCTTAAAGAAAAAAACAGTTACTCTTAAAACTGCCATGTTTATCAAGATCAAAGGAGAGAGCTATTGGGGGAAAAAGATTTGTTGTCAGTTTAAAAGGGGTCTCTTAAACAATGATTTTCAAAAGGGAAAACATATCCATTTTCAAGGGTACTCTGTTTATTTAAAAATTATAGAGAAATAGTGATAAGGATCAAAGTAGCGATGATGAAGGGAAAAGTGACAAGAAGAAAAGTAATGATTTTGAAGGACAAAGTGTAAAGTCTAAACATGACAGTGAGGAAGAAGGAAATGATGGTGAGCATGAACAACACATCAGTAAGCATAGCATTCATGAATAGGAACATAGTGGCAGCCAACACAACAGCAAGAATGAGGATGATGAGGAACAAAATAGTGAAGTGAAAGAACATAGTAGTCATGAATAAAGTAGTGACGGAGATGAACAAGACTGTCCTCAAGAAAGCAAACAAAGTGGCAACCAAAACAGTGATGATGAGGGTCATAACAGTCCTCAAAGAGACAGTTGTTAGGTCCCTATATCA
Source organism: Pinus albicaulis (assembly GCA_034641835.2). Classification (NCBI taxonomy): domain Eukaryota; kingdom Viridiplantae; phylum Streptophyta; class Pinopsida; order Pinales; family Pinaceae; genus Pinus; species Pinus albicaulis. The sequence goes on from CM076575.1 coordinate 1,625,528,137, forward strand.
CTAGTATAGTCCCTTATTATTGTTATTGTAACCCCATTATTGTTATTATTGTACCCTTGTAACCCCCATTTTGTTATTATTGTGCCCTTAAATTATTATTGTTAGGTCGGCTAGGATTACATTGTGGCCCACTAGGATTACATTATGGCCCCATGGACTCCTATATATAGAAAGGAGGTTTTGTAAATTGTATCATCCAAAAATTGTTCATTTATGTAATGTATTGGAGGTTTCCCCCTCGAAGTGGCTCATTTCTAAGGCGTTTACATCTCTTTTCTTCTATTTTTGGAGCTGGTTACACAACATTTGGTATCGGAGCTTTGGATTCTAGGGTTTCGCTGCTCCAAACAGGTCATCGTGGCATTTTCGCTATAACTTTTTTTATACGAAGTTTCAGAAGCTGAAATTTTTAGGGTGCGAAGCTGAAATCCTGAGGAAGATTTTCTAAAAATTTTAGAGCTTGGTTCGCAATATTTTCGGAGATATCATCTGTGGAAGTTAGGCCTTTTTTCAAGCTCCTAAACAGGTCATCGTGGCATTTTCGCTATAAAAAATTTTCTACGAAGGTTCAGAATCTGAAATTCGTATGGTGCAAAGCTGAAATCCTGAGGAAATTCATCAAAAAATTTAAGAGCTTGGTTCGCAATATTTTTGGAGATATGATCTGTGGAAGGTAGTGCTTTTTCAGGCTCCTGAATTTCATCTCAAAGAGGTGATCGTGGGAAAAGTTCAATAACTCTCTCTCTGGGCATTGGATTTGAGTGCCGTAAAAAGTGGTTGCAAGTACACGGACTGTAGTTTCTTGGCTATCAATTTCAGATACAAAGGATGAAACAATGACACGTGGCAAGTCCTACAAGTTAGCTCTACTGAACCAGTCCAAAATTAGGTCATTGTGGGAGATTGGACACAACTTTGTCTTGGAGAATCAAAATTAGATCAGAACTACGGCATTTGAAAGAAGCTTCAGAGGGCTACTACAGGGCTGAATTTTAGATATTGAAGATTTTCAATTACAGAGATAATTCAATTTCAATATCAAGCTCCTCAAATAAAGTAAAAGGTGTGTATTTTTTTTCCGAATTGCATAAGTCGTGTTTGAAGAATCAAGTTGAATTGATTCCAAGGGCATATTGTAGAATAGGTATCAATATTGGATTCTAAAATGGCCCCTAAAAATAATTCAACACCCATTAAGCCTTCAGAAGGCTCTACCATGACTCATGAAGATGAGGAATTGCAACATGATCTATCAAAATTACAAGAGCAAGTGCAAAAAATTTCACTCTCGCAAAAAGCAACAAAAAATGAAATGGAAGTTTTGAAGAAAGGCGTGGAAGTGAATATGGACGGTTTGAAGAAAGGCATGGAAGCTAAGATGGATGGCGTGGAAGTGAAGATGGATGGTTTGAAGAAAGGCGTGGAAGATAAGATGGATGGCGTGGAAGCTAAGATGGATGGCATGGAAGCTGGCATGGAAGCTAAGATGGATGACATGAAATACAACATGGAAAACATGAAGAATGATCTAAAAACAGACATTGAAGGTTTGGCAAAGTTGATACATGAAATGTTTCCTAATGGTGAAAAGATAGTAGAAGAACCTCATGATGAGAACAAAATCAATGTTAATCGTGATTTCATAAACTCTAATGTTGGCGGGAAGAACCACCATATTCCAAAAATGGATATGAGGAAGTTTGATGGAAAGGATCCTGTAACATGGATACTACATATGAAGCAATATTTTGATCTCCATAACATGCAAAACACACAAAAGGTACGCATTTCAACTTTACATTTAGAACAAAATACATTTGTATGGTATCGATGGCTTTGCTCCCGTAAAAAAATTGTCACTTGGTCAATTTTTATGGAAGAAATGATAGCACATTATGAGGATACAAAGAGCAACACCTTTACCCAATTGATAAATCTAAAACAAAAGGGTTTAGTGGGGCAACACATTGAGGAATTCCAAAAATTGAATATAAGGGTAACTGATATTCCAGAGGAACACAGGATCGATCTCTTCATAGGCACTTTAAAGTATAATATCCAACATGAAGTTCGCGTTTTGGAACCAGATTCATTGGAGAAGGCATTCAGGTTGGCAAGAAAATTTGAATGTAAAGTAATGGCGACAAGGAAGCCTACCACTCAATTATATAAAGAAGGAAGTGTTGCTACGCCTAGATTTCCACAACCTACAAGGTTGACACCACAAAAATTGGAAGAAAAAAGAGAAAAAGGGCTTTGCTACAGTTGTGATAGAAAATACACTAAAGGTCATAAGTGTGCTCAGAAGAAATTATTTTACATAGATTGTGAAGAGGAAGAAGAAAATGAACAAGAAGAGGATATACACCAGGAACCAGCCCTAGAAGAGGAAAAAATGAATCTGACCATATCGTGTAATGCACTGGCAGGAATTACCACTCCTCAAACTCTCAAGATAGAAGGACATATCAAGAAGAAAAAGGTAATAGTGTTGATTGATTCGGGTAGCACCCATAATTTTATTCATTGTAAGGTAGCCAAGGAATTAAATTGTTTCCTATACCCAGCACCAGAATGTCAAGTGATGGTTGCAAATGGAGGAACTATAATTGCTCTGGAAAATGCCATAATATCAAGCTAACCATGGGGGAATATGTATTGACTAGTCCAATGCTTTCCATTCCTATGGGAGGTGCTGATGTTGTACTAGGAGTACAATGGTTACAATCTTTGGGGACGATAGCTTTTAATTTTCAAGAACTTTTCTTGGAATTTTTTTCAGAAGGAAAGGAAGTCGAATTACGGGGTATTGAAGGGAAGCCGGGAAGGATAATAAGCTCTAATGTCATGACAAAGCTTCTAAAGAAAGAACAACGAGGCGTAATTGCACAATTATGCTCACTAGAAGTTCCGACATCAAAATCATATATTTCTGCAGATCTCCAACAAGTTTTGGACAATCATTCCAAGGTGTTTGAAACTCCCAAAGGACTCCCACCTATTCGTGATCATGATCATGCTATTCATTTGATTCCAGGAAGTGTTCCTCCAAACATCAGGCCTTATAGATATCCTTACTTCCAAAAGAGCGAAATTGAACGTATGATTGCAGAAATGTTAGAGGCGGGTATAATTCAACCCAGTCAAAGTTCTTTCTCTGCTCCTGTAGTATTGGTACACAAGAAGGATGGATCATGGCAAATGTGTCCAGATTATAGGGAGCTCAATAAGCTCACCATTAAAGACAAATTTCCCATTCCTGTGATTGATGAATTATTGGATGAATTACATGGAGCAATTTATTTTTACCAAGTTGGATCTTCATTCAGGATATCATCAAATTAGAATGAAGACTGAAGATATTCCAAAAACAACATTTCGAACGCATGAGGGTCATTATGAATTTTTGGTCATGCCTTTTGGCCTTACCAATGCACCTTCTACATTTCAAGGGTTGATGAATTCCATTTTCAAACCCTTCCTTAGAAAATTTGTGCTATTATTTTTTGATGATATACTAATCTACAACAGGTCTTGGAAGGATCATGTTGAACATGTTGAGAGGGTGCTCAAACTATTGCAGGAGAAACAATTATATGCAAAAAATCCAAATGTTTCTTTGGAGTACAAGAGGTGGAATATCTGGGTCATATTGTATCTCACGAGGGTGTTAAAGTAGACCCTAACAAAATTCAAGCCATTAAGGAATGGAAAGTCCCCACAACCATAAAGAAGTTGCGAGGATTTCTTGGGTTAACAGGGTATTATCGCAAGTTTGTTAAGAATTATGGGAGAATAGCAGCACCTCTAACAACATTATTGAAGAAAGATGCATTTTCATGGACACCTGAAGCAACTAAGGCCTTTGAACGTCTTAAAGAGGCAATGTGCCTAGCACCGGTCTTAGCTACACCAGACTTCACAAAAACCTTTATTGTGGAATGTGATGCCTCAGGAAATGGAATTGGTGCAGTTTTAATGCGGGAAGGAAGACCCATTTCTTTTGAAAGTCGTCCAATCAAAGGAAAGTATTTACAGAAACCTATTTATGAGAAGGAAATGTTACCAATATTGCATGCACTAAAGAAATGGAGAACTTACCTAATGGGAAGACACTTCAAGGTAAAAACTGATCATGATAGTCTTAAACACTTTTTGGAACAAATACTATCATCAGAAGAGCAGCAAAAATGGGTCACAAAGATGTTGGGTTATGACTTTGAAATAATCTACAAAAAAGGAAAGCTTAATGTTGTTGCAGATGCACTCTCAAGGAAGAATGAAGAGGTGGAAGCATTGCTTTGTGCCATTTCTATTATCCAACCAGATTGGATAACTGAAGCAAGAGATGAATGGAAGAAGGACAAAGATGTATGGACACTCATTCAAAAGTTGCAGCAAGATCCTAGTACATCCGATACATTTATTTGGAAAAATGATTCCTTATGGTACAAAGATCGCTTATATCTTTGTAAAAATTCCCAACTAAAACAAAAGATTCTTCTGGAATTGCACACTTCTCCTTTAGGAGGACACTCAGGATTTTTAAAAACTTACCACAGGGTGAAGAAAGAATTTTTTTGGGATGGCCTTAAATCTGATATTCAAAAAATTGTGGCGGAATGTTTGGTTTGCCAGCAGAATAAAGTGGAAACAATTAAGACCCCAGGACTTCTACAACCTTTATCCATTCCAAGTCAACGTTGGGAAGAGATTTCAATGGATTTTATCACATTTTTACTTAAGTCCGAAGGAAAGAGTGTCATCATGGTGGTAGTTGATAGACTTACCAAGTATGCACACTTTTTTGCATTATCTCATCCATTTAAAGCAAGTACAGTTGCTACTACATTTATGGATAGAATTCAAAAGCTACATGGAAGCCCAAGGGTTATTGTGAGCGACAGAGATCCCATTTTTACTGGGAATTTTTGGACGGAGTTATTTTCTTGTTTGGGTACTCAATTAGCTCATAGCTCATCTTATCATCCTCAATCTGATGGTCAAACTGAGATAGTAAATAAATGTTTGGAAGGATATCTTCGTTGTTTTGTATACGATAAACAAACACAATGGGTCAAGTGGTTACCTCTCGCTGAATGGTGGTATAACACTTCCTTCCATACTACAGCAAAAATGACCCCATTTATGGCACTTTATGGATATCATCCACCATCCATCACATCATCTTTAAGAAAAAATTTGAAGGTTCAAGCAGTGGAAGATCACATCGAGCATCAGCAAGAAGTTCTCCAACTCTTAAAGGATAACCTGAATTTGGCACAAAATCGAATGAAACAACAGGCAGATCAACATCGCAGCGAGAGAAGTTTTGATGTAGGAGATTGAGTATTTTTACGGCTACAACCATACAAACAAATGTCCCTCAAGCAAGCTAAGAAGGATAATAAATTATCACCAAAGTACTACGGTCCTTACAAGGTGTTGCAAAAGATTGGTACTATGGCATACAAATTGGAGCTTCCTACTTCTTCGCGAGTACATCCAGTTTTCCATGTTTCATGCTTAAAGAAGGTTATAGGTGAAAATATTCCGGTTCAAACAATATTTCCAGAACTTGATGAGGAAGGAAAAATCATATTGGAACCTGAAGCAGTCATGGAAACAAGAACTCGACAGCTACAGAATCGATCAATTTCAGAGTATCTCATCAAGTGGAAGAACTTACCCACTGAAGATTCTACATGGGAGGATGAGAATTTTATACAGAAACACCCGGAGCTACTCAAGCGTTGAGGACAACACTTTTTTGAAGGAGAGGGGCATGTTAGGTCCCTATATCACTAGTATAGTCCCTTATTATTGTTAGTGTATCCCCCTTATTGTTATTATTGTACCCTTGTAACCCCCATTTTGTTATTATTGTGCCCTTAAATTATTATTGTTAGGTCGGCTAGGATTACATTGTGGCCCACTAGGATTACATTATGGCCCCATGGACTCCTATATATAGAAAGGAGGTTTTGTAAATTGTATCATCAAAGAATTGTTCATTTATGTAATGTATTGGAGGTTGCCCCCTCGAAGTGGCTCATTTCTAAGGCGTTTATATCTCTTTTCTTCTCTTTTTGGAGCTGGTTACACAACAATAGTAATCATGAGAAACATGACATCCCTCAAGCAAGAAATGATGATTGCAGGCAAACACCAAACAATGAGCATTCCGAAGGGGGCAGCATGGAGCAAAAAGAGAAAAACAGTCCTAAGGGCTGCCAAGACCAAAACAAGGACCATGAAAAATGAAATGATGAATCCAAAGAAGGCAATGAAAATAGAGAACATGAAGAGTTTTCTCCAAAGCATGTGCTAGTTGCCTCTCCTAAGAAAGGGGCCATGACTTCTTCTCTGAAGGTAACAAAGCCCTGAACTTCAAGAAAGAAAGTGGCTCAAGTTGTAACTCCCAATGTTACTAGAGCACTCCGAAGTAGAGGAAAGTTACCCAAGCAACCTATCATTGAAGTGCCGAAGAGGACAAGGGAAAATAAGCCCACTCAAAGCAAAGGAAGATGACCGGGCACTACAAAAGCTAAATCAATTTTCTCGAAGGAAATTAAAAGTTGCACAAGAAAAACTCAAAACTGCCCAAAGAGGGTGCCCAGTGAGAAAAAGAGGAAAAGAAACATCTAGGCTTGGAATCTTGGCCTGGGCTCCGATGCATGTTTCTAAAAACCATTAAGGGATTTTTTCACCAAAATTGAGCAAATTTTGACATGATCTTGTTTTTTGACATTTTTTGGCCTAATTGCACAAATTCATGGGGGCCACCATTTTTGTTTCGAGCATCCTCAGTTGTGAAGAGTGGTATCATTGGATGCATTAAATTGAAGGGAATATACTCAGAAATTTTCAGATAAAAAGAGTATGTTTTGATCCCTCAAAGAGGAGAAAAACAATGATTTTTTAACTTTCTGCCTCACATATCAGCAAGGGCTACTTTTCTGGTTTTTTTCACTCAGTTCAGTTTTTGATAGAATTCCCAGCATAAGTTTGGGAGAAATAAAGTAGTTCCTGAAATCAGACATCCTGGGCTTTCCAATGAGCAATCTCAAGCCTCGTTTTGACATCAGGAAGTCCCTCAAAAGTCCTCCGCAAAACAGGAAATGTTCTGCTGCTACGCTCCTATAGCATTTTGGCAAAAAAGGAAAATTTCTGAAGATGCTCATCTAAATGTGTGTTAAGCCTTTTTTAGCCATTTTCAGTCATGAAAAGTCAATTTTATTTCCATTTTTATCATTTTAAGATATTTTAGAGGATATTTTTGTGCCTTGGGCTTTGCAAAGCCTCAAGGACAAGTTTAGATATTTTTTTTGGCCAATGGCCTTCTAGTTGCCTTGGTTGGGTTTCCTCCTCTTTGGCCTATATATTCCAAAATGATTCATTGCAATAGGGGGCTGAACTTCATGTCATAAAGCAATACATGGTATTACAAGCTTTGAAGAAATACTTTGTCTCATGAAGTGGATAATTTCTTGTGTGACTTGGATGGTGGAAGAGGATTGTTTGTAGGATTCCATGAATTGGTGAATGGTATAGTGTTCCTTATCTGTTATGTTTCCTTGGTTTATCATACATGTTTTCATGATTCTTGCTTGTTGTAGGTCAGTAAATAATAGATTTGAGACATGCCCATGGAGGCACCTCAAGTTTCCTGATTCATTACAGCTTCTATGTTTTTCTTCTTTCTTAGTCATATCAAAGAATTCTTAACTGCTCTTTGATCACTTAAGAACTTGTTACTTGTTTCATTTATGGTTGTTATGCATGCTAAGTATGATTCAAGATATGCCCTGCTTACTCATGGCTAGTCAAAACTCCATCTCTAAAAACTCTCTTTGAATTATTGATTGTCTTATTTGAACCAAAGACGTCTTGTTTCGCTCTTGCCCTTTGCTTACGCTTTGCATTTTGCTTTCAAAGTTCCCAATAGCTCAAAATATGATGTTTAGGAGTTCCCTCTTCATAGATTGAGTTGTTTGTTTGACTTATTTGTTTTCCCAAAAGTCTAAAGGTGATTTTCCCAAAGTTAGAGGGGCTTACACTTCTATGTATCGCCTGAATGTTTATTTTTATGCATCTATCAGTTTGAGTTTCATTTATAGTGATTAATGGTTAGCCCTACGACATGAATTTCTGCTGTAAAACTATTTTTTTCTTAAAACCTATTTTTCCTTCACAAAAATTAGTGTCCATCTCATTTCACTTACGCCCAAAGAGTCCATTTATCTCGACCAAATCGGCCCCATAACCCAGTTGATCTGACAATATTTTTATCTATTTATCCTTTGATCATTTCTCTCTCAAAAACCTAAAACAAACTAAAAACATACTTAACAACTAGCCTAAAATCAAATACATAAGAAGCAAACAAATTTACATCCTTTGCATAATAGAGAGAGCCCTCTCTAAGTCTAGGAAGGCTAGGTCCTAGGGCTCCAAAGTTGTTTTGATGTTACCCTGTCATTTTGCTTGCCAATCTGCCAAATCACGGGACCCTAACATAATGGCGATCATGGTGGGAATTTGAGTCAAAAAATCCTAGGTATACCTTAGGAACTCTCAAAGTCTTAGTCAAACTTAGAAGACTAAAATATTGTCAAAAGAGTAGAATCTGGTTGTCTCACCATCCTATAAAAATGATGACCCAGCTATAGGACACTCTTACAAACCTTAGGGCTACATAAAGAAACTCAGAAAAAACCCAAAAACATCCTTAGATTGTTTTTTTGTTAGTATTGATGTTGGACCATACACATATACCCTCAAAACAAATAAAAACATCCACCTGGCGACTCCACTAGCCTCTAGTAGGCCTATTACTCCACTAGTCCTTATAAAATCTCCTAGGAATACATTGAGCAATCCCAATCATGCTGATGGTGGACAGAAAAGTTCAAATCTTCCACCTGGTGACTCCATAACCCTCATTAGACCAAAAGACTCCACTGGTAGAGAACTTTAGACTGGTTGAAAAGACACAGTGATCCTTTATGATTTAACAAGGATGGATCCAAGGATACAAAAGAGATATGCTCCGATGAGTAGAGAACATATCCCTGGATTCCCACACAAAATGCCTGACATAAATTGGATAGAAAACCTACATATGTTACGAGATGAAAAGGTTGATGATCCCTTGTTACACCTGTTGGCATGTGTTGTCCTTGATGGAAACCTACTTGATGAAGTTGTCCTTGATGGAAACAGATTTGATGTGTTGACCTTGATGGCAACCTACTTGATGAAGCAAGATTGTTGGCAATATGATGCAATGTGTTGTCCTCAATATGGAAACCTACTAGATGAAGTTGTTCTTGATGGAAACTGACTTGATGAGTTGTCTTTGGATGGCAACCTACTTGATGAATGATGGCAACCTACTTGATGAAGTTGTTCTTGATAGAAACCTACTTGATGAGTTGCCTATGATAAGCAACCTATGTGTTAAATATGTAAGGAAGATGTATCTTGTGTTAAATAAGGAAGGATGATGTATCTACAGATCATCTCAGAAGTAACAGAAGAAAGGAATTCTAGTAAGTACCAGATAAATGATAAATATGACATGTCACAAAGCATACGCGGGTTTGTTAAGGAGAAGTAGCGTATGCACGTGGAAAAGTACGTGCCAAGTTGCGTATGCCAATTTTCGCTCTAAATTTATAGAACCAAGGTACATTACCATGGTATTGGCCCACAGTATTGAGTGCTGGAATATCTATTTGATCCCGTCCAGGAATACCATCGGAAGTTGTGTGGTTTTGGCTCATGGTATTGACAAAGGCTAAATCTATATAAGGAGAAGAAGTTCATAAGTGCAAGGGGGTGCAAGTCTGGGTATTGAATGAATACTTCAGTCTGAAGTATATCTGCATGGAATGAATTGATTGATCTGAATTACTAATGCACCTATGAAGAAAATGATGAAGATGGATCTCTAGATCTGAAATGTATATGTATTTTCTAGATTTTTTTATGGAATGTTTAGATCTGAGATGAGGCGAAATACTTTATGAAGTAAAGGATGAAATCTGAGTTGTTTATCTGATCTAAAGAGATGCACAGTCCTGAAAAGTTACAGATCTATACGCAGGTTCGATTCATTAAAAGCGCGTGTATACGTGGGTCTGCTTAAGGAAAAGCGCGTATGGGCAGTTAGGGTTTTCTGAAGAATGCACAGAAGTATACGCGGGTTGGTGTGCATAAAAGTGCATACATACGCAGGTTCAGTGAAGTAAAAGCACGTATGGAATCTAGGGTTTGTTGAAGTAAGTGGAATGAACTATCTGATCTGTTTTGTTGTTTTATTGCTATCTGTCAATGATGTATTCATACAGAACTGGATTGTTTGAATAATGAATATGCTGCTGATTATGTTAATTGAAGATCAAGTTGTTGGTTGATTGGTTGATGATTCAATGAATGAATTGATGGGGTTATAGGTTTCAGTTTGATATATGATGAGCTTAAATGTGTGGAGTGGGTCCAGTTTGAAAATCTGATGAAAAGAGGCCTACAAGTTGTGTTGTATGGAAGCTATTGGATCCAGAATGAAAATTGATGAAACGTGGTCCACAGTGGTGGTACTGAGGGCCAAAGCCTTCAGTGAGGGGCTTGTAGCTCCCTTCTAGTGGTAGCTGGTAAACGAGAGCAGGGGGTAGTATCTCCCTTCCAGGAGAGGCTGGTAAACAAGAGCAGGGGGTTGTAGCTCCCTTCCAGGAGAGGCTGGTAAATGAGAGCAGGGGGTTGTAGCTCCCTTCCAGGAGAGGCTGGTAAACGAGAGAAGGTTGTAGCCTTCTGCAGGTGGGTGCCTTCGTATTGGTATGAGTCTGCGCCAGTACGTGGTTGTAAGAAGTTTTCTTTATAATAAATATTGAAGACAGATACAACGACAACAGTGGTTTTCTCTCGAATTGGGTTTCCACCTTAAATCTTGGTGTTCATGTGTGTTGCTTATGTGTGATGATTTATTCTATTCTTACTGTACATGTTTACTGCTTACTAAACATCTAATGAATGAATGATGCAGTGATCTACGTAAAGTATTATCTGCATAATGAGATCTCTGGTAATACGCATGTTTCATTAAGGATATCTGTGTGTATACGTGACTTGGGTTCAGTAAAGTAGCGTATGGGTTTTAGAGAAAGAAAAAGTAAAAAAAATTTCAACAAGACTAACACTCATTCACCCCCCCCTCTCTCAATATTTTTCCCAACAATTGGTATCAGAGTGTTATAGCATCATTTGTCACCTTCATATGATTCATGATTGCTTTTATGGCTTTGGGTACCCATTCCTACAGACTTGAATAAAATTCACTAAAAAATAGTGTTAAAATTCCCATACGCGGGTATGCCCAGAATTTTCCACATATATACGCGAGTCCACATGTACTTTCCCGCGTATGCCATTAAAATTATTAAAAAATATATTAAAATTCCCTATTTTTAGGCTGGGTTGATGGTTACTCTGGTAGTTCAACCACCCCAGCACGTGGCAAACTGTTTCCAACTGGTTGAAACTACTTTGAGGGAGTATAAAAACCCCTCATGTATATGGCCTAAGGGAGGGAGAAATTTTATAGACATTATACTCTGTTGGAATCCCAATTCAAGTCTGAATCCCCGTGCCTCCTGCACTTTCACAGATTTATATCAGGAAACCTTTGTTTCTTGGAGATGTTCATCCATTTATATGCCATCTCGAGTGCACAAGTCTTGGAAGAATATTAGCGAGGCAAGGGCGGGACGAATCCGGACGACGGCCTGCTCGAAGATCATGGAAGGATGCAGGTGATCTCTCCACTCTTTATTTCTGTACATGCTATTCATGATAATGAAGAACCATCTTGTTCCTGAACTTACGTGTTGATATATACTTGTATATGTGAAAAGATTATCATTTAAGCATTTATTATGGTTTATATAATATTTCACATGGATTACACTAGCGTTTAAAAGAAGTATATGCTGTACAACTAGGTTTTCGTGCACATTCTTTCTTGTTTTCAGGTTGAAGGAGGAAGAAAGGCTGCTGGGGGTTTGGACCCCGTGGGATCTACATCGAACGTATGACTACGGGTGAGTTCTGCTATCGTTGTTAACTAGTTTTTTTCATTCAAGCTTGGTTGTGTGTGAGTCCTTCTGAATGGCATGCCCCGATCTGTGGAGGATTTGACCCAACAAACCTCTAGGGTGATTTTCCCTGAAACACAGAGCCAAGTTTCTTCTGCAGAAGCTTGATCGCTTGAAGGAGATCCGTTGCAATGGGAAGGAAGCAAAATAAGGCTACTCAAAAGGAGATATCTCAAAAAACATGTGCAACAAAAAATGAAGAAGAGGAAACAGGTATTGATTGTTGTTCTTGTGATTCACGTTCTTGTGCATGCAATGGTGAAGATAGTAAAAGTAATGTTATGGATCTAGAAGAAGCTGTCAAGATTAAAGTTGAAGATCAACAAAGATCATCTAATGAAAGAGAATCTATCTACAAAGAAATGATCTCTGGAATGAAAGGATAGATAGAAACAATGAAGGAATAGATAGAAATACATCAAAGACTGCAGGTTAAAGCAACCTATCAAAATAGAAGACTTGAAGCAGAAATCCTCTTTCTCAAAACAAATCTGGAAAAATCAAATAAGAAGAATGAAGAACTTGAAGCAGAAATCATCTCTCTCAAAGAAGATCTGGAAAAATCAAATAAGAAGAATGAAGATATTTTACAAACTTTTGAAGAACAAGAAAATGGGTTGAAGGAATAAGTAGAAGAAGGAAGAAGGATTGAAGAAAGTATGAAGCAACAATGCCAAATATTGGAGGTTGAGGTAAAAATTTAAAAAGGTAAATTAGAAGAAAAAGATAAACTCTTGAGGTTTCAAGATAGTACTAAGATTCTGGACAATATTCTTAGTAGTCAAAGGTCCCCTTCTATTAAATTTGGTCTTGGTTTTCATGAAACTGTTAAAGGAGAATCTAGTTCACAAGGAAGTGCTAAAGATTCAAAGGATATCAATGCAAAACCTGAAGTGTTGGAAGAATCAAAAGATCAACCGAAAATCATGAACTCTCAAAAGAAATCATTCCCTCCTATGATCAATAATGTTGAATGCTTTAAATGTCTTAATTATGGGCATATTGCAGCTAATTGCAGAAGTAGAATGTTTCAGTCACATACAAACAGATTCTACACAGAAAGGTACTTTGGTTTCTTCAAGGGATATTGTTTTTCATCTAGCAAGTATGGTCATAAAGCAGCTGATTGCAATAGAAGAAAGAATAGAAAAACACATTATTATCCTTATGCTTACTTTTTAGGTCATGCAAGATGTTATGCCTATAACAAGTATGGACATGTAGAAAAATAATGCAGGATGAATGGGTCTGAGAAATTGAATAATTTCCAGCACACAATAAGAAATTTCAAGCAAAGCTGGAAAAGGAAGGAGGACCGGTCAAAACCATAGGGGATAATAATCCTACTGCAGTCATCCGCTTCTAAAGCTTACTTCTCATAATGGCTACAGAGTGATGTGAGATACATTATAGGGATTATTAATGTATCATCATAGGGGGATCAATGTATGATGATTCCCATGGTTGGTTTGGTAATTATGGTTATGTTTATTTCTAATAGTGCATCTGATGTGAAGAAGACAGGTACAGGTGGTAGAAATTCAGGGGGAGATGAAGTTGTGGAAATTTTCAGTGTTTCACTTTCCATACGCGGGTTTAGTGTACTAAAGCCATGTATATACGCGAGTTCTACTGGAGACAGTCGCATATTCTTTTCTGATAAGAAAAACAGTAAGATAGCTAAAGATCAGGAACACAGGTTCAGGGGGAGCATCAGTCTAACTACTAATGAGTGTATTGTTGGCATTGTATCTGCTTATTCCTTAGTTCTTGTAATACTCATGCTCAAATAATGATGACATGATACATGGTTTCTTATGATGAGATTATGGATGAGCCCTGATTGATTTTTGCTAAAGAATATCTTTTGTTTTCACACATGGATGAGATGAAAGTTTTATGATGCAGAGATAAGGATAGATCATTGTTATAGCATCATTTTTCACCTTCATATGATTCATGATTGCTTTTATGGCTTTGGGTACCCATTCCTACAGACTTGAATAAAATTCACTAAAAAACAGTGTTAAAATTCCCATACGCGGGTATGCCCAGAATTTTTTGTGTGTATACGCGAGTCCACATGTACTTTCCCATGTATGCCATTAAAATCATTAAAAAATATATTAAAATTCCCTATTTTTGGGCTGGGTTGATGGTTACTCTGGTAGTTCAACCACCCCAGCACGTGGCCAATTGTTTCCAACTGGTTGAAACTACTTTGAGGGAGTATAAAAACCCCTCATGTATATGGCCTAAGGGAGGGAGAAATTTTATAGACATTATACTCTGTTGGAATCCCAATTCAAGTCTGAATCCCCGTGCCTCCTGGAATTTCCCAGATTTATATCAGGAAACCTTTGTTTCCTAGAGATGTTCATCCATTTATATGCCATCTCTAGTGCACAAGTCTTGGAAGAATCTTAGTGAGGCAAGGGCGGGACGAATCCGGACGATGGTATGCTCGAAGATCGTGGAAGGATTCAGGTGATCTCTCCACTCTTTATCTCTGTACATGCTATTCGTGATAATGAAGAACCATCTTGTTCCTAAACTTACGTGTTGATATATACTTGTATATGTGAAAAGATTATCATTTAAGCATTTATTATGGTTTATATAGTATTTCACATGGATTACACTAACATTCAGAAGAAGTATATGTTGTACAACTAGGTTTCCGTGCATGTTCTTTCTTGTTTTCAGGTTGAAGGAGGAAGAAAGGCTGCTAGCGGTTTGGACCCCACGGGATCTACATCGAACGTAGGACTACGCGTAAGTCTTGCTATCGTTGTTAACTAGCTTTTTTGCATTCAAGAATGGTTATGTGTGAGTCCTTCTGAATGGCATGCCCTGCTCTGTGGAGGTTTTAACCCAACAAACCTCTAGGCTGATTTTCCCCAAACAACTGCGCAGTTTGTTGCTGATGACTATTGACATAATTCCTACATATGTTACATCATGATTAGGAAATAAATAAATCATGAAGATCTTGGTGATATCAGATCACATGGATGATTGCTTAACACATATTGTCTATTGAAGAAGTTGTTGTGGTATGATAATTCCTCTTGGGAAGAATATGTTGATGCTGCAAAGAGTCTAAAGGCTTGGTTACTGATGTGCTTATGCTACAACTATTGGATGACACTTGAAAAATTAGCTACATTATCCTATCTTCCAGGGAAGCATTCGAATATCTCACACATAAGCTGGGAAAAGTCTCTGCCATGCAGAAGATCAAATCTGCTGAGAAAATTCTCTGCCATGCAGAAGATCAGATCTGCTTAATTTCAAGAAGATTAAATTGGATACGCGGATTTCATGAAATACAGTTGCGTATATACGTGATTTTATACAGATAAAACCGCGTATGGGTGGTTGCTGACAATTTTTTTCTGGGTCAACATTCTTCAGCACAGCTATGGTGCTGTTGGGTATCTCTGCTGATGTTTCAGCTCTTATATTTCTATTTCATTCTCTGATATTATTGATGAAGATTCCTTGATGATTTGTTGTTGAAAGTGTTCAGGATGCACAAGCTAAGGGGGAGTTTTAGTCATATGAAAAGGATGAATTGTTGGCATTCTACGTATTTGTTGTGGTTTGATCTCATGCTTAATATTCTTTGATCTTGATTGTATAAGTCATTTCTGCAATGTGATGAAAAGGTCATGCTGAGACCTATAATGTAAAATTTTAATTTTCAGTCATGTAAGGACTTGTTCAAATTTGTAAACCCACTTGGTTGGGTAGTTGAGTCAAAATGTGTAAACCCACTTGGTTAGGTACTTGAGTCAAATATGCAAATCCAATTGGTTGGATCCTTGATGTAAGTATGAGTCCTTGGTGATAGGAAAGGTCATAGAGTCATGTACTGCATTGAAAAATAGGTTTTGAAGATTCGGCATGAACTCAGGGGGAGCATGGTAACTTCAGTGAAAATCAGATCTACAGGGCTCTTCTTTCTACATGTGGAGAAAAACATTGGCTTTGATCTGCCCTTTGCCCTTGATGTCAAAGGGGGAGAGTAACATGGTGTTTGAATAGGGAGAGAGTATCTTGGTGTTTGCATAATGATTCTAATCAATGTATCTATCTGTTTTGGTGATCAAACACCATCATGGTTGCCATCAAGTCCAAAAGGGGATATTTTTGGCATGTGTTTTCCTTGATGGCAACCTACTTGATGAAGTTGTCCTTGATGGAAACTAATTTTATGTGTTGACCTTGATGGCAACCTACTTGATGAAGCAAGATTGTTGGCAATATGATGCAATGTGTTGTCCTCGATATGGCAACCTACTAAATGAAGTTTTTCTTGATGGAAACTGACTTGATGAGTTGTATTTGGATGGCAACCTACTTGATGAATGATGGAAACATACTTGATGAAGTTGTTCTTGATAGAAACCTTCTTTATGAGTTGCCTATGATAAGAAACCTATGTGTTAAATATGTAAGGAAGATGTATCTTGTGTTAAATAAGGAAGGATGGTGTATCTACAGATCAACTCAGAAGTAACAGAAGAAAGTAATTCCAGTAAGTACCAGAGAAATGATAAATATGACATGTCACGAAGCATATGCGGGTTTGTTAAGGAGAAGTAGCGTATGCACGCACAAAAGTACGTGCCAAGTCGCGTATGCCAATTTGCGCTCTAAATATAGGAAACCAGGGGACATTACCATGGTATTGACCCATTGTATTGAGCGTTGGAATATCTATTTGATCTCGTCCAGGAATACCATTAGTAGTTGAGTGGTTTTGACTCATGGTATTGACAAAGGCTAAATCTATTTAAGGAGAAGAAGATCATAGTGCAAGGTGCGCATGAGTAACGGTTGTTAATGAATAAATCTCTCCAAGGAATATCTGCATGGATGAACTCTGTTCTTAATTGATAAATCTGAATCTATGATGCACCTATGAATACAATTATGGATGAAGAAAATTATGAAGAAGAATCTCTTGATCTGAAATGACATTATATTTTCTACATCTGCTTATGGAATGTTTAGATCTATGATGAGGCGAAATACTTTCTGAAGTAAAGGATGAAATCTGAGTTGTTTATCTGATCTGAAGAGTTGCACAGTCCTGAAAAGTTACAGATCTATACGCAGGTTCGCTTCATTAAAAGTGCGTGTATATGCGGGTCTAGTTAAGGAAAAGCGCGTATGGGAAGTTAGGGTTTTCTGAAGAATGCACATAAGTATACGCGGGTTGGTGTGCATAAAAGTGCGTACATACGCAGGTTTAGTGAAGTAAAAGCGCGTATGGTATCTAGGGTTTGCTGCAGTAAGTGGAATGAACTATCTGATCTGTTTTGTTGTTTTACTGCTATCTGTCAATGATGTATTCATACAGAACTGGATTGCTTGAATAATGAATATGCTGCTGATTATGTTAATTGAAGATCAATTTGTTGGTTGATTGGTTGATGATTCAATGAATGAATTGATGGGGTTATAAGTTTCAGTTTGATATATGATGAGATTAAATGTGTGGAGTGGGTTCAGTCTGAAAATCTGATCAAAAGAGGCCTACAAGTTGTGTTGTATGGAAGTTGTTGTATCTAGTATGAAAATTGATGAAATGTGGTCTGCAATGGTGGTGCTGAGGGTTGAAGAATTCAGTGAGGGGGTTGTAGCTCCTTCCAGGAGAGGTCGGCAACGAGAGCAGTGGGGTCAGGATTTCCCCTTCCGTGAGAGGCATTTGCAAATGAGAGAAGGTTGTAGCCTTCTGTAGGTGGGTGCCTGCATGATGGTATGAGTCTACGCTAGTACATGGTTGTAAGAAGTTTTCTTTATAATAAATATTGAAGACAGATACAACGACAGCAGTGGTTTTCTCCCGAATTGGGTTTCCACCTTAAATCCTGGTGTTCATGTGTGTTGCTTATGTGTGATGATTTATTCTGCTCTTACTGCACATGTTTACTTCTTACTAAACATCTAATGAATGAATGATGCAATGATCTAAGTAAAGTATTATCTGCATAATGAGATCTTTGGTAATACACATGTTTCATTAAGGATATCCGCATGTATACGCGACTTGGGTTTAGTAATGTAGCGTATGGGTTTTAGAGAAATAAAAAGTAAAAAGTTTTTCAGTCTGCACTAAATACTGATTCACCCCCCCCCCCCCTCTCAGTATTTTTCCTAACAACACCTCATAAATTTTCATATACATATATACTTAGAAGTTATTCAGGAAACCCTTGATCAAGTTAACTCTCACATAAATCAAGAAAAGATGGGTCCAAGTGATAACATAGTGGAAAGATTGAAAAAATTGGTATATTATTTCAGCAAACTAATGCATCTATTTGACATGAAAAGAGAAACACACAAAGTTAATATTAACACTGCTTTTTCAAATCAACATACACTCTTCCCTAAAAAAAAGCATACTTAACCATTACAAAACAAAAGTAACAAACAAAATATGCCTAATGAGAAAGTTGCAAATAAGAACACAGGGGAATACTCTAAAGAATCTATTAGCCATCTCGAAATCATGGAATCTGAAATGGAAGAAAAAAAAACTGTAGGATCTCTACCTTTATGCTTTGAGTCATTTCAGTCCATAAAATAAAATTGCCCCCCTAAGAATATTTTAGAGGCAACTCATGAATCCCATGCTTATTATCCCGAACATCAAGAAAAGTTGATTAAGGATGAATTCAAATCTGAAATGGAAGAAAAATCAAAACCTGTAGGATCTCTACCTTTATGCTTTGAGTCATTTGAGTTCATACGAGCAAATTGGCCTCCTAAGAATCTATCAGAGGAAACTCATGAATTCCATGCTAACTATCCCGAACATCACGAAGAGTTGGTTGAAGATGAAAACAGTCAAGAAATGAAAGAGAAACCATGGGATTTATCTAAAGGAACAAGTAATGATTCATCATCTCTCATAGGTAAAGCCCAAAAAGACACTCATCCTCTAAATCAACTTTCCCAAGAAAAAGAAGATTATTGTATTTATATCCAAAGAGAGATAAAAATTCCTCCATTTTTAACTGAAGAGGAGATAGATCAACTCATAAACATGCAAACAGCCTCTAAAACTTCATATGAACAAAAATTTTCTGATTTTTCTCTTGCTAATATTTCATACCATAAGTCAAAAAATAGATTTGTAAATCAATTTGAAGATAAAAAATTTGATAGTCTAATATGCATGGCTGGTGAAATTACTTATATTGATCATTCTCAAAGGTTTGATCAACATATTGGTGATTATGATATCCAGCAGAAGCTAACCTTGCAGAGCCATCAACAATCGATGTGTGGGATGAAGTTGACTATCATCAGATTGAAAGCATCAATCAGCCAAGACAGGTCACTTATGACACTGATGAGGAAAGCCTTGAGAGTTTAGAAGTAAGTGAAGAGTCTCTGACTCTTTGCTCTACTTCACTTCAGTCCATCAGAAATAACATTCACAGAATTGGAAATCAGCAGTCTTTCAGCTTTGATGATGAGGTTGAAGAGGATGATGAAATTCTTGAGCAAGTTTTCCATGAGAAGCCTTTTCCTGAAATGGCTGAGGAAATATTTTTGGACATGGAATCCTCCTTAACTCCAAATTTGTAGCCACCAAGTTCCATTGAGTTACAAATTGCAGATGAAGAAATAAAGGTTGATAATCACATAAGGGTGGTCACACTATCCTCTCAAGAGGATTTACTGCCAAAGTGTATCCCTTCTCGTCAACATGATGACCTTCACACAGTTTTCAGTCCACTTAATTAGAACACATCAGCTTGGAAAGAAGACTACACTGCAATATATGATGAGTATGACAATTCAAGTGATCATGAAAAAGGGGAAGATTTTCTTTCCCAAGAGAGTCTCAAATATAGCCAAGTGGAAGAAAGAGTAGTCCTGAATGAAGCTTATATATCAAATCCTCTAGATCAGGTATTATTCCAAGATCCATTTGTTGTTTTCCTTGAGAAATCTGAAGGAGCAGCGTGTTCTGCCCAGAACAGTCTGTTGCAAAGAGTGAGAAAATTTTTAGGCATTACTATTTGAAAACAAGAAAAGTGGAATTGGCCTTTTCATTTCTTCAGCACTCTAAAAAAGCTGAAACTAAATCCCTCATGGAATCATCTACTTGATTGGCTTGGTTGGAAAAGAGATTTCACTAAATGAATGTATATTATGTATAAGTTAGATTAGGATAGGTGGATAGGTGTGAAAAATAAGCTTAGCCTTGTGAGCATCTTTTGAGTTCTAGATTGTTTGAAGAAAAAGTAAAAAATAAATCAAAAACAGTAGAAAAGTTGAAAAGAGGGCAGTTTGAGAAGATAGCAGGAAATCCCCATGTTACAAAAAATAGTCATACTGAAAGTGTGCAAGTATAAATGCCACTACTAGTGCTCAAAAGATACCTTGTTCAGTTATCTAGCCTAATCATAACTGAACATGTTTTAAATTGATTGCTGATACGTTAGTGAAAGAAGTAATAGTCAAAATGTGTAAGTTTGACTTGTCAAAGAAATTAGATTAGGAAAAGATATTGGTTCCACACGCTCAAAACAGAACCAAAGAGGAAAACAGGGATGAAAAAAAAACTATGTATCCTAGCCCTAATTTTTCTAAATCTCATTTTGTGCTGAAATAATATTTTGTTGCAACTTGTCTTTTATGCCACAAACTCATGACAAATCAGACTATCTAATCCTGATTTGGTCATTTTTCAATTTCATGTTTTAGTTTAGTGAATGAAATCCCGTCAAAGAGCTTAATCTTGACAATCTATCTAGCATAGGTAGAGAGTCAAAAGATTTCATCAGTTTAATTTGAACTTTCGAAAGATATAAGTGTAGAATTAGATAGTTTTTTTTTCCAAAAATATCATGTCAAAGGGTTTTCCAGTCCAAGTGCACCCAAAGAAGAAAAAATTCTAGGACTTATAGCTAGATAGGTAGTTATGAATTTGATGCTAATCATGCTATCAATTTTTAGAAATGGCATCAAGAAAGAGAGAAATGTGCACCAATCGATAAGGCACTGGTCTTCACAAGCTAGAGATCTGCAATTCTGGACATCTCCTGAAAAGGAGCTACCCTCCCCAAATGGAGCCACTGTTAGTCATTAGTATTTTTTACCTGTTGTTGATGACTAGTTTCCTTAGCTGGGTTTTTCTAGAAGCTAATCTCAATCTATCAAATTTTCATCTAGTAAACACCACAAACAAATTTTTTTCCTCCTACCCCTCCCTATCAGTCTATGATGAGAAAAATCTGTTGGAAAAATTGTCATTGATGGAAAAGGAAAAGAAATGAGTAGCACCTGAACTATCACAAAGAAGAACCAGTAATAAGTCAGAGGCAACAGAGATAGCAAAAGAGACAGACAAGAAACAGAGGAAGGAAAGTCACTAAATTGAAGCAGAAGTAGCAGATGAAGCAGAGGTAGCAGAGTTTCGATGTGATGCGATGCAATGTTGGTATTTTCGATGTGATGCGATTGCATATCGAAATTGGCGGAAGAAACAGAGAGGTAGAGTAATGAATATGTGATGCG
Organism: Pinus albicaulis; assembly: GCA_034641835.2. Taxonomy (NCBI): domain Eukaryota; kingdom Viridiplantae; phylum Streptophyta; class Pinopsida; order Pinales; family Pinaceae; genus Pinus; species Pinus albicaulis. The sequence continues at coordinate 1,625,549,841 of CM076575.1, forward strand.
ATGCGATGAGATGATATGAGTAAATGGGTCCTACAGGGCAAGTGTTTATTATAATATTCTGAAGGTTCTCTAATGGGTACAAAAGAGTTTCATTAAAGCAATGTATTGCCAAAAATATTCCAAAGGTGTTAATGCTATGTTAAATAACAAAGGCAGAATTCAATTGAAATAGAGTTGTGAAAAGAAATAGAACCTTGAGCAAAGAGGAAGTCAGAACCATGAAAAGAAGTTTTGAAAACCCAATACAAGTGGGTTTGTGTGACTCTTAAAGTGGTAAGTATATTTGCTCAAAAAAACGCGATATGGGTCTTTGATAGACACATGGCAAAGAGTGGTTTGTAAAAACCACTTTTATCATGTAATTTCTGAGAATTAAAGGTTAGGGGTTGAAATAATGCGATAGCCATTCGATTTGATGTGGAGAAGATCCAACGTTGATGGCATTGGAAAAGTGCATGGACATTTTGAACTATTAAACAACATGTATATTGTGAAGCGATATCTGTCAGATCAATATCGGTGAAGATCTAACGGTGGTCGCATCACGTGAAAGGTGGAGTCTTAATGTCAAGGCCTAAAATCGTAAGTGTTGAAGATCAATGGCGGAGATCTTATCAGAGATAGAATATCGATGGTGGAGATCTAATCACATCGGCGATCTCACATCGCATTGGCGGAATGGAAGAATGAAGTAACGACAGTTTGAAAGTTGCGATTGCAATTGAGCGATTTAAACGCAACTATCCAATCCCAATTAATGGCAACCATTGGATCTATAGTGAGTTATCGCATCAGATATTTCTTATCGCATCAGCATAGCAGAAGAGCAAGGGAACGAGTTGTTGAATGTTGAGATTACGATGATGTGATCCAATCAAAACCATTATATCATGGTCAATAGCAACTGTTGGATCATAAATTTAAGTTGGAGTGGGGTCTACATTAAATGTAAATGTAAATGTAAATGTTTTAATTGATTTTATATTGTTTGTGATGCAAAGGCAAGTCTCCGTAGGAAAAGAAATATCCCACTATAATATTGAAATATATACATTTTGTAATATTTTTCTGAATATGCTAGGCAAGAAAATGAGAAGGCAGAAGTCAAAGAGTCATGGTTGTTCACTTCGAATTCCTAGTGGAATGCAAATAGTCATGAGGTGAACTCTATAAATGATATCACATTTATATTCTTAGAGAGGTTAGAGAATGAAGAAATGACGCAGAGATGGTAAGAAGAAGGAGGAGCAGATAGAGAAGTTGTGAAGACTCAGAGATGATATAAGGCAGATATGAAGGCTGGTGGATAGCAGTAAAGAAGGTACAGAATAGAGCTGATATCCAGGTAAATCAGCATGTGTTTCTTTTGAAAGAGTGAGAAAGTTGGTGCTTCCATATGAAGTTGTAGCTTGATAGATGTCAGTTGTAGTTGGCTAGGGTAGGAGCCTCCTGTGGGTTGGAGCCTGCAAAAAATGGATGGGAGTTGGAGCTTCCTTGCAATTTGTAGCTTGCAGAATTGAGGTAGGAGCCTCATGTAGGTTGGAGCCTATAGAAAATCAATGGTGAGAGGTAGTTGGAGCTTGCCTTTGCATCACAACAATAATAAGATGTGGTTTTCTCCCTTTATGGGTTTCCACTTATACCTGTTATCTATATGCATGATGATTATGTGTTGATACTCTGTATTTATTCTACTTAATACCTGCTGCTCATTTATTAATATTGCAGTTACATTATGTAATATGTTGATCATGAAATGAAGGTGGAAATAAGTTTAAAATAAAAGTTTTAAAAGTTCATGAATGTGTTAAACTAATTCACCCCCGCTTCTCAGTTTAACTAAGGGTTCAACAATTGGTATCAAAGCTAGTTCCTTCTGTATCAGTTTAACAACTGGAAGGAGATCCTAGGTCCCCAGGATGGCTAGTCTAGAAGGATGCTCAACAAATAAAGCCCCTTTTTTCACCAATGAAAATCATGCCTTCTGGAAAATAAGAATGAGGACGTACATAATGTCTCTAGGAATAGAAGCTTGGGCTGCTGTGGAATTGGGATATGCCCCAAAGGAGATTGACTCATAGAAATATGCCAAACAATATTTTGTAGCTAATGCAAAAGCCATGAATGCACTCTTAAATGGACTGTGTAAGGCAGAATTTATCAAAGTAATGCACAAAGAGACTGCCAAAGAAATATGGGATACACTAGAAAACATCAATGAGGGAGACAAAAAGGTGAAGATAACAAAACTTCAAGTCTATAGAGCTCAATTTAAAAATATAAAAATTAATGATGATGAAGACATTGCCAGCTTTCTTTGAAGGGTTGCACAAATTGTGAATAACATGAAAGCTCTAGGAGAAACCATAAAAGAATGTGTAATTGTTCAAAATATTCTAAGATCTTTACCATCCAACTTTAACCACAAGGTTTCTGCCATAGAAGAAACAGCTGATTGGGAAACTTTTACCATGAACCAATTACTTGGAAACTTAACAGCCTATGAGATGAGACTGCCACAGAGGAATTCAAATATGAGGGAGGAAGCCTTTAAGACAGAGAAGAACAAAGAAGAAAAATAAGATACATGCTCCTGCTCTGATGAAGAAGAAGCCAAATTTGTCAGAAGATTGCAAAGAGGCTCAGGAAAGTATAAAGGTAAAATTCCATTTAAATGCTTTAACTATGGAAGAGTTGGACACTACGCATCTAAGTGTCCTTATAAGAAGACAAAGAATCAGACTCAAGAGACAGAGAAAACCATATCAAAGAACTGGCAGAAAGGGAATAGATAGAATAGAAAATCATTGTATGCTCAACAAGACAACAGTGCATCAGAAAGCTCAGATGAATCCTCGAAAGAAGAGGGAACCTCTGAATTTGTATTGATGGCCAAGGAAGAGTTTGAAGGATTCCTTCTATAAGATGAGGAAGAAGGTGAAGTTGATCTTGAGGGGGAGCTAAGAAGTGCCTTGGAGGAAATAGACAGACTTAAACTAAAGTGCAGAATACAGAAAGACATTCTCCTCAAATATGTAAGAGAAGAACAAAATTCATAAGATCTCATTCAGTTTAAAGTAGAGCTTGAAGAAGCCAAGAAGGTAGAAGACACTTTACTTAAGAAAATTGAGGATAAAATTCAGAAGCAAGAGAAATTGGAAGAAGAAGTAGTATGCTTGAGGATGAAATTAGAGAACACCCAAAGGAAATTGTCAATAAACACTTCTCAAATGACAAGCTCTAATAAGTTGAACAAAATACTAGATGCTCAAAGATCTCCTCTGATAAAAACTGGGATAGGCTATGAAGGCGAAACAAGTAAATTCAAAGAAATAGATAACAGGAATATCATTTTTGTAAAAGATGTCAAGGATAAAGAAGCATCTCATAAGGTTCCTATAGAAGTAGAAGCCTGCAACGAAGTAAACAAAAACATAAAGGAACCTCCAATGAAGAAGAACGAAAAAAATAAACAGTCAACTGAAAAAGGCTCATATACTCCTGAGTATATCAAATTTGGAAGCTGTCAAAGGAGATTCTTCCCCCTTATGAAAAATGTCACTTGTTATGCCTGCCACAAACCAGGACATATTGTTGCATACTATCGTAAAAGGAGAATTGATTCCAACGAGAAAAGGATGCAAAAAGTGAAAAGACTACCTCAAGCAAACAAACGGAGAAGACAACCCTTCATCAGGTACACTAATTGTTTTTATGGGTATTGTTTTTATAGTAAGGAGTTCGGCCATAAAGCCAAGGAGTGCAGAACATATGGACAAAGACTGATGTTCAAAACCTCAAGGAGATTTATGAATTATGGATAGTTCACTCATACTCATGATCTTGTTAAAAATATGATCAAATTCTTTGTATGCCATGAATTGGACATATGTATTCCCAGTTTTCTCTCAGAGAATGTGGTCCATCATCTCAGAAAAGGTACCAAACAAAAGGATGCATGTAGTGGAAAAATAAGGTGAATAAATGTGACCTGCCTCTAATAGCTCAAGACCTGAAAAGCCAATGGTATTTAGACAGTGGATGCTGAAAACATATTACTAGAGATAGAAGCAAGTTTGTAACCTTTGATGAAAAGAAATCTGGGAATTTAACATTCGACAATGATAAAGCAGGGAAAATAAAAGGGAAAGGCTCAGTTAGTCTGGAGAATGTAAGAGGAAAGGCTCAAGATGTACTATTTGTGGATGGGCTGAAAGCCAATCTACTAAGTGTCAATCAAATATGTGACAAAGGCTGTGAGGTTCTTTTTAGAGCACAAGACTGTGAAGTAAGATCAAGCACCACAGGAAATACCTTGATTAAAGGTGTTCGAACAGAAAGTAATGTCTACATATTGAAAGAAGAGAATGAAGCATGACACCTTAGCAAACTTGAGGAATCATGGTTATGGCATAGAAGATTGTGACACCTAAAATTTGACCACATCATAAGTCTAAGCAGGAAGAATGCAGTCAGAGATATGCCAGTCATAAAGAAGCCTTCAAATACCATATGTAAATCTTGCCAACTAGACAAGCAGACCCACACATCTTTCAAGACCAAAGAGCAACTATCTACAAGTAGACCTCTTCAGCTTGTTCACATGGACCTGTGTGGACCTTCAAGAACTAAAGCACCAAGTGGAGAATCCTATTTCATGCTGATAATAGATGATTTTTCCAGAATGACATGGGTAGCATTTCTCAAATATAAATCTGAAGCACTTGAGAAATTCAAGATATTCAAGGCATTGACAGAAAGTCAAACAAGATGCAAGCTAAAGTGCATCAGATGAGATAGAGGAGGTTAATTCACAAACTATGATTTTGTAGACCTATGCAATGAGCATGGGATAAAACAACAATTTACAATTTCAGGTACACCTCAACAAAATGGAGTGGAAGAGAGACAAAACAGGTCAGTGAAATAGATTTCCAGAGCAATGATGCAAGAAAGTAACATTCCCAAAACCTTATGGGAAGAAGAAGTACACACATTTGTTCACATTCTTAATAAAGCTCATTTAAGACCAAACTGTGACAAGACTCCCTATGAACTATGGCATTGTAAACCAGCATCACTCAAACACTTTAGAGTCTTTGGAAGCAAGTGTTTCATAAAAAATAATG